>WNWU01000049.1:7821193-7838630 GCA_012654045.1 Ptyas mucosa | reverse complement strand
GACTAGGTGAAACCAGGCTTAATAGCAGTAACTGTGAGGGAACTTGGGAGTCTTAGTGGACAACCAATTAAATATGAGCCAACGGTGTGCGGTGGCAGCCAAAAGAGCCAATGCAATCCTAAATTGCATTAACAGAGGGATACAGTCAAGATCAAGTGAGGTACTAATACCACTCTAGAAAGCCTTAGTAAGACCACACCTAGAGTACTGCGTCCAGTTTTGGTCACCACAGTACAAAAAAGATGTTGAGACTCTTTCTAGAGTGCAGAGAAGAGCAACCAACCAAGAGCAACCAGGATTAGGCGACTAGAGGCTAAAACATATGATGAACAGTTGCAGGAAATGGGCATGGCTACTCTAGTGAAGAGAAGGACCAGGGGAGACATGATAGCAGTCTTCCAATATTTGAGGGGCTGCCACAGAGAGGAGGGGGCCAAGCTATTTTCCAAAGCAACTTTGAAGGCCAGACAAGGAATAATGGATGGAAACTGACCAAGGACAGATTCAACCTGGAAATAAGGAGAAATTTTCTGACAGTGAGAGCAATCAACCGATGAAACAGAAGTTGCGGGAGCTTTATCACTGGAGGCTTTCAAGAAGAGACTGGGCTGCCATCTGTCAGAAATGGTGTAGGGTCTGCTTGGGTGGGGGGTTGGACTAGATGATCTGCAAGGTCCCTTCCACCTCTGTTAATCTGTAAACACGAAGAAAGTGTAGTTGCCTTTTGAAAAAAAGCACTCCAGTGATGGAGCACTCACCACTTCTGAAGGCAAGTCGTTCCTGATTGCTTATTTGTACCCTATGTCTATCATTAAGCGTTGTACCTTATGATTCTTGACGAATGTATCTTTTATGTACACTGAGAGCGTATGCACCAAAGATAAATTCCTTCTGTGTCCAATCACACTTGGCCAATAAAGAATTGAATTGATTTTTTTAAAAATTTGATTTATATGGCGCCCTTCTCCGGAGACTCAGGGCAGCTTACAATGCGCTAAGCAATATTGAATTGAATTGAATTGAATTCAACTCTACTCTACTCTACTCTACTCTACTCTATTCATTGTTCTCATTATCAGGAAATTCCTCCTTAGTACTAGGTTGGATCTCTCCTTGATAAGCTTCCATCCGTTACTTCTTGTCCCTGCCTTCTGGTGCGTTGAAGAATAGATCATTTATCAAAACGTATTTTCATTAAATCTTTGTCCCTGAGTGTCCCAGGATATTATCAATAGGATGGATGTTTATTTTGGGCAAACAACGACGAAAAGGTCACCAATATCCTTTATTTTTTTAATCACATGCTTCTTATGCAGCCAGTTGATTAAACATTGAATATTCTACAATCCACCCAAATGTTCCATGATTCATTTAGATAACCGGTGGCTTTGGTTCTTCCTGAAACTGGCCAGCTTGTTTTCCTTTAGGAAAATGTAATTTAATTTCTCCACCAGTTTTTTTTCCCCACCCCGTTGTTTTTAGAAACACCAAAGGCCTTATCAAAATGTTCCTTAGGCCGTGTAAAATGTTCTTTAGGTCTTATCAAAACTTTTTTTTTTTAGGCCGATGCCTTGACCAACCCGTTTCATTTGGCAGCTTCCATAAAGCAGGAGAACTTTTAAATAAAAGTCCTTACCACCGCAAAGCCAACGTACGTTCAAAGGTGGAACTGAGGTTGTGTTACCTAGGAGTTGCCAATAACAAGAGAAGGCAAGAGAAGAACCAATATTTCTGTTGCTTAGGCCGCCAGGTTTCTCTGGATGAAAATGGGTCATCTTTAGAGAAATTGTAGCTTGCTGGGGTTAATATTGACAGAGAGAAGTTATTCCCCATGGAGTCATTCAGATGTGTTAAGACTTCACTTCCATTAGCCCCAGTTTGATGGGCCAAGAGCTAAACCGTTTGCAAGATCAAACAAGTTCAAGTCCGACATACTCAAAGGCACCAGATTTGGGGAAAGCTCACAGTCTCCTAGTGATTGGTCCAACGTCATCCAGCCAACTTTCACAGCTAAGGTGGGACTAGAACCCACAGTCTCCTAGTGATTGGTCCAACGTCACCCAGCTGTCTTTTATGGCTAAGGCGGGACTGGAACTCATAGTCTCCTAGTGATTGGTCCAAAGTAACTCAGCTGTCTTTCATGGCTAAGGCAGGACTAGAACTCACAGTCTCCTAGTGATTGGTCCAAAGTCACCCAGCTGTCTTTCATGGCTAAGGCAGGACTAGAACTCACAGTCTCCTAGTGATTGGTCCAAAGTCACCCAGCTGTCTTTCACGGTTAAGGCGGGACTAGAACTCACAGTCTCCTAGTGATTGGTCCAATGCCACCCAGCCGTCTTTCATGGCTAAAGCGGGACTAGAACTCACAGTCTCCTAGTGATTGGTCCAAAGTCACCCAGCCGGCTTTCATAGCTAAGGCAGGACTAGAACTCATGTCCTCCCACTTTCTACTCTGGTGCCTTCACCATTAGACCAAACTGCTTTGAACGTATCTTTTATGTTCTTTTCAACCATTTTCATTCAATCAAAACGACAAAACGAAGTGGCTACTCAGAACCTCAATCTACCACAGGGATGTCCAAATTTGGCAACTTTTAAGACCCGTGGACTTCAACTCCCAGAATTCCCCAACCAGCCATGCACTGGAAAAAGTGACTTATGACCTGTTGTTGCACTTATAACTGTCACAGCCCACGCCCAGGGTTACGGGGATCAAAATACAGGAACTTGGCATCCGCATGTATTTACAACGGGTGCAGTGTGCCAGGGCTGTGCAATTGTCATTTGTGATCTTGCCAGCAGGCTTCCGACAAGCAAAGCCAACCGGGGAAGCTGGATCGGCATCATTCACTTAACAACAGCATGATTTTCTGAACAACCCTGAAAATATTTACAGACTCCTCGCATCCTGGATATAAACTGTTTCAACTCCTACCCTCAAAACGATGCTATAGAGCAATGCACACCAGAACAACTAGACACAAGGACAGCTTTTTTTCCGAACTCCATCACTCTGCTAAACAAATAATTCCCTCAACACTGTCAAACTATTCACTAAGTCTGCATTACTATTACTATTAATCTTCTCATCGTTCCCATCACCCATCTCCATCATTTATGACTGCATGACTATAATCTTGTTGCTGGTATCCTTAAGACTTATACTGACTGTTTCCCTATGACTATCATTAAGTGTTGTACCTTATGATTCTTGACGAATGTATCTTTTCTTTTATGTGCACTGAGAGCTTATGCACCAAGACCAATTCCTTGTGTGTCCAATCACACCTGGCCAATACAGAATAGAATAGAATTTTTTATTGGCCAAGTGTGATTGGACACACAAAGAATTGGTCTTGGTGCATACGCTCTCAGTGTACATAAAAGAAAAGATACGGTCATCAAGAATTCTATTCTATTCTACCCCAGAATTTGTAAAAAAGGTGGCAAAACCAGACACAAAGTCACTTAACCTTACTCAGCAATAAATATTCTGGTCCCGTCTTGCGGTCGTAAGATGAGGACTTATCGGTACAATAAAAGTATCCAAAGAACTTCAAACTCAAATCTCACCGGCTCAAGGTTGACTCAGCCTTCCATCCTTCCGAGGTGGGTAAAATGAGGACCCGGATTGTTGGGGGCAATATGCTATGTAGTATACTGTCTTTGGTGTAAGCCGCCCAGAGTCCTCGGAGAGTGGGCAGCATAGAAATATGAATAATAAAATAAATAAATAAATGTAGAAGGAAAAAAACAAAAAAAAAAAAACCCCAAGAAGCAACATTGCTAAGAAAAGTTGATAAGTAGAAGAAAGATAAAATAAAAGAAGTAAAAGAAAGATTTAACATCTGCTGTGTTGTGGAGGCAATGGTGGGATTTAAGAAATCATGAGAAACAAATCAATTTGGAATTCCTGCTTGTTAATTCACCCTGGATTTTATTCACTGCATGGAGAGACACGTATAATTTATACCTAGATGCGTGACAGGTTTCCTAAATGTCCCACATTTCTGAGTTTACACAATACAATCTTCCAAAATTGAGCCCAAAATTTCAGTTGCTAAGTGAGACATTGGTTAAGTGAGTTTTGTCCCGTTTTGCGACCTTTTTTTTGCCACCGTCATTAAGCAAATCGCTGGAGTGGTTAAATTAGTAACGCAGTTGTTAAGTGAATCTGGCTTCCCCATGGACTTTGCTTGTCGGAAAGTCGCAAAAGGAAATCTAACGACCTCCGGGACATTGCGACCGTCATAAATATGAACCCAAGCATCTGAATTTTGATCATGGGGTTGCTGCAACGGTCATAAATCTGAAAACGGCCGTAAGTCACTTTTTTCCCAGAGCCATTGTAACTTTGAAAGGACACTAAACGAACGGTTGTACGTTGAAGACTACCTGTAAAATCAACGTTTATTTGGATTAAAAGGAACGACGCTCAGTATATGTAAAAATGACATATTGAAATATTGAATAACTAAATAGATTATAACTTAACATAAATATGTGTATTATTACTTAGCTTGTCAAATGTAGTAAATATGTTGAATATTATTTTATTTGAACTAAAATGTATGACACTCAGGTGCCACACTGTTCAAGCATTTATAACATTTGTAAAAAAATAAAAAATAAAAAACTAGGGGGGGGGGAATACACCATTTGCTGAAATTATGGTAGCAAAAGTTAATTCCTCCGCCACAGTTGTTAAGTGACTCACTGCACTTGTTAAATTAGTTAACCCGGTTGTTAAGTGAATCTCGTTTCCCTGTGGACTTTGCTTGTCAAAAATTCGCAAAAGGTAGGTAAAATGAGGACCCAGCTTATGGGGGCAATAAGCTGACTTTGTATAAAATATACAAAAGTATGAAGGCTATTGCTTAACGCATTGTAAGCCGCCCTGAGTCTCCGGAGAAGGGCGGGATATAAATCAAATAAAAAAAGAAAAGGGGAACATGTGATCCCGGGGACACTGCAACCGTCCTAAGTATGAGTCGGCTGCCAGGAGATTGAATTTTGATCACGTGACTATCGGGACCAGGGACGGTATTCCCTTACCTTCGCTATTGGTTCGTAAATGTGAGCGTAGAATGTCAAAAACGGGACGTGAAGACGTCCAGGTGAGTGGGCGGAGCCTCCTACAGCAGCCGCCACTACCACTGATCGGGAGGCTATAATGCTTGTGTGAAAAACTGTCATTTACTTTTATTTTTTTAATTTTATTTCAAATTTATATACCACCCTTCTCCCTGAGGACTCAGGGCAGTGTACAGCCGAATAAAAACATACAATACAAACATTAAAAACAATTAAAAAGTATCTCTGTTTGGCCCCAATTTTAAAAAGACAAACCAATTAAAATTATTAAAAGAATTTGTTAAACCAGCCCGGCTTGCTGAAAAAAGAAAGGTTTTAAGGGCACAGCGGAAGGCACGAGGTCTTGGATACTCCTTATCTCTGGGGGCAGCTGATTCCAGAGGGTAGGTGCCCCCCCAGAGAAGGCCCTCCCCCTGGGGGTCACCAGTCTACCGTATTTTCCGGCATATAAGACGACTTTTGAAGACAGGAAAATCTTCTCAAAAGTCTGGGGTCGTCTTATACGCCGGGTATAAGCTGTAGTCATTGCTAGAGATTCCTAACCCGAAGCTGAGTTGCCGGCGCTGACCGATGACGCTACGGGAGCGCCGACATTGAGGGGAAGCTGTGCCTATCTCGTCAAGGCTGCATGACCCCCAGTGATGGCGAGCCCCAGCTGTCTGGGGAAGTCGGAGCGTTGATAATATACCTGGATGCCTGGGACGGTGGGGGAAGCTCCGCGCAGCAACCAGCTGGGTCAAGCATTCAGCGGCATGCAGCCTTGATGAGATCGGCACAGCTTCCCCTGAAAAGTAGGGGGTCGTCTTATACGCCCAGACGCCTTATATGCCGGAAAATACGGTACATTGTTTGGCTGATGGCACCCTAAGGAGGCCCTCTCTGTGGGAGCGCACGGGTCGTTGGGAGGTCGTCGGTGGCAGCAGGCGGTCTCGAAGGTAACTAAGCCCTATGCCATGGAGCGCTTTAAAGGTGGTAACCAACACCTTGAAGCACACCTGGAAGACCACTGGGAGCCAGTGCAGCTCACACAGGAGCGGTGTTATGTGGGAGCGCCATGCAGCTCCCGTAACTACCCGCGCGGCCTCATTCTGGACCAGTTGGAACCTCCGGGTGCTCTTCAAGGGGAGTCCCATGTAGAGAGCGTTACAGTAGTCGAGGCGAGAGGTGACGAGGGCGTGAGTGACTGTGCACACGGAATCCCGATCAAGAAAGGGACGCGACTGGCGAATCAGGCAAACCTGACAAAAAGGTTTAGTGAGTTTTAACTTCAAACGGTCACTAAACAAACTATTGTTAAGTCGAGGACAACCTGTACATTGAACTGTGGAATAGAAGGATGTGCAACTCACCAAGATATATACTACGCTGGATTTATTTGCGATTGTGTGTCATACAAGCCCAGTTTAATTGTGGCCATAAATTGTGGCCAATGACTTCTGGAGCAGTTCTTTAACTCAAGCAACGGGTTTAACGGCAACCTTTCCGTGTGTAGTTAAAATACTTTTAGTCATCCGATTCTCCTCCGCGTACAATTCATTCGGGTACATAATGTGAAACATATCCTACTGATAAAGCATGATTAAGCAAATGAGTGATGCAAGAAAGGAAGGACAAAAAAAGGAAAGGGAAAAAAAATTAAGAAGTAGCTGTAAAAAAACAGTTAAAGGGAAGAGACAGCGGGAAATCAGGTGACCAGCAGAATTGACAGAAAAATCTAGCAATCGACTTAAGAAAAAACTTTTTTTTTTAAAAAAAAGGGGGGGTCAAAATAAAACAGGCTAACCAATGAAACCCAAGATCCCAAATCTGGGGTTTGTCGGGGGGGGGGGGGGGACCCTTTTCAAAAACCAAGTTTCCCAAACTCTAAAAGCTAATCCATCTCACAAAGGTAAGAAGGCATGGGAAGGCGGAAAAAGTCAGAATTTCGGTTCATAATTCAGACCGTTCGTAAAACTGAAAAGACTTTTGGTGGAAAAAAAAAAGAATAATTTTTGTCCAACCCAAAAAAAACCCCTTTCTGTATTAAAATACTAAAATAGCTCCTTTTTCCCCCCTCCCTAAGATTAGTTAATTTGGGGACAAACCTTCAAGAATCCCCACATCTCCCACTGAATGAGCCAAGGGGTTCAAACCTGAACCCAGTTAACACGTGTTTTCCCTTCCAACGTGTGAACCTATTTAAAGGGGCACCCGGGCATCCTAAAATTCAAAACAAGGCAAAACAATCCTTCTCTCCAGCAAAGCCAGGGGGGCTCCTTCCATCGGTCAGAACGCATTTTCACACAACACGCATCTCCAAGAAGAGGAGTTTACAAGACCGGGTTTCCCCCCCCCCCGTTGCAATCACGTCTTGGTAAGATCCTTCTCTCTCCCCCCACCTTCCCACAAACCCAGGACTATAATGGGCTAAAAATTACTCTTTAAATTTTAAATCCTGCGGCGGGGATCGCAGCCTCGGCCCCGGCCCAAAAGGAAACCCCCCCACGGATGCTCGTCTGAACCCCGCCGGGAGGGAAAGTCCCGTGCAAAACCGGTGCTCTTGATTTTATTTTATTATTATTATTATTGCAATTTTTTTCTTGCATTTTTTTGCATATTTTTTTTGCAATTTTCTTGCATTTTTTTGCAAATTTCTTGCATTATTTTTTTGCAAATTTCTTGCAATTTTTTTGCAAATTTCTTGCAATTTTTTTTTTTTTTTCAATTTTGGGAGGGGGGGGCTTTTCGTTGCAAGGGGTGGAAGAAGCCGAGCGACCCCCCCCCCCCCGCCGGCCCTTTGCTAGGCAGCTCGACCTTGCTTCTACCCTAGCAAAGGCATCCCCACCGCCCTCCAAAGCCGTCCCCGCATCCCAGCCGAGGCCGAGGAAGCGGCCGGCTTGCCCTGTGCCCTGCCCTGCCTTGCCCCGCACGCTCCAAACCCGGCCGGCCACGCGTTTGCTCACCTGCGCCGCCTCCGCTCGGCCTGGAAGCCGCCTAACCAGCCGCCGCTGCAGCTCGCTTGCTTTTTCCTCGCCCTCGGATCCCCGGGGAAACTCTTGGCCACGCCCACTCCGCTCGGAGGCTCCGCCCACCGTTCCGCCTGTCCGAAAGGAGGGGCCTTGGCAGGCGTAGTGGGCGGGGCCGCGCAAGCCCCCCCCCGGAGCAAAGGCTGCCGGGAGTGGTAGTTCGGCCTGGGATGAGGGAGGGGGAGGACCCCGCCCTGGAAGCAACATTTTGCATTTTTTTTAAAAAAAAAACCCTCTTTTTTTCTATTTCCAGAAAAAAATAGGGGTTTTATTTGGAGGCTTTGGGGATTTTTTTTAGGGCTTCTTCTAAAGGGGAAGGGGGGATATTTGGTGGAAGCAAAAGGCTGCTGCTGATTGACACAAATCAATCTCTTTGCTGGAACGAAATTTCATTTTAATGCAGGGTGGATTAAAAAGCGATGGTTTTTGTTTGTTTGTTTTTTTAATTTAAAATTTTGATTTTTTTCAAATTTAAATCAGTTTTTTTTAATTTATGTCAGATTTTTTTTGATTTAAATCAGATTTTTTTTATTTTTTAACATATTAAAATGCGTTTAATATTTAAAACATGCTTAATATTTTAACATATTAATAATTTTTTTTAAATTAATTAATTTATTTATTTTACATTTATTTTAATAAAATGCTTTTGGAGTCGTCGAAAGATCGTTTTTCTATTTAAGGTGCATATAATAGTTGAGTTTATCCAGCATGAAATGGGAGCTTAGTTACGTAGCATATATGAGGCTGTGTATTCTGCAATATTGGGACTGTCGGTGAGTCAACAGCGAGCCGGAGGAGGAGCCGCTGCGGGACAGAGATGACAGCTGCGCTTAGTAACAGTTGGAAGGGACCTTGGAGGGCATCTAGTCCAACCCCCTGCTCACGCAGGAGAACCTACACTAATGATTTAAATCGTGATTTAAATCGACTTCATTTAAATCAAATCCACCCTGTTGTAATGTATGGCGACTGGCGTACATTTAAATAAAAGTTTTGAAGGGAAACAGTGATAAGGATTTAATAAATAATACTAGAATATGATATACTGGTATACTAGATTCTGTAACCATTAGGTTCCTGTGATACATACATGCCTTTGTATTTGTATCGCATATATTATGCCTTTATATTTGTATCTCCTGTAACAAACATATTCTGTTATTAGGCCTCTGTAATGTATCTGGAATTTGTCGAACAGATGTCCCTGCCGTTTGATCTGAACTCATATCCATCTTCTTCCTGTTTTTCTTGTGCCATCTAAGAGCATGGTAGGTATCTCAGTTGGAACTGCAGACATCATCATCCGAGGGATAATTTACACGTCAGCTCTAATTTACACCTTTGATCTGTATAAGCTCCTTCCTTGCAGAACCAGGGGGCCAAATAAGCAATTGGGAGAACAAAGGAATCTCAAGGAAAAGATAACGCTAATTGGGAGGCTTCTATTCCTTTGCAGGGCAACAAGGAATACACAAACCTAAAGTAGGAGGCCAGAATTGGGTAGTAAGCTGATGTCTCCGAGGGTATAAAAGGACGCCATACTTTCCCCAAGGTGTGGCTATCTCCTTGCATGCATTGTATCTGTATGTTCTGGATATAGTCCCACCCAGTATTTTGTTTTTGGCCATAAATAAAATCTGCTTTTTTTGCAAGCCTCGTCTTGAGTCTTTCTCTTTGGCATTCTGGTGACTCAAGAATATTTTGGGGCCTTACATTTCAATAAAGTGACAATAAAGTTATTCTAAAAGTCGAAGTCTCATCCAAGCTGGCTGTTGCAACGGGTTTCTTTGGAAGGGCCAGGAAGGGTGTTTCTGCTTTTACGTGGAAAAACATATATATTATTTGCAACAGGTGGATACTGAGCCAGGTTTAGGCTTCCTCGCTTGTTAATACCTGAATAAAATTGGCCAGCCAGGGAGAAGAAAGTGGTACCAAACTCCTGATCTTTTATCTACAGGTAGTCCTCGACTTACAACAGTCCATCGAGGGACCGTTCAAACTTACAATGGCACTGAAAAAAGTGACACGATCATTTTTCACACTGACAGCTGTCGCAACATCTCCGTGGCCACGTAATCAAAATTCGGACGCTCGACAACATATTTATGACGGTGGCAGCGTCCCCCGGTGTCACCTGATCCTCTTTTACGACCTTCTGACAAGCAAAGTCAATGGGGAAGCCAGATTCACTTCATAATTGTGTTATTAACTGAACGACTGTGGCAACACCGTGGTCGTAAAATGGGGGCATAAAACTCTCTTTAACTGTAATGCTTAACAAACAGAAATGTTGGGCTCAGTTGTATGGTCATAACTTGAGGATTACCTGTAAATACATTCGCTCTTCCTACAACTTGCTTGCTTTATTGTATAATATCTTCTTTATTGACAATATTTCTTTGCAGATTTCATTCTGCTGGAAGAAATGTCCATCTGGGTTCAGTTCCAAGTGGGGAGAAAGACACTGGAAACATGGTGGCTGATTGGAAAGATGGTTTTTAATGGTGGACAGGACCACGTGGTTTGAGATCCTGGCCAAAAAGGGAAAAGGTGCTGAGAATGCCTGGGTTTTATGCCCTCTCTGGGCTTTCGAATTTGAGCTTGTATTCTGATTGGTTGCCAAGACTCCCATGGGGCCATGCAGGGTTAACTTTGTAGGTTGTCTGTGTCCCAGGCTTGGTTGAGCCTTGCTGGGTGATGATGTAACGAAGGGGCTTTGGGCAATTCCTATTATGGCTGTGCTTGGAGGTAGATCTTTTGTTATGTAGAATAGACTGGCCCAGGTCTTAATGGCCCATTGACAAAGATGTGTGTGTGTGGGGGGTGAGTTTCTGCCTCCCTTTTAGGGGAAATATTCTGCCCTTTTAATATTTCCTCAAATATCTCATTTTCCTAGGGGAGGGGTGGGTGCTAACTTCCTACAATATCCAGAAAGCATCTCTTAGCAAAACTATTGCTCAGTACAGCAATTCACACTTAACGGAATTAGGTCCTCCAGAATTCCCTGAGGCTGAAGTTAATTTTGAATGTGGTTACGAAGACAGTCTAGCATAGCACCCGGAAACAAAGACTTGGAAAAGTGACACTTTCTTCCAGTGCAAAACGAGAACTTTGGAGCAAAGTTCCTTGAGCAGGAGGTTACAGATACAGAGACAGATTAACTGAGTTGGAAGGGACCTTGTAGGCCATCCAATCCAACCCCCCGCCCAAGCAGGAGACCCTATATCATTTCTGACAAATGGCAGTCCAATCTCTTCTTGAAAGTATTGTAGGAAGTTAGCACCTACCCCTTTCCTGGAAGAATGAAATATTTTAGGAAATATTAAAAAGGCAGAATATTATGTTCCCCTGGTTGAGAAATGGAGAAGCATGTTTTAAAGACAAAGCAACTCCCACCTTCCTGCCCCCCCCCTTGTTAATGGGTCAGAGGCAGAAACTCAATCTTTGACAATAGGACCCATCTGCAACACAATAGCAACAGAAACTAACACAATGGGACCCATCTAGGACAGAAACTCACCACATGGCACCTGGGAAGATTACATCAGCCAGCAAGACTAGCTAAGACCCCCACCCCCTGGGAGTCTGAAAACCAATTAGGATACTCTTTCGGGGGCCCAGGAAGTTCAAAGCCAGAGAAGACATAAAACCCGGGGACTCGCTGTATCTCGGCCCTTTTCTGTTCAGGAACTCAAGCCATGTGATCCTGTCCACCATTAAACCATCTTTCCAAGCAGTCTCCATGTTTCCAGCGTCTTTTTCCCCACTTGGAGCCGAACCCAGAAGGATATTTCTTCTAACAGTCTCAAGCAATGAAGCTCCCGCAACTTCCGAAGGCAACTTCTGTTCCACTGGTTGATTGTTCTCACTGTCAGAAAATTTCTCCTTATTTCGAGGTTGACTCTCTCCTTGACCAGTTTCCATCCATTATTCCTTGTCTGGCCTATGGGTGCTTTGGAAAATAGCTTGACCCCCTTCCTCCTCTCTGTGGCAGCCCCTCAAATTTCCAATGACTTCTATCATGGCTCCCCTGGTCCTTCTCTTCACTAGACTAGCCATGCCCAGTTCCTGCAACCGTTCTTCATATGTTTTAGCCTCCAGTCCCCTAATCCTCTTGGTTGCTCTTCTCTGCACTCTTTCTAGAGTCTCCACCTCTTTAAAAGATCCCTTCCAACTTTGTTATTCTCTTATTCTCCTCCATGGCACTTTGCTGTGTGCTTGAAGAGGCTCTTGGCTGTTGAAAGGGAGACGTTTAAGTATGGAAAACAGAATTAAACCTTTATTGGGAAATTCTTCTGTATCTCTAAATCAAGCAAGGCCACACATGTTGTTGTGATTCATCTGCGCAACATACCTTAACGTCTCCATCCTGCTTCAGGTAGCATGTCTCTACAGGGCTGGATAATCTGTAAGACGTGCTACCCATTTTGGAGCTCCTCAATCTTGGAGATGGTATTTTTGAAGAATATAGAAAAAGATTCCAATTTTAGGATGATTTATTCGGTAAGCCCCGCATGCAAGCATCATCTGCTTTACTCCTTGGTAAAGGAATTTATCCTGGAGGGTTTAATTCAGATTAACAGAGTTGGAAGGGACCTTGTAGGTCATCTACTCCAATCCCCCGCTCAAACAGGAGACCCTGCGTATACCATTTCTGGGCAGTCCAATCTTTTCTTGAAAATCTCAAGTGATGAAGCTCCCACAACTTCAGAAGGCAACTTCTGTTCCATTTGTTGATTGTTCTCCCTGTCATAAAAATTCTCCTTATTTCCAGGCTGAATCTCTCCTTGACCAGTTTCCATCCATTATTCCTTGTGTGGCCTTCAGATGCTTTGGAAAATAGCTTGACCCCCTCCTCTCTGTGGCAGCCCCTCAAGTATTGGAAGACGGCTATCATGTCTCCCCTGGTCCTTCTCTTCACTAGACTAGCCATGCCCAGTTCCTGTAACCGTTCTTCATTCACATTGTTTAATGTATGTACCTAAAACATGCTTTAAATTTTCATCAGATTTGAGATCCACACAAGCTTAAGGAAGGTGCCACACCCTGATATTTATCATTTATTTCCAAAAAGGTTCCAGCCTCTTATTTCACATCAGTTTTGCAATTTTGTAAGACCTTCCCCTTAGCTAGGTTGGATACCTGTGTACAGGTAGTCCTCCTCAGGGGGTGGTATTGACTTACCTTCGCTACCAGTTCGCAAATGTGAGCGTCCGTGCGACACTTCTGCGCATGCGCAGAATCTTCGGCGCATGCATAGAACGTCAAAGACGGGATTTGGGATGACATCCGGGTGGGTGGGCGGAGCCTCCTGCAGCCGCCACTACCGGTTCGCCCGAACCGGATAAAACCGGCTGTATACCACCACTGGTCCTCCTCCTTACAACCACAATTGAGCCCAAAATTTATTTTGCTAAGTGAAACATTTATTAAGTCAGTTCTGCCCCATTTTATGACCTTTTTGCCAGCGTTATTAAGTGAAGCACTGCAATTGATAAGTTAGTGACCTGGTTGTTCAGTGCATCTAGACAACACAATGGTCATATAAATATGAACCAGTTGCCAAGCATCTGAATTTTGATCCTGTGACCATGGGGATGCTGCAACCGTCGTAAGTGTGAAAAATGGTCGTAAGTCCCTTTTTCCAGTGCCGTTGTACCTTCGAATGGTCACTAAACGAATCACCGTAAGTTGAGGACTATTTGTATTTGCATCTGTGTATGTGTTCCCATCCCTTTTATTTTAAAACACATTTAAAACAAAAGTTTGTATTAAAATGTTTAACCTCTAAATTTAAGCATATGTTGAATGGTTTTATTTCATCATGCCCAATTCCCCGCAGCTTTGGTGCATTTTTTAAAAATGTCCTGCGTTATTTTAACGACTTTAACACAAACTCGCTGGTCAAAAATGCTCTTTGCTTTAAAAAAAATTCTGCACCCTGAAGAGCAAGGGGAAACTGCATGAAATTCAGGGTTTTTTTAAGCGATTCATCTGCATACTTTCTATTCTCATCGAAGATCACAATTTCATTTCGTGTAGCGCGTGTGAACTTACAGGTGGCAACGGCACTTAAGGGCTGTTTGTTGTTGTTGACTTTTAGTACACAAGCTGTTACTTGTGTGTTATTTCTTGTACACCTCAATGAACTGATCCCTTCTTGCAAACCAGATGTCACAACTTTTAGTAAGCATGACTGGGCAGGACAGTTGGCGTGGGTGGGGAGGCAGGCTTGAGATAATATCCATGCTCCAGGCCATGAATGAATAACACTCCGGAAAGTAGGTTTAAGATACACAAGGAACTTGACCAGTGATGAAATCTGAACTGGTTTATTACCAGTTCGCCGGTCCGAACCGGGAGCATTTCACCCCTGATCTTGACAGATTTGAACATCGGACGCTATCTAACAAAATGAAATTCGACGGTGAAAAAAGGAAGGTTCTACATTTCGGCAAGAAAAAAACCAAATGCACAGGTACCGTATATGTGGTACCTTGCTCAATAGTAGTAACTGTGAGAGGGATCTTGGAGTCCTAGTGGACAATCATTTAAATGTGAGCCAGCCATGTGCAGCAGCTGCCAAAAAAGCCAACAGAGTTCTAGGCTGCATCAACAGAGGGATAGAATCAAGATCACGTGAAGTGTTCATACCACTTTATAATGCCTTGGTAAGGCCACATTTGGAATACGGCATCCAGTTTTGGTCGCCACGATGTAAAAAAAGATGTGGAGACTCTAGAAAGTGTGCAGAGAAGAGCAACAAAGATGATGAGGGGACTGGAGGCTTAAAACATATGAAGAACGGATGCAGGAACTGGGTAGGTCTAATTTAATGAAAAGAAGGACTAGGGGAGACATGATAGCAGTCTTCCAATATCTCAGGGGTTGCCCCAAAGAAGAGGGAGTCAAGCTATTCTCCAAAGCACCTGAGGGCAGGACAAGAAGCAATGGATGGAAACTAACCAAGGAGAGAAGCAACCTAGAACTAAGGAGAAATTTACTGACAGTGAGAACAACGAATCAGTGGAACAACTTGCCTCCAGAAGTTGTGAATGCTCCAACACTGGAAGTTTTGAAGAAGATGTTGGATAGCCATTTGTCTGAAGTGGTGTAGGGTTTCCTGCCTAAGCAGGGGGTTGGACTAGAAGACCTCCAAGGTCCCTTCCAACTCTGTTATTCTATTCTAATGTAGCACCTGGTGAACCTCCATGGATTTGAGAATCACTATATTACCGATTCGTAACAGTGCAACTTTTGCAGGTGAAAAATAACTTTCTCAGCGTAGTTCTGAAAATCCAAATACCACGTAGAATCCATGACAGAACATGCGTTTCCCAAAGTTCAATAAGAGGAATACAACTAGGAGTTAATTTTCAACCAGGAGTTAGGAAACTGCGGCTCTCCAAATATCTATCGACAGGTATCGACAAGTATATACAAACATGGTTGATTTTACGGGTAGTCCTTGAATTACAACAGTTGATTTAGTGACCGCCCGAAGTTATAACGGCACTGAAAAAAACTGACCAATGACCATTTTTCACACTTACGACCGTGGCAGCATTCCCATGGTCACCTGGTCAAAATTTGGATGTTGGGCAATAGGTTCATATTTACGACGATCTCAGAGTTCTGGAGTCATGTGATCTCCTTTTGCGACCTCCAGACAAGCCAAGTCGAGGGGGAAGCCAGATTCACTTAACAACTGGGCTACTAACTTAACAGCTGCAGTGATTCACTTAACAACCGTGGCAAGAAAAGTCGTAAAGTAGGTCCGCCCAAACAGGAGACCCTACTATGGGCTAATTTACAAAATCTGGTGGCCACGGCTCCCAAGGAATTGAAATTTGGCCAGTTTTTATAAAACATTAAATGACGTAAAAACGATCATAAAGCATTTTATGATGTAATGCAAAACGTCACAAAACATCTCCTCTGCTCAGCTCCTGATGTTTGGCTGTGCTAATACTGTTCGGCATGGGCTTCTTTCAAGGCTGATACACTTCTAAACAGCACCTTGAATTTTTAGGACGTTTAAAGTGCATTAGAAGCTCTGTCGTCGTTGAAATCGTTGAGGAATCTGGTAAAAAATAAATATTTCTGAAAAGTGAACTCAGGAAATCTCAAACTGTCTGGTTGCAAATTAATTTCCTAACTAAGACACTGGGACTCATCTTAATAGTCACAATCTGCTTCATACTTCGGGGAAAATACACCCATTGCTATCTTGCTCATCCAGGGAGTGATGAGTAGCTAATTTTCTAAATTCAGACTATCTTGGCTATGCCAGTTTACACAAACATGGTATCAGAAACAGTGAAATTAAAGCGAGGTGCAAAAGTACCTTTGTGATACGGCCTATATATGTCCTGCCTTAACAGAAAAAAGCCAAATTTTTTCCCCACAAACTGTGTGGCTCAAAAACTTTTTCTGATCCGTCCGTAAAGACCTGGATTTCTTATTTTTATAATAATTATTTTTGTAACAGCAAAAGGTTATCTGATTCTTTTGTTTTATTCATGATAGCAAAATTCAGAACAAGGGCATCACATGCACACAGGGAATCAATATTATAACCCAGAGTGGAAAAACCCTTTGTAGGTTTAAGGTGCTTGGAACTGTAGAATATTTGATGTGTTATTGAGATTCTGGTAAGAATATTTATATCTGTTTGTCTTCTATCTATCTATCTATCTATCTATCTATCTATCTATCATCGACTGTATCTACCTATCTATATCTAATCTATCTATCTATCTGTCTGTCTGTCTATCCATCTATCTATCATCTATTGTATCTATCTATCTATCTATCTATCATCCACTTTATCTATCAATCAATCATCTATCTATCTATCATCTTAGATGATATGTTACAGATAAAAGGCAGATAGATCTGTCACATATCTATCTATCTATCTATCTATCTATCTATCTATCTATCTATCTATCTATCTATCATCTACTGTATCTACCTATCTATATCTATATCTAATCTATCTGTCTGTCTATCTATCTATCTATCTATCTATCTATCTATCTATCTATCTATCATCTACTGTATCTATCTAATCCACTTTATCTATCTATCAATCAATCAATCAATCATCTATCTATCTATCATTTTAGATGATATGTGACAGATAAAAGGCAGATAGATCTGTCACATATCTATCTATCTATCTATCTATCTATCTATCTATCTATCTATCTGTCATATGATACGTGACAGAAAAAAGGCAGATATATCTGTCTATCTGTCATATATCTATAATCAATCTATCACCTATCTATCTATCTATCTATCTATCTATCTATCTATCTATCTATCTA
>WNWU01000049.1:7803585-7821183 GCA_012654045.1 Ptyas mucosa | reverse complement strand
ATCTATCTATCTATCTATCTATCTATCTATCTATCTATCTATCTATCATCTACTGTATCTACCTATCTATCTATCATCCACTCTATCTATCTATCTATCTATCTATCTATCTATCTATCTATCATCTATCTATCATCTATCTATCATCTTAGATGATATGTGACAGATAAAAGGCAGATCTATCTATCTATCTATCTATCTATCTATCTATCTATCTATTATCTATCTTTCTATAATCTATCTATCATCTATCTATCATCTCCTGCCTATATTATTTTTACAAAGAACTCAAGGTAACAGACACACACAATACTCCTTTCTCTTCCTATTTCCCCCACAACAATCACCCTGTGAGGTGGGTTGGGCAGAGAGAGAGAGTAACTGGCCCAGAAAGTCATCCAGCTGTCTTTCATGGCTAAGGCAGGACTAGAACTCACAGTTTCCTGGTTTCTAGCCTGCTGCCTTAACCACTAGACCTGTGACGGCTAACTTTTTGCCATTGCATGCCAAAAGCGGGGGAGCGGGGGGGGGGGTTGCACACACACACACACGTGCCCATACCATAAATGTTCCCCCTCGCGCAGGTGCGTGCGACCCCCCCATGCTCCCCCCACTTTTGGCGCGTGATGACACGATAGGCCCAGTAGGCCCGTTTTTCGCTCTCCTCAGGCTCCAGAGGCTTTCTAGGAGCCTGGGGAGGGCAAAAACGGCCTTCCCCACCCCCCGGAGGCCCTCCGGAGGCCAGAAACAGCCTGTTTCCCGACCTCTGGTAGGCCCGGAAAGCCCAAAAATCAGCTGGCCGGCGCACGGATGCGCACTGCAGCTGAGGTAGGGCAATGCTCGCGTGCCCACCAATATGGCTCCACGTGCCACCTGTGGCACGCGTGTCATAGGTTCGCCGTCACGGCACTAGACCAACCACTAGGGAATGAATGTAAATTAGTTTTGAAATGATTTTTTTCCCCATCTCTAGCCTCTCACCCACATGAAAGAACTGTGAGTTCAAGGTAAACAATGTTTATATTAAACACACTGCGTAATATTTCATGTACGACGGAAATCCTGGTAGGAATGACTTTAAAAGTCCTTTTACAAGAGGCCCCATTTCCCCACCCGAACTCTCGATCAAAGTCATGTTTGTATTAAATACGCCGGCTGATGTTTTATGTACTTCTGAGATTCTGCTAGGAGTGAATTTAAGTGATTTTTGAAGTCATTGTTAGAAACGTCTTTGGGAGGACTGGAACTTCAAGGCAATGAATGCTATAATAATTACATTGGACGACTGTACCAAATGCTTTCTCTGTAACATCAAATCCACAATATACGTGCTATTTGGTTTGGCTGCTCCGCAAGTCAAAGTAAACCCAAGAAATGCTATTTATTTTTTTTTCTGAAACCACAGTTATTTCTCTTTATATTAGACAGAACACTCTAGCAATTCTATCAATCTTGGTATGAAGCAGAGAATGTAGTAAAGCCTTCTCAATCCCTGTTTAAAATTGTGAGGGTTTAAAGAATGGACCACAGAATTAAAGATACCTTGAGAGACTCTTCTTTATTATCATTGGCATCGGGGTATGAAGTGTACACTATTTTACTACGCTTGTGTAAACATCACAGGTGAAGGGGTGGAAAAATGTCCGGGTTTTAATATCCATGTCCCTAGCTGAAAATGTATGTCTATAGAACAGAGAATAACAGAGTCAGAAGGGACCTTGGAGGTCTTCTAGTCCAACCCCCCTGCTGAAGCAGGAGGTCGTATCTCATTCCAGCCAGTGGTGAAATCCAATTTTTTTTACTGCTGGTTCTGTGGCGTGGCTTGGTAGGCGTGGTGTACCTTGATGGGTGTGGTTCAGTGGGTGTGTTAGGGGAAGGATACTGCAAAATCTCCATTCTCACCCCACTCCAGGGGAAGGATACTGCAAAATCCCCATTCCCTCCCCACTCCTGGGGGAAGGATATTGCAAAATCTCCATTCCCACCCCACTCTGGGGCCAGCCAGAGGTGGTATTTGCCGGTTCTCCAAACTACTTACAATTTCCGCTGCCGGTTTTCCGAACTGCTCAAAATTTCCGCTACCAGTTCTTCAGAACCTGCTGCATTTCACCCGATTCCAGCTAGCTGTCCAATCTCTTCTTAAAAGCCTCCTGTGATGAAGCAACCCACAACTTCTGAAGGCAAATTGCTCAACTTGTTAATTGCTCTGACTTCTCTCATTAATGATCTTCCACCCATTACTTCTTGTCCTGCTCTCAGGTGCTTTGGAGAATAGTTGAAACCACCCGCCCTTTGTGACAACTACCGTGTTTTCCCGAAAATAAGACCCTGTCTTATATTTTTTTGAACCCCGAAATAAGTGCTTGGCCTTATTTTCGGGGAGGTCTTATTATTTTGGGGCGCATGGAGCAAGACGGGATTCCTCTTGTCATCTTACCTGATTTCCTTGGTGGCGCAGCAGACTAAAGTGCTGTTAAATAGCACCAGCTGCCTGCAATTACTGCAACTTCAAATCTCACCAGGCTCAATGTTGATTCAGCCTTCCGTCCTTTTGAGGTAGGTAAAATGAGGTCCCGGATTGTGGGGGTAATAAGCTGACTTTGTATAAAAAAGAACACCGCTTGGGTGGGGGGCGAAAGCCCTACTAAGCAGGTATATACAAAAGTATGAAGGCTATTGCTTAACGCATTGTAAGCCGCCCTGAGTCTCTGGAGAAGGGCGGCATATAAATCGAATCAATCAATCAATCAATCAATCAATCAATTTCCAGCTTTCCCCATATTTTTGGGGAGGGCTTACGGGGAAACACGGTAGAACAGGGGTCTCCAACCTTGGCAACTTTAAGACTCGTGGACTTCAATTCCCAGAATTGTGGCTGAAGAATTCTGGGAGATGAAGTCCACGAGTCTTAAAGTTGCCAAGGTTGGAGACCCCTGACCTAGAACACGATATAGTGCTGCAAATATAGATAATATGCATTTTTGGGAGCTGCTGGTGTCGTACGCATTGCCAGTGGAAGCAGGAAATCTTTCTGCTTTACAGGAAGTAAAATTTCTCAGCAGTTTTTTTTTTTTAAAGTCAGCACTGTCGTTCGGAAACGTTGACATGACAAGCCATGGGCCTTGTGATGAGTAATGCTCAGCAGTCATCTTAACACAAAAGAAGAAATAGAGGCATATCCAATTGCATTCATTGTTTCTGCCGCTCCTGCCCGCTCCTATCGCTTTCTAAACAAATGGAATGGTAGAAGGTAATAAAGTAATTGTTTTATAATCGGACTAAGCCATAGATGTTGCAACGCAATGAAAGTCGGTACATTCTTCTCTAGCACTCTTTGGGTACATTGCCAAATGTTAAGTGCGTGCTGACAGATATCTTAATATTACAAAATGTGCTGCGTAACACATTTTAGGAATCACAGAGGAGAAATTCACCTCTGCTCTGCTTTCTAACAGCTAGAAACTTCAGGAGTCACAAGGTGAGTTTGTTTATTCTCTGTCTTTCTTTCTTTCTATCCGTCTATCTGTCTTTCTATCTATCTATCAGATCAATGTCTGTCTGTCTATCTATCTATCTATCTATCTATCTATCTATCTATCTATCATCTATCTATCTATCTATCTATCTATCTATTCTCGATCTGTCATAGTTGATACATACATTACAGATAAAAGGCATATAGTTCTATCTGTCATATATCTATAATCTATCTATCTATCTATCTATCTATCTATCTATCCATCCATCCATCCATTCATCCATCCTCTATCTGTCATAGTTGATACATACATGACAGATAAAAGGCATATAGATCTATCTGTCATATATCTATAATCTATCTATCTATCCATCCATCCATCCATCCATCCTCTATCTGTCATAGTTGATACATACATGACAGATAAAAGGCATATAGATCTGTCACATATCTATTTATCTATCTGTCTGTCTTTTATCTATCACATATCTATCTATCTATCATCTATCTATTTGCATCCCACCTTTATTATTTTTAATAATAAAAGTATAATTTAATAAAAATGCTATAAAATAAAGTATAAAAATAATATACTATAAAAATATTTTATAGTATATTTTAATAATATACCGCCCAGTGATGGGTTCTAACTGGCTTTACCACTGGTTCTCTTTGTGCGTGCGTTTTGCATGCGATCGCCTCTTCACCACTTCGGCTTGCCTGCGCGCCAAACTTGTGCTTTGCGCAAGCGCGTTGCGAATCTGCCCAGCTGAGGTGCGGCAATCTGCTCTGCTGCACCTCTCAGCTGGGTGAAAAAAGAAGAAATATAAGGTCGGAATAATGCGGCAGCAGTCGGGAGGGCCCAGCTCTTTCCTGAAGAAAGAGAACCGGTTCGGTGACGTAATAGCGTCACCGCTACCGGCTTGGCCGAACCGGGCTGAACCGGGAACAACCCACCACTGATACCGCCGTCCTTCTAGCCAATTTCCCTGTGAGGTGGGTTGGGCTGAGATTGATTGGCCCAAAGTCACCCAGCTGACTTTTGTGCCTAAAGCAGGACTACAACTCACAGCCTCCTGGTGATTGGCCCAAAGTCACCCAGTCAGCTTTCATGCCTAAAGCAGGACTAGAACTCACCATCTCCTGGCCATTGACCCAAAATAACAGTAACAGAGTTGGAAGGGACCTTGGAGGTCGTCTAGGCCAACCCCCTGCTCACGCAGGAGACCTATACTAGGGATTCGAACCGCCGAACTGCCAACTTTTCTGATCGACAAGCTTGGCGTCTTAGCCACTGAGCCACCTAGCCAGGCTAGAATTCACAGTCTCCTGGTGATTGGCTGAAAATCACCCAGCCAGCTTTCATGGTTAACCGAGAACTAAAACTCACATTCTCCTTTTCTTGCCTGGTGCCTTAACCATTACACCAAACTACCTAGTTCCAATATAAATACCGTGCAAGTATTATTAATTAAATTGTTTATGATCTGTATCTGTAGATACTCTCCCAATTTCACCACACTTAAATATTTTAGTTTAGCTGCACAGATATAGAACGTCTGAAAAGATCCTGCATATACATTTGCTTGTCGAGAAAAACCTCACACATGGAGCAGTGGGATATTTCATATCTATGGAGATGCTCAGTCATCCAAGTCATGGTTGTCCCACAGGTGCTTTTTTCAAACGGCTACTGGACTTCGTTTTGTTTTTTTTTCTTGAAGACATTTCACTTCTCATCCAAGAAGCTTCTTCGGTTCTGATGTCTGACAGAACTTCTGGCAGAACCGAAGAAGCTTCTTGGATGAGAAGCGAAACGACTTCAAGGAAAAAAAAACCAGTCCAGTTGCTTTTTGAAAAAAAAAAACACTTTTGGGACAATCAGGTGTTTCCAACCACAGGATCTCGCTAATATTTCCGAATTGTGGGCTTTTCTCTTAATGCAAATTTCCTCATCAACGTATAGCTTTAAAAAAAAAAATAATAATCAGGTTTTTCTCCGAGGTAAATTCCGCTCCGTCTCCTTGGTATAAAATTGTGAGGGAGGAAAAAAATACCACCTAAATTATTGGTTGACATCTTTATTGAAGCATTGAAGTTTAGTTGATTCCTTGTAGAGTGAAAGTTTACAGACAGTTAAAAGAGTTGTGGGATCATAAATTGTGTTGCCGGTGGGAGGTACAGGCAGTATCCAAGATACGGAATGAAAACCCCCCACCCTCAAAAAAAAAAAAAAGGAAACAAACCACAAAGAAACACGAAGAAGATAACGTTCCACTGTTTACAAATCACTCCATTACTACAGAGAGCAAATGGCAGCTACTGTAAGTAACGCATCCGCGGAGGACGGCTGTACTTTTCAACAAGGAAATAGGAGCTTCTGTTTTGGTGATGGGTTACCACAAACAATGATTAACAGGTAGACAAGGAGAAGGAATGAAGGACATCATGGTCTCGTACAATGGCTTTTGAGATTATAGTTGTTTGAGTCCGGCGTTTCTTTGCTTTGTGTAAGTTGTGCAGGTGTCACCTGCAAAATGTCCTGACGTTTTAATGCAATGCCATCGTGCTCAAGTCGCAGAAGAGGATACAAAGAGGACGAGAATAACTTAATCATATAAAATATGATACAGAGCCAAAATACAGTGCATTTAAATACTGAATTGTACTTAATATCGTAGTTTTCGGACGTTAAATATTAAGTCTTTTTTTGTGCTTACGCATTTGTTTTTCTTCTTCTTCTTCTTCTTCTTCTTCTTTTTCCTCCTGTTCAAAACAGTCGCTTTACTTCCAATACTGCCACTGTAACTGGTATTACAACAGAATCACAATTTTTTTTTCACAGACACAACAACATTCAAAAAACATTTACCTATGAGAAAAATAAGTCGCTTCCCATGAGGATCACAGTGCGAAAAACAAAACAAAACAGGGCGTAACTTTCTGCCTTGAGGGAGGCTTTCAAAATATACCTCCAAGAAGGGAAAGGATGGGGGTGGGGTGTGGAGAGAAAAAGTCCTCGTAAATCAAATTTGCAGGGTTTGCTCGGTTGTCGGGGGATTGAAAGCAAAATGTCACAGGTCGGGAAAGAAGGGGGGGGGGAAGGAAAGTCATGTCTTGCTCTTCACGGGGACCGCCTGAGAAGTGAACGTCGTCTTCTGTTGTAGAAATGCCTGAGCCCATGTTGCCGTGAAAAATTCATCATGTAATTTTGTTTGCGAGTGCTGCACAACGGAAAGAAGGACGGGAGAGAAGAGCGTCACTGGCTTTCGACCGCGAGTTTGGCGTTCACAATTCACAACACGAAGATCCCGCGCAAACCCTTCGACCCCAACACGAACGTGGCCTTTAAAAGCTATTTCTTTAAGACGAGGGAGCTCCTTGGCTTACAACCATTTGTGGAGCGACCGTTCCCAGGGATTGAAACGGCAATGAAAGAAAGGGACCTAGGCAGTGGTGGGCTGCAACCAGTTCGGTGATCGTGTGCATCATGCGCGCGCCTAACGCGCTTGTGCGCAGCGTTCAAAATACAGCAATTTGAAGCTCAGCTGCTTACCTTTTAAGGCAGCCCCAGTAAGTAGAACAGCGGAGGCGCAAAAATCAGCTGTGTCGCGTGAATCAGCTGAGCCAGAAAGGAGGAAATATAGGACAGGATTGTCGGAACTACAGATTTGCCCGAACCGGTCTGAACCGGCAGCAGCTCACCACTGGACCTAGGATTGATTTTCACACTTAGGACCGTGGCAGAATCCCCCCCCGGTCACCCGATCAAAAAAATCGGGTGGATTTATTTATGACCGTTGCAGGTCATGGGATCACTATTTGTGACCTTCCCAGCCATCTTCCGGCAAGCAAAGCCGTGATTTGCTTTTAACGACTGCATGATTCACTTAACAACGGTGGCCGTTCGCGTAACAATTGTGGCAAAAAAAAGTAAAAACGGAACAAAACTCACTTAACAACTTCCTTAGCAGCAGAAATTTGGGGCTCAATGGCTGCCATAAATCAAGAACTACCTGTAAAATTCTTATCACTCTGTTTTATTACCCATTTATTGAGTGCTTATGCTACTGTGTGTTTCAAATGACACTTTTGACCTGCTGTGACTCTTTATCAGTTATGTTCTTTGAGCTGAAGTTAAGCAAGCTAATTTCTTCAAATTTAACTATGCTGCATTTATAATTAACCCTTGCTGTGATTTCACTGCAATTCATTTCGGAAACTGAGCAAAAGCTTTTCATCGGTTATCACCTCCTGACCTCAGATCTAATGATTGCAGATTCATTCATACAGATTCATGGTTGAAACATACAAGCGAATAAATCAAGTTGCTGAAGAGAGAGTGAAGTATAGGGAACATAAAAGAATAGTGGACTAAATATATAATGGTCAAATAATGATGCCCAACATTAAGCTACTTACTTCTACGCTCCAGCCTGACTTTGGAGCAACACACATTGATTTAATTGTAATTACTGTAGGCTGGTGGTGACTGGTGTGGTGGCCCAGAGGTGGAGCTCTCGCCTCATAATCAGGAGGCTGTGAGTTCGATCCTAGGTAGAGGCAGATATTTCTCTCTCTGGGCACACTGAGAATATATCTGCTGAACAAAACTCTGCATTGGCAACAGGAAAGGCATCCGGCCACTCTGCTAGCTCCATTCAGTTGCCCAGACTCCATCCTGCAGGGGATTATGGGAGTTGTTAATTGACGATGGTTGACTGTAGGCTGGTGGTAACATTGATGTTTGCATAGTGGTAAAATGTAAAATTTGTTACTACCGGTTCTGTGGGTGTGGCTTTGTAGGGGGGGGGGTTAATGTGACTGGGTAGGCGTGGCTAACTCTTTTTAAAAACTTTTTTAAAGCATTTTTTTACAACCTATTCGGGTGAATAGGTTGTAAAAAATGCTTTTAAAAGGTAAAAAAAAGGCTCTGACGATCGCACGCCACAGCTGTGATCGTCAGAGCCTTTTTTTTTACCTTTTAAAAACATTTTTTTACAACTTATTTGCCCGAATACCGCTTCTGGAGAACCGGTAGTAAAAAAATGCTAAAAAACGGAACTTTTTTTTTTACATTTTTTTACTACCGGTTCGGCGAACCAGTAGTCTTTTTTTACTACCGGTTCGAGCGAACCGGATCGAACCGGGAGCATTTCACCTCTGTGTTTGCAGTTGACTTAAGTAGATACGTTCTAAAAATCGGCAGCAGCTATCACGACTGAAGTATTTTCTACATTATTCGTAGGCATCCAGTTTTATAAATCTCACTTTATTTATTTAGTTGTTTGGGAAATGGCCCAGGTAGATACACCGGTAATCCACAACTTAAAACCACAATTAAACCCCAAATTTCTGTTGTTAAGCGAGAAGTTTGTTCAGCGAGTTTTGCCCCATTTTATGACCATTTCTTGGCACGGTTGTTAAGCGAATCACTGCAGTGGTTGAGTTAGTAACCCGGTTGTTAAGTGTATCTGGCTCCCCCATCGGCTTTGCTCATCAGAAGGTCGCAAAAGGACATCACACAATCTCCAGGACATTCTGACCGTCGTAAATATGAACCAGTTGTCAAGCATCTGAGTGTTGATCACGTGACCCACAGGGATGCCGCAACGGTTGTTAAGTGTGAAAAACGGTCATCGGTCACTTTTTTCCAGCGCCGTTGCGACTTCGAACGGTCACTAAACGAACCGTTGTAAATCGAGGACTACCTGTCAAATCAACCTTTGCTGAAATTATGGCTGCAAAAGTTAATTCCTGTGCCATGCAGCCTTTTAGCCTCTAGATGGCAATCTAACCCTGCAACTGAGTGGCCAATT
This sequence comes from Ptyas mucosa, assembly GCA_012654045.1. Lineage (NCBI taxonomy): Eukaryota > Metazoa > Chordata > Lepidosauria > Squamata > Colubridae > Ptyas > Ptyas mucosa. Next base: position 7,811,886 of record WNWU01000049.1, on the reverse strand, counting down.
ACAGATTGGCTGAATTCTGTGATCTCTTCATTGTGTAAGTAAAACCTATCCTCTTCCCAAGACATTTGCCATGCTAAGAACTCAGATTTCACCTTTATACCCACTTATGTGCAATGCAGTCTTATTTTAAGCTACAATAGAAAGTGGCACTCCCTAGTTGACTTAGCAGAGGATAAAGGAAAGACATTCTGGGATCGGATTCAGATCTACATTAGTGGCCAAAATTGTGGGAACTTTTTGGGAAAAGTGTATTTTTGAGGTTTGATGGCTAATAACACCATTTTTTTTTTTGAGTTTCAAGATAATCCTATTCCACTGCTGGAATGGCCTGGGAATAGCCCAGACCTTCTTAACCCAATTGAAAATCTAGGGAGCCGACTAAAAAAACTGGTTAGTCAGAAGCCACCCAGCAATAAAACCCAGTTAATAGAAGCTATCATTCAATCTTGGTTTCACACTATAACAGCTGCAGAACTAAAAGACTTGGTTGACTCCATGGAAAGATGTTGTAAGGCCGTCATTCATGCTAAAGGTTACCCAACAAGGTATTAACTGACATGGGGATAATTTTTTTCATATCTCGTTTTTTTTCTATGATGATCATTTTTGTATATCTCGTTGTTTCTACGTGTTTCACTTTTCTTCTTTATGCCGTAACTGCCATTCTAATAGCAGATCCTTCATAAAAGTTCTTGCATTCCATCCTTGATTAAATTATCTTTCCATTGATATATAATTTTATGGTATACTACTGCAAAAAAAAAAGTGGTGTTATTAGCTAGCTTTAGAAAATACGCTTTTCCCAAAAGGTTTCCACAATTTTGGCCACTACTGTACACCTCTCCTGCTGTAAGCTAACCTGTTCTCCACTAACAGGACCCCATGGGGTGTCTTGGTTCATTAGAGGAATTGAGAGTATTTGTAAATCGAAAAGAAACGTAGGCTTAGTAGAACCAGCCTCTTGAATTGTCCCCATTGGAAAGCGGAATGTTCAAACCAGACCATGTGGCGATTCTCAGAATTAACTCCATTATTTGGATGGGGCTTTAATTCTCCAATCATAGGATAAACTGCTGGCTAACGCCTAGACTGGTGTTTCTCAAACGTGGCGACTTTTAAGACCTGTAGACTTCAACTCCCAGAATTCCCCAGCCAGCCATGATTTTAATTAACATTTGCAAAAAAAAAAATCCTCTTCAAAATTAGCGAGGTAAGTAAGAAAGTAAAACTCTATTAACAGTCATGGACCAAGATCAAAATAACTAAACATTAGTGTTAGCTGAAAAGTCAGTAACATTTGTAAAAGGTGAAGGGAAAGGTTCTCCTCGCACGTATGTGCTTGTCGTTCCCGACTCTAGGGGGCGGTGCTCATCTCCCTTTCAAAGCCGAAGAGCCAGCGCTGTCCGAAACGTCTCCGTGGTCATGGGGCCGGCATGACTCAATGCCAAAGGTGCACGGAACGCTGTTACTTTCCCACCAAAGGTGGTCCCTATTTTTTCTACTTGCATTTTTTACGTGCTTTCGAACTGCTAGGTTGGCAGAAGCTGGGACAAGTCAAGGGAGCTCACCCCGTTACACGGCGCTAGGGATTCGAACCGCTGAACTGCCGACCTTTCGATCAACAAGCTCAGTGTCTGAGCCACTGAGCCACTGCTCAGTGTCTTAGCCACTGAGCCACTGCTCAGTGTCACCGCACAGTAACATTTGACCCTGTGCTAATTTTGTAGATCGAGGGATCTACACCAATTATGTTTGAAGAACGTGCAATTGCATGTAACTACTAGAGCAGGGGTCAGCAACCCACGGCTCTGGAGCCGCATGTGGCTCTTTCATCCCTCTGCTGTGGCTCCCTGTTGCTGGTCGGCGCCACAATTTTGAGAGGAACTTCTGGTTGGGGTGGGGGGAAAGCATGACGTGCCAGGAGACTCTATGGCAGGTTTTCCGGTTGGCTCCACAATTGATAGAGCTTTTGGTTAGGACAGGTAGAGGAAAAAGGACACCGCACTAGGAGGAGACTCTATGGTAGGGGAACCGGACTTCCGGTCGGCTCCAGAATTGAACTGGGGGACTCCAGTTAGGACCTTTGTGGCTCTTTGAGGGTTTAAGGTTGCCGACCCCTGTACTAGACCATGTGGAAAAGGGCTGAATTGCAGGCTGAACTTCTGCAATTCTGGCTCTGCATCTCGGTGTCTTTTGGACGGAAATGTGAAACCTGCTCAGGGTTAAATTTAGGTCTTCTAATCTCGGGGACCTCTGTAGATGAGCAAGCCACACTTGCAGGTCTAACAAAGTGGCATTACTTTGGAAATATAGCAGGATTCCACTCCCAGCTAAATCCATAGAAGAGAATTGGCAAGTCCAACTTCTGAGTTGGAGCACCTTCCTTAAACGCTTCTATTTGGCCAAAGATGTCTGCAGATGCTTCTTCTGCAGTCCGTCGTCACTGACCGAATAAATATTACCAACCGACTGACTGATTGACAGCACGGCTATTTGTCTGCCTCCTGAGGGAAGGTGTAAAGATGTCCAAACCGTCAATGTGTCACTCAGGATACTGTGTAGGGGCTACTACTACATGTGCAGCTCCATCAGCTCCCGTGGTGGCACGGTGGTTATAATGCAGTATTGCAGGCTAATTCACTGCTCACTGCCAGCAGTTCGATCCTGACCGGCTCAAGGTTGACTCGGCCTTCCATCCTTCCAAAGTTGGTAAAATGAGGACCCAGATTGTTGGGGGCCAATAGGCTGACTCTGTAAACTGCTTAGAGACGGCTGTAAAGCACTCTGAAGCGGTGTATAAGTCTAAGTGCCATTGCTATCTAAGCCGTATCACGCAGTGGTTAGAATGCATTATTGCAGGCTAATTCACTGCCAACTGCCAGCAGTTCGATCCTGACCGGCTCAAGGTTGACTCGTCCTTCCGTCCTTCCGAGGTCGGTAAAATGAGCCAGATTGTTGAGGGCAATATGCTGACTGTGTAAACCGCTTAGAGAGGGCTGTAAAGAACTGTGAAGCGGTATATAAGTCTCCAGCTATTGCTATTTTCGGAGCATGAGGAACAGGGGGTCTATCGTGAAGAGGAAGTAGTGGGCCTCCGTCAATTTTGGGGTGAAAATATTATGGAATTAGTGTTCCACTGCCTTTGTCGCAGGTGTTCTTTTGACCTGCAACTTCCTGTGGTCTCTTAGGCCTGACCCTGACCTCTGCTTAGCTTCCCAGGTCAGAGAAGGTCAGCCAGAAGAAGATAGATTCTAAATAATTTCTCTGATGCAGTTGACTTCTTATTGCTCTCTTAGTCTGATTCCTCCCCTTTGAAAGTGAGAAATCCCGTTGTTTTCCGTTTGGATTACGGTAAACGTCGAACAGATTTCCAACCCAACAGCTTTCAAAACATATTGCAAAAATTCCAATTATTTGACATGCAGGTGTCTCGAGCCCCAGAGCAACTCAGAATCACAATTACCCTTCAGGTAAGTCTTTCAGGGAAAAGAGAGCTGAAGTTGGCCGACTTCAGCTTTAAACGACAATATCAGCATTAAGTGAACGGAATGACAATTGCAAAGATGAGGCTGCACTGATATTGCAGGAATGAAATCACTTACCTTACTCTAGTGTAAAACCAATGACAGCAAATAATGAAATACAACACAAATTAGAAAATGTATTTCAATGCATGCAGCACTGTGATTAGTCATAAAAGCTTGATGAGGTTTAGAGGCAATATAGGATCTTTCATCTCTTTTGAAAATAAAAATTGAACAAATTACTTTCCGGTTGAAAGAAAGTAGATCTCTATAGTCGCAATCATTCAAATCCTTTTTTATAACCACGTCTTATATTATATTTCAGAAATAAGACTTACAATATTAAAAAAAAACTTGGTGCAAGTAATGGGCAAGCTAGCACAAAAGTGCAAAAAATATAACATTTTTTTTCTAGGTAATAAAATAAGTAATATCTAATATATATATAGAATAAATAATTATTTTGGATTATATATCAACACGATTATGGGCTAAAGAGATGAAGCAAAGGAAGATAGGCATTTACATGAATGTACATTACTACTGATATTTCAAAAAGATCTTTCCCCAGAATTTTTGCAATCCCTTAAATCTTTAAAATTCTTGTGCCAAAAGATACAATTTTTTATCATGTAAAGCATGGTGACAACGTATATATATATATATATATCTAAAGATTAACGGCATGCCTCTTCCAAATATTGTGATTCCAGCATTCAGTTTCATGACAAATAATATAAAAAATATTTTGGAGGCTCTTTTCAGGTTTCGGTGCAATTTATATTTTGGTGCAATTACAATTACCGTTAGGAATGAGAAATGAAACCTCAGCTGGTCTGTTAATCTCTTTTTGTCTTAATAAAGATATTAAGCATAAATATTTACATTTTATATTGAAATACTTCTAATGGAAATAATCAGAAAGGAGTGCTGGCATCTTCTCTTAAGCAGGCAGGGTGTGGTTTTTCATTAGGGAAGGACTGACATGCACAGCAAGTATCATTTTTGATTGTAAAAAAATTTTACAGAATAGATACACAAACACAGAGAAGAAATAATTTAGAAAAAAGGAAGTGTTTCTATAGATCAGGGGTGTCAAAATTCAAGGCCGGTCCTGGCCCGCAGGGTGCTTAGATCTGGCCCGTGCGGCCACCCTGGAAACAACGAAGGACTAGTCCGCGGTGCCTCTGCTGGCAAAAATGGAGATCGGAAGGGCCGCTCGTGGTCCTCCCAGGCTCCGTTTTTGGTTGCGGTGGCCTCCTGCAGCCCTCTGCCAATGAAAACGGAGCTCAGAGCCTCAACGAGTGATGTCGAGCAGTGGTGGGTTGCTACCAGTTCGCCCCGAATTGGGCGAACCTGTAGCGGCAGCGGCGGGAGGCTCCGCCCACCCACCCACTCAGATGCTTCTACACATGCGCAGAAGCGTCGCGCATGAGCACCCATGAGGAAACCGGTAGCAACAGGTTTTGAAACCCGCCCCTGATGTCGAGCCAGCCACCACTTGGGCCACACTCCCCGGCCAGATCCCCTGCCCCCCCCAAGGTCAAACATAACCCTGATGCGGCCCTCAATCAAATCGAGTTTGACACCCCTGCTATAGATGACCTGCAGGTTCCCATTACTTTAATCAAAGTGATGAAAGCAAGGTTTCTCATCCTGCTCCAAGCTCCACCCCTTTGAGATATGCGGGTGATGTCACAATGCCATATACAAGAGAGGAGGGGCTTGCATTGCAATGGCGGGATGCTTGCTTTCATCAGGCTGATTCGTTTGGCCCCACCCCCACCCCGGAGATGCTGCTGAGCATTTGTTTGTAACGTTAAAGATACAGTAAGCTAAGTATACCGCTAAAGGGCTTTTTCCAACAAGCTGTTCTGCAATCAGAAATGCATTTAAAATAAAATCTCTTGAAAGCCTCTATAATTTTAGTTTAAAAATTAACTTCAACAAATCAGCCATCAATCCTACTTAAATATGATTTAATGCAATGTTGGTTCCTGCCAATTTTCTTAATTTTTTGTTAGCAAAACTGGAGGATATTACTAGATATTAGATTGATCAATTGCCTTCTGTCTATTTATCACGGTCTGTCTTGTCTCTCTATCTGTCTCTCTTAGTCGTCTGTCTGTCTGTCCGTCTGTCTGTCTATCTTATCTATCTATCTAATCTATCCATCCATTGATGCATCTGTCTGTCTGTCTATCTAATCTATCCATTCATCCATCTATCCATCTATCCATCCATCCATCCATCCATCCATCTATCTATCTATCCCTCTCTCTCCCTCTCTCCCTCTCTCCCTCTGTCTGTCTGTCTGTCTGTCTGTCTATCTATCTATCTATCTATCTATCTATCTATCTATCTATCTATCTATCAAATCTATCCATTCATCCATCTATCCATCCATCCATCTATCTATCTACCTATCTCTCCCTCTCTCCCTGTCTGTCTGTCTGTCTGTCTATCTATCTATCTATCCCTCTCTCCCTCCGTCTGTCTGTCTATCTATCTATCTATCTATCTATCTATCTATCTATCTATCCCTCTCTCTCCCTCTCTCCCTCTGTCTGTCTATCTATCTATCTATCTAATCTAATCTATCTATCCATCCATCCGTCTGTCTATCTTTGTCTGTCTGTCTGTCTACCTACTATTTATTGCCTGTCTATCATCTATCTATCTATCATCTCTCTCTCTCCCTCTCCCTCCCTCCCTCTCTAATCTCTTCTAAGAAACATGCCTCAATTTTAACTCTTGAGCCCAAACTTCATTTGTAAGAATACTAAATACTTATTTGTTAAATCAGAAAAATGTTGAACATGTTTAAAAGATAGATAGCAAGTGGTACTATATTAACTCTTGGTATTTTGGATAAGGTTGTTTTTTACTTTTCTATAATGGTTATTCCCCACCCCCTGAAAGCTAAGAATCAAATTTGATTCAACTGAGGTATCCAGTCAAAAATGGAGGCCTGTTTTACTAAAGCCCAACATTCTAAAGATTCTATCTCTAATTCACATTCCAAGCCCATCCCAGGCAGTCCTTGACTTATGACCACAACTGGGTCCAGAACGTCCATTGCTAAGCGAGGTGGTTCTTAAGTGCCCAATGTTATGACTGTTTTTGCCACAGTTGTTAACTGAAACACACGGTCGTTAAGCAAATCCAGCGTCCTCCATTGCTGGTTAGAAGCCAGCTGGGAAGGCCACAAATGGCGATCATTTATGAACCTGGGATGTTGCGACCATCGTAAACTCACGTTGCCAAGCGCCATGTCCATGGAGACACTGCAATGGTCGTAAGTGTGAGGACTGCTCACAAATCCCTTTTTTCAAGGCCGTGGCAACTTCTAACGGACACTAAATGAAGGGTTGTAAGGCCAGGACTACTTGTACTAGAAAATCTCAGCCGTAGATAATATCTCTCTTTTTTTTTTAAAAAAAATCCTTTTATGGCTATACAATCCTGTGGACAATCTGCTCTGTCGTTTGTGTGTGTGTGTGTTGGTGCGAACGTGACAAATTCAAAGGAACAAGTCTCTGGCGTTACTTGAGCCTGTGGCTCAAAAATGATTAGAAAAAAGAGTTGGCACCAACCGCTCGAACATTCTGTATGTCTTTTATATTGCCCCTCTTTTTCTTCTCTTTACCTATGTTTAGATTAGTCTGGGAAGTAGTCCAAGAGACGGAAGAATAGAGAGGATTGTTAAGTGCAATCCATGCCGTGTTCCTGACTGATAAAATCAATAGTGAAGCACCTTACGAGCCCGCTGTGATAATTGTCTCCTACTCATCACGATCTTCTGATTCCAAAGATAATAATAAGCTACGCTGCAAAATTACAAGAAGTGAATTGCATTCCAAGGCTGGCATACGCATTTCTCTCTCTCTCTTTGCCAATCTGCTCTATTGGGATAAAAGCAACTGATAAAATAAAATAAGATAGACAAAGTTGAATGAAGCAGTTGCTTTTATCCCAAAAGCACGATGCGTTTTTCTACAGTTTTTATATTGTTACGATAAACTCTGAAACTCACTTGGGGTTGCATGGTAAGCTGTATAAGCTGAATAAAAATTTATAGATAGCTAGAGATATAGGGCAACTGGAAAAAAAAAATCTCTTCTATAATGTGTTTTAGAGACAGAAAGAGACAGAGAGTGCATGTATCACCGAATGATTTTAATCTGTTTTATGATGTGCTTTAGATAGATATAGATGATAGATAGATAGATAGATAGATAGATAGATAGATAGATAGATAGATTAGATCAATCAATAAACAGATGATAGATAGATGATACATGATACATGATAGATAGATAGATATAGATGATAGATAGATAGATAGATAGATTAGATCAATCAATCAACAGATGATAGATGATACATGATACATGATAGATAGATAGATAGATAGATAGATAGATATAGATGATAGATAGATGATAGATATAATATAGATAATCATCTATATCATAGATAGATGATAAATATAGATAGATAGATAGGTAGTAGATATAGATGATAGATATAAATAGATAAATAGATACAGTAGGTAGATAGATATAGTTGATAGATGATAAATGATAGATATAAGATAGATAGATAATGATATAGATGATAGATAAATGATAGACAGATAGATAGATAAGATGATAGATTTAGATGATAAATGATGGATAGATAGATATAGATGGTAGATAGAAGATAGATAGAGAGATAGATAGATAGATAGATAGATAGATAGATAGATAGATAGATAGATAGATAGATAGAT
>WNWU01000049.1:7767798-7803575 GCA_012654045.1 Ptyas mucosa | reverse complement strand
GATAGATAGATAGATAGATAGATAGATAGATAGATAGATAGATAGATGAGAGGGAGGGACAAGCTTATAACTGAATAATTTTTATTTGTTTATGATATTTTTATTTGTAACCCAAACTAAAGGGCTCTTTAGCAAGAAACATAATACAAACAAAACTTTGATATGTTTGCATATCAAAGGTGTAAAAATTCAATTTCTCCCCCATTTTCTTCCATTCTTTTTTTGTCTTTCTACATCTTGCTTAAGTCACAATACTCTAGGTGTAAAGGTTTCCCCTGCCCAGTCCTGTCCGTCTCTAGGGGGATAGTACTCCTCTCTGTTTCTGAGCCAAGGAAGCCAGCATTGTCCGAAAACATTTCCAGGGTCATGTGGCAAGAATGACTATACCGTGGTGCATGGAATGCTGTTTCTTCCCCACCAAAGTGGTACCTATTTATCTACTCCCAGTTACATGCTTTCAAACTGTTAGGTGGGTTGGAGCTGGAGCAAGGAACGGGAGCTCATCCCGTCATGTGGCGCTCGGATCTCAAACCCTGTCAGCTTTCATACTGACACGTCCAGCATCTTAACTGGTGATCATTGCGTCATATTCTAACAGGTTTCTAGTAGAAATTTTTTTGCAATCAGAACATTATTTCTGTCTTAACTTGCGTAAAAGGTACCAGACAAATCAGTAATACGGTCTATTTTCATGTTAGGTTAAACTTAGAAATTGATGTGATGGAGGCCAAGCTTAGCAAAGAGTGTGGTTTAAAAAACAACAACAACTAGGCAGGGCAGCTAAGCGTGAAAAATTGCCGATTATTGGATAAAAGCTACAATTTAAATATGGCATGGGTGCCATGCAAGCTGGTGCTCTCTGGTGCAATAAAATAAAATAGCAGAATCAACTAGAAACGAAGGCATCTTAAGCTGTTCTTGGCATCTTCACTTCTTTAAATTAGGGCTGTCCATAGACCGAGATTTTTTGATAACAAATTGAATGCCTTCCTTTGGAACAGATCAATGGTGGCTTGGTTTAAATATTGCTGTTTGAAGATAGATCTGTCTGGCAATGGCATTTTTGTCAGCTAGGGCGCAAACTTTTAACCATCAACTTAATGGCTTGATTTGGATGAGCCTCCTCTACCAAGAATCCACTTAGGACCCAGGGATCCTGCCAACAATCAGTAACCATCTAGGTCCCATCTCTGTTTCTTAGCTAACATTGTCTGAAGACCCTTCCATGGTCATGTGGCCAGCATGACTATACGCCAAGTTGCACAGAAGGCTGTTGTCTTCCCACCGAAGTGGTACCTATTTATCTACTCTCATTTGCATGCTTTCGAACTGCTAGGTTGGCAGGAGCTGGAGCAAGTAACAGGAGCTCGTGCCGTCATGAGATGCTTGGGTCTCAAACGGCTAACCTTTAACCCAGTGTCTTAACCACTAGGACACCGTACCCCCAATTTCAACTATGCTCACTGTAATCTCCAGTCCAACTACATGGAATTTGAGAGGGTCCTGCCCTCCATATATTTTTTGGGGGGGGAAGGAGACCTAGCAAGGAGGAACACGGAGGAAGAGATTAGATCCTAGCCAACAATTCTAAGCCACATAAAGTTAGCTGTAATTACATCAATCTACTGGGGCTTAGCTGCAAAGAATGTAAGTGGTAAGAGTGAAACATGGGCAGCTACGGGCCTCTTTGTTTCAACTTGTCATTAGAGTAAGGGGAAGGAGATGTTGACTATGAATGGGTTAATTTGGAGGAACGAAACTTCTGCAGTTTCACTGGAGCTTTTGAGACTCTGGAAACTTTTCAAGGTCATATAAATAGGTGTGAAGAAGAAGGCAGATGGTTCCCATAACAAAGAGAACTTGTTTACATGGTCTACCTGGAAGCCTGAGGGCTGGGACTGAAAAATTAATTGTTTAATATTGTGAACCGGTGCCTTAGAAATTCAGAGTTAATTTTAAGGGTTGGGCTGGGAAATTCATTGTGTAATATTGTGAACCGGTGCCTTAGAAATTCAGAGTTAATTTTACCTCGCCATTCTTACACTATGTATTCAACAAACCATATGCTTTTCAGAACTGAAATGATCCTGGGCTTTTATTTGGATACTCAAGCTGTTGACAGCAAGAGTAAGCACGGTGGTTAGATCATGGCTAGCCTCTGAACCAGGGACACCTTCCACAGCTAACATTGAAAGGATTAGGGTTAGGGTTACTATGGTACATAGTATAACGAAGCTCAGTAGCAATTGGTTCTTCCAGCCCTAATTTAAATGTGATTCAAGGAAATGATAAGTTTCATAGTTAATCAACATTTCCAGAAGTAATCTTAACACCTCGAAATTTTATCAGCCATAATTCTTCCAAAATTTTATCTATCGGGTAAGCACACCTCTCTCAGCCAAACATCGTAGCGATGAGTCCCAGCTCGGCATGACACTAGAATTTCAGGAAATTGTTAGAGAAAAGGTAAATAACTTTCCAGTGATATATAAAGTTTTTTGTTTTTAAAACCATGAGATCGTTTTAGTGTGGGGGGAGGGAAGAATTAGCAGGCGAAAACATTTTTACTTGGTAAAACTGCTAGGGAAGAATATAATCTCTGCTCCCGGAACCTAATATAACAAATCTTATTTCTCCACGGTATTCTGCTATTCTAAAATAAGGAACTATTTTATTATTTTTTTTATTATTATTAATAGCAATATTACGCTACATAAGAGCAATGCAACTTTCTATTTTGGTGCCAAGAACGGAAATCAGGTTTATCCTGACGAACTTCCTTTACATTGCTGTAGTTTAATGCGCTAATGCAGTGTTTTGCAACACTGAGGGGGCCACTTTAAGACGGGTGGACTTCAACTCCCAGAATTCCCCACTGCATGAGATGCATTATTGCATGCTGGCTAGGGAATTCTGGGAGTTGAAGTCCTCCCGTCTTAAAGTGGCACTGCGCTGATATATATTTCCCCTTTATATTTCAAAAAGTCCCCGTTTTCCCTGCCTTTATTTCACAACAAAGAGGGATTTGCAGATAAAGCCTTCTCAAACCCCTCGCTTAAATAGGACTCGATCATGAACTCGAAATGTTTCCATCCTGATGTGGAATATGGGGCTGGTGGTCATATGACGGCATGCATTATACTCACTGAACAACTTCTACGTGGTCCAGAGCCCATTGATCGTGGCCTGAGCCACTGTGGCGGGATTGCCACCAGCGAAGTAACACCCCCTTCATTCGTGCCTCCCTAAAAATGAGAAACGACACAGTGAGGGAGCAGAAAAGAATAGAACACAGAATAATAGAGTCGGAAGAGACCTTGGAGGTCTTCTAGTCCAACCCCCTGCTTAGGCAGAAAACCCTTACACCAGACAAATGCTTATCCAACATCTTAAAAACTTCCAGTGTTGGAGCATTCACAACTTCTGGAGGCAAGTTGTTCCATTGATTCATTGTTCTAACTGTCAGAAAATTTCTCCTTAGTTCTAAGTTGCTTCTTTCCTTGATTAGTTTCCACCCATTGCTTCTTGTCCTGCCCTTTGAAGGATAGCTTGACTCCCTCTTCTTTGTAGGAGCCCCTCAGATACTGGAATACTGTTATCATGTCCCCTTTAGTCCTTCTTTTCATTAGACTAGACATACTCAGTTCCTGCAATCATTGTTCGTATGTTTTAGCCTTCGGCCCTCTAATAATCTTTGTTGCTCTTCTCTGCCATTCTTTCCAGAGTCTCAACTTTTTTATATTGTGCTGACCAGAATTGGATGTGCAGGATTCCAAGCGCGGTCTTACTAAGGCTTTGTAAAGCGGTACTAGAATTTCACGTGATCTTGATTCTATCCCTCTGTTTATGCAGTCTAGGATTGCATTGGGTTTTTTGGCTGCCGCCGCACTCTGTTGGCTCATATTTAAGGGGCTGTCCACTAGGACAGGGGTCTCCAACTTTGGTAACCTTAAGACTTGTGGACTTCAGCTCCCAGAGTTCCTCAGCCAGCTTTGCTCTGAGAGTTGAAGCCCACAAGTCTTAAAGTTGCTAAGGTTGGAGACCCCTGCAGTAAGATGTCTCGACTTCCATATCGCCTTCAGAGATTTTGGACTTCGGTTCTCACAATCCCCTGCTAGATATTGAGGCCCAACGCGCATTGAGGAGATTGTGTTGCTGAACATTGGTCTGGATGTGTTTTCAGACCTTTTATACTTCAATTCCCCTAATCCTCACCCTGGAGGGGTACTGAGGGCCTCCACACATTAAAAATCTCACGTTAAGAATACAAACTGCAAGCATTCGCAGATTGACCTGGCGGAAGATCCATTTGAATCAATAAGTATATTGATAGACAAGATAGGAGAATTTGGAAAGGTAGCAGGTTTGAAAATAAATGAAGATAAAACGATGATTTTGACAAAAAATACGTTAATTAATTAAAAAAACAAAAGGAAGAATTGGCGGAAATATCGAAGATGCAGGTCACCAACGAGGTTAAGTATTTGGGAATGTCGGCTGGCGACCCCCAGGGGGAGAGCCATCTCTGTGGTGGCCCCTACCCTCTGAAATGACCTCCCCCCCAGAGATACGAGTGATCCCAGACCTCCGGACTTTTCATCGGGCCCTTAAAACTCATTTCTTCCAGTTAGCTGGGCTGGCCTGACCCCATCTCTTGGTTTTAAAGTTTTGATACCGATTTTAAATTCGAATTGTTTTTAAATTATGGGCCAAATCTTATTTAAATTATTTTAAAACTTGTCTTAACTTTTGTATACAGTGTTTTTTAGTTGGCTGTTCACCGCCCTGAGTCCGCAAGGAGAAGGGCGGTATAAAAATTTAACCAAATAAATAAAATTAAATAAATAAATAAATAAATATATCTGACAGCAAGATGCAGTACACTCAAGGAGAATAATTATAATGAACTCAAACAACAGATAGTGACCGATTTGGCTAAATGGGAGAATTTACAATGATCATTGACAGGGAGGATATCAACTATTAAGAGCATTTTGTGAAAATTTACGAGCAGGATGAAAATGCCTCCTGGATTTCATGAAATGTCAAGGTCTTGAGATTATTGCTAGAAATAAACAAAAAGCATATACAAAAAAAAAAAAAGGCCAACAAGCTGAGGTGAGAACCAGCCTAGAATTTCAAGGAGAGAAGCAACCTCGAACTAAGAAGAAATTTTCTGACAGAACAATTAACCAGTGGAAGAACTTGCCTCCAGAAGTTGTGAATGCTCCAACACTGGAGGTTTTTAAAAAAGACATTGGACAACCCTTTGTCTGAAATGGTATACACGGCTTCCTGCCTGAGCTAGGGGGTTGGACTAGAAGACCTCTAAGGTCCCTTCCAACTCTGTTATTCGGATCCCATTTTGAGTTCTAAAGCCATTTTAACATCCCTCAAGGAATCTGGTTGTTGAAAATTGTATCAGAATCCAGCAACTCTGCTCTAGAAATGGATGTTGGCGCCGGCTTTGAGGAATGCTGAGTGACTTACTATAGGTCACGCCTAACCTTATTCACAAAAAAAATGTTGTGGAGAAGACACAAGCTATAAAGCAGAAGATCTCATCCCTGTGCCGTCTTGCCTCCTTCCTTCTAGTTTTAGATGTAGCCTTTTTTTAAATATTGATCTCTTTACTAGGTGTAAGCCACCCAGAGTGTCCCTATCAGTGGGGAAGGGCGGCCTATAAATTTAATAAAATGAACAAACACGCTAAATAAACATGAAACCAGGCCCCCTTCGTTGAAGCTGCGTTCGCTAAAGATAGCAATGGGTTTGGATGACGGTTTTTGTCAGCACATTTTCAAAGAAGGCGTTTTGCGGTTTTTGTGATAGATTCCAATGGCAATCTTTCAGGAACCGAGGGCCACGTGCCTCCAGCTCTCTCAAAACCAGATTTTATCTTATTCAGGGATTAGATCCGTGGTGGCGAACCTATGGCACGCGAGCCAGATAGCACACGCACCGTCACTCTGCTCTTCTGGTTTCCAATGCGCCAGCCAGCTGGTTTTCGCGGGTGCCGGAGTGCCGGAAAACAGCCTGAAAACATTTTCCGGGTTGTTTCTGGGTCGTTTTTTCAGGCTGTTTTCAGGCCACTTTCGGGCCCTTTTCAGGGCTATTTTTGCCTGGAAAACAGCCCGGAAAACGGCCCAAAAATGCCTAGAAAATGGCGGGAAAACTGCCCCTCAAATGGCTAGAAAACGGCCCCCAAAATGGCCCCAAAACAGGCATGTGCGCGCCAGCCAGCTGGTCTCCGGGTTTCCAGTGCTCCGGAACGTGCCGGATTAGGCACTTGTTCCTGAAAAGGTTTGCCACCACGGGATTAGATGGTGGAGTCAAGAGAGGAATTACCCTGCAGTTGTTACGTTCCCACAAAGGGTCTCAGCTTAACCTCTTGAATTCCGCTCTTGACCTAGCACCAATTTAATGCTGACCGTTACTTGACCGGATTCTTGTGTAGTAGGCGCGATCTAGATACTTGTGTTATAGGCATGATAATGTTAAAAAGAATTTAGCGCGAGGTCCTGATTTTCCGCACCGGACGCCTTTCGCTCTAAATAATAATAATAATAATAATAATAATAATAATAATAATAATAATAATAATAATTTAATTTGTATCCCGCCCTTCTCCCAGAAGGGACTCAGGGCGGTGAACAGCCAGAATTAAAATACATACAATACAAAAATTAAGATAAATTAAAAGATATTAAATCAATCGGCCTCCCAATTTAAAACCCCAAATCTATAAAATTCAAAATCCCAATTTAAAACCGTTTAAGCTAGGCCGGCTTGCTGGAATAAGTAAGTCTTCAAGGCTTTGCGGAAGGTACGAAGGTCCGGGATCAGTCTTATTCCAGGAGGTAGCTCATTCCATAGGGCGGGTGCCCCCACAGAGAAGGCTGTCCCCCTGGGGGCCGCCAGCCGACATTGCTTGACTGACGGCACCCTGAGGAGGCCCTCTCTGTGAGAGCGTATTGGCCGGTGGGAGGTTATCGGTAGCAGCAGGCGGTCTCGTAAGTACCCTGGCCCTAAGCCATGGAGCGCTTTAAAGGTGAGAACCAATACCTTAAACCGCACCCGGAAGACCAACGGGAGCCAATGCAGCTCGCGCAGGAGAGGCGTTACATGGGAGCGCCCCGTCGCTCCCATAATCACCCGCGCGGCCGCATTCTGAACCAGTTGGAGCCTCCGGGTGCTCCTCAAGGGGAGCCCCATGTAGAGAGCGTTGCAGTAGTCCAGGCGAGATGTAACGAGGGCATGAGTGACCGTGCATAAGGAGTCCCGATCCAGAAAGGGGCGCAACTGGCATATCAGGCGAACCTGATAAAGAGAAACGTAGTATAACGGCATACTCACAGTGGCACATTGTAAGAGACTCTTTGGGCTTGTATAAAGTCTTTTGGCTGGTGTTGTGCAATGACTTGCCATGTAATTCCATTGTTTACGCTGTACTGGAGCAACACAGCTTTGTCGACAGTGTTGGGGTCACTGAGATTCGTGTTGCAACTATCAGTTTGTGAAAGACTTCCAATTTGCAAAACAAACATTATTTTGCTGGGGGAAGGAGGGAAGGGAAAAGCAGGAGGAAGGACGATAGCAAAGAGAACAAGTTAATTCATGATCTACAACCAGAACAAAACCACACGCACAAAACCACATACACAAAGGCACAACAATGAAAACTTTACAATTCTTAGTAATCGGTGCAATCAAAGAATTCAATCATTAAAACCACTATATACAATTATTATAACAATTAGTCATTTTTTAATCTGCTTTGTGTTTATGTTTAATTTTTTTTTTTTAAAAAAAGTTGTTCGTCACCCAGAGTCATTGAATACGAGATGGGGACAAACAGATTTTATAATAAATAAATAAAAAATGTAAATAAGTATTACGGCAGGTAACTTTCTTCCCAATGTTTCTATTATTATATCTTTTATAAACATCTAGCTTGGTCTGATGGATTTTTCTTTTTAAATAAACATTTTGTTATGGTCTAATGGACTCTATTATATCTCCCAGAGTCCATTCTGCTCTCTGATTCCCTACTAGAAATTAGTTGCCAAGAGTTTTCTGCAAAGGAAAGGATGTATTTGAGGATGTATAGGAGCCTTGGTGGCGCAGTGGACTAAGTGCTGTTAAAGTAAGCACTTAGCTGCCAGATGCCTGCAATTACTGCAAGTTCAAATCTCACCAGGCTCAAGGTTGACTCAGCCTTCCATCCTTTCGAGGTAGGTAAAATGAGGACCCAGATTGTGGGGGCAATAAGCTGACTTTGTATAAAAAAAAGAACACTGCTTTGGGGGGGGGGGGGGCGAAATAAAGTATATACAAAAGTATGAAAGCTATTGCTTAACGCATTGTAAGCCGCCCTGAGTCTCCGGAAAAGGGCGGCATATAAATCTCACTAATAAATAAATAATAAATAAATAAATATTTATAGAATCAGTCACCATTCTCTACTAACTTCTCTTCTGCTATGGTCTCTTTTCTACCTTCCTACTAGATTTCTACGCTTTGATTTACGGAGCACCTATCCGAATGCATCCAAGGGAAAGTGTTTTCCATCTGCATACAATTCAGTGTTTTGCACTTTGCACTTTTATACATTCGAAAATCGTGTGAGCCTTACCATTCAGCTGGCATAAAAATCTAAGAGAATATTTGTAGCTCGGGGCTGAACTGTGGGGTCCTTGGTGCTCTCTGAGCTTGGTAGGCTTTTTTTGCAGATGTTTCATTACCCAACTAGGTAACATTATCAGTGCTGCAGGAAATGCGGTTTGCTCTTGCTCTAGCTAATAGCAAAGGAACCACCAATGCACTCTCACCAACAATGATAGTTCAAACCACTAGTACTACATATAAATAGAGAGCAAACCCCACTCCCTCCTAGCACTGATGATGTTACTTAGTTGGGTAATGAAACGCTTGCAAGAAAAGCCATCAAATCAGAGAGCACCAAGGATTACAAACATACTATCTAGGCTCAACTTTTCTGCGTCTTCAGATCACATTCATATACCATCAAACCAGGGGTGAAATCTAAAATTTGTTACTACCGGTTCTGTGGGCGTGGCTTGGTGGGGGTGGGTGGGTAATGTGACGGTAGGCGTGGCCAACTTTTTTTTTTTTTTTTACTTTTAAAAGCATTTTTTCTACAATCTCTTTGGCCGAAGTGGTTGCAGAAAAAAATGCTTTTAGAAGCCTCTGACGATCAGGCAACTCAGCTGGGATCGCCAGAGGCTTTTAAAGGCATTTTTTTTTTCTACAACCTCTTCGGTCGAAGAGATTGTAGAAAAAATGCTTTTAAAAGTAAAAAACAAAAAAAATGTATGGTAAGTTCACAGTAAGTTAAGTCTTCCAAGTTTGATGGTACGTGAATGTGTTCTGAACACACAGAAAAGTTGATTCCAGATAGCATTCTTGTGCTATGAGGTTCATGGTGGTCTCCAAACTTGGTAGGCGTTTTTTTTTTTTTGGCAGACATTTCATTACCCAACTAGGTAACATCATCAATGCTAGAAACAAGTGGGGTTTACTCTTATTGATCTCTTAATGATCTCTCCGATTTTGCTTCTTAAAATTAATCCCAATTTTCCCATTCGGAAGGTTGAGAGTTCAATCCTAAGTAGTGGCAGTTATTTCTCTCTCTCTCCGCGGGCGCAAAGAAAAAAAAAAATCTGCTGTGAACGCCACGTGGCGTCAGGAAGGGCATCTGGCCAGTAAATGCTCAGCTCCATCCAGTCGCCCTGACGCTACCCCGAATTTCTTAAGGGATGAGACGCATAAAAGAGGAGTTTAACTGCTATTCGTTTCCTGAATACCTTAACATTTTATCACACGAGGAATTTTAAACGAGGAATCATTTTAGATTTCAGGATACCTAAAATTACCTTGCTCGGGTTAAATCCAGGGCCTTTGTCACCGCTTGCCTTATCTGACAGCCATTGAAATATAGAGAGTCACCATGAGCGTAGGGGGCCAGCTGTCCACATCCGTTCCCTATCACTCCACCCTGAATAATTTCCCAGTTTATTTCGGTAATTCTTGCCGACTCGAAATTATCTTTAATGTAGCTGGGAAGTTCGTGGTTGAAAACAGAGCAGTCATCACCTGAAAAGAATAGATAGAAGTATCCAACAGTTATCAAAGTTATTGCGACTGAAAATTTATATTCATGTTTTCTGAACGATCAACTTGGATGGATGCAACATAGATGTTCAAGAGACTGTAGGGGCAGGAGTGGGATTCAAAAATTTTAGCAACTGGTTCTCTGCCCGGTTGTTGGGTGGGTGCGGCCATGGTGGGTGTGGCCTACTCGGCGGCGGGGGTGGTGGTGTTTTCACCCTCCCCAAACTCTGGAGGTTTTTCTCGAGCCTCCGGGAGGGTGAAAATGGTCTTCCCCAGGCTCCGGAGGCCCTTCGGAGGCTGGAAATGGGCCCATTTTCAGACTTTCGGAACTTCCGGGAGGCCATTTTTTGCCCTCCCCAGGCTCCAGGAGCTTTCCTTGAGCCTCCACGAAAACGAAAACAGCCTCACCCAGGCTCCAGAGGCCAGAAACGGGCCCATTTTCGGATTTCCAGAACATCTGGGAGGCCCGTTTTTTGCCCTCTCAGAGCCTCCTTATGGGCGCTGCACTTACCTGGCATCCAAAACTCCGGAGCCCACATCACTCCCCGATGGCCCTGGCCCCATCTCTGCCTCCGACGCAGAGCCCTCATTCGGGCCTTCCCCAGCCTCAGGACTGGCCCCTGTTCTACCTCAGCCTTATCGCTGTCCAACTCCATTGCCTGCTCCTCAGGCTGCTGGTGGACCACAACACTCTGTTTTTGCTGGCCCCACAGGCCAGATCTAAGTACCCCATGGGCTGGATCCGGTCCATGGGCCTTGAGTTTCACACCCCTGTTTTAAATTATTGCTGTTCCCTTGAGCCCTCCCGAGCTCCGTTTTCATTGGCAGAGGGTTGCAGGAGGCCGTCCCAGCCAAAAATGGAGCTCGGAAACCCGTTTTCGCTGGCAGAACGCTCGGGCTACCGCAGGCGCCCCCGACACGAGTGACACCAAGCTGGCCACGACCCCCCCAACCCCCTCGAGGTCAAACACAACCCTGATGCGGCCCTCAATGAAATCGAGTTTGACACCCCTGATTTAAAGGAACACAAACACGCTGCAACCACCCTGAACATCGGACAAACAAAGCATCCACGCCAAATCTGACCTTGGTATTCTTCATCACAAATACAAACAGCCCCCGTGGTACAATATCCGTGGCCGCTACAGAGTTTGGGACAGGCTTCTCCAATGTAGACATGATCTATTGCCCAGCTTTGTTTTTCTGGTTCTTCTCCTTTTTGGATCCACCGGAACTGAGTCGCACTAGAAATAAAATTGCCCACGTGTAAACGCCAAGAGGTCAGCCTGGCTTCCAGATAATATGCCAATACAGATAGCCCTCGTCTTAGAAGCATTCGTTTAATGACGTTTAGGCCAGGGGTAAAATGAACTTACTTTTGTTACTGGATCACGAATGTGAGCGCTTGCGCATGCGCAGAGGATCCAAAACCAGATGTGGATGGGCAGAGACTCCCGCCGCTGGCCCTACCTGATCATGCGAGCCAGACAGATCCAGCGGGATTTCACCACTGACCAGAGGTGGGTTTCATATAATTTTATCACTGGTTCGCCGTGCATAAAAAATGTGACCTTCTGGCAAGCAGAAAATTCTGGCGATGGGGAAACCAGATTCACTTAACAACCGTGTCACTAACTTGTCAATTGCAGTGATTCACTTAAGAACAGTGGCAAGAAAGGTTGAAAAGGGCGCAAAAGGACACTTAACAACTGTCTTGCTCAGCAGCAGAAATGTTGGGCTCGACTGTGGTAAGTTGAGGACTAGCTGTTAATTTGTGTTATTCTGGCGTAAGCAGTGGTGAAATCTAAAATTTGTGGTTTGATGGTGGTGGGGTAATGTGACTGGGTGGGCGTGGCCAATTTTTAAAAAAAAATCTTTTAAAACCATTTTTTCTACAACCTCTTCGGCGAAGAGGTTGTTAAAAAAAATGCTTTCAAAGGGCTCTGACGATCCCAGCTGAGTTGCCTGATCGGCAGAGACTTTTTTTTCTTTTAAATGCTTCTGCTGATCAGGCAACTCAGCTGGGATCGTCAGAGGCTTTTAAAAGAAAAAAAAGGGTTATTTTCTTTTAAAAGCCTTTGACGATCCCAGCTGAGCCACGCGATCATCAGAGGCTTTTTTTTAACTTTTAAAAGCATTTTTTCGGCCAAAGAGTTGGAAGAAAAAATGCTTTTAAAAGTTAAAAAAAAAAGCCTCTGATGATCGCGTGGCTCAGCTGGGATCGTCAGAGGCATTTAAAAGAAAAAAACTTTTTTAAAAAAGTTTTTAAAAGGTTTTAAAAAACCCTCTGACGATCAGGCAACTCAGCTGGGATCGTCAGAGCCATTTAAAAGAAAAAAAGCCTCTGATGATCGCGCGGCTCAGCTGGGCATGGGGAGGGAGGCAAGGATTTTTGCTACCGGTTCTCCGAACCACCCGCCTCCATCGCTACCGGATCGCCCGATCCAGTCCGAACTGGGAGCATTTCACCCCGGGCGTAAGATGTAACCCAGGGGTGTCAAACTGGATTTCTTTGAGGGCTGGATCAGCATTGTAGTTCTCCTCCATGGGCCGGCCGGGTGGGGGGCGGGCGGTGGGGAACAGTTGGGGGGGGAGATGGGACAGACACCTCATGCAGCACTTTACTGACCAAAATGGCCCTTGGGGGGGCCACGCATGGCCCTCTTGTACCTCATTTATGCCCTCCATGGCCTCTTGCAGCACTCTGCCAGCGGAAAATGGGCTGAAAATGGGCAATCTGAGGCCCTCACGTGGGTCGTTTTCGGCCGGCAGAATGCTGCCGGAGGCCCATTTTTGGCCTGTTTTTGGCCCGTTTTCACCGGCAGAGGCACCAGGGACCAGTCCTTTGATATTTCTAGGCTGGCCCCATGAGCTGGATTTAAAGAGCCTTGGATAGTACAGTGGTCTAAAGCACCCTGTTATTAACATCAGCTGCCTGCAATTATTGCAGGTTCGAATCTCACCAGGCTCAAGGTTGACTCAGCCTTCCATCCTTTCTAAGGTAGGTAAATTGAGGACCCAGTATGTGGGGGCAATAAGCTGACTTTGTAAATATACAAAAGTATGAGGGCTATTGCTTAGCACATTGTAAGCCGCCTTGAGTCTCCGGAGAAGGGCGGCATATAAATCAAATTAAAAAAAAAACAAAACACCCCGCAGGCCGAATATGGCCCGCGGGCCTTGAGTTTGACACCCCTGATGTACCCAAAGCCAAGGAATGTTCCGAGGGCTGACATGGTGCTGAAGGAGCCGGAGTGGCATAGCAGGCTAATGCCTCCTATTAAGGCAGCATTTAACATCCAGCTGCCTGCAATTACTGCGAGTTCTAATCTCACCAGGCTCAAGGTTGACTCAGCCTTCCATCCTTTCTAAGGTGAGTAAAATGAGGACCCAGTTTGTGGGGGCAATAAGCTGACTTTTTATCAATATACAAAAAGTATGAAGGCTATTGCTTAACGCATTGTAAGCCGCCCTGAGTCTCCGGAGAAGGGCGGCATATAAATATAAATATAAATTTAAAAAAAATAAAAAAAATAAAAAAAATAAGAAGCCCGGTGTGGTCACATTTCGGAGAGGCAGCTACCTGGAGGAGACGTGATCCGGCAGCTGGATGGTTATCCTCTTCCAAGTGGAGCTGTTGACGGAGTTATAGATGGTCGCTTCGTGAAACTGAAACGGGGAGCAGCCAACGCTGTTGGAGGAAGACGGAAGGCACTGGGTCTGGACGAGCTGCCAGGAATCTAATCTGAAAGAAAGCCAAAGAGATAAAGTTGCTAGGCGTGGAAGGGAGAGAATGCATTGGCAAACAGGGGCCAAAAAACCCCCCCACCTGAGTTATTTTCCTCCTTTCTCTTTAAGCCTTTTCGAACCATGAAGAGTTCAGCTTTATGGTTAGGGGCAGGGGTGGGGCGGCTGGGGGTTCGGGAGAACCTCTAGCTAAGATTCTGTGCAGTTCGGAGAACCCTCAAATCCCACTCCTGGCTGGCCCTGCCCACCCTGCCCCGCCCCTCCCAGGAGTCCCCACAAAGCCCATTTTGGTTGCAGGTAAGTGCAGGGCGCACATGGAGGCTTGGGAAGGGTGAAAAATGGGCCTACTGGCCCATTTTCAGCCTCCAGAGGGCCTCCAGAGCCTGAGGAGGCCATTTTTGCCCTCCCGGAGGCTCAAGGAAAAGCCTCCGGAGCCTGGGGAGGGTAAAAATGCCCCCCTCCGACGTGGTGCAGGAGGCTGACTATGGCCATGCTCACCCAGCAACCAGGCAGAGAACCCCTTGCTAAAATTTTTGAAACCCCTCCTCCCTCATGTTTAGGGGCCCAGCTGGTTTATGTTTGTGTCTCCCTTCGTCAGATAAATGTCTATGGAGATTCTCAGTCATCCATGTTACGGCTGTCCCAAAGGTGCAACCATTGTTGTTGGTTTTTTTTAAGAGGCAACGGGACTTTCTGGTTTTTCTTTTGAAGAGGTTTCGCTTCTCATCCGAGAAGCTTCTTCGGCTCTGATTGGACGGTAGGCAGTGGACGTCAGAGCCGAAGAAGCTTCTCGGTTGAGAAGCGAAACCTCTTCAAAAGAAAAACCAGACAATCCAGTTGTCCCTTGGGAAAAAAAAAAGCACCTTTGGGACTTCATAAGAGATGAAATCCAGCAGGTTCTGACAGGTTCTGGAGAACCGGTAGCGGAAATTTTGAGCAGTTCGGAGAACCGGCAAATACCACCTCTGGCTGGCTCCAGAGTGGGGTGGGAATGGAGATTTTGCATTATCCTTTCCTCAGGAGTGGGGAGGGAATGGGAATTTTGCAGGACCTTCCACAGGAGTGGGGAGGGAATGGGGATTTTGCAGTATCCTTCCCCCAGGAGTGGGGTGGGAATGGAGATTTTGCAGTATCCTTCCCTTGGTGTGCGGTGGGAATGGAGATTTTGCAATATCCTTCCCCCAGGAGTGGGGAATGGGGATTTTGCAGTATCCTTCCACAGGAGTGGGGAGGGAATGGGGATTTTGCAGTATCGTTCCCCTGGAGTGGGGTGGAAATTGAGATTTTGCAGTATCCTTCTCCGCCACGCCCACCAAACCACACCACACCCACCAAACCATGCCTACAGAACCGGTAGTAAAAAAAATTGGATTTCACCATTGGGTTGTAGGTGTATTAGTTGGAGTTGAATAATTGAAAAGACCAAAGCATCTCTGCAACAACCAAATAATTTTGCATCTCTTCTGTTATCAAGATAGATAAACAAGAATAAAATAAAATAAATAAAATGTTTAGAAATTCCAATAATAGAACCTGAATCAAGGGAGATTGTACATCCGTATCTACAGTTACATTGATATTCACACAAGAGTTAAATAATTGTAAAATAGATATTTTGCAGCTTCAAGTCCACAATATTTTCAATTGTGGCCGTAAATTTTATATTTTACCTAGCATCCTTAGAGTATTCCAGCATAACTGAATGGAGATCACCACAAGATGTTGCTTCACAGCCAACCACAATCTGAAATAATTAAAACGAGACACGTTTTTCTCTTCTGTTTTGTCAACAATTTATTCTCATTGTCCATTCTGATATAGACCATTGCACGTATTGGTTCCAAAATAGCCAACCCCAAAGATATTCCTAGAAATTCTTTGGTTAATCAATATTCCGGCAATAGAAGCACATTATATTACAATATTTTTCTTCTCATAAACAATAAGATAGTTTAGTCTTCTAGTTACTCATAGCTAGAGAGAGAACTAGCTTGGTGTAGTGGTGAAGGCACTAGGCTAGAAACCGGGAGTTTGTGAGTTCTAGTCCTGCCTTAACCATGAAAGACAACTGGGTGACTCTGAGCCAATCACCAGGAGTCTTTGAGTTCTAGTCCCGCCTTAGCCATGAAAGGCACCTGGCTGACTCTGAACCAATCACCAGGAGTCTTTGAGTTCTAGTCCCACCTTAGCCATGAAAGGCACCTGGCTAACTCTGAACCAATCACCAGGAGTCTTTGAGTTCTAGTCCCGCCTTAGTCATGAAAGGCAGTTGGCAGAGCTGGCTGGAGAATTCTGGGAGCTGAAGTCCACAAGTCTTAAAGCTGCCAAGTTTGAAGACCTCTGATCTATATATTCCTGTTCATTTGATACTGTTGTTTGATGCACTCATGTAACTTCCAAAAACTCTAATAAGCAACGTACAGTAAATATGGGATAATAATTCGAACAGATCTATCAGAGTTTCAGGATGCGTCTAATGATTTAACTCTGAATGCACAGAAATGTCTTCTTACTTTAAACTGTATCATGTATCCAGGTTGTATAATGAGCTCCCGGGAGCACAAGATATTGTACGTCTGATCCTTTTTCTTATTTGGCCAATAGAGGTGAAAGGAAGGGTTACCGCAGAATCCAGCAGTCCTGACCGCATTTGGATAGAAACTCCAATTTTCTTCGTGGGAGATCCCTTCTGTTAAGATCAAGGAAAGTGAAAATGAACCGGAGAATTATTCGATGCAAATATAGACAGAATTGTTAAAAACGTGTTTGTATATTCAGGATATGCAAGCGTCCTCCATAACAAGAAAAGGCAGATAACAGGCAGCTAGCTCAGTATATCCCAACGTAATCAAATTATAAATAATTAAGATTATGCTGAGAGACGAGAGCAAAAAGAAGAATTTTATTAGAATGTCGGAAAAAGATACCGGAATCTTCTACATTCACCATCCAAATCCTTGTATGAATTTTTAGGTCAATCAACAATCCTTGGACTATGAACAGGTGACTGACTACCTACCTGTTCATAGTCCAAGGAAGGACTGTTGATTGACCTAAAAATTTGACTTACAATAATAATATTACAATAATTTATTTAGCGAATGTTCAAAGTCACAACGGCATTGAAAAAATGTGACTTATGACCATTTTTCACACTTACGACCCTTGTGGCATCCCCTGGTTACATGATCAAAATTCAGACGCATGACATCTGACTCATATATATGACCGTTGCAGTGTTCCGGGGTCATATGATCCCCTTTTGCGACCTTCTGATGAGCAAAGACGACGGGGAAGTCACCCACTGAATAACCGTGTCACTAACTTCACAACTGCAGTGATTCACTTAACAATATGGCAAAAAAAAAAGGTCGTAAAATGGGGCAAAATTCATTAGACAAATATCTCACTTAACAGCACAAATGTTGGGCTCAGTTGCGGTCCTAAGTTGAAGACTACCTGTATTTATATTTTCTGGCACTAAAAAAAGGTAAAGGTTGACCCTAGGGGGCGCTGCTCATCTCCATTTATTAGACCAGTGGTTCTCAACCTTCCTAATGCCGCGACCCTTTAATACAGTTCCTCATGTTGTGGTGACCCTCAACCATAAAATTATTCCTAAAACCATCGAAAATATATGTTTTCCTATGGTCTTAGTCGACCCCTGTGAAAGGGGTCGACCCCCAAAGGGATCGCGACCCAAAGGTTGAGAACCACTGTATTAGACGAAGGACTCAGCATGGTCAGAAGACACTTCTGTGGTTATGTGGCCAGCATGACTATATGGAACGCGGTATACCTTCCCACCAAAGTGGTACCTATTTATCTACTCGCATTTGCATGCTTTCGAACTGCCAGGTGGGCAGGAGCTGAGGCAAGTACGGGAACTCATCCCGTCACACGGCATTCGAGTCTCAAACCTGGCCTGTCAGCTTAGTGTCTTTAACTGCTGAGCCATTGCACCCTCGTAGTAACTTTTTGGGTAAGAATTTAATTCTCTATTTCAGTGATGGCTAACCTTTTTCTTGTTGTGTGCTGAAAGAGCATGCGCGCGTGCACGGCAGCGCATGAGTGTGCCTGCAGCCATAATGCAATGCACCCCCCCTGCCCATGCATGCACGCCACCCCCACGCATGTGTGCGTGACCCCCCCATGCTCCCCCGCTCCCCCGTGCATGCGTGCGTGACTCCCCCACCCCCCCATTTTGGGCCTCATAGGCCTCCCTGCAGCCTCCTGAGCCCAAAACGGGCCACAGGGGGTGCGCGCCACCCCCCCAGCTTTCCCCAACCTCCACACATGTACACGTGAACCCCGCCCCCCCAAGCACGCATGCGTGTCTCCCGCATGCGCCCCCCGTGCATCCTGAAAATCAGCTGGCCGGCGGGAGGCATGCGCATACGTGGTGGAGCTGAGCTGGGCAACGGCCTGCATGCCCACATGCCTGTAGAAACGGCTCCGCGTGCCACACGTGCCATAGTTTCGCCATCATGGCTCTATTTGATTCTTACCATCATCGAATGTATCCACCAGTTGACTTGGATTGATTTCTGCTCCGCCAATCAGTATATTATCCAGGGCCCACTGAGCACGATCAAACCCCGAAACAACAATGCCGTTGTTAATCACGAATGGTTGCCACCAGCGTAGGCGAGTTGTGTTGGTAAGAGCCTCTTCCGGGAGCAGAATATAATCGTGCCTGATGGAGATGTATTTCTGATAGTCCATCTCATGCAGCAACGTCCATGATATTCCTATGTTACGATAGTTTTAAGATAAAGAAAGAATCAATAAATGTGTGAGATTCCTTGTGGAGTTCCGAACAGCTGATTTGTGATGAGGGGTTGCCCTTTTATAAAATGAGAATAATCCTCTTTCTCCAAGCAATCGTTATGAACATAGAATATATGTTCATAGAAAATATAGACATTGCAAGGTAATATATAGAATAATGGCAAAGTCTATTTTGGTTTTAAAGTTTTCCATAGACATATTGCTTAGAATAATTATAATAATAATAATAATTGGAATAATTGGAATGGAATAATAATATAAGAAGAGAATGTTCCTTGTGCACATTGCCTGTACAGCTTCATGACTTGTGGCACCATAATTACAAAGCAATAATCGCTTTACTTTATGTGTGGATAATGAAAAAAATAAAGAAACCTCCCCCAAAATGTCAGAGCGTTTGCAGAGTGTAACTACTATTAGGAGACAACCCAGGAGCAAAACACAGCACACAGAGACTTAGACATTTAACAGTGGTTTATATACAAGACATATACAGAAATAAATAAATAAATTCCTGACAAGCAATCAATCTTCTTCTTAACTCTACACGGAGAACTCGGCAATGAATACTGGACAGAAGGAGAGAGAATATGCCCTCTCCTGGTTGAATTATATAACCACCTCTTAAAGGGGTAAAAACCTTGTGGACCCCTTCATAGTCTACAACCGGCAATACCAATGCTGATTGTATTCCAATATGTGTTGGAAAGCAAACTTAACATCTATGATTTTCTGAGAGTCATTTTGCTAAACACGTCTGATTATCTCTTAAAAAATGGTCATCCCTTGAATCTTAAACAAGAATTATACACGTAAGAAGGGATGCTTTATTCTATTTCTTCAAGAATGCAGAAAAATTTATCTTTCAAGAGAAGGAATCAGGGGTGAAATGCTCCCGGTTCGGACTGGATCGCCCGATCCGGTAGTGATGGAGGCAGGTGGTTCGGAGAACCGGTAGCAAAAATCCCTGCCCCCCTCCCCATGCCCAGCTGAGCCGCGCGATCATCAGAGCCTTTTTTTCTTTTAAATGGCTCTGACGATCCAAGCTGAGTTGCCTGATCGTCAGAGGGTTTTTTAAAACCTTTAAAAAAGTTTTTTAAAACCTTTAAAAAAGTTTTTTTAAAAAACCTTCTGACGATCAGGCAACTCAGCTGGGATTGTCAGAGTCTTTTGAAAGCATTTTTTTACAACCTCATCAAAAAATGGTTTTAAAAGTTAAAAAAAAAATTGGCCAAATCCACCCAGTCATATTACCCCCACCACCACCAAGCCACGTCCACAGAACCGGTAGTAACAAATTTTACATTTCACCACTGGAACGAATAAAGAATAAGTTTGAACACTGCAGAATTTTATTTCTGCAATCCAAAACACCTGGATAGGTGTGTGGGTTTCAATCAGCCCGACTGGATTATACTGGTATATATTATGTATCTAAACTTCCTTTGTTTCCCCCCCCCTCTCATTTACTGTATGTATGGATGGAACAAAAACCAGAAAAAAAGGAAACTGTTGAAACCAGGAATTTCTGAAATTCCGACCTCAGGAGAAAGGCATTTTAAAAAGCAAAAGTTCTATTGCAAAATATGGCTTTGTCTATAGCTAATATTCTTCCTTTGTATATTTTTTATTGTTAGACCAAGAGTGGGCAACTTCAGCCTCTTTATGACCTGTGGACTTCAACTCCCAGAATTCCTGAGCCAGACATGCTTTCTGGGAGCATGGAAGCCAGGAATTCTGGGAGTTGAAGTCCACAGGTCGTAAAGGGGCAATAGTTGTCCACCCCTTGTGTCAAACTACTAGAAATATTTCTTAGGCATTATATAAATCACTTGCCTCCATCTGTTGAGTAATCCAGTAGAACTCCTTCCTTTCGACATGTTGGTCTATGACAACTCGTCATGTTGTTTTCACTCCCTATTCTTCCCCAGTATTGTAGAAACCTGGATAAAAAAAATGCATCATCAAGTATATATTTTAATAACATGCATGAAGAAGCTGCATATGGGTTTAGTTCCGGATACCTTCCTTTCTCGAGGTTCTTCTGAGGGAATCATGGAGCTGAACCTGAGACTTCGTGGGTAACTTAAATATGTGAAACCTCCTAATTTGATTTCTAGACGCGCAGTGGTGGGTTGCCCCCGGTTTGCACCGGTTCTATAGAACCGGTAGTAAAACCATCGGGAGGCTCTGCTCACCGACCCCGACGTCATCAAAATGCTTCTGCGCTTGCGCAGAAGAGTGCGCACATGGCCCCGTTGCGAACTGGTAGTAAAGGTAAGCAGAACCCATCCAGTGGTGGGATTCAAGTAATTTAACAACCGGTTCTCTGCCCTAATGATTTCTTTCAACAACCAGTTTGCCAAACTGCTCAGAAAGTTAACAACCGGTTCTCCCGAAGTGGTGCGAACCGGCTGAATCCCACCACTGAACCCACCCCTATAGACGCTGATATCATCACTGTGGGAAAAGTGAATTTCAGAAACTAGATGTTTGGTTAGAGCTAGACTAGATCAGCCATCTACAAAAGCTATTTATATGGAGTCTTTCCCAAACCTTCCTTCTACGTCTTACTCCTTGTATTTCTGTTGTGGCTTGTCGGCCGCCGGCCCCTCCAACAGCCGAATCGGAGGAGGAGGAGGAGGAGGAGGAGGTGTGGGAGTCAGGGCCAGCACCAAGGCAACCTGAGAGCTCCGAGGGGGAAGAGGGAATGGAGCTGGCAGAGAGAGAGAGAGAGAGAGGGAGGGAGGGAGGGAGGGAGGGAGGGAGAGAGGCGGAGCCTGGGCCATCTGTCAGTCCTCAGATGGAGAGTCAACAGCTTCCAGGTCTGGAGGTGGCTGATGAGGAAGAGGAGGAACAGCTGGGTCCAGTGCCTGACACACAAATGCACAGAAAGCAGAGGAGAGGAGAGCAATGGAAATCTATGGGCCGGTCCTTGGGACGGAAGAGCCACCTCTGCTAGAGAAGCCCCAACCTGGGGATAAAAGGCAGGAGGGCGGAGATGAATAGATATGGCAGACAACTATTCATCTTCTGGCTGGATTGACTTAGCCTGCAGTGTGAGAGAAACTTTTTGCCGGAGCTGCAGGCTCTCCTAATAAAAGGAATCATTGCTTCAACTACAGAGGGTTTGTCGTGTTTGAGGAGCTGGATCAGAATAATAATTTTCTGGGCTAAAACCATCCATGGATTTAATAAATTAAAGGCTACTCCATTCATACCGAGAGAGTTTAAGAAGTGCATAGACTGTAGGGCTGCAGCGAGCAACCTTCAACAAGCTGAATTATTATATGGTTCAGCTTTGGAAGGGTGGATAATTTATTAAATTATTAATAACTTTCCCCGAGGTTAGCTGACGGATTATGGTCAGCTGGGGAAAATAAGTCCTTCCTTCCTTCTTCCCTGAGTTGACATTTTAAGGATGGGAGAGTTATATCCCGTGGCGTGTCCTCTCAGCCTTCTGGAGTTGGCATCACCGCTAACCGTCATTGGAATGGAATGAGCTACGTTCACCTCTATTAGGTAAGCTGACCTACTTTGCGCCCCGCAGGTCCAAGTCTTGAGTCACTGCCTGCCTCACTGTTGGTCCCCCAAAATATAGAGCCGTGTCCTCAGCTAGAATCCCACATTCCAGACAGGCCAGTCCGCCTTCCAGGGACATCCATAAATCAGGACGAATTTCTTCGTTGTCAAAACGCTCCTTCAGGAAAGTCTGGCGAGAGATTGCAAGATATGAAAATAAGCTGATGGGCCGTTTCCTTCTTTTATGTGAAATGTTCAGAAAAATACAATTAATTCCTTCCTTCCTTCCTTCCTTCCTTCCTTCCTCCCTCCCTCCCTCCCTCCCTTCCTTCTTGTCCTTTTCTCCCTTCCCCTTCCCCTTCCCCTTCCCTTCTCCCCATAATATACCAGAATTATTTGACATCGGAAATTGATTTTAGAATAATAAACTTATATTTTCTGCAGAAATGTAATCCAAATACATATTAAAGGTAAAGATTTCTCTGTCCTGTCCAGTCGTGTCCGACTCTAAGGAGCAGCGCTTATTTCCGTTTCTTATTTGAGGGAGCTAGGGATGCCTGAAGACAATTTGGATAGCCTTGGATAGTACAGTGGTCTAAAGCCCTGTTATTAACATCAGCTGCCTGCAATTATTGCAGGTTCGAATCTCACCAAGGCTCAAGGTTGACTCAGCCTTCCATCCTTTCTAAGGTAGGTAAACTGAGGACCCAGTTTGTGGGGGCAATAAGCTGACTTTGTATAAATATACAAAAGTATGAAGGCTATTGCTTAGCACATTGTAAGCCACCCTGAGTCTCCGGAGAAGGGCGGCATATAAATCAAATAAAATAAATAAATAAAATTCTGTGGTCATGTGGCCAGCATGACTTACCATATTTTTCGGAGTATAAAACGCTCCGGATTATAAGATGCGCCTACCTTTTTTGGGGAGGAAAAAAAAATCTACCTCTGTCTCCCAGCAATTTGTCTCCTTACAGCAATCAGCCTGCTTTAGTTTCATTTTCAGCACAGCCTGATTAGCACAAGAAAAAAAATCTGCCTCCCAACAATTTGCCTCCTTGCAGCAAACAGCGGAGGCCCGTGGGGCAATAGGCAATGGCAATCCCTGCAGCCTGAAACAGCTGAGGGTCGGGAGGCTGATCCAACAGCTGAGGGTCGGGAGGACAATCAACTGCTTGCACTAATCAGGCTGTGCTGAAGCTGAAACGGGCTGTTTGCTGCTTGCTGCAAGGAGGTAAATTGCTGGGAGGCAGAGGCCAAAGGGTGGAGGCCAGCAGGTGGACGGGGCTAAATTCGGTGTATAAGGCGCACCCACATTTTCACCCTCTTTTGGGGGGGAAAAGTGCGTCTTATACTCCAAAAAATATGGTATATGCTAAGGTGCACAGAACACTGTTATCTACTTGCCAAAGTGGTACCTATTTATCTACTCGCATTTGCATGCTTTCGAACTGCTAGGTAACCAGGGACTCGGGCAAGTAACGGGAACTCGCCCCGTCTGCACAGCGCTCGGGTCTTGAACCCGGACTGTCAGCTCAGTGTTTTTAACTGCTGAGCCAACACGCTCCTAAATACATATTAGTTAGACCCAAAACCAGGAATAACAGGTGGTGATTCTTCTAAGCTGAGTTTCTTATTGTTTCGCATCTATAGAGAGAATCTTGCCAGACTCTACTACCTGCCTCTATAACATACTCTGTACTGTTAGGGAGGATCTGTCTTCACCCTCTTTCTCTCACACAAAATACCTGGGCTGAGATTCCTCTTAACTCTTCTGGAATGCAGCTCCCTCTCTTGGGAATCTGCATTCCCTCACAATACTTTTATAATCGTTTGTGATATGCTATGTTAAGTAGTATGGTATTCCTTTGAATGCAAATATTTAGCTTATTTGCATTTCTTTCCATGGTCCAAATTCTCTTTACCTTCAGAGGATGAGTCAAGTAACAATTCGGCCCGGAGAATCCTGGGTCACAAATGCATTGCTCTTTCAAGCAATCTCCATGACCTTGGCAGTTTTCGACACAACCAGGCCCAAGATAGAAATTGTCAATGGCCCATTGCATATCTGAGTACTTCTGATAAAATCTGAATCTCACTGGACTGCAGGAACACATAAGAAGAAGAAGAAGCTGAGATTATCACACACATCTCTCTCTCTTTTTTTTTGTCAATTCATTTTTCTGTTTGTAAGGTTTTTTTAAACTAATATTTTAGTTTTTTCTCTGTTTATTTTCAATCCTGCAACTTCTCCGTATTCTTCAATTTTTCCTATCAGCTTGGGGCCAGTTTTGTTTTCTTTTTTTTTTTTGAAAAAAGTTTTTTATTTTTATTTTTCATCAACGGGTTTAAATGTACAGTCTTTTATCCATTATCCTTATACATTGTTCGTTCATCTCCTTCTTTAACTTCCATTAGGTAATTAATTAATTATTTGTTCGGGTCTTCTCTTTTACCATTTTCTTCTTTTGTTTTACTACGACCTTTCCTTTTTCCCTACCCTTCTTTCCCCTCCTTTCTTTCTTCTTTCCTCATTCCTCCTCGCCTTTCCTATTTCCTTTCCTCTTTCCCCACTCCTCTCTTCTTCCTCCCTTCTTGGGGCCAGTTTCTAATGATTCCTGTGAAATAAATACCAGGTCATCTGCAAATGCTTTTATTTTCTTATTTCCATGCCTTTTATTTCTAAAACTTGTCTAAATATTTCTGTTTAGCACTTCCAATGTCAATATAAATAGTAAAATATCAATGACACGATTATAGGGCACGATTTCTAGAAAATATACTTTCTCAGTTCCGGAAAGCTTTGCAGGTATTTATACGAGTTCAAGTTAAAAGAAAGGATTATGTTGAAAGTGATGAATTTATCTTCGTTGAAATCTTTAAAGGGAAACTAAATCAACTGGACTTGGGACCACAACTGACCCTAAAATGTCCACGGCAAACAAGACCGCCGTTCCGCGAGCTTTGCCCCATTTAACAACCTTTCTGGTTGTCAGATTTGTTAAGTGAATATCTGCAATGGTTAAATTAGTAACCTGGTTGTTAAGTGAATCTGGCTTCCCCATTGGTTTTGTTTGTCAGAAGGTCGCAAACGGGGATCACGTGACCCCAAGCCGCTGCAGCCCTCATAAGTACAAATTTTCTCCGAATTTTGATCATGTGACCACAATGCTGCAATGGTGGAAAAGGTGAAAAACAGTCACAAGTGACTTTTTTTCAATGCCGTCGTAACTTCAGACGGTCACTCAATGGACAGTTGTAAATCGAGGACTACTTGCATGGGGAAAATCAGCTTTTCAGTATTTCTGGTCCCGGTTTTCTGGCTTTTAACCCATTGACGGAGAGTTTTTGGAAATGCAAAATCTTTCAACTCATTTACACAATGTTTCAACCTCTCCTTCTTCGGTACATTGTAGTCCCCACCCCTCCTTCGTTATGACGGCATTCCTCTACTTGATAATTAAGTATAGTTTCCTACTTACTTTCCTACTAGGTTTTCAGGCAATGGGTAGGTTATCCTTTTCCATCCTTTGGTTGGAAAGAAGACAGAAGGCTGGGAAACGGCTCCCGAGCACTTTGGGTCGGCAGGTAAACACTGAGGGATTAGGTATCTCCAACTCACGCCAAAATCGGTAGAATATTGTACATGGACTTGGTTTTGAGCAATCTTTTCTGAGGTTTTACATCCGACAGAAATCTAAGGGAGGGGGGGGTGCAAAAACACGAATGCATCTTCTTTTTAAAAAAACAATAATTCAGAATTTAACGCATAAAAAGAATGTTATTTCAACAGAAGACAATATTTGTAGCGAGGTTGAAATGCTCCCGGATCGGACCAGATCGCCCGATGCGGTAGCGATTTTTCCCTGTGGTTTGGTGGATCCGGTAGCAATCGTTGCCCGGGTGTCATTACTTCCTGCTTGTATTTTTACCTTCTGCCCAGGAGCAGTTTTTGCGGATGTGGAGAAGGTGTGCGCGCGCATGTGACCCGCGTGTGCGACAGTGGTGTGTTCTAACTGGCTTTACTACCGGTTTTCTTCGTGCATGCGCGTTACGAATCTGCCCGGCTGAGGTAAAAAAGAAGAAATAAAAGGTAGGAATAACGCGGGGGCGGGCGGGAGGGCCCAGCTCCTGAAGAAAGAGAACCGGTTCGGTGACGTCATAACGTCACCGCTACCGGCTTGGCCGAACCGGGCTGAACCGGGAGGAACCCACCGCTGGCGTGCAAGTGAGTGAAGCGAGCGCATGTGCTTCCGAATTGGTAAGGTAAGGTAAGTAGATTTCACCCCTGATTTGTAGGTCAAGGTTGAAATGAGGAGCTGTTGGCGTATTAGTGAACACTGCTAGCCTACATCACCCAATAGCTTTCCACATGGTACTCCAGCACTTAGGTCACCATTACAATAGACTTGTTGTGGCTCCGGCCCCCGAGCCTGTGTTATCGGAGGGAGAAGACTCCGAAAGGGAAGGAGAGGAGTTGGCAAGGCCTCCCTCTCCAGGACCCTCCTCTCTGGCAATGCCTCCGATGTCCTCCGAAGGCCAAGAGATAGGCCAGGAGCCAGGCACTTCTGAGCAGCCGCAGCTGGACAGTGACGGGGATGAGGCTTGGCTGGACCCCCGACGGCGGCGCAGAGATAAGGAGGAGGCGTGCCAGGGATTCAGCTGAGTCACTGGACCACACCCCACAGGGTATAAAAGAGGGTGTGGTGGTCAGTCAAGCCTTGTGACGAACAAAGCTGAAAGCTACCACGCCATTCTGCATTGCTGGACTCTTGCTATATGCTTTGCTGGAATTAATTTGTGGACTGGACTTGATTACCCTGTAACTGTTGTAGATTTACTTTGATGTACGAAAGAGGAGAGAACCTCCCTTCATGAGTAAAGACTCTTGGCAGGCAGCCACTAGGTTGCTGCCAATTTCCGTTATCAAAAGAGAATTCTTATCAGCTGGTTCGGTTTTTAACTCTTGGACGTCTGTTGGCGTGCATGTGTGGGATGGGGACAGAACAAGACTTTACAATAGGACTAAGGGTGACGTGACAGCCCTATTCCAGTATTTGAGGGGCTGCCACAAAGAGGAGGGGTTCAATTTATTTTCCAAAGCACCAGAAGGCGAGACAAGAAACCATGGATGGAAACTAATCGAGGAGAGGAGCAACCTGGAATTAAGGAGAAACTTCCTGACAGTGAGAACAATCGACCAGTGGAACAGCTGGCCACCAGAAGTTGCGGGTGCTCCATCACTGGAGGCTTTTAAGAAGAGACTGGAGAGTCACTTGTCTGAAATGGAAAAGGGTCTCCTGCTTGAGCAGGGGGCTGGACTAGAAGACCTCCAAGGTGCCCGATTGATTGATTCATATACTGATAACTCGAATGTAGATACCCAATCACCGGCCAGGAGTTTGTGGTTTAGAGAGACAGACTTCCTTTTGGAAAGCTATAAAAGAATTCAGAGGTCCATAAAAAAATCTCCATTCTTTAAAACTAGCGTTTACCTTGAACTGCATGATCCAATGGTCCGTAGGAGTTAGGTCGTGGGTGATGGCGTAGGCCTCCCTGCCATCATGGCTACCACACATCAGGACCCCATCCGGAGAATCACAGAATTTTTCAATAGAACAATCATCATGGAACATCCAGAGCTCGTTCACTTAAGAGAGAGGGGAAAAAAAATAATATTCCAATCAGTATTTAAAAAATATTCCAGTCAGTGTTTAAAAGCCTACTCAGTATTTTTCAATTAACCCGTTTTAAAATTAAACAGGTTAATTAGGCTGTCTTAATTACTGAAAGCCGATGTCTGGATTGCCAACGTATTAAGGGATTGTAACACGATAATGAATTGTGTTTTTATAAACACAAATGCTTTTAGCTAGATTCTTACAATTTGGAGGAAGCCAAGGTTTGTGATAGCACTACTTTTTCCCCCATGCCTGCTTTGAGGGCTATTGATTCTTTCTATATCCCTTTATACACTTGCCTTTTAAATTGCTACCTGCTTAGAAAAAAAAGCGAACAGTTTATTTATTTATTTATTGGTTCGATTTATATGCCGCCCTTCTCCGGAGACTCAGGGTGGCTTACAATGCATTAAGCAATAGCCTTCATACTTTTGTATATACCTGCTTCGTAGGGCTTTCGGCCCCCCCCCAAGCGGTGTTCTTTTCATACAAAGTCAGCTTATTGTTCCCACAATCCGGGTCCTCATTTTACCTACCTCGAAAGGATGGAAGGCTGAGTCAACCTTGAGCCTGGTGAGATTTGAACTTGCAGTAATTGCAGGCAGCTGGTGCTACTTAACAGCACTTTAGTCTGCTGCACCACCAAAAAGTTGATGCTTTTTAAAAACACTCTGGATGATTTCCGCGGTTGATTTCTTATTATGCTACAAATATCAAGTAAAACTGTCATCCCAGTTCTAATGGGATGGTATTAAATTCAACCCTTCGTTTATCATTTATAAAATTTACCCTTTTTCTAAGCGTTGTTTCCTTATATTATTTCTACCTTTTCCCACTTCTGGACCCAGATTGTTGGGGGCAAGATGCTGACTCTGTAAACTGCTTAGAGAGGGCTACAAAAGCACTGGGAAGTGGTATATAAATCTGAGTGCTTATTATGGCCTATCAGTTGCCGGCTCTCCAGCAGCCGAATCGGAGGAGGAGGAGAAGGCGTGGGAGTCAAGGTCAGCCTCAGGGCAACCTGAGAGCTCTGAGGGGGAAGAGGGAATGGAGCTGGCAGAGAGAGAGAGACAGAGGCGGAGCCTGGACTGTCCGTCAGCCCTCAGATGGAGAGTCAACAGCCCCCAGGTCTGGAGGTGGCTGATGAGGAAGAGGAGGAACATCTGGGTCCAGTGCCTGACGCGTGGATGCACAGAAGGCAGAGGAGAGGAGAGCAGTGGAAATCTATGGGCCGGTCCTTGGGACGGAAGAGCCACCGCTGCTAGCGGAGCCCCACCCTAGCTCTGGCGATAAAAGGCAGGAGGGCGGAGATGAATAGATGTGGCAGACAACTATTCATCTCCCTGCCGGATGGACTTGTTAGTCTGCGTTGAGAGAGAAACTTTTTTGCCGAGGCTGCAGGCGTTCGTAATAAATTGATTTCAATATAGAAGTTTGTCGTGTTTGGAGAGCTGGGTCAGAACAAGGTATTGCTATCTCATATCGCTTTCTCTCTCTTTCTCTCTTTCACTCTTGGATCATTTGTTTTTGTTAGTTTTTTTAATCTTTATTTGTAAACACATTTTACAAAATATATTGGTTTTATTAAATTAAAAAACCACTGACTCTCCCTCTGATTTGCAACTACTGTATTTGACGGCTTACCTGTTGTTCTGTCGTCTACAAACATATCAAAAGCGATTCTGCCGGTCGGTCCCGCATCGGCGGGAGAGCGTTCGTGCTGGGGCAATGGCGCGCTGCTAAAGGTATCCAGCATCACCGTTCTCTGATCCGCTGAGCCAGAGATCAATACGTTGTCGATAGCCCAATCGCTTTGATCGAGACCTTCGTGTTTAGGCTGCCACCAGCGAAAACGGGTTCCTACTCGCTTGGCATCCGGAGGAAGGAGAATGTTCACGAAGCTAAATGGAAAAACATCACAGACTGCTGAATTAAATGTTTTTTTTTTAAAAAGCGCATCAAGATAATCCTTCCCTTCTACAGGGCAAAGGTGATAGCAGCTATCACCTACGGCGCCTCCCTCTGGATCCAATCCAACATTTCTTCTCTTGCGTCTGTCCACAGCCAGTTCCTACGCCGTCTGATGGGAGTCCCCCCCTGCGTAAGCAATGCCGCAATTCGTCTGGAACTGGGTATATCCTCACTCAATACAATCCTGTGGAAACGTGCAATTGGCTACTGGTTGTCCCTGTGGACTAGACTCCCAGGCTATTACCTAGGCCAATGCCTATGGCGGGACCCTTTTCTTAGTCCCTGGGCCCGTAATATCCATGCAAAACTCTTGATGATCGGGATTTCCCCCATTGAAGCTTTTATCCTAGGCCCCGATGCTGCCAAATCGTTGATCTTTCAACGGCTGGACGACATTGATAGACAATTAAATCTGGCACACGGATCAGGAACATGCTCACCGTTTTCCCTTGGTATTGTCCCCTCGTCTCACCCCCCGCCTTACCTCTCCGCGTTACATTCTATCAAACACAGGTTCGCATTTATGAAGGCACGTTTTAATGTGATCCCCTCAAACGTCCTCTATAGTAGGCTCTCGGGGGTGTGTGTGAAACCCATCTATTGTACATGTGACAGCCGATCCCCGGAATCCCTGTTCCATATTACATTCGTATGTCCCCACTACCGGGATATAAGATCAAGATTCATTTCTCCTATTTCCCAGAGATTCCCCGGTTCACCTGATATGTTTAGCCTTTATTTCCTACTCCAGGACACAGACCCCAACATAACCTTAAAGGTGGCAAAAAATTTTGCTGCAGTTGTGGCTGGAAAAAAACGGGAGAAGAGACGGGCAAGCCCTACGGCAGAGGATTTCTAGTATTGATAGTACAGATTGTATTTGAGGCAGTAGATGGTGCACTGTCACATGATCCATCTATATTTGTAAAACATACTCTCTTTCTATGTGTATTTAATTTGGTCTTCGACCGCAATAAAAGCTTACTTACTTACTTACTATCCTTCCCTTACAACAGTTCATTGATTGATCGCTCAAAAGTTGCAACGACACTGAAAAAAGGGACATGACTCTTTTTCACACTTATGACTGTGGTGGCATCCTTCCGAGGTCGGTAAAACGAGGACCCAGATTGTTGGGGGCAATAGGTGGACTCTGTAAATTGCTTAGAGAGGGCTGTAAAGCACTGTGTATATAAGTCTAAGTGCTATTGCTACTCCCCCCTTCCTTCCTTCCTGGTTAGAATGCAGTATTGCAGGCTAACTCTGCCCACAGCCAGCAGTTCGATTCTGACCAGCTCAAGGTTGACTCAGCCTTCCATCCTTCCGAGGTCGGTAAAGTGAGAACCCAGATTGTTGGGGGCAACAGGCTGACTCTGTAAACATCTTAGAGAGCCCTGTAAAGCTCTGTGAAGTGGTATATAAGTCTAAGTGCAATCGCTATCCCCATGGTCATGTGACCAGAATTCAGATGGCTGCCGTGTCCCTGGGTCACCTTTTGCAACCTTCTGACAAGCAAAGTCAACTGGGAAGCCAGATTCGCTTAATAACCGTGTAAACAAGTGCAGGGACTCACTGAACAACGGTGGCCAGAAAGGTTGTAAAAACTCAGTTAATAACTGTCTCACTTTTGGGCTCAGTTGTGATCGTACGTCAAGGAGTACGTGCATTTATTTAGCAACCGTCCCCATGGTCAATATTCCTTGGTTGCTGGGATCCATAACCTGCCCAATCTGCCAGATCGAACCGGACAGGTAGAAATGACTTGGGAGAAGATTGGCCCATCCCCAAAGCAGCGATGGCGACAGTGGTGGGATTCAAATAATTTAACAACCAGTTCTCTGCTCTAATGACCGATTGGGTGAGCGTGGCCATGGTGGGCATGGCCAGGGGGTGTGACAGGCAGCACTTGGCCTCTCACACACCCCTGGCAGTAAAAACGGGCCACGGGGGGAGCGGGAAAGATGGGTCTCCCCCCACACCCCGTTTTGGGCCTAGTAGGCCTCCCTGCAGCCTCCTGGGAGTGAAAACGGGCCATGGGAGGGCAGCCCCCCCATGCCCCATTTTGGGCCTAGGAGGTCTCCCTGCACTAACCTGGGAGCCAAAATGGGGCCCATGGCGAACTCCTGGAAGGAGCAGGGAGGGGAGGGGCAAAGCCAGCCAGAAATTTAACTATTGGCTCGCCTGAACCAGCCTAAACCGGCTGAATCCCACCACTGGCTGAGGATTATTCATAGTTGAAGAATTGAGCCTGTACTTCACTTTCTCTACATCAGAGGTGTCAAACTCAGTTTCATCGAGGGCCGCATCAGGGCTGTGGTTGACCTCAGGGGGCTGGGCGTCCAACTGGATGGGTGTGGATGACTGGATGGGCGTGGCCAACCGAGTGGGCGTGGCCAGCTTGACACCA
Source organism: Ptyas mucosa (assembly GCA_012654045.1). NCBI lineage: Eukaryota > Metazoa > Chordata > Lepidosauria > Squamata > Colubridae > Ptyas > Ptyas mucosa. The sequence continues at coordinate 7,771,322 of WNWU01000049.1, read as the reverse complement.
CTCCCCAAACTGCTGGAATATTTCCTCTTTGCATTGGGTAGACCGGAGCCGAAGCTGGTCTGATCTTTCCACTTCTAAGTCCACTTCATACTTAGACCCGCGGGTTGGATCCAACCACATCGCGGGCCTTGAGTTTGTCACCCCTGCTCTACATGAACACGGTTATTGTGCCGACTTTAAGGATACGGAAGACCTTATTTTAACTACACAATTGCTACAAGGATGAAAACTTAAATTAAGCCTCGGTAAGGAAGCGAGGATCCATCTGGGGGAAGAAAAACCCACAGGAGTTTTGAAATGTAGAATTTCCATTCTTAAGTAACGTCTACTCTTAGTTCAGATTATTCATACTGACAGGATAAGGTTTTATGAGTTATCGCAGCAGGCAACGCGAACACAGATATTACCCAGGCTTGCTGAACTGGTCATAAAATATTTCCATCAAAAGCGTCCACGTAATGCCACCATTCGCAGAGTATTCCAGGAGAACTCCTTGGTTACGATTGTTGGGGCTGATCAGACACCCGTACATGAAATAAAACTGAATGAATTCTGCCTTGGTTAGGTTGAGATCCACTGTCACAAGCAAACGGCTGCATCCCTTAGAAAAGAAGGGGGGAAAAAAGTCGAGATCGAGAATCTCCATAGACAATTCTATGAAAAGATACAAGTAACTTTCAACAACTACAGGCAGGCGTTATCTTTGCTACCCTGCATGCTCAAAACCAATTGTATCAAAGCCAAATGCTGCACAGCACCAGAGGTGGTATTCAACCGGTTCGGGACGAACCAGTGGCGGAAATTTTAACTGGTTCGCCGAACCGGCAAATACTACCTCTGGCTGGCCCTGTCCCCACCCACACAGTAGTTGCTCACCTGCCCCGCCCATCCAGTCACATGATGCCTACTAAACCACGCCCACAGAACCTGTAGTAAAACAATTTGAATCCCACCACTGCACAGCACTAATTATTTATAAATAGGAGAAGACTGACTGCTGGCTCTAGATATTCCCACCACCTAGCTTTCATGGCTAAGGAGGAACTAGAACTCACAGTCTCCTGGTAAGTGGCCCAAAGTCACCCAGCTAGCTTTCATAGCTAAGGAGGAACTAGAACTCACAGTCTCCAGGTAATTCACCCAAAGTCACCCAGCTAGCTTTCATAGCTAAGGAGGAACTAGAACTCACAGTCTCCAGATAATTGACCCAAAGTCACCCAGTTAGCTTTCATAGCTAAGGAGGAACTAGAACTCACAGTCTCCTGGTAAGTGGCCCAAAGTCACCCAGCTAGCTTTCATAGCTAAGGAGGAACTAGAACTCACAGTTTCCTGGCAAGTGGCCCAGCTGCCATTCATGGCTAAGGCGGGACTAGAACTCATTCTCTTGCTTTTTTTTCTGGTGCCTTAACCACTAGACCAAACTGGCTCTCTATATGAAAACAACTTAAGAGTTTATAGTCCTGCTCAACGTCCAAGTGGTTTGCAAGTTTCAATCATTATTTTTCAATTAGGTTGGGTTAATATCTTACTGCTTTCTTTTCTTTTTTTTAAAAAAAGAAATATTTTAAAATATTTTGCTTTTCTGCACCCACCCATGTTCAACAAACGATCATATTTACAGCAAGGCAAAGACAGTTCCAAAAATATAAACCCGAGAAAGAAAACGCAGCAATGGGGGGAAAGAGCCACCAGAAATCCCCCCCCGAAATCCAAATACTAACCCCGCTAAAATGAAGAACCATCCCAGAAGCCACCGCACCGCAGACGGTGCTCAGTTTCCCCCCGTTGACGGTAAGCCAGTTCTGGCTGGATGGGGCACGGTTGAAATTGTCTTTCAGTTGAGTGGGGAGGAACACATCTGGCTCGTCGCAGTATAATCCGCTCCAGTTTTCATCACACCTGTAAAGAACAAGAGAACCCAATTAAAAACAAACATCCAAGGGTAGGCTGCGGGGGGTTCGCAGGGGTTTGGGAGAACCTCTAGCTAAGATTCTGTGGGAATCCTCAAATCCAACTCTTGGATGGCCCTGCCCACCCCCCTCCTAGGAGTCCCCACGTGGCCCGTTTTGGATGCAGGTAAGTACAAGGCATGCGGGGAGGGCAAAAAATGGACCTATCAGATTTTCAGGCCCGTTTCTGGCCTTCAGAGGGCCTCCGGAGCCTGGGGAGGCCATTTTCGCCCTCCTGGAGGCTCTAGAAAAGCCTCCGGAGCCTGGGGAGGACAAAAACGCCCTCCTGTCATGGTGCAGGAGGCCAACTAAGCCACACCCACCATGGCCACACCCATCCAGCAACCTGGCAGAGAACCCCTTGCTAAAATTTTTGAAGCCCACCCCTGCAAACATCCAATATTTAAGCGTTTCATCAAGACGAATGGGTTTCCTCCACAGCGTTAGGCTTCCTTGGTCTCCTCTCGGAAACTTCTTGGAGATCCTGCATGATTCTGTCTTCCTGAACATTAATTCTGTTTAAGAACCCATTGCCGAAACTGTTCCACTAAAAGATTCTTGGCTTTGATGCAAAGAAACATGATTTTTTTCCCGACAGGCGGAACCAAGGAGACTGGACATCAACATCCAGCCTGTCGTTTTTAATGAGATGAAAAATTCCTAACAGGAATCTCAAGAGGTATGCTCCTGTTTCAGGGACAGCTTGTACAAAATTTCAATATAGTCCTGGATGGACAGATGTTGTGGCTCCGACCCCCGAGGCCATCGCATCGGAGGAAGAAGGCTCCGAACAAGAGGGAGAGGAGCCAGCCAGGCCTCCCTCCCCTGGCCCCTCCTCCCTGGTAATTCATCAGCTGCCGGCCGAAGGAGAGGAGATGAGTCAGGAGCCAGGTGTCTCCGATCAGTCGGAGGATAATGAGGAAGGCCAGAGGTGGCTGGACCCACACCAGCGCCGGCATGATAAGAGAGCTCAACAAATGAGGAAGCGTGTCAGGGATTAGCAGGACCGCACCCCACAGGACCACACCCCACAGGTTATTTAAAGGAGTGGGGTAGCAGTTGGAATTCTGTGATGGACAAAGTTTTACCCTGGCTAGTCCTTGGAGCTAAGCATCAGCCGGCTAGAAAGATTTGGACTTTTGAATTATATTTCCCTCAATTGGTGTGTACGTGTTTTGTTATCTGGTGGAGGTATTTCCCCCCCCCCCCTTGTTTAGTAAAGACCTTGGCAGCCGGTTTACAAAGGGCTGCCAAGCCGTGATAACGAACCTTCCGTGTGTGTGCTACTCCTTTAACCCTCGTCTGTCTGTGTGGGTTGTGTGTGTGGAGGATGGGGACAGAACAACAGATCTCCTAGAGCAGGGGTGTCAAACTCAAGGCCCGGTGGCTCGGATTGGCCCACAGGGTGCTTAGATCTGGCCCACAGGGTCACCCTGGAAACAGTGAAGGACCGGCCAGTGGTGCCTCTGCCAACGAAAACGGAGCTCAGGAGGGCTGCGGATGTTCCTCGCAAGCTGTATTTTCGCTGGCAGAGGGTTGCAGGAGGCCGTCACAGCCGGAAACGGAGCTCAGGAG
>WNWU01000049.1:7710831-7723414 GCA_012654045.1 Ptyas mucosa | reverse complement strand
TCTCTCGCTCTCTATCATCCATCCATCCATCCATCATCCATCCATCTATCTTCTATCTATCTATCAATATATCTATCTCTCTATCTTCTATCATCTATCTATCTATCTATCTATCTATCTATCTATCTATCTATCTATCATCCATCCATCTATCTATCTTCTATCCATCCATCCATCCCAAGTGTTGACACTATCCCTGCAGAATTACTAGGACCCGAATGATACTGTCTCTATTAATTAATTGAATGGAAAAGTTATATAGGCATGATATGTCACTCTATGTACCGACCATGCTGAGGTTGCCACCACCGAAATGCAGTGGCTGATGTTTTGGCTTCCCGGGGCAATTCAATAGAGACAATCTGTGGTTCCAAGAAAGACAAGAAGTCCAACTCTCGTAGCAACGTCCAGCTGATTCCATTGTCATTGGAATACTGGACCACAAGCCCTACGAATCAAAATGAAATACAACATCATTTTAAGGGCTCTGTAGCAAACATGGGATCTAATGCCTATCTTAGACCTACCGATGATGCAGCATCTGCATTCCACAAAGGCAGAATCCCCGACTTACAGCCATTCATTTAGTGGCCATTCAAAGTTACATCTTTATGAAAAAGAACACATGTTATCCACACAACGTTTTTAACTAAGTTACCTAGCTAACAAAATAAAAATGAATTTACCTTCGTTCCTGGCTCGGGGTCTGTTGCAGTCTGTACCAGCTGTTTTGCTTCCAATCTGAACATAGAACTGAACTAGTCTGTTAAAAAAAAAAAAGTTTAAAAAGTTAGTTTGGGAGAAAAAAACCACCATATCTTTAAAGCTTGGGAATTGTTCCATCAAATATAATTTCCCGGTATTCAAGCACTATTTAGCATTTAATTTTATATACCCTGTTTTCCCGAAAATAAGACCTCCCCTGATAATAAACCCAATCTGGCTTTTGAGTGCATGCACTAAAATAAGCCCTCCCCGAAAATATTTAAACGCATGCGCAGCTGGTCCCCACCATTTCCTCTGGTTTCCTCCATGTGCCCCAAAATAATAAGACCTCCTTGAAAAGGCCAAGTGCTTATTTCGGGGTTCAAAAAAACATAAGACGGGGTCTTATTTTCGGGAAAACATGGGTATTGTAGATCTTTGTTCAGTTATTCTTATAAAGAACAACTGACATCACCACTGAGTGAAAACATGTGAATATTTCTGATGGCTGAATGAAGTATTGCACTATGATTTTGCAATTTCATGTAAGTATCTTCGGCAGTGAGTGTAAAGTATTACTGATTAGGCGTATATACTGTAGCATTGTATTGTAATTCTTAAGTAATGTTGTGACCCGTCAGCGGCCTGTGCAGATTGTAGCTGATTCCGACAACGAGGAGGCTGGTGTGGTGCTGTGCCAGCAGCCTGTGTAGCTGGCGCTCGAGTCGGACAGTGAGGAGGCTGGAGAAGATGTGGTGCCAGAGGCAGGGATTTAGCCAGAGCCTTCAGAACCTCCAGAAGCTCCTTTAAGTGAAGAGGACGAAGAGGAGGAGTCTCTTCTCAATGCACGGGCGCGCAGAACTGCCAAAAGGCAGGAGTGGCTCCTCAGGAGGAGGTCTCCTCAGAGTAAAGCTTGGGGCTAATTGGCCACTCCCTTAGCCTATTTAAGGAGGAACGCTGATTGCAACAAGCTGAGGGAACAACTTTAGTTCACTCTCTTTCGTGTCTGCAAAATTGCTTCTGGGCTTTCTGCCAACTCTAGTAAGACTGTGATTACCTTATCTTAGAATTCTGGTAGGCTGTTAAGACAGTTCATTAACAGCCTTTGAATGATAAAGACTAAGTTATTTGAGTAAAATAAGCTTTGTCTAGAGTTTGTGTGTGCTGCGTTCTTTGGGGTCCATAGTTGGGGCAGAACAAGTAAATTCATTCTGTAGAACCAGAAATGTAATACAGGTAGTTCATTTAGTAACCATTCAAAGGTACAACGGCACTGAAAAAAGTGACGTGTTCAGTTTTCACACTTATGACCGTTGCAGCATTCCCCTGATCACGTGATCAGAATTCAGATTCTTGGCAACTGACTCATATTTATGACGCTTGCGGTGTCCCAGGGTTATGGGATTCCCTTTTGAGACCTTCTGATGAGCAAAATCAATGGGGAAGCCAGATTCACTTAACAACCGTGTTACTAACTTAACAACTACAGTGATTCACTTAATAACCATGGCAAGAAAGGTTGTAACACAGGGCAAAATTCACTTAGCAACTATCTCACTTAGCAATTTACCAGAAATGTTGGGCTCAATTGTAGTTTTAATCGAGAACGTCCTGTATCACGTTAACCTCTTATAACAGCTATGCTATTGTATGTAGATGATGTATGTATGTAGATGATGCATGTGACTCTTCAAAATAATTGAAAATGAGACATTATTTGATCTAAAACAGGGATCTCCAACCTCGGCCATTTTAAGACTTGTGGACTTCAGCTCCCAGAATTCCTCAGCCAGCCAGCATTGCCCATCATTCTGCGTTGCTGGCTGAGGAATTCTGGGAGTTGAAGTCCATAAGTCTTAAAATGGCCGAGGTTGGAGAGCCGTGACCTAAAACATTGTCCCTCTCAGACAAAAAAAAAAAAATCTGAATTTTTCATGGTCCTGTGAAACCTATGGCAAAATGAAGCTTTTAAAAACAAAATATAAAGTTAACCTGATGCCGGTGGTATCCAGAGAGACGGTTCGTGCTTCTCTTTTGCCCGAGCCACCAAAGTAAAGAGATTTTCCATCATTCAATATTCCACAGCCATTTCCAACTTGAGCTCCGGTTATCTTGTACCAAAGGGGACTCAACTTCCTCTCAAATCTGTCAAACATCTCGCTGGGATTAGGTACATTAGACACACAGGTCCCATGTGAAGCTTCAGAAAAGGAAATAACACACACACACACACACATATATATATGGACGATACATTTTAGAAAAAAAATCTTCAATGCAAAGGCCAAGAACTGGCAAACAAAGATTAGATATGCAGTATATTATATTACTGATATATTATATTAATACGTATTAATATAATATATTAATTAACCTTGGAGTACTCATTTCTAAAGATCGAAGTACCAGAGCCCACTGTAACAAAATTGCCAAAAAGGCATTAAGAGTTGTTAACCTAATCTTGCATAGCTTCTTCTCTGGTAATATTGTACTACTAACTAGAGCATACAAAACATTTGCTAGACCAATTCTCGAATACAGCTCATCTGTCTGGAACCCGCACTGCATATCGGACATAAATACAATTGAGATAATCCAGAGAAGTGTCCTCCATTCCTCTACCCGCAATAAAATACCTTATGCCACCAGACTTGAAATTTTGGGCTTAGACAACTACACCGTCTTCGGTCTGACCTAAGTATAGTATATAAAATTATCTGCCACAACGTCCTCCCTGTCAATGACTACTTCAGCTTCAACCACAACAATACATGAGCAAATAATAGATACATACTCAAGGTAAAGTGCTCCAAACTCGATGGCAGAAAATACGACTTCAGCAACAGAGTGGTCAATGCCTGGAATGCGCTACCTGACTCTGTGGTTTCTTCCCCCAAACCCTCAAAACTTTAACCTTAGACTGTCTATTGTTGACCTCACCCACAGGTGAGTTTCAGCAGGTTCTGACCAGTTCTGGAGAACCGGTAGCGGAAATTTTGAGTAGTTCGGAGAACCGGTAGTAAAAATTCCGGCTGACCCCGCCCCCATCTATTCTCTGCCTCCCGAGTCTCAGATGATTGGGAGGAAATGGGGATTTTGCAGTAAGCTTCCCCTGGAGTGGGGTGGGAATGGAGATTTTACAGTATCCTTCCCCTGCCATGCCCACCAAGCCACGCCCACCAAGCGATGCCACACCCACCAAGCTACACCTATAGAACCAGTAGTAACATTTTTTGAAACCCACCACTGACCTCACCCCATTCCTAGGTGGTCTGTAAGGGGGGTTCATAAGAACACCAGCGTGCCTACTGTCCCTGTCCTAATATTCCTTTTCAGTCTTACTCTTATATGTATTCAAATTATGTTTATACTTCTACCTGCTATCTTATATATGCTTGACAAACAAACAAATATTAGTCAGGGCTGCTATTCACTTACTTTCCCTATCGGTTTCGCCGATGTGACTCTACGCGTTAAAGCTTACCTGTATAGGCCATGTCACAAAAACAGACGCCAGAAATGCAGTCTCCCTGACCATTGCAGTAGTTGGGGCACGGCTCTGAAATATACACTCCATCCAAGCCAAAAGGGGGAAGGCTCTTTTGCGAACGGCTCTCTTGTATCCAGCGGAATCTGGTCTTCCTACACGAGGGGAAGAGAAATATCAAAGCTCTTGCTGCTTTCTTTGAAAACGGGCTCTAGTTTGCAAAGGTTTACTCCCCGAATGTGAAGTTTCCGAAAGATGCCATAATTAATTCATGAGCCATGAGCCAAACATCAAAAGAAATACAGTCATTTATTAGGAGCACCATTTCGGCAATATTCGGATGCCGTTAGAACTAATCCCACGTAGATTTACGTTCCCCTATGACCCTGTCTCTCCCCTCCTCCCTGGCCATGTCATAAATCACATTCTCCAATTAACCACTTTGGCTGGCTGTGAAATCCAACACCCTCCTTCTGATTGCGGTAGGGAAGCATGTATGGAATGTAGCTTCAGTTAGGGAAATCCGTCAGCTCTATCAGTTCTCCCTCCCTCCTGCTCATGGCAACTTGAAAGCTTTGCAAGTTGACATCAAAGACATATCCAAGTTATTCTGTGGGCTTAGATATCTCCAAGACAACCATAGAGCACAGTGATGGCTGACCTTTTCTGGACCAAGTGCCCAAAGCACGCGCCCGAACGCCCAAAATCCAATGCCTGCGCGTCCCCATGCATGCGCCCCTGCATGCCCCACACATTTGCTGCCCCGTGCATGCATGCGTGGCCCCCTGCAATTGTCCCGGCTCCCACACATGAGCGCGCCCCCCAGCACACACACCCCGTGCATGCGCAGGTGGCCCCCACAGGTGGCCCACCCCCCCTGTGCATGTGCAGCAGAGACCCGACGACCAGCTGGCCGGCGGGAGGCACGCCCGCATGCGTGTCAGAGCTGAATTGGGGCGACGGCTTGCGTGCCCACAGAGAGGGCACTGTGTGGCACCTGTGCACATAATTTTACTTGTTTACTTATCTATATGACGCCCATCTGATTACTAGAGTGACTCTGGGTGGCTGATCATCTACATCCATCCATCCATCCTTCCTTCCTTCCTTCTTTCTTCCTTCCTTCCTTTCTTCTTCCTTCCTTCCTTTCTTTTTCTCTCCCCTTCCTTCCTTCCTTCTGTCTATCTGTCTGTCTGTCTTTCTCTTCCTTCCTTCCTTCCTTCCTTCCTTCCTTCCTTCCTTCCATCCATCCATCCTTCCTTCCTTCCTTCTTCCTTCCTTCCTTCCTTCTTTCTTTCTTTTTCTCTCTCCCTCCCTCCCTCCCTCCCTTCCTTCCTTATGGCCCCCCACTCACTCTCCGTGACTCTGGGCAGCTTACAAACAATAAAAAACCCAATATATAAAAAAATGCTTGATTCCTGGCTCAAAACAAGACTGTATAACTACAAAACCATGAAAACCTTATTATTTTTAAACTGCTGTGTTGGAATGACTGAATCAACATCATTATGTTGAAATAGCATGGTGAGCCGTGGTGGCACAGTGGTTAGAATGCAGAATTGCAGACGGACTCTGACCACAGCCAGGAGTTCGATCCTGAATGAGCTCAAGATTGGCTCAGCCTTCCATCCTACTGAGGTCAGTAAAATGAGGACCCAGATTGTTGGGAGCAATGTGCTGGCTCTGTAAACCGCTTAGAGAGGGCTGTAAAGCACTGTAAAGCGGTATATAAGTCTAAGTGCTATTCCTATTGTGTCAAGCACAGAGTAAGATAGGTGGTATCCGTGGACAGCAATGTGCCATAAACTCATGGCACCCACTAGTCTCTCTCCTCTCGGACATTCAGAATAAATATGTCATGTCATGTCATGTCATCCCATCCCTTCCCATCCCATCCCATCTCTCATCTCATCTCATCTCATCCCCCACCTGCTCTGCCCTGCCCTTCCTTACCCAGGGGTGAAATCCAGCAGGTTCTGACAGGTTCTGGAGAACCGGTAGTGGAAATTTTGAGCAGTTCAGAGAACTGGCAGATATCACCTCTGGCTGGCTCCAGAGTGGGGTGGGAATGGGGATTTTGCAATATCCTTCCCCCAGGAATGGGGATTTTGCAATATCCTTCCCCTTCCGGAGTGGGGTGGGAATGGAGATTTTGCAATATCCTTCCCCCAGGAGTGGGGAGAGAATGGAGATTTTACAATATCCTTCTCTCCAGAGTGGGGTGGGAATGGAGATTTTGCAATATCTTTCCCCCAGGAGTGGGGAGGGAATGCGGATTTTGCAATATCCTTCTCCTGGAGTGGAGTGGGAATGGAGATTTTGCAGTATCCTTCCCCTGCCACGCCCACCAAGCCACGCCCACAGAACCGGTAGTAAAAAAATTTGGATTTCACTACTGTATCTTACCCTACCCTATTCAACAGCCCCAATGGTAGGGAAGCAATGCCATCTCCTTCTCCACTCTTAAAAAAAACCCAAAACCTAACCTCCACATTGGATAATCTGAATTTAGACATTGGCATCCTACAAGGGAAGGAGTCAAAGCAAAACTTGGTATAATTGAGCACACGATAATCCATGAAACTCGACAGATGGATTCCGCTAGTCTATCGACGGAAAATACCACACAAAGAATCTATCTATTGCTCTGAACAGGTTGGAGGCAGAATTTATATATATAACGAAGAAATGTTCCCATAACACACTACATCTTCGAATAGACTCCATTACCATTAATGGAACTGATCCCAAAGGGAATATTTTTAGAACTGGGTGCAAATCTGTCACAACTGTTATAGCATGGAGACAGGGAAGGCGCGGAATAATATCCCATCTGTAATTGCAATCGATAAATGCAATTATGCTGATTAGCTTGATTAGCATTCTTGGGGAGCTGAGAAATGTACTTTCGAGTCTGGTGCCTCGTCCCAGTTATATGACAGACATAATGCGAAACAGGCTGCCTTGTTATCAATGGGGTACTTTTTCCATTGGGCAAAGCAATCTCATTAGTGTCTGTGTGACTTGGCAATTGTCTTTGTTGGTTAATTAAAGGAAAATACTTTCGGGTGGGATACTCACTGTTTATGTGATTTAGCCCTACCACGAAGGCGCTTAGTTCTCTAAACTTTACAGCAAGCCTTGCGCTGTAATTATTTGTTAATGGACTAACAGAAGGAGACGGTCTAAAAACACTTAGAGAAGAAGATAAAATACATTTGGCCAGGCTGTCGAAGAAAGAGAAGAGATACGGTTTAAAAATAAATAACTAAAAATATGGCAAGTACATTTGTTTGTTAAATTTTTAGCTATTTGTACTCATATCATCTTGGGAGATGGTTCTGAACAAAACAGAACAGAATAACAGAGTTGGAAGGGACCTTGGAGGTCTTCTAGTCCAACCTCCTGCTCGAGGCAGTAGACCCCGTACCGTTTCAGACAAATGGTTATCCAACATCTTCTTCAAAACTTCCATTGTTGGAGCATTCACAACTTCCGGAGGCAAGTCGTTCCGCTGATTAATTGTTCTCACTGTCAGGAAATTTCTCCTTAGTTCTAGGTGGCTTTTCTCCTTGATTAGTTTCCACCCATTGCTTCTTATCCTGCCTTCTGGTGCTTTAGAAAAATAGGTTGACCCCTCTTCTTTAAAGCAGTCCCTCAAATATTGGAACAATGCTACCATGTCACCCCTAGTCCTTCTTTTCATTAAACTAGACATACCCAATTCCTGCAAACGTTCTTCATAGGTTTTAGCCTCCAGTCCCCTGATCATCTTTGTTGCTCTTCTCTGCACTCTTTCCAGAGTCTCCACATCTTTTTTACAGTATATCGTGGCGACCAAAACTGGATGCAATATGCCAGGTGTGGCCTTACTAAGGCTTTATGCTTAGTGGAATTCTCCCGCCTTATGTTAAGAGTTAATAACTGAAACTCATTGTAAAGGATTTTAGTTTCCAAGAAAGAGTTAAAAGTTAGAAGAAAAGGACATTCTAATGTTGTCTGGGCATCTCAAAGAACATAGTGTGTGACCTTGGTGATGCAGCTATTCTGGTTTCCAATCTAATTTCTGGAGTCTTGTAAAATACAGGTGGTCCTCGACTTATAACAATTCATTTAGTGACCGTTCAAAGTCAGAACGGCACTGTTCTGCCCCAGCTACGGACCCCAAAGAACGCAGCACACGCAAAGTCCGTTCAAACCTTAGTTTACTGAATAAACCAGTCTTTTACAACAACGGCTGTTAATTAACTGTGTTAACAGCCACCAAGAATTCAAAGAATAATACTGAAAGCTTACTGTGGTTGTGGCAGAATGCCCAGAAGCAATTTGCAGGAAGCTGATAAGATAAGCAAGACAAGACACAAAGGTATGTGAATGAAGTTGTTCCCTGCAAATTGCTTCAGTCGGCATTCCTCCTTAAATAGGCTAAGGGGCCACAACAGGCACTGAAAAAAGTGACCTTATGACAGTTGCAGCATCCCCATGGTCAGCTGATCAAAATTCAGATGCTTGGCAGTGACTCATATTTATGACGGCTGCAGTGTCCTGGGGTCATGTGATCCGCTTTTCTGATCTTCTGATGAGCGAAATCAACGGGGAAGCCAGATTCGCTTAACAACCATGTTACTAACTTTTTTAAAAATGCAATGATTCACTTAACCACTGTGGCAAGAAAAGTCGTAAAATGGGGCAGGTTCACTGAAACAATGTTTCACTTTAGCAACATAAATTGTGGCCTCAGTTGTGGTTGTAACTCCCTGCAGTTGATAAGTTAGTAACCCGGTTGTTAAGTGAATCTGGCTCCCCCTTTGACTATGCTTGTCAGAAGGTCACAAAAGGGGATCACATGACCCCCGGGACATTGAGCCCGTCATAAAGAGGAACCAGTTGCCAAGTGTCTGAGTTTTGATCATGGGAATGTTGCAAAAATCGTAACTTCGAAAAACGGTTTTAAGTCACATTTTTTTCAGGGCTGCTGTAATTTTGAATGATCACTAAACCCACTTGTCAACTCGCAAAGCATCCCTGGCCTGCTCTTGAGTTGCCATAAACAAAGGGGGTGGGTGGGAAACTGACGAAGCAGCATAGCAGCCAAAGACAGGAGCACATTCCAGACATATCTCTCTCAAGGCTGTCTCCCAGGGTTACCCACAGCGGCCGGAGGGGAATGATCTCTGCAACCCGCAAAATTGCTCTGTTGGCGAATGTGATTGATGACGCACCCTGGGGGGAGGGGGGAAACAGCGTCATGATTGGGGCGTAAATTACGTGGGATCAGAGTTGGCTTCACCTGGAATGTGCCGACATGTTGCTCCTAATAAATAACTGGATTTCTTTTGAAGCTTGGCTCAAGGCTCATGATTTAATTAGGGCATCTGTCGGAACTCTGACATCAGAGGACTACCTGTTGTGAGATGGATGGTGACATAAATGGGTTTCAATCAATTACCTAGCAGCGAGCGATCTCGGCACGACAATGGTGATCCTTGTCCACTCTTCAAAGTCTCCCGCGTAATACATGGTTGGCTCCGTCAATTCCCGGGTGCTCCCTTCGCACCCTTTCACCCCAGGGGATGCTGGGAAGCAGCCCTCCTTCACCAGCGACCAAGACAAGCCGGCATCATGGGAATACTGAAGAAGAACTGGGGCAGAGCTACTGAACTGATCCGTGCATCCGATGTTCAGCTGCGAAGTGGAAAACACGTTGAAAGCGTAAGAGGAAAACAGAATTGTTAAAAGAGACGACTTGCGTCGTGCTTAACACTGAGAGACACAGGCGTGCATAAATCTGTTTTTTTAATTTCCTTTTTCATAATTGCTTGCATTTTTTTTTTAAATCACATATACCCACACCTTTTTTTCTTTAAAACACACAAGTAATGTTTAAACGTTTAACTCCAAAATATTCAGTGACAGACGAAACAGTGTAAACTGCATTCAGGGCTCTCCTGCACAGCTATGCTGACTGGAATTTCTGAACCGCTGTATACACCTGATGGTAACTAACAATAACAGAGTTGGAAGGGACCTCGGAGGTTATCTACCCCAACCCCCTACTCACGCAGGAGACCTATACTATTCCTGACAAATGGCTGTCCCATCTCTTCTTGGTTGTTTATTCTCACTGTTAGGAACATGAAACTGGTATCTCATTCAGACCGCATGCACGCATAGTCCTTGAACTAGTGATCACAATTGAGCCCAACATTTCCATTGCTAAGCAAGACAGTTCTTAAGTGATTTTTGCGTGATGTGGCAACCTTTCTTGCCACCGTTGTTAAGCGAATCACTGTGGTGATTAAGTTCGTAACACGCTTGCTAAGTGAATCTGGCTTCCCTTTTGACGTTGCTTGCTTAGGAGATTGCAAAAATTAATCGCAAGATCCCGGGACATTGCAATCATCGCAAATGATTAGGAACAAAGATGATTAGGGGAGTGGAGGCTAAAACCTATGAAGAACGGTTGCGGGAACTGGGTATGTCTAGTTTAATAAAAAGAAGGACTAGGGGAGACATGATAGCAGTCTTCCAATATCTCAGGGGCTGCCACAAAGAAGAGGGAGTCAAGCTATTCTCCAAAGCACCTGAAGGCAGGACAAGAAGCAACGGGTGGAAACTAACCAAGGAGAGAAGCAACTTAGAACTAAGGAGAAATTTCCTGACAGTGAGAACAATTAACCAGTGGAACGACTTGCCTCCGGAAGTTGTGAGTGCTCCAACACTGGAAGTTTTTAAGAAGATGTTGGATAACCGTTTGTCTGAAGTGGTGTAGGGTTTCCTGCCTGGGTAGGGGGTTGGACTAGAAGACCTCCAAGGTCCCTTCCAACTCTGTTATTCTATTCTAAATACATGCCAATTGCCATGCATCTAATTTTGATCACATGACTGGGGGATGCTGCCATGGTCCCGAGTGTAAAAAATGGCCGTACGTCACTTTTTTGAGGGCTGCTGTAAGACTGAACAGTCACTAAACAGTCACTAAATGAATAGTTGCAAGGCAAGACATACCTGTAGTTTGTACAGTTTCAGGAGAATTGAATTGACTTTTATTCCAATTTACAGTAGTGGCCAAAATTGTGGGAAGCTTTTGGGAAAAGTGTATTTTGTAAAACTAGCTAACAACACCACTTTTGGGGGGGGGGAGTAGTGCCGTAAAATTATATAACAGTGGAAAGATAATTTAATCAGGAGTGTAATGCAATAACTTTTAGGAAGGATTTGCTGTTAGAATAGAAGTTACGGTATAAAGAAGAAAAGTGAAACACGTAGAAAAAAAGAGATATACAAAAATGATCACCATGTCAGTTAATACTTAGTTGGGTAGCATGAATGATGGCCTTACAAAGTCTTCCCATGGAGTGAACCAAGTATTTTAGTTCTGCAGCTGTTATAATGTGAAACCAAGATTGAATGATGACTTCTATTAACTGGGTTTTATTGTGGGTCATTTCTGACTAACCAGTTTCTTTAGTCGGCTCCCTAGATTTTCCATTGGGTGAAGGTCTGGGCTATTCCCAGGCCATTTCAACAGTGGAATAGGATTATCTTGACACTCCAAAAAAAAAAGTGGTGTTATTAGCCATCAAACCTCAAAAATACACTTTCCTCAAAAAGTTTCCACAATTTTGGCCACTGTTGTAAATCTTAGCATTATTTCAAAGACTGAAATATTTTGTAAAAAGAACTTAAGACAGGCACATGGGACTGTGTTTTACAGACCACATTAGGAAAAACCTGCAACAAACATCATATGCAACAGAACGTTTCTCAGTTTGCATATCATTTCGTCAATGCAATGTCAAAACAGAGGGAGGTTATTTTACGAGTTCCCCCTGCGCTTGCCAGCTCCCCCTATTTATAGAAGAGTGGGAATTATATTTGAAAACTTGCTTGTAAACATACAATGGTTTTTTAAAAAAAATAATTCTGTCTGTACATTATTCTCGGCCTGCGGTTATGCAAGGCTCGTATATATTGTGGGCAGCTCGTTAAATTTTTCGTGCAATCGATCCCAAGAATTTCCAGAGGAATTTAATAATGAACTCATTTAAAGGTTGATGGCAGCTAAGAACATAACAGCTTGCTAAAGTGGCTAAGCGCAACGATCGAACAGTTTATTAATTGCTCTTAAATTTCCCTTCTACACCATATTTATTGCGTAAAGCAAGATTTGATCTTTTTAAAGGAGCCAGAAAAAGGCTCAGTACAAAAATCAGAGAGATTAAATTTAAAATAAAAATAAACTTTCAGATTTGCAATCTTACCGTCAACATGCAGGCTTTTTATATGGATATCTTAAGAAAATTACTCGCCTTTTAATTTACAATGTAAAAAGAGAGAGAGGGAGGGAGGGAGAGAGAGGGGGAGGGAGGGAGGGAGAGGGAGGGAGGG
>WNWU01000049.1:7679682-7697571 GCA_012654045.1 Ptyas mucosa | reverse complement strand
ATTCTATTCTATTCTATTCTATTCTATTCTATTCTATTCTATTCTATTCTATTCTATTCTATTCTATTCTATTCTATTCTATTCCACTTCCTATTCAATTAAGTCAATGTCATATTCCTGCTTTCCTCATGGTTTTGTTACTAAGCCTTAAATCGTTGCAATTTTTAAGTGCAACAAACAAATTCCACTTCAAGCAAAGCACAAGCGATGTTTTTTCAATAAATTCAGAGCAAGTGCTACCTTTTAAAAACACTATAAAGGACGCCAAAGGACCGAGAGCCAATCAAATTATGTTTTTCTACCTTCCGAGTTAACTGTTAATTACATTTATCTAATTATCCGGCAGATCAGATGTTTGGTGTTGATTTGTTGATGAAGTCAGCAACTGGCAGCTGCTTGCATCTCATTAAGCCAGTTCTTATGTTAATGCCTTCCATAAAAATGAAATTAATTTCCATCAGCGTCAGAAACATATAAGTCATGTGCAATAAAGTCCAGAAAACAGGTGCATCTGGCTGATACGTTCCAGGACAACTTACCAAATGCCATATATTTTCTAATAAGGCAGATTCCGGTTAATAAAAAGGACAGTCAGAAATCTTGTTTGGCTCAGATGTCCTGCAGGTAACATATGTTGTTGAAAAACTAACAAGGTATTCATGACAATTCGTGATAAAGACATCTGAACCTGTTCTGCCCGGCTACGGATCCCAAGGAATGTAGCACACGCATACTATGAACATGGCTTAGGACCTGGTTATTTACGAGACCGCCTACTGCCACCAGTGGCCTCCCACCGGCCGGTACGCTCTCATAGAGAGGGCTTCCTCCGGGTGCCGTCGGCCAAACAATGTCGACTGGCGACCCCCAGGAGGAGAGCCTTCTCTGTGTGGGCACTTACTATCTGGAATGAGCTCCCACCAGAGATTTGGAGGATCCCGGACTTACGCTCCTTTCGCCGCGCTCTTAAGACTTTTTTATTTCCTCAGGCAGGCCTGGCCTGATTCCCCCCTTTTTAATTAATACTATAAATTTTAATTTGTTTTAAATTATTGGGGTTTTAATATTTCTATGGCCAAGTTTATTTAATTGGGTTTTAGTGGGTTTTAAATGTTGTATTTATATGTTTTATTTATGGCTGTTCACCGCCCCGAGTCCTTCGGGAGGAGGGCGGTATACCAATTAAATAAACTTAAACTTAAACAAAGCTCAATTTTCTTCCAAACGCAGTTTTCTACAAATGCAGGCTGTTAATTAAAACGTCCTTAACAACCTGCCAGAAAGTCCACAGATAAGATAAAGTCTTACGAGAGTTGGCAGAAAGCCCAGAAGCCAAGTTTGCAAAGACAATCCACATTCAATGACCAGCGAGAAAACATGCGTTGTTTCCTGCAACGTTTACAAGCTGTGTGCAAAGTTAAATAGGCTAAGAGAGTGGCCAATTAGCCCCAAGCCTTACTCTCAAGGAGACCTCCTCCTGAGGAGCCACTCCTGCCTTTTAACAGCTCTACGTGCTCGTGCATTGAGAAGAGGGTCCTCTTCTTCTTCCTCTTCACTTAAGGGAGCTTCTGGAGGTTCTGAAGGCCCTGGCTGAATCTCTGCCTCTGGCACCACATCTTCTCCAACCTCCTCGCTGTCCGACTCGAGCGCCGGCTGCACAGGCTGCTGGTGCAACACCACACCAGCCTCCTCGTTGTTGGGATCAGCAACAATCCGTGCAGGCCGCTGGCAGGCCACAACAGAACCAGTGGTGAAATCTGAACTGGTTTGACAGCGGTTTGCTGGCCACGCATGCACAGTATGTGCCAAACAGGTGCTTCACATGGAAAAAAAAAGCAGGATTTCCTGCTTCCTAGCGATTTTAAATCACGTGGCACAGCTGATCATCGGAAACACCCGTTTGGAGGAAGCTTTTTTTTAACAACCGGTTCATGCGAACCGGTGCGAGCCAGTAGCATTTCACCACTGATCTGAACTCTTGGGGTGCAGGGAAAGGAAGATGGAGAAATATTGGGATGCCAAATGTTTCTGGGGATTCTCAATTATCCAGGTCACGGTTGTCCCAAAGGTGCTTCTTCAAAAGGCAGCTGGACTTTGTTTTTTTCCTTTAAGACGTTTCGCTTCTCATCCAAGAAGCTTCTTCAGTTCCGACCAAAGGATTTATATTCTTTGCAGTCATCTGGTCGTTAGCCCTCTTTCTGGGAGTCATTGAGGCCACTTGGAAGTTTATCTGGGCCCTTGGGGGGGTCACTTGAATAGTGCAAGTGGGTGTGGAACAGAGGTGAAATCCAGCAGGTTCTGTCAGGTTCTGGAGAACCGGTAGCGGAAATTTTGAGCAGTTTGGAGAACCGGCAAATACCACTTCTGGCTGGCCCCAGAGTGGGGTGGGAATGGAGATTTTGCAATATCCTTCCCCCAAGAGTAGGGAGGGAATGGGGATTTTGCAGTATCCTTCCCCTGGAGTTGGGTAGGAATGGAGATTTCGCAGTATCCTTCCCCTGCCACGCCCACCAAGCCACGCCCACAGAACCAGTAGTAAAGAAAAATTGGATTTCACCACTGATGTGGAACCTTCCATTCTCCACCATTCATTCAGAACTGAAGAAGCTTCTTGGATGAGAAGCGAAACACCTTCAAAAAAAGTCCAGTTGTCTTTTGAAAAAGTGCTTTTGGAGTTTGGATCCCAGCTGAATTTGAAGCTCATGCATTACTTAAAGATGGGATTTCCCTGAATTTACAAGATCTTTCGAGGTTCCAAAATCCACTCACATTAAGGTCAGATTTCTTTTGTGAATTCATTTGGCCCTTCACAAAAGAAAGGAAAAAGGGGAGAGGACCTGGTGAATTTAAATTCTGATCCCCATCAATGTCTGGCTGAAAGGGCTTTGATTGAAAAAGACCCTGAAAACTTTCCAAAGGTTTGGCTTAGCTGCCAGAATTATTCAATTTTTCTTTTCATCCTGGGCATATCTCATAAAATATTGGCATCATTTGATGAAAAAAAAAACACAACAGAAGTAAAATAAGAAGGAAGAGATGCATTCAAGTGACTGTACCAAGAAAAAAAAAATAAGGAATTATTTTAGCTTCAAACAATATGTTTGCTAAGTAATATGCATTCGAGCTTGAAACACAACTATATCTCTATGTACGTACAAAAACCTAAGTAGTTACACTATTACCATGTTTTCTGGGGTAAAAGGACTGTGATTCTTCTCCACTTTGTATATTCACTGGAGTGGTAGATACTTGCTGGAGTAAATTCTTGGCAACTGGTCATGCTTGGAAGGCATTCCTTAAGGAAACATACAAACACAAATACGTGAAAATTAATATGAAGATAATTACAATAAACTGCAGTGTTGTTTAATTCCCTGGTGCACAAATAAAACATTTGACCAGGCAACATTATTTTGAAGCAACATTATTTTGTGCAAGCACTGCTAACTTCAGTATTATTTGCCGTGTTTTCCCAAAAACAAGACTGGGTCTTATATTAATTTTTGCTCCACAAGATGCATTAGGGCTTATTTTCTGGCTAGGTCTTATTTTGGGGGAAATACGGTACTAAATGCATCCATCCAGCTGACAATCCTAACTGGGTCTTATTTTGGGGGTAGGGCTTCTATTACGAGCATCCTGAAAAATCATGCTAGGACTTATTTTTGGGGAAACAGGGTACAAACATTTTATATTTCAGATACCACGATTTGGGGGGTCAGAGCAAACCTGTTTCTTATTTATGGAAATATAATGAAGTTGAAATGATTGAAAAATGGGCAGGGGAAATGATATATATGTTGATCAACTAAATACATAATTGTAACAAGGTCATTTGGGCGCTAGGGTATCTCTAAGCCATCGATAAAACTTATTTGTTCAAAAATACAGACATTATAATGTGCCGTTTTGGGGGACAATAATAAATAAGAGTTAGCACTAATGTACAGTTCTAATTTGTTTATAACCACAATTCAGGAAGGTTCTCTTCAATCAGAAGCTTGAAAAGATATCCGCACATAATCATGATTTAGCCCAGTGCTTCTCAATTATTTTCTGTCATGCCCCCCTAGGAAGAAGAAAACATTTTTTGCGTCCCCCGCGCGACTGTAAATAGTATCATTATTAGAAAAAGGTCTGTTCTCCTTGAAAGGGAGGAGCATGCGCAGTCACATGTACTGGCTTAATGCTCACTATCGATGCAAATGTCAGCAGCGGTAGCCCGATTTCTTTAGCAAGTTTGATTAATTGGGGCAGCGTTATGTTTCACAGGAGAAGGTCATTGTCAGTCATTTGAGCATCAATTGGGCGCACATCCGTCGGACAACAAAGTAAGTGTGGACAGACGTCCCACACTAAAGATGGCTCCGACAGGCTCGTGTCACAAGGGTTTTGGACAGCCAATCAGATGCCGAGGTCAAACGCGCCCCCTTTTATGGAGCCTCGCGCCCCCCCTGGGGGGCGTGCCCCACTATTTGAGAAGCACTGATTTAGCCTTACATGAGAGCTAAACCTGTAAGGGTATGTTGACTTCTGGCTAAATCACTTTCTACAGTTGTCACAATTCCCACATTAGTTTCTATTTTTGACTGAAAATGAATTTGTGAAACTTTGGTTATGCAGCGTTATCTATTATTCCACTATTGCATGATAGATGATTGATAGATAGATAGATAGATAGATAGATAGATAGATAGACAGATGAGATAGATGACAGACAGATGACAGATAGATGAAAGAGAGATAAATGATATAGATATAGAAGATAGATAGATATGATATAGATGATAGATAGATAGATGATAGAGAGAGAGAGAGAGAGACAGATAGATAGATGTAAATGATGATAGACAGAGATAAATCAGATAGATGATATAGATTAGATAGATGATAGAGATAGATGATAGATAGATAGATAGACAGATGAGATAGATGACAGATAGATGACAGATAGATGAAAGAGAGATAAATGATATAGATATAGAAGATAGATAGATATAAATGATACAGATGATAGATGATAGAGAGAGAGAGACAGACAGATAGATATAAATGATGACAGAGATAAATCAGATAGATGATATAGATTAGATAGATGATAGAGATAGATGATAGATAGATACAGACAGATAGATGATAGAGATAAATGATATAGATATAGACGATGGATAGATGATATAGATGATAGATGATAGATGATAGAAATAGTTGATAGATCAATCGATCGATCAATAGATATAAATGATATAGATATAGATGATAAATTATATAGAAGATAGATAAATGATATAAATAAGATGATATAGATTAGATAGAAAGATATAGAGATAAATGATAGATGATAGATGATAGATAGATGATATAGATAGATGATAGAGAGATAAATGATATAGATGATATAGATTAGATTGATAGATGATAGATAGATACACAGACAGATGATAGATAGATAGATATAAGTGATATAGATGATATAGATAATAGACAGATAGATAGATGAGATAGATGATAGACAGACAGATTTCACATATGTTCTCTGTGAAGAAATATCTCCCTTAATCAGACTTACCTCTTGAACCAGATGCCAAGTAAGGCCATGATTAGTGGAGTATTCCAGTTTCACCTGATTGTCCATGTGGGGTGTGTACTGCTGGCCACAGCCCATTACCAAGTTGAACTGAATCATATACGACGCTCCAATTTGCATAGATTGTGTTTCTACGTAGCGCATACTAGAAGCTAACTTGGAATCTCCCGTAAAACTGAAAAGAAGAGGGAAAGAGGTGACTGGTCATTTATGGCGTAGCTTCAACAAACGCACGGCACAACGTTTATTTATTGTTTATTTATTGGTTCGATTTATATGCCGCCCTTCTCCGGAGACTCAGGGCAGCAATGTGTAACATAAACATAGGTGTTGTGGCTCCGACCCCCAAGCTCGTCGTATCGGAGCAGGAAGGCTCCGAATATGAAGGAGAGGAGCCGGCCAGGCCTCCCTCTCCAGGCCCCTCCTCTCTGGCAATTCCTCAGGTGTCGGCCGAAGGAGAGGAGATTGGCCAGGAGCCAGGTGTCTCCGATCAGAGTGCGGACGAGGGAGACAAGTTGTGGCTGGATCCACGCCAGCGTCGGTGTGATAAACGTTCACAGCAGATGAGGAGGCATGCCAGGGATTAAGCTGAGTCACTGGACCACACCCCACAGGCTATAAAAGGGTGTGGGGTGGCCAGTCGGATTCTGTGACGGACAAAGTTAAGTTCTGCGAGTCCCTTTGTTGCAAATCTGCTGAAGGCTTTTGAACTGGACTGTTTTCTCCCAACCGGTGTGTATTGTATCTGTTATCTGGTGGAGGAACACCCCCCTCCTTGTTATAGTAAATCACTTGGCAGCTGGTTCTCGTGTTGCTGCCAAGTCTCCGATAATGGACCTGGTTTGTTTGCGCCAATTCTTTAACCCACGGCTGTCTGCGTATGTGTTTGTGCGTGTGGGAGACGGGGACAGAACAATAGGGAGGACAAAGCCACCAGGACAAGATTCAGCAATCTGTCTGCATTTAAAAGACAAAAGCCACTCTTTGGAAGACAGCAAAGTCCGCATTTTAGACAGAGAGGACGGCTGGTTTGAAAGAGGGGGTCAAAGAGGCCATCTTTGTCAAAATTGAACAGCCCTCTCTCAACGGAGGGGAAGGGATACAACATCATCTATCTCCGGTCTACCACACAGTCTTTTCATCAGTTCCAAGAAAGCTCCACATCCATTTGCACCACTCAGTTGATCCTGAGGACACAGATAAACTTCCAGGTGGCCTCAATGACTCTCAGAGGGAGTGCCAATGACCAGATGACTGCAAGGAATATAAATCTTTCCATCCTCTACCGTTGAGTCAGAACTGAGGAAGCTTCTTGGCTGAGAAGCGAAAGGTCTTCAAGGAAAAACAAAGGAAGTCCAGTTCTTTTTGAAAAAGCACCTTTGGGTGCTTCTTGCTACTATAAACATGCCCTATCATTAAATAACTTAAACCAGTGGAAGAAATTAATCAAAAGAAGAAGAAGAAGAAAATCATCTTACATTGTCAGTCCACAGACTCAGCTTGTTTGGGCAGTGTTAAAAAGAGGTTGTGGATCTAAAAACTAGCCCACAATTAAGATGGGTTTCTATCAGAGGTGGGTTTCAGCAGGTTCTGACCAGTTCTGGAGAACCGGTAGCGGAAATTTGGAGTAGTTCGGAGAACCAGTAGTAAAAATTCTGAGTGGCCCCACCCTCATCTATTCTCTGCCTCCCGAGTCCCACTGATCGGGAGGAAATGGGGATTTTGCAGTAACTTTCCCCTGGAGTGGGGAGGGAATGGAGATTTTTGCAGTATCCTTCCCCTGCCACGCCCACCAAGCCACACCCACCAAGCCACACCCACAGAACCCACCACTGGTTTCTATGATGAATGGAAATCGAAATCTAGATTAAACTCAGCTTCCGCTTTCTGCTATTATTAAACTGTGGCTTATGAAGAGAAAACTAATATTGTTATCCTCTGACTTGATTTAAAAATGTGGTAGAGAAGGTTTTTAACTAATCCTTAGGACCGTGATGGCGAACCTATGGCACGGGTGCCACAGGTGGCACGCGGAGCCATATCGGTGGGCACGCGAGCTCAGCTCCGGCACGTATGCATGCGCCAGCCAGCTGATTTTCGGTCCTTCTGGGCCCACAAGAAGTCAGGAAACACACTGTTCCCGGCCTCCAGAGAGCCTCTGGGGAAGGGGGAGGCCATTTTTGCCCTCCCCAGGCTCCTAGAAAGGCTCTGGAGCCTGGGGAGAGCAAAAAACGAGCCTACTGTGCCATCACGTGCCAAAAGTGGGGGGAGCACGGGGGGGGGCGAGGCACATAGAATTAGGGATGTGGGCACGCATGCGTGTGACCCCACCGCGCTCCCCTCAGTTTTGGCACACGATGGCAAAAAGGTTAGCCATCACTGCCTTAGGAGAAAGATTGCAGATCTAAGGGAAAGAATGTAGAGTAGTGACCAAAATTGTGGAAACCTTTTGGGAATAGTGTATTTTTGAGGTTTGATGGCTAATAACACCACTTTTTTTCCTGGAGTTTCAAGATAATCCTATTCTACTGCTGGAATGGCCTGGGAATAGCCCAGACCTTCTTAACCCAATTGAAAATCTAGGGAGCCGACTAAAGAAACTTGTTAATCAGAAGCGACACATGCAATAAAACCCAGTTAACAGAAGCCATCATTTAATCTTGGTTTCACATTATAACAGCTGCAGAACTAAAAGACTTGGTTCTCTCCATGGGAAGACGTTGTAAGGCTGTAATTCATGCTAAAGGTTACCCAACTAAGTATTAATTGACACGGTGATCATTTTTGTATATCTCGTTTTTTCTACGTGTTTCACTTTTCTTTTTATACTGTAACTGCTATTCTAATAGCAAATCCTTCATAAAAGCTGTAGCATTACATCAGGGGTGAAATCCAGCAGGTTCTGACAGGTTCTGGAGAACCGGTAGCGGAAATTTTGAGCAGTTCGGAGAACCGGCAAATACCACCTCTGGTTGGCTCCAGAGTGGGGTGGGAATGGAGATTTTGCAGTATCCTTCCCCTGCCACGCCCACCAAGCCACACCACACCCGCCATGCCACACCCACAGAACCGGTAGTAAAAAAAATTGGATTTCACCACTGCATTACATGCTTGATTAAATGATCTTTCCATTGATATATAATTTGATGGTACTACTCCAAAAAAAAGTCGTGTTATTAGCTAGTTTTAGAAAATACACTTTTCTCAAAAGCTTTCCACAATTTTGGCCATCTACTTTGGTAGATTATAGCTGTCTCAAAACAATACTATCAGAGTTTACCAAAATGCCAGGTTTTTATAGTGCATTTGCCCAGTGTAGGCTATTCAGATGAGCTAATAACTGAATAACAGCTGAAGCTACTCTCTTCAGCTGTTATTAAACTGTGACATACGAAATGAAAGTTAATATTGTTATCCTGTGACTTACCAACTAATTTACAGCCCAAATTTAGAAGAACCCCTTCCCCAAACTGATGGGGGAAACTGATATTGTAAATCAAGCACCTGCCATTAGAAACCCAAAAATCCTGAACGAGCTGTCAGCCTATTAAAATTATTTGCAGTACTCACAGGTCTTGAAGGAAAAATAACTAATTTTATATAGATTTTCTATTCAGAATAAAACTGGGGGGAAAAAAAGACATAATCTGCTGCCTTTAATATTTTAAAGGAAGTGACTTGGGCAAACACAAAAAACAAATATCCTTCAGTAGTGACTTTTCTGAAAAATATTTTCTTCAAATGTTCTTTTTCATTCCTGTAGGTTATTGTGCAAAGATTATCTATATAATTCAGTTGCATTGTAGACCTTAAGTCTCCAACCCGTCTCCCTCCAATAATTCTCCCAAGCACCCGTGTCCTGCTGTTTTCACAGCTAGAATTTTAATACATCTGATTTATTTTCTTCTATCAACAAGAATAAAATACGAAACAGGAAAACAGGAAAATGAACGTCCAACACTAACCAAGAGGAAAAAAATTCTTGTGTAAGGGGGGGAAAAAACCAAATATCAATAGATCTAACGTTAAACATAAACAATCCATCATGGCTGGAAACTGAAAAGTAAATTAAAAGAAAATTAAAAGATTCCTCTCCCCTTACATAATGGGTCTCCAAATAATTATAAGCTATAAGCTTATTGCAAGAAGAAAGGTTGAAGACTTACTATAAGTCTTACTTACTACAACACAACTGAATTATTAAGATAATCTGTGCATAATAACCTACGGGGATGAAAAAGAATTTAGGAAGAATAGTTATAAGCTTTTTAAACAAAAATACTATATTAAATAAACCAAGATTCCAGATGAGGAATATTGGTTTATTTAATATTGTTTGTTTATTATTGCTTATTTATTTAAAGTCTGTCTAATAATCAAATTGACCCAACATCGAATCATAATATATAAGTTAAAAAAAAAAGAAAGTCAACAGGTTAGCCCAAACATTACACGATACCAGTGTTGGTGAACCTTTTCGGCACCGAGTGCCGAAATGGGAGCGCTTGCACGTGGTGGCGAGCACCAGAATCCGGAAGAGCGGCTGCCCGGTACGCATGCGTGGGAGTGCCGGAAACCGGAAGAGCAGATCCCTGGCAGGCATGTGCACACCAGGAAGCTGAGCTTCCGGTTCCCGGCACGCACATACACGCCGGTTAACTGGTCTTTGTGCATGCATGCGCACCAGAAACCGGAAGACCAGATGATTGGCATGCATGTGCATGCCGGAAACCAGAAGCTCAGCTTCCTAGTGGGAATATACCCAAGAGGGATATGCTTTTCCAGTTTTCGGCTCTCCCATGTGTGCAAAGACCAGCTGGCCGGTGCGCACGTGCACACTGGAACCCGGAAGACGGGCGATGGTTGGCATGCCCGGAGAGATGGTTCTGCATGTTACTTCCAGCATGCGTGCCATAGGTTCGCCATCATGGCACTATACCTTCAGATCAGGGGTGAAATCCAGCAGGTTCTGACAGGTTCTGGAGAACCGGTAGCGGAAATTTTGAGTAGTTTGGCGAACCAGTAAATACCACCTCTAGCAGCCCCCCGAGTGGGGTGGGAATGTAGATTTTGCAGTATCCTTCCCCTGGAATCGGGTGGGAATGTAGATTTTGCAGTAACCTTCCCCTGGAATGGGGTGGGAATGGAGAATTTGCAGTATCCATGCCCACCAAGCCATGCCCACCAAGCCATACCACGCCCACTAAGCCACGCCCACAGAACCGGTAGTAAAAAAATTTGGATTTCACCACTGCTTCAGATCCCTCTGTTAACCATCTGTTATTGTATTTAACACGTAGAAAGTCCACCAACGGCTTCCAGCCTCTTATAAAGTTGTCGGATTTTAATACATCTGAAGAAACATATGCTTGGAATCAATCCGAAGACCTTCGGAAGGTAGCTTAATATACCGGCTGCATCCATCAAGGAAAGAGCAATCAAATGCTCTTCTAGAAATAATGAATCGAGAGGAGGTTTGGATATTAACATTCTTCGGGGAACAGGTCGGTACTTGTGCATTTAATTAAATGATGTGCATGTTCAGAAATCGTCAACTTCCATGGGGTGTTCTCAAAGTAATCATTTCACCTGCAAACTGTACGTTAATTGCTCTACTTGGGAACGATAGCAGAGCGAGTGCCAGCCAGTAATTGTGACCGGTGAGCCATAGAATGGGACAATTACCGTACTTTGCAATCTATTTTTAAGCACACCGGTAAACTATACGGATACAAATGAACTGCGTCGGTCCAATCCAGCATCCTAAAGTGACAGGCAGAAGCCACGTTATTGCAGGAAACTCAATCTTTTTTTTAAAAAAAACCCAAAGTATGATTTGTTTTCCGTGTCATAGCCGAAAGGTTTGCGTACATCTTTAACGGGTTTCAATGGGGAAAGGAAAACTACGCAAGAATCTCCAATTTTAGTTCTGGGAAGATCTGTAATTCTCTGGATTAAATTGGTTGTAATTTAGAAGAGCTTTTTGCCCTATGGAATTCAAGAGGGGTTGGACTTAAACTAGGCCTGTCAAAATGGTGGCCCGTGGCCTATGCGTCACGCGTAGGCCACGCCCACCCCAGCTCTACAAAGGCAAAAAACCGTGTGATATGTCATGATACGTCACGTGACGCGATCGAGTTTGACACCGGTGAATCAGACCATTTGTGGGAACGTAACGACTCTAAGCTGATGACTCACTTAACTCCGCCTTCCGGTTCTGACTGCTCTTCTCCTGCAGAATCATACTTAGAATCTTACTTGGTGTCAAGAGTTTGTTGCAGCACACACAATCAGATAATTCAGCGGGATTCAAAACATCTTTATATACTGTACTGTACATAACAACACATAAGGCATATAATACCCTTGTAGGTTTTTTCACGTTGTAAGAGAAGAGAAACAGCAAGTACAAACACAGCACAAAATGGAAGCACAAAATAGAGAAGGCAAAATGAAGGAGGGTGCCCTCAAGCTTATATACAGAACAGTTAAGCCACACCCAGGCTCCAAACTGTCTCTTATGGTCCCATACAACAAATACTATGTTTCAGTTACCAAACAGCCCTCATTGGCTGCCTTGTTGCTATGCCCTATTCCAGTTCATGAATATACTCTTGACAATTTATCATCTTACATGGTACATGACCTGGCTATTTCTAGGATCACTTTTCCTTAATATCCACCCAATTTATCACATCAGATAGGGTGGACATCAGGGGTGAAATCCAGCAGGTTCTGACAGGTTCCGGAGAACCGGTAGTGGAAATTGTGAGTAGTTCAGAGAACCAGTAGCAGAAATTGTGAGTAGTTCAGAGAACCGGCAAATACCACCTCTGGCTGGCCCCAGAATGGGGTGTGAATGGAGATTTTGCAATATCCTTTCCCCAAGAGTGGGGAGGGAATGGAGATTTCACAGTATTCTTTCCCTTCCACGCCCACCAAGCCACACCACGCCCACAGAACCGGTAGTATAAAAAAATTGAATTTCACCAGTGGTGGACATCCTATCGAGGCTCCTCCCTGAAAACATGTCATCTAGAAGGATCTTGGAAGCCTGTTTTTTCCATGGTTGCCCCTACCCTGTGGAACACCTTCCTGCCAACAATTTGTCCCTTCTAGCCTTTTGGTAGGCTGTGATTGTATGGATAGAAACATGGAAGGCTGGCAACTGAGCCTCTTTTGGGGCATCCCAAGAGGGACCTTATGGTTAGGGCAGGGGTGTCTAACTCAAAGCCCGTGGGCCAGGGGTGAAATGTAACATTTATTACTAGCAGTTTTGTGGGCGTGGCTTGGTGGGGGGGGCGTGAATGTGACTGGGTGGGCGTGGCCAACTTTTCTTTTTTTTTTAACTTTTCAAAGCATTTTTTTCTAAAATCAGGCAACTCAGCTGGGATCATCAGAGAGGCTTTTTAAAAAAATACCTCTCTGCCGATCAGGCAACTCAGCTGGAAGTTGCCAGAGACTTTTCAAAGCATTTTTTTTTAACCACCTCTTCGTCCAAGGGGTTGCAGAAAAAAATGCATTGAAAAGCCTCTGACGATCCCAGCTGAGCCGCGCGATCATCAGAGGCTATTTTTTTTTTACTTTTAAAAAGAGTAAAGAGGTTGCAGAAAAAAATGCTTTGAAAAGCCTCTGACGATCCCAGCTGAGCCGCGCGATCATCAGAGGCTATTTTTTTTTTACTTTTAAAAAGAGTAAAGAGGTTGTAGAAAAAATGCTTTGAAAAGTAAAAAAAAAAAAGCCTCTGATGATCGTGCAGCTCAGCTGGGCAAGAAGAGGGGGGGGGGGCGCATAGGGATTTTTGGTACCAGTTCTCCGAACCACCCGCCGCCATCGCTACCGGATCGGGCGAATCCGGTCTGATCCGGGAGAATTTCACCCCTGCCGTGGGGTGGATGTGGTCAAATCTGGCCCGTGTCTACCCAGTAAGAAGAGAAAATATTGGTACAGCATAGATTTAGGAAGATACCAGCAGTTTGGGGAAGTGGTGTCAAGCTGGCCACACCCACCCAGTTGGCCACACCCATCCAGTTGACCATGCCCCCCCAACCCCCCCCCGCCAGAGGTCAATCACAATGAAATTGAGCTGGACACCCCTGGGGTTGGGTTTTTGTTCATTGCTTTGTTGTTTCTATTTTTTGTGCGATTGTTTTATTTATTGACCTTACGGTTGTTGCAAGCCTGCTCAGAGTTGCTTAAAGAAATCTTTTAAATAAAAAAATTATATAATCCAAGTAGCCCTTGACTTACAACAGTTCACTGAGTGACCGTTCCAAGTTACAACAGGATGGGGAGAAAAAAAATTACGACTGTTTTGCACACTTACAAAAGTTGAAGCATCCCCATGATCATGTGATCAAAATTCAGATGCTTGGCAACTGACTCATATTTACGACGGTTTCAGTGTCCCGGGGTCACGTGATCCCCTTCTGACAAGGAAAGTCAACGGGGAAACCAGATTCACTTAACAACCGGGTTACTAACTTAACAACTGCAGTGATTCACTTAACAACCGAGGCAAGGAAGGTCATAAAATGGGGCTAAACTCACTTAGCAAATGTCATTTAGCAACAGAAATTTTGGGCTCGGTGGGGTTGTAAGCCGCCGAGAACTACCTATGTAAAACCGTACATATGAATTGTGTAATTCAGCCACTCTAACTTTAGAAGGTGACCTAACTTTTTAAGTGTATTCCTTATAAAGTTAAAGGTTCCCCTCGCACATATGTGCTAGTCGTTCCCAACTCTAGCTCATCTCCGTTTCAAAGCCGAAGAGCCAGCGCTGTCCGAAGACGTCTCCATGGTCATGTGGGCGGCATGACTCAATGCCAAAGGCGCACGGAACGCTGTTCCCTTCCCACCAAAAGTGGTCCCTATTTTTCTACTTGCATTTTTTACGTGCTTTCAAACTGCTAGGCTGGCAGAAGCTGGGACAAGTCACGGGAGCTCACTCTGTTACGCGGCGCTAGGGATTCGAACCGCTGGACTGCCGACCTTTCGATCGACAAGCTCAGCGTCTTAGCCACTGAGCCACCGCGTCCCTTGTATTCCTTATACCCTCCTCGATAATTGTATATGAATAATATCCCCAATTTCTCTTATAGTTGAATGAAATTACGAATAGCAAAAAAAAAAAAAAAAAAATTAAAGAGAAAGAAAACCTTATGAATAAGGAAACAGATCCAATCTTTACCAAAGGATAAGGCTAAAAACTTGAAGCTGGAAGAGATGGTGGTGAATTAACTCAGGACTACGACGAGAGGCCTAAAATATCATTATTATAGAGGGAGGGTTTCCTTCTCCCCCCCCCTGAAAATGTAGTTGAGGATGGCATGCTCTAAAATGATTTATAGCATATTGACTACCGTTCTTCTAATGAAAAAGCAATTTTCGGAGGATTCCCAGGAGAACGCTTTCCGTGCTCCGCCAGCATAAGCTCCTGGAAAAAAGGGAGGTTAGAAAATGAGAAGCAAATGGATACACAGCTGGGAGAAACCAACAGTAATTAATTTAACTACCAGGCATTTGCTCAGACCTGATCTAAGTTAAAAACAATCCCAGGGAGAAGTGGAAGGTCAGTGAAGGCTACGGTTTGCATTTGACAAAGCTCCCGATGTCTCCATTGCAATGTTGATGCGCGGCCTGCGGTCCGATCTCAGCGTAGTACGCGACATTGTCTGCTACAACGTCTTGCCTGTCAACGACTTCTTCAGTTCCCACCGCAGTAGCACATGGGCAAACAATCGATATGAGCTCAAGGGAAACCGCTCCAAACTCGATTGCAGAAAATACGACTTCAGGAACAGAGTGGTCGACGCCTGGAACGCTCGGCCCGACTCGGTTGTTTCAGCCTCAAACCCTCACAGCTTCAACCTCAGACTGTTTATCGTAGATCCAGGGGTGGGCTTCAAAAATTTTAGCAAGGGGTTCTCTGCCCGGTTGCTGGGTGGGCGTGGCCATGGTTGGCGTGGCCTAGTCGGCTTCTTGCACCATGGCGGGGGGTGGGTGTTTTTGCCCTCCCCAGGCTCTGGAGGCTTTTCTTGAGCCTCCGGGAGGGCAAAAATGGCCTCCCCAGGCTCCGTAGGCCCTCCAGAGGCCAGAAATAGGCCCGTTCTGAACTTCCTGAACTTCTGGTAAGCCGGTTTTTCGCCCTACCTGAGCCTCTGTGCGTACCCTGAACTTACTGTATATACTCGAGTATAAGCCGACCCGAATATAAGCTGAGGAACCTAATTTTACCACAAAAAGCTGGGAAAACTTTTTGACTTGAGTATAAGCCTAGGGTGGGAAATGCAACAGCTACTGGTAAATTTCAAAATAAAAATAGAATTATATTAATTGAGGCATCAGTAGGTTAAATGTTTTTGAATATTTATTTCAAAGAAAAACAGTAAACTAGCTCTGTAAGTGCATAGTGTAAACTACACTATAACTAAATTACACAAGAGAATGTAGTATATATATCAAAAACAATTCAATAACAATTTAATCTGATACATTGGGTTAAGTGATGTAGGGTTTGATCTAATTTCAGGCAAGTTCAAGTCTCTGTTAAAAGATATATGCATTCTCTCTCTCTCCCCCCCCCCCTTCTTTCTTTCTTTGTCTCTTTCTTTCTTCTCTTTCTTTTTGGCCTTAGCAAACCTCCCTGCAGCCCCTGGAAGCCAAAATGGGACACGGGGGGGCACCGCACCCCCCACTCCCCATTTTGGCCTTAGCAAGCCTCCCTGCAGCCCCTGGAAGCTAAAACGGGTTGCAGGAAAAAAGGTATTTTTTCCTCACTCAAATATAAGCCGAGGGGGGCTTTTTTCAGCATTAAAAATGTGCTGAAAAACTAGGCTTATACTCAAGTATATACAGTACTTGCATCCAAAGCGGGCTGCGTGGGGACTCCTGGGAGGGGCGGGGTGGGCTTTGGGGGTTCTCTGAACTGCACAAAATCTTAGCTAGAGGTTCTCCCAAACCCGTGCAAACCCCGAGTAGCCCCACCCCTGCATAGATCTCACTACATTCTTAAGAAGTCCATAAAGGGGGGCATGCATTAGCGCACCAGCATGCCTACCATCCCTGTCTTACTGTCCCCATTTATTTGTATTTACTTCCTTTGTTTATGTTTATGTTCATACCTATACTTATTATCTTGTACATGTTTGACAAACAAACAAACAAATAAATAAATACATGTACAGTCCATAGCGTTTTTCTGACCAGTTCCTCATCAGCGAGAAAAACAACAATCAGGAAGAAACCTGAAAGAGCCTTGGTAGTACAGTGGTCTACAGCACCCTGTTATTAACACCAGCTGCCTGCAATTATTGCAGGTTCGAATCCCACCAGGCTCAAGGTTGACTCAGCCTTCCATCCTTTCTAAGGTAGGTAAATTGAGGACCCAGTTTGTGGGGGCAATAAGCTGACTTTGTATAAATATACAAAAGTATGAAGGGTATTGCTTAGCACATTGTAAGCCACCCTGAGTCTCCGGAGAAGGGCGGCATATAAATCAAATTTAAAAAAAAACAAAACTACAGAATAATCGGTCTTGTAATTTTTGGCATTTTTCTACAGGCAAAAAAAAATTAGAAAGAAAAGAACTTTGATTTTCCAAACTAGTTAAAAAAAAAATCCTGAAAACCAAAACTACACCTCGCATACGAATACAGGTAATCCTTGACTTACGACCACAATTGAGTCCAGCATTTATGCTGCTAGGTGAGAAATTTGTTAAGTGAGTTTGGCTTTTATGACTTTTCTTAGCCGTGTTTGCTAAGTGAATTGCTGCGGTTGTTAAATTAGGCACACGGTTGTTAAGTGAATCTGGCTTCCTCATGGACTTTGCTTGTCAGAAGGTCACAAAAGGGGACAGTATGACCCCGGGACCCTGCAACTGTCGTAAATATGAGTCAGTTGCCAAGAGTCTCAATTTTGATCAGGTGACCCTTGGGATGGTGCAACGGTTGTAAGTGTGAAAAACGGTCATAAGTCACTTTTTTTTCAGTGACGTTGCAACTTCAAACGGTCACTAAACGAACCTGTTGTAAGTCGAGGACTACCTGCGGAAGATAATATCTGTAGCTTAGGGTTGGATTGTGGAGTCCTTGATGCTCTCTGAGCTTGGATGTTTGCCTGCAGACATTTCGTTACCCTGTCTGAGTTGGTAGTTCCTTGACTGGGGTGTTGTTTACTGAATAGGGTAGAGTAGAGTAGAGTAGAGTAGAGTAGAGTAGAGTAGAGTAGAGTAGAGTAGAGTAGAGTAGAGTAGAATAGAATAGAATAGAATAGAATAGAATAGAATAGAATAGAATA
>WNWU01000049.1:7648560-7659285 GCA_012654045.1 Ptyas mucosa | reverse complement strand
ATAAAATAAAATAAAATAAAATAAAATAAAATAAAATAAAATAAAAATAAAAATAAAATAAAATAAAATAAAATGTTGGCTGCTTATTTTTCGTTGGCACTGATCCCTGAAACATCAGATCCTGATTTATTGACAGTAGTTTGAGGGTTTTAAATTTTTATTGCAGTAGCTCCAAAAATAATAATAATGAAAATGATGAAAATGTTAGTATTTTAGCAGTAGACACCATACTTTTAACTATAAATTACTGTATCGTGATATTAACCTTCATAAGGAGGTGACTCTTTCAAAGATTTTTAGAAATACATTTTTATTTAAAAAAAAGAGAGGAAAAAGAAGGAAAAAGAAGTAGAAAGTAGTGGGACAGGGGATATATATATGTATCTCGGAAATTACTTTTTTTCAATCTTTCATTAATGGATCATAAATGAATTATATCATTTTAAAAACTATAAGAGTGCATTAAAGGTAAAGGTTCCCCTCGCATATGTATGCTCGTCGTTCCCGACTCCAGGGGGCGGTGCTCATCTCCGTTTCAAAGCCGAAGAGCCAGCGCTGTCCAAAGACGTCTCTGTGGTCATGTGGCCGGCATGACTCAACGCCAAAGGCGCACGGAACGCTGTTACCTTCCAACCAAAGGTGGTCCCTATTTTTCTACTTGCCTTTTTTACGTGGTTTCGAACTGCTAGGTTGGCAGAAGCTGGGACAAGTAAAAGGAACTCACCCCCTTATGCGGCACTAGGGATTTGAACCGCTGAACTGCCAACCTTTCGATCGACAAGCTCAGCGTCTTAGCCGCTGAGCCACTGCATCCCCATCATAAGTGTGCATTACATTGTTTTAAAAAAAACAACTTTGTGCCATGGGACTCGTAACAGAATCTATGTATCAGAAACGGCCATATAGACCGTAAAATTACAGTCCATTCTGTCCATATGATTAAAAGTCTAATCTGATTTTAGAAAACTTATAAAGCTGAAATATTAAGATGTTTTTGTAATGAGAAACCAAATCCTTGGATGGGACGCAAATGCGTTCCTCAAACTGCAAACCAGAGACAGCTTCCATGCTGAATTTAATTCCGCAACAGATTTAAGATACAAAGTTCGCTTGGGTATCAAAGCATGGTCCTACGATTTAGTTAACCTTTTTTCAAACGTCCTTTTTTTTTTTAATAAGGAGCATCAAGAAACCTCATAATAGCTTTGCAACATGTCAGGTGATGATATGGAATTAAACAGCTAAGCCCAAGCAATAAAAATAAATGGTAACAACTCTCAATCAAAGGCCTCCAGCAATTCTATTTTTAATAATCACCTGTGCCTAAAAGTTGAGTCCATAGAGAGCAAATTGAAACTTATTTGAAAACATACTGTAGCATCAAAGAAGGTATGTGCATAAATCCAAAAATGAAATGCTGATGAGCTATGTGGCAGCAGCTATTATTACAAACAAACATTTTAGTCTTCTAAACGTAATAGAATGCACAACTAAAACCTCTGCGAATTTAATTAAATCAATTAAAATGATTTCATCTCCTCTTCCTCCCTTCCTCCTCCTCCTGTTCTCCTTCTCCTTCTTCTCCTTCTGTTCTTCTTCTCCTCCTCCTCCTCCTCATCCATCATCCCACATTTGAAATTTCTTTAATAAGTATAACTATAAAGCAATGCATCATTTTTTTATTTATTAAATATAGCCTTTCATAACTTCTAGTTTGCAGCTTTCAAGATGCTTCCACTGGATGCATCTGGACTAAATCCCTTCGTTTACTTGATTCGAAGGTTTTATGATAGCTCTCATATTTCTGAATTCTCAATTCCAACTCTGGAATAACTGGTGCTCCCTATACCAATACTTCAATCTAATCAAAATTTATCTGAAAGATTGGTTAGAAGCAGGGGTGAAATGCTCCCGGTTTGGACCAGATCGCCCGATCCGGTAGCGATGGAGGCGGGTGGTTCGGAGAACCGGTAGCAAAAATCCCTGCCCCCCCATTGCCCAGCTGAGCCGCACAATCATCAGAGGCTTTTTTTTACTTTTAAAAGCAGTTTTTCTACAACCTCTTCAGCCCCAAAAAATGCTTTTAAAAGTAAAAAAAAAAAGCCTCTGATGATCGTGCGGCTCAGCTGGGATCATCAGAGGCTTTTAAAAGGCAAAAAGGGTTTTTTCTTTTAAAAAGGGTTTTTTTCTTTTAAATGCCTCTGACGAGTTGCTTGATCAGCAGAGGCATTTAAAAGAAAAAAAATCTCTTTTTTTTTCTTTTAAATGCCTCTGATGATCCAAGCTGAGTTGCCAGAGGCATTTAAAAGAAGGAAAAAAAGCCTCTTCTGATCAGGCAACTCAGCTGGGATTGTCAGAGCCTTTTAAAGCATTTTTTTTACAACCTCTTCACCAAAGAAGTTGTAGAAAAAATGGTTTTAAAAGTAAAAAAAAAAGAATTGGCCACACCCACCCAGTCACATTACCACCACCCCCCCCCCCAAGCCACGTCCACAGAACCAGTAGTCACCAATTTTATATTTCACCACTGGTTAGAAGCTTAATGGACAGGAGAAGCTTCACGAAAATGTTATTTTTTTAAAACAACTCTGGCTATTTTGGGATGAGCTTGTCCAGTGTGTATGGTCAGTACCAGTTTGCAACAGGCTGGTGTTAAATGGAAAGAAACCTGCCCACTTCCCTCGTACCGTTACTTTAATGGACAGTCATCGATTTTCTCCATTAAGAAGTTGTCAGTCACCCATCCAGCTGGAAAAGCAATTTAAAAAAAAAAAAAACCCAGCCAGACTGGTTGCATCGACGACGGAACTAAAGTGCCTTTTCAAAATGCAAGTTAGACTGTTATTTGCAACAAACTAAGTGGCACACTTCAATTGCACTCCATTTTGTAATCACTGTCACACATTAAACGATTGTTTTTCGTACCACTTCTGATCCTTCGCAGAGTGGTTTTTAATTAAAACCTATGGCGTGCAAATTGATTAAATATGAGGAAAGAAAAATTGAAGACGGAAAGAAATTAATTTTAAAAAATGGTATTGTGTACACAAACATGAATTTGATATTATGCGCTGCTGGGGAAAAAAATTATAATATAATTTTTTTAAAAAATTTATTTTAAGAGTGCGATTCGAAATCCATCTATTTAAAAGTTACTCTCATGGAAAGCAAGGAATCATTCTTGAATTATAATTATACTATTGCACTATAAAACTGATTGCAGATTAATGGAAAGTTGTAACTTTGATACATCTTAATGCATTTACAGATATGTATTTAACAGTAATTGCTGTTTTTTTTTTAAATTAATGGGTTACAAGGTTGAAATACAAAGGGAATAATTCAGGCTTTTTCATAATTAAAAGGCACGTATAACTAGGATTAAAGCTGCTCTTTATTGAGTAAAGCTGGAAGGTTTAATTACTTTTGATGTGATATATAGATGAGAAGTTGTTATAGCTAACAAGTAGTTAACATCGGCTGATCTTGAACAGTTAAGCAGGGTCAGATCCAATTAATATTTGAACAGGGGGTTATTGGGAAATCCCAGAAGATCAATCACATTAGCAAACTAATTGTCAAAAAAGCAAATAAAAACACCCAAATACAAAGATACCCATTTAGTCACCAGGAGCTGCATATAATAAATTCATGAGCAATTGCGAAGCAGCCATCCAAAAATTTAATCCATTTTCTTGCTGCTTTATATAAGTTTATTTTTCCTTACGTACAACTGGAACTAATGAATTTCCCCATTTCCACAATTGTTACAGTTATTTGTAGATGGGGAGTCCATTAAAAATAATAATAAAAAAAAAACCCACTAAGAAAGGAGCACAGGTAAGTCCTTGACTTACGACCAGACCTGAGCCCCCAAATTCCGTAGCTAAACAAGACAGTTGTTAAGTACATTTCGCCCACTTTCCTGACACCGTCGTTAAGTGAAATCACCGCACTTGTTAAGTTAGGAACATGGTTGTTAAGTGAATCCGCCTTCCCCATTGACTTTGCTGGTCAGAAGGTCACAAAAGGGGATCGCACGACACCCCCCCCGGGGCACTGCAACCGTCATAAATATGAGTCAGTTGCCTAGCATCTGAATTTTGATTATGTGACCATGGGAATACTGCAGTGGTTGCCGGTGTAAAAAAAAACCAACAACATTCATAGGTCACTTTTTTCAGTGTCATGACTTCGAACAGACACTAAATGAACGGTTGCAAGTCGAGGACGACCCGTTTCTATCCCAAAAGTGCTTTTTTTCAAGAGGCAACTGGACTTTCTGGTTTTCCTTCGAAGACGTTTCGCTTCTCATCCAAGAAACTTCTTCGGCTCTGACTGGATAGTGGGGAATGGAAGGGTAACCCTAACCAGGGGTAGGCTTCAAAAATTTTAGCATGGGGTTCCCTGCCCAGTTGCCTAGTCGGCCTCCTGCACCATGGGGGCTGTGTGTTTTTGCCCTCCCCGGGCTCCGGAGGCTTTTCTTGAACTCCGGGAGGGCGAAAATGGCCTCCTCAGGCTCCGGAGGCCCTCTGGAGGCCGGAAACGGCCTTCCCAAGCCTCCATGTGTGCCCTCCATTTACCTGCATCCAAAATAGACCGCGTGGGGACTCCTGGGAGGGGAGGGGCACGGTGGGAGGGGCCAGCCAGGAGTGGGATTTGGGGGTTCTCTGAACTGCGCAGAATCTTAGCTAGAGATTTGCCCGAACCCCTACAAACCTCCAGCAGCCCACCCCGACCCTAACCCTAGCCCTTTCCTAACCCTAACCCAGTGTTTCTCAACCTTGGAAGCTTGAAGATGGGTAGACTTCAACTCCCAGAATCCCCCAGCCAGCGCTGCTGGCTGGGGGATTCTGGGAGTTGAAGTCCACCCATCTTCAAGCTTCCAAGGTTGAAAAACACTGCCCTAACCTAACCCTTTCAATGGTTCCAAGAAGGCTCCACACCCATTTGAACCACTCAGGTGACCGTGATGACACAGATAAGCCTCCAGGTGGCCTCAACGACCCTCTAAAAGGATGCAAATGACCAGCTGTCTGCAAGGGGTATAAATCCTTCCATTCCCCACCATCCAGGCGGAGCTGAGGAAGCTTCCTGGGTGAGAAGCAAAACGTCTTCAGAGAAAAAAACAAGGAAGTCCAGTTGCCTCTTGGAAAAAAAAAAAGAGCACCTTTGGGACAACTGTGTCCTGGATGGCTGAAAATCTCCTTTGATTAGAGGTGGGTTTCAGCAGGTTCTGACCAGTTCTGGAGAACCGGTGGCGGAAATTTTGAGTAGTTCGGAGAACCGGCAAATCCCATCTCTGACTGGCCCCGCCCCCATCTATTCTCTGCCTCCCGAGTCCCAGCTGATCAGGAGGAAATGGGGATTTTGCAGTAGCCATCCCCTGGATTGGGGTGGGAATGGAGATTTTGCA
The DNA here is from genome assembly GCA_012654045.1 of Ptyas mucosa. Classification (NCBI taxonomy): domain Eukaryota; kingdom Metazoa; phylum Chordata; class Lepidosauria; order Squamata; family Colubridae; genus Ptyas; species Ptyas mucosa. The sequence goes on along the minus strand of WNWU01000049.1, from coordinate 7,653,869 downwards.
GTATCCTGCCCCTGCCCCGCCCACCAAATCATGCCACGCCCACCCACAGAACTGGTAGTAAAAGTTGTTGAATCCCACCACTGTCATAGACGTTTGTCTGTCTCTGTGGAAAAAAAACCAAAGGGAGATAGCGATGAAAAGAAGTGTTTTAATAACTGAATGCATTTCCAGTTTAAAAAGCTACAATGATTAAAAGCCTACTTATTTTGTACTAGTCTCGACTTACAACCGAGTTTGAAGTTATGACGGCACTGGGAAAAAAAAATAAGCTGCAACCAGTCCTTGCATTTACAACTGTCACAACGTTTTCACAGTCACATGATCAAAATGTGGGTGTTTGGAGAACCGGATATTCTGTTCCCAATGACGGTCGTATGTCGAGGTCTACCTGCCTAATCAATCAACAATATTCTGTCCCAACTCTTTCATATACCCATCATACTTTTCTCTCATGTGTACATCCATGGGCATAACAACACAAACTGTCCAGGTAGGAAAGTTTCAAAAACATATGAAGAACGGTTGCAGGAACTGTTCTGCCCCAGCTACGGACCCCAAAGAACACAGCACGCACAAAGTTTGTACAAAACTTAAATTTACTAAAATAACTCAGTCTTTTCCAAACTATTAATAAACTTTTCCAAAGGCTGTTAATAAACTTCCTTAACAGCCTACAAGAAACCAAAGATAAAGTAATCACAATCTTACTAAGGTTGGCAGGAAGCCCAGAAGCAATTTGCCGAGATCCAGAAGTGAAGGAGAATGAACTAAAGTTGTTCCCTACAACTTGCTTCAGTCGGCGTTCCTCCTTAAATAGGCTAAGGGAATGGCCAATTAGCTCCAAGCCTTACTCTCGAGGAGACCTCCTCCTGAGGAGCCACTCCTGCCTTTTGGCAACTCTGCGTGCCCGTGCATTGAGAAGAGGCTCCTCCACTTCGTCCTCTTCACTTAAAGGAGCTTCTGGAGGTTCTGAAGGCCCTGGCTGAATCCCCGCCTCTGGCACCACATCTTCTCCAGCCTCCTCACTGTCCGACTCGAGTGCCAGCTGCATAGGCTGCTAGCGGAGCACCACACCAGCCTCCTCGCTGTCAGAATCAGCTACAATCCGCACAGGCCGCTGACGGGCCACAACAGGAACTGGGTATGTTTAGTTTAATGAAAAGAAGGACTAGGGGAGACATGATAGCAGTGTTCCGATATCTCAGGGGCTGCCACAAAGAAGAGGGAGTCAAGCTATTCTCCAAAGCACCTGAGGGCAGGACAAGAAACAATGGATGGAAACTAATCAAGGAGAGAAGCAACGTAGAACTACAGAGAAATTTCCTGACGGTTAGGACAATGAATCAGTGGAACAACTTGCCTCCAGAGGTTGTGAATGCTCCAACACTGGAAGTTTTTAAGAAGATGTAGGATAACCATTTGTCTGAAATGGTGTAGGGTTTCCTGCCTTAGCAGAGGTTGGACTAGAAGACCTCCAAGGTCCCTTCCAAGTCTGTTATTCTAAATTGTCCTGGCAGCTTCCAAGAGAAAGAAGACACCCTTGGAAGGCTGTTTGCAGAAACTCAGCTACAGGTAGTCCTCGAATTACAGCAGTTCGTTTAGTGACCATTTGAAGTTACCACAGCACTAAAAAAAAAAGTGACTTATGACCGTTTTTGACACTTACGACCGTTGCAACATCCCCGATTAAAATTCAGACACTCATATTTATGACGGTTGCGGTGTTCCCGGGTCAGGTCAAGCAAAGTCAATGGGGAAGCCAGATTCATGTAACAACTGTGTTACTAACTTCAGGAATGCTGTGATTCACTTAATCACTGTGGCAGGGAAGGTCGTAAAATAGGGCAAAGTTCACTTAACCACTGTCTCTAACGCAAGGTGACAAACATATTAAGCTCAGCTTCCTCTTCTTATTTTCCTCACAACAACCACCGTACGAGGTGGGCTAGACTGGGAGAGAGCGTGACTGGCCCAAAGTCACTGAGCTGGTTTTCATGGCTAGAAATCTATATATATAAAAGCCAAATACCACTCACTCATCACGAAATCTCCACAACGGTAAAGCCTACAAACTTGAAATTTGGCACATATGTTCCTCTTGGCTTCTAGGTGCTCGCTAAGAAAGGATTTTTCGAAATGACCATCAGATCATTAGTATTTCATATACAGTACTATATTCACACGCTCTGATGCTAAGGAGTTAGACGTTCTACTCCCACTCCCCACCTGAAAAGAACTCTGTTCCAACTGCCAGTTGCCTTATATTTACACGCTCTGATTCTAAGGAGCTAGATGTTCTACTCCCACTCCCGACCAGAAAAGAACTCTGTCCCAACTGCCAATTGCCTTATATTAACACGCTCTGATGCTAAGGAGCTAGATGTTCTACTCCCACTCCCGACCAGAAAAGAACTCTGTTCTAACTGCCAGTTGCCTTATATTAACATGCTCTGATGCTACCCCTTTGCTAACTGGGCATGGGCATGGTCGTGTGTGACTCATCCGGCCTACGGCCTGGGACATTCTACTCCCCTTCCCCCTCTGTCCCAACTGCCAGTTGCCTTATATTAACACGTTCCGATGCTACGGAGTTACACATTCTACATTAAGTTTCAGGCTTTAAGTGTCAATTTATCACGCCCGATCACATAGTTTCGTAGCGAAGCACGGGTGTCCAGCTAGTATAATATATATTACATTATATAATAATACTAGACTGTATAATTTCTATTTTTCAAAAAACACATGCCTAACTCCATGCGGCATGAAGCGTAATGGGAATAAATGCCAGATGGGGATTAGTTTGACAAATTTAATTTACCTTCTAAAATTCTATGCAGAGAGAGACAGAGAGAGAGAGAGAGACGAAAGGTTAATCAACTAATGCATTGTCCTGACAGATAGATATTTTACACTCTGTTGGTTTTGAAAGGGAATATCGACAAGCGTTTTATGGAAACTTCAGTCCATATTTAATCTCTAATTCACCCACTTTTGATGTAAGCCTTAATCGGAGATGCACGCAACAGTGGAACAAGAGTAGATCAACTGAAGAGCGTAAAGGGTAGCCGATTATACATGTATATTCCATTAAGAGAGATTGCTCCATAGAACAATGTGGGGGGGGGGCACCGTAAAGTAAAAGATATTAGAAAAGAATTGAGCCATCGTAATTATAGGAATAGGCACGACCGGCAAAATGGCATTTTCAGATTGCATGCCAAATATTTCAACATCGGTTTAGATATTTGTATTAGCAATTTAGGAACATTTCAAAAGCATATTGTTATCGAAATACTATTCAGACATCACACTATAAGTTTTTTTTATAAAGGAACAAAAAAATCCCATATTGGTTGTATTATAGGACACACCTCTGTTCTCCAACTTGTCAAAAATATGATCCGTGTCAGTAGGGAAACTTTATAAAGCCCTATGTATATGTTTTTTTAAGAAATAGACAATCATGTATACTTCAAAAGAGACACATTTTTATCATTTTACAGGTGGTAGATAGATAGATAATATGTAGGTAAGTAGGTAGGTAAGTAGATAGATGATAGGTGATAGATAGATAGATAGACAGACAGATACATAGATAAGTAGATAGATAGATATGGACAGATGGATGGTTGGACAGATGGATGGTTGGATAGATGGATAGATGGATAAATGGATAGATGAATAGATAAGCAAGCAGATAGATACATAGAGACATAGATAGATGGTAGATAGATATAGATGATAGATAGATGGATAGATGGATGGATGGATGGATGGATAGATAGATAGATAGATAGATAGATAGATAGATAAATGGTAGGTAGGTAGGTAAGTAGGTAGATACATACATACATACATATATACATACATAGTAGATAGAGATATAGATGGATGATGGATGGATGGTTGGATGGATGGATGGATGGATAGATGGATAGATTGATAGATGAATAGATAGGTAGGTATATAGATAGATACATAGATGCATAGATATATAGATAGTAGATACAGATGATGGATGGATGGATAGATGGATAGATAGATAGAATAACTTTATTTTCACTTTGAATGTACACTAATCGGCATACATTAAAATAAAATTTCATTGCATACAGCTCTCAAAGGGTCACCACCTCCAATATACACTCCATAGAGAAAATAAAGAAATAAATACAAAATTATGCATGTACCCACATATATTATATGACACAGAGAAACAACAACAGTCTAGTTCGGATGTATACATGCACATGGCGAGAAAAAAACCGAATCTTGCAAGGTGGAAAAGAAACCGTAAAATGACTAGGTATACTGTTCACGAGTCAGACTGCAAGACTAAAAATGCATAAAGGCTTAGACCCTCTCCAAAGTCTAGTTGTAAGTCCAAGTTGTAAGTCAAGGACTATCTGTACTGCTTGGCTACACAGATGGCCTTGAGTATTCTAGAGATGAAACTTTCATTTGATAACCCCCTGCGCAACATACAAAGCTACGTTGTGTGGGTGATAAAAATCGAAATAATTAGAGGAGGCATCTCTCTTTCCTCTTTTGGGGTTTCATTTTTGATTTTGGGGTTTATTGCTCAGGAGAGAAGTTCAAAGAGCCTTGGTGGTGCAGCAGACTAAAGTGCTGTTAAGTAGCACTTAGCTGCCAGCTGTCTGCAATTACTGCAAGTTCAAATCTCACCAGGCTCAAGGTTGACTCAGCCTTCCATCCTTCCGAGGTCGGTAAAATGAGGACCCGGATTGTGGGGGCAATAAGCTGATTTTGTATAAAAAAGAACACCGCTTGGGGGGGGGCCCGAAAGCCCTACTAAGCAGGTATATACAAAAGTATGAAGGCTATTGCTTAACGCATTGTAAGCCGTCCTGAGTGTCCGGAGAAGGGCGGCGTATAAATCGAACCAATAAATAAATAAATAAATAAATAAATACTTCATGGAGTCAACTAATTGCAAATTAGAAATCAAAATTAAGCAAACCTTAATCGTGGCTCCGGGGAAAAACAGCCAGTTTCCCGTATCCACAGGATCGAGGTTGTCTTCTAAAACGATTTGTCTGTGAGCTGCGTTGATGATCAAGATGTTGTCCAATGCCCAGCAGGATTCGTACACGTCACCCACATGTACATATTCCTGTTTCCACTGAAATTGAATATTTTCTCCTTTGGCTTCTTCGGGGAGATACAGAATGTGGATGATGGTGCTGACATTGGAAGGAGCTCTGTATGACACAAGTAGGCAAAATGAATATCATTATCATTATCATTATCATTATCATTATCATTATCATTATCATTATCATTAT
>WNWU01000049.1:7636300-7648550 GCA_012654045.1 Ptyas mucosa | reverse complement strand
ATTATCATTATCATTATCATTATCATTATCATTATCATTATCATTATATTGCTCACGTTGCCGGGGCAAGTAAACAAAGTTCATAACTTGATACTCAACAAAATCCTATCTACCCAATCAAACAGTTCGATTCTAGGCAATGAGTTAATGTTGCAGTATTTGTTGAAATTAAAATGAAATTGCCGTCATGAAAAATGTAAAGCACTCCTGGCCTGCTCTCGAGTTGCCATAGGCAGGAGGGGCGGGCCGGGGGGGAAACTGACGGAGCAACACGGCATCAACCAGAAGCACATTCCACACCTACCTTCTCAAGGCCGAAGCCTAGGTTACCAGAGCCAGCCAAATAGGCGTGTTCTCTACAGCCCGCAAAAGTGCTCCGTTGGAGAATGTGATTTATGACACACCCTGGGAGGAGGGGGGAAACAGAGTCATAGAAGGGACGTAAATTATGTGAGGCAGAGCTGACTCCACTTGGGTATGTGCCGACATGTTGCTCCTAATAAATAACTGGATTTCTTTTGAAACTTGGCTCGAGGCTCATGAATTAATTAGGGCATCCGTCAGAACCCTGACAATTGCATTTGGATGAAACGGTGTCCTAAAAGTAATTTGTAAAGACCAAGAATTTTATAGAGGGAGTCCTCAAGTTTTGACCAAAACAATTTATGTTATTAAGAGAGAGAGTTGTTAAATGAGTTTTGCCCCATTTTACGACCTTTCTGGCCACAGTTGTCAAGTGAATCACTGAAGTTGTTACATTAGTAACACCGTTATTCAGTGAATCTGGCTTCTCTAGTGACATGGCTTGTCAGAAGGTCGCAAAAGGGGATCACGTGACCCCGAGGACACAGCATAAGTTCATGCCAGTTGCCAAGTGTCCAAATTTCGTGGGAATGCTACAACGGTGTAAAGTGTGAAAAACGATCACGGGTCACTTTTTTCCATGACGTTGTAACTTCAAACGGTCACTCAACAAATGGTTGTAACTCAAGGACTACTTATATGTAGCTTAGAATTACGAAACATGCCACTTGAACTGGGCTAAATTCTGCAAGAAACAATCCTGCGAGTCCCATAGAAATCAACTGAGCTGTCCCAGCCCCAGAGATGAACAAAGAAAGCGAAGAAGGGGAAGAAATAGCCAGTCCAAGAGTGGTGTTCTACTGTCTGAGAAACCACGTTTCAGCCACGATCGTGGCTTCTTATTCTTCCTCAGAAGAGGAAGATCATTTTTTTGTTCTTTCCACAACTTTTGCTTGATCTAAACGGGGGTCTCCAAACTTGGCAATTTTAAGACTTGTGGACACTTCAACTGTCATAATTTCTCAGCCAGCATGGGAATTCTGAGAATTGACGTCCACAAGTCTTAAATTGCCAAGATTGGACACCCCTGACTCAGTGGTGGGATTCAAATAACTTAACAATTGGTTCTCTGCCCTAATGACTGGCTGGGTGGGCGTGGCCATGGTTGGCATGGCCAGCAGTGTGTGACAGGCAGCATTCGGCTTCCTGCACCCCCCTGGGAGCAAAAAACAGGCCACGGGGGGGGGGGGGCGCACCGCACCCCTTCGCACCCCATTTTGGGCCTAGGAGGCCTCTCTGAAGCCTCCTGGGAAGTGAAAACGGGCCTAGGAAGCTTCCCTGAAGCCTCCTGGGAAGCGAAAATGAGCCACGGGGGGACTCCTGGAAGGGGCCTGGCGGGAAGGGATGGGAAGGGGCCAGCCAGCAATTTAACTACCAGTTCGCTCGAACTGGCCTGAACCGGCTGAATCCTACCACTGCCCTGACTAAGAAACATGCAACAAGGAAGCAAGAAGTATCTGCTCATGCTCCAATGATTTCTGAATCAAGAAATTCTATGCTTCAACTGGTGAACCGTCAATTTTATTCATCCCTTTGACTGAATCACAGATGCTTAAATTGTATTTCAGAAATAGGTCTTTTAAGGGGAAAGGTGACATGGGCAACCTGCAGCACCATTCCTGATTTTCCCCTTTTTTTTGCAAACTCAAATGATTGGTGAAAACTGAGAGCAGGGTTTTCTGACTTTACAAGATTGGAAACGTATGAAATGTCTCACTGAAGTCCTAAAATTGCAATAAGAATATTGCAAGTAAATAACAATCATTCAACATTTCTCCCTTAAATCCAACTAAGCTTCATAAGTGTGGTTTCTAATCCCTTTTAAAATGTTGCCCTTCTCTGGTACAAGACACCTGTTCTACAGAAAAATATATTCTCCAGGATTCAGATTGCCTTCCACAAAGTCTTGAAAACCTGTTTTTTTTTCTTCCTGGGCATTCTTCTAGTCGAGAGCTTATCTGGTAAAGGTTTTGGAATTGAAATATATTTGTGGCTTGGCTTTTTGCTGTTTTGTGGAGTGTCCCTCTGTGTTTACTGTTGATTAGTTTGGATGTTTTTAGCCCTTTGTAAGCCACTCAGGTAGGGACATAGTGGCTCAGTGGCTAAGACACTGAGCTTGTCGATCGAAAGGTTGGCAGTTCAGCGGTTCGAATCCCTAGTGCCGCGTGACGGGGTGAGCTCCTGTTACTTGTCCCAGCTTCTGCCAACCTAGCAGTTCGAAAGCAGGTAAAAAATGCAAGTAGAAAAATAGGAGCCACCTTTGGTGGGAAGGTAACTGCATTCCATGCGCCTTTGGCGTTGAGTCATGCCAGCCACATGACCACGGAGACGTCTTTGGACAGCGCTGGCTCTTCAGCTTTGAAACGGAGATGAGCACCGCCCCCTAGAGTCAGGGACGACTAGCACGTATGTGCAAGGGGGAACCTTTACCTTTAAGCCACTCAGAGTCGCAGAAATATAAACTAATATATTTAAACCGTCCCTCTAATACAGGCTGCTAAAAAGTTCAAATCTGTATTTTTGTTATTTTAGATGTATCCATTTTAATTTACCGTATGAAAACATAGATAAGGCGCTTCTTTTTAAAAAAAACACGCACACAAAGCAAAATTTCAACAGCGAAATAAAACACCCAACAGCCAACCTTTGTAAAACAAACACTGCAGGAAAAAAGAAGTGCCGAGAAAGAGACTTATAACCAACCTAATTTTCTCCAATTGAATCCAATCTTCTGAATTATTCTTCGAATAGGAGACAATGATGTCCGGATCGGAGTAGCTAAAACGGCACGAACCTGACCCTGCGGAGAACAATAACGATAGAAGTATTTATAACCCTGTTAAGTGATACATTATCCTTTCGACATTGTCTTCTGAGAGAGTCCTTGCCACCATTCTTAATTTTCCATATTTCAATTTATTTTATTATTTTTTTTTGATCGATGGTGAGTTTTGCTGTGCTCTGTTGTTGGCGGAAAAAGCATACTAATGCATGCTCTCTGAGTTAGGAATAACTTAGGGAAGATAAATCACAGCAGACCAGCATAATCTGCGGTAGATTTCCCAGGAGAAAGGTATAATAAATTACTAAACACTCCCTTATTCAAAATGCACACACAAGGCATGGTATAGCAAAAATGAAGTGCCACGCGCCGTACTTGCCAAGGTACACAGTGAAAAACGTGACAGGGGTCCCTAAAGCATAAAGGAAAAACTGTATCGCGTAACCGTTGGATGATCTTAGAAATAGAATAGAAATAGAATAACAGAGTTGGAAGGGACCTTGGAGGTCTTCTAGTCCAACCCCCTGCCCAGGCAGGAAACCCTACACCACTTCAGACAAATGGTTATCCAACATCCTCTTAAAAATTTCTGGTGTTGGAGCATTCACAACTTCTGGAGGCAAGTTGTTCCACTTATTAATTGTTCTCACTGTCAGGAAATTTCTCCTTAGTTCTAGGTTGCTTCTCTCTTTGATTAGTTTCCACCCATTGCTTCTCATCCTGCCTTCCGGTGCTTTGGAGAATAGCTTGACTCCCTCTTCTTTGTGGCAGCCCCTGAGATATTGGAAGACTGCTATCATGTCACCCCTAGTCCTTCTTTTCATTAAACTAGACATATCCAGTTCCTGCAACTGTTCTTCATATGTTTTAGCCTCCAGTCCCCTCATCATCTTTGTTCTCTGCATCTTAGTTATATAGCTAGTCCTTGATTACGACCATATTTGGCACAGAACTTCTGTCATGAAGCAAAGCGATTAAATGAGTTGCGTCCAATTTTATGACTATTTTTACTGTGGTCATTAAGCAAAGAGCTGTCATGGCGCAGTGGCTGGAATGCAGTATTGCAGGATAACTTTGCCGACTGTTAGGAGTTCGATCCTGACCGGCTCAAGGTTTACTCAAGCCTTCCATCCTTCCGTGGTCGGTAAAATGAGGGCCCAGATTGTTGAGGGGCAATATGCTGACTGTGTAAATGGCTTAGAGAGGGCCGCAAAGTACTGTGAAGCGGTATATAAGAACTTATGATCATGCGATCATGGGGATGTTGCAGTGGTTATAAGTGCAAGAACCTGTTTGGTCGCCACGATGTAAAAAAAAGATGTGGAGACTAGAAAGAGTGCAGAGAAGAGCAACAAAGATGATTAGGGGACTGGAGGCTAAAACTTATGAAGAACGGTTGCTGGAACTAGTCTGATGAAAAGAAGGACTAGGGATGACATGATAGCAGTGTTCCAATACCTAAGGGGCTGCCCCAAAGAAAAGGGAATCAAGCTCTTCTCCAAAGCACCTGAGGGCAGGACAAGAAGCAACGGACGGAAACTAATCAAGGAGAGATCCAATCTAGAACTAAAGAGAAATTTCCTGACAGTGAGAACAATTAATCAGTGGAACAACTTACCTCCAGAAGTTGTGAATGCTCCAACACTGGAAGTTTTTCAGAAGATGTTGGATAACCATTTGTCTGAAGTGGTGTAGGGTATCCTGCCTAAGCAGGGGGTTGGACTAGAAGACCTCCAAGGTCCCTTCCAACTCTATTTTATTCTAAGTCATATTTTTCAGCACCACTGTGACTGTCGTAAGATGATAACAACCTGTAGACTCTCTCAACTAAGCAGAGCCAACTTATTCATCTCCCAGAAAACATGGTACAGGAAGTTTATCACTGATGGCAGGTCTAATATACTGTGTCATATTTTCCCTTCCTAGCATGCATTATTAACTGTTAGGCATATCTGCCGCTGCAAGAGACAGGAGTCACCTTTAAAGGCATAGAAAAGAAAATCATCATCGTTTACAACATCCTTTGCAACTTATTCATAATGCTGCAGGCCAAGGCCAGCCCAACATTTTGCTACCAAGTCTCCTTGCAAGGCTGAAGATCACAAGTTTGGCTTCATCATCGAGGTATTTTTTCTAGCCTCCCCCTCCTTTACAGCAGTGGTGAAATCCAATTTTTTTTACTACCAGTTCTGTGGGTGTGGCTTGGTGGGTGTGGTTTGGCTTGGTGAGTGTGGCTTGGTGGGCGTGGCAGGGGAGGATACTGCAAAATCCCCATTCCCTCCCCACTCCTGAGGGAAGGATATTGTAAAATCCCAATTCCATCCCCACTCCTGGGGGAAGGATACAGCAAAATCTCCATTCTCTCCCCACTCCTGAGGGAAGGATATTGCAAAATCCCAGTTCCCTCCCCATTCCTGGGGGAAGGATACTGCAAAATCCCCATTCCGTCCCCACTCCTGAGGGAAGGATATTGCAAAATCCCCATTCCCTCCCCATTCCTGGGGGAAGGACACTGCAAAATCCCCATTCCCTCCCCATTCCTGGGGGAAGGATACTGCAAAATCCACATTCCCTCCCCACTCCTGAGGGAAGGATATTGCAAAATCCCCATTCCCTCCCCACTCCTGAGGGAAGGATACTGCAAAATCCCTCACCACTTCTGGGGGAAGGATACGGCAAAATCCCCATCCCTCCTCACTCATGGGGGAAGGATACTGCAAAATCCACATTCCCTCCCCACTCCTGAGGGAAGGATATGGCAAAATCCCCATTCCCTCCCCATTCCTGAGGGAAGGATATGGCAAAATCCCCATTCCCTCCCCACTCCTGGGGGAAGGACACTGCAAAATCCCCATTCCCTCCCCACTCTGGGGTCAGCCAGAGGTAGTATTTGCCAGTTCTCCGAACTGCTCAAGATTTCCGCTACCGGTTCTCCAGAACCTGTCAGAACCTGCTGGATTTCACCCCTGCTTTACAGGTATTTATGGTGTCTTGAAATACTGGGAACCATGTTCCCGGTTGTTCCTCATTGGTTTAGCCTCTTTCTTGCATGTTCTAATTACTACAAGATTGAACCCAGAAGGACGTTCATGCTTGAGTGCATTTTCTCAACCCTTTGCCCTGGGAGACCAGAGACCGTGCTCAGACATGCTATCTCTTCCAACGCCAAGCCCTTTTAATTAAGCTATTATTTCCATAATGAGCACCGATGGGCAGCCTATCACCTTAAGAGACTTTTGAGCAGCCAGGCACTATAATGCTCTAATCCAAGTTGATGAACTGAGCCTTTTTAAAAAAAAAAAAAAAATTAAATCCCAGTCAATAAATAACCAGAATTAAAAGCCGGCAGATCCCACAAGAGGACTGAAGTAAAAAAAAAAACCACGAAGCACTACCGTAATAAACAAACCATGGATAGAATATGCTTTCCTCGATGCAATTGAGAGTCAGAATAATGAGCCTGTAAGGATCCAGGATTTATTACGACTGGATTCCATCGGCGCAACTAAAGTTTGTCAGATGTATTTATAAACGCCAATTTTTCTACTCAGTCTCTGTTCCAGTTTGAGTAATGTTGTGATGGCTGATTCTGTTCCTACCCCTCCTCCGCTCCGCCCCGCATGGGAAAATACGCCAAAGCCACCGGGTCCGTTGCAGCCTGGAGAGAAGACTCTGGCGGCCAAACTATACACAAAGCTGTCAAGGGAGACCCCCTGGATTACTCCAGCACGTGCCAGATCCGTCTTGACCAGGGGTGAAATGTAAAATTTGTTACTACCGGTTCTGTGGGCGTGGGTAATGTGACTGGGTGGGCGTGGCCAACTTTAAAAAAAACAACCTTTCAAAGCATTTTTTCTAATGCTTTGAAAAGCCTCTGTGCCGATCAGGAAAGATCAGCCGGGATCGTCAGAGAGGCTTTTTAAAAAATACCTCTCTGCCGATCAGGCAACTCAGCTGGGATCGTCAGAGACTTTTCAAAGCAATTTTTTAAACCACCTCTTCGGCCAAGAGGTTGCAGAAAAAAATGCTTTGAAAAGCCTCTGACGATCCCAGCTGAGCTGCACGATCATCAGAGGCTTTTTTTTTTTAACTTTTAAAAGCATTTTTTCGTTGGAAGAGGTTGTAGAAAAAATGCTTTGAAAAGTTTTTTTTTAAAAAAAGCCTCTGATGATCCTGAGGCTCAGCTGGGCATAATGGGGGGGGGGGCAGGGATTTTTGCTACCGGTTCTCCGCACCACCTGCCGCCATCGCTACCGGATTGGGCGATCCGGTCCAAATCGGGAGCATTTCACCCCTGGTCTTGACCCTGGGAAGAGATAGCTATGGATTTCATTGTTGAGCTCCCTGAGAGTGGGGGAATGGTCATTTGGATTGTCGTAGACCACACCTTTTAATGGTTTCACACCCTCTTCAACTCTCTCTTCAAAGTTCTTTTCAACTTTTGGGTCATCCCCTCCCCCCTCCGTGGCTCCTCTCCGAGTGGCCTGGCCCCGGGTCTGCCACTTGCTGGAGTAATCCGGGAGGGAGGGGGGTCTCCCTTGGCAGCTTTCCATATAGTTTGGCCACCAGAAGCTTCTCTCCAAGAACCATAAGGCTTGGTGGCTGTGGCAGCTGGGGGGCGGAGGCCCACGGTGAGCTGAGCCATGCCTCAGAATTCCTCCACACACACACACCCCGATAAATTGAATTTTAAACTTCCAACTCTTTCAGGAAGCTTTTTACTAAAGTTCCAGATTCTTTGACTTCCAGCATCCTGCTCCATTTATGATTCGATCAAGATTTCCGTAAATATACCGTGTTTCCCCGAAAATATGACCCTATCTTATATATATTTTTTAACCCCGAAATAAGCGCTTGGCCTTATTTTCGGGGACATCTTGTTATTTTGGGGACGCATGGAGGAAACCAACGGAAATGGCGGGGACCATGCATTTAAATATTTTTGGGGAGGGCTTATTTTCAAGGGGGGCTTATTTTAGCGCATGCGCTCAAAAGCCCGATTGGGCTTATTATCAGGGGAGGTCTTATTTTCGGGGAATCGGAGTAGGTAGTGATGCTTCTTCGGCAGCCTCGTCCGCATACAATCACATTCGTGGAGATTCTTGGTCAGCCAGGTCATAGTTGTCTCAAAGGAGCTTTTTTTTTCCTTCCAAAGGCAATTGAGGACCCAGATTGTGGGGGCAATAAGCTGACTTTGTATAAATATACAAAAGTATGAAGGCTATTGCTTAGCGCATTGTAAGCCGTCCTGAGTCTCCGGAGAAGGGCGGCATATAAATCAAATTTTTTAAAAAAAACTAGACTTGGTTTTTTTCCCTTGAGGATGAAAACGTTTCACTTCTCATCCAAGAAGCGTTGTCAGTTCTGACGGTGGGTTGGAGGGAGCGGGAATGGAAGGATAGATACTGACAGTTGAGACTGGGTGATGTGGGGACAGAAGGATCGGTTCTGATAGGCTGGGGGTGGCGGGATGGATGACCAGATGACTTTCTTTGCAGTCATCTGGTTGTTAGCACTCTCTGTGAGAGTTGCTGAGGTCCCTTGGAGGTTTATCTGTGCCCTTAGGGTTCGTTGATTGTAGAATTTTTTTGGGAAGGACTGCATTGTAGATAGGAGACATGTGGTGCTGTTTTCCTCCTTCTCTATTAAGAGCGGGGCGTTCAATTCTAACATAGATGGATTCTTTTACCCTTCTTTCAAACCAATGGCCCTCTCTATCCAAAATGTGGACTATCCAAAATGTGGACTATCCAAAATGTGGACTATCCAAAATGTGGACTTTTCTGCTTAGCTTCAGCCATTTTTCAAAAAAAGAGATTTTCCTCCTTCTTCTATTTCACCACCTCTAAGGGGCGGTAGTTTCCAAAGGATAAGTTTTAGAAACTACCCATTTTTCAGTGATAAAAATTATTGTTGGCATCTTGGTAGAACATAAAAGGAATGCAGTGGCTCAGTGGCTAAGATGCTGAGCTTGTTGATTGAAAGGTCAGCAGTTCAGTGGTTCGAATCCCTAGTGCCGTGTAACGGGTGAGCTCTCATTACTTCTCCCAGCTTCTGCCAACCTAGCAGTTCGAAAGCACGTTAAAAAAATGCAGGGAGAAAAATAGGCACCACCTTTGGTGGGAAGGTAACAGCGTTCCATGCTCCTTTGGCAATTAGTCATGCCGGCCACATGACCACGGAGATGTCTTCGAACAGCGCTGGCTCTTTGGCTTTGAAACGGAGATGAGTACCACCGCCTAGAGTTGGGAACGACTAGCACATATATGCGAGGGGAACCTTTACCTTTACCTTAAAGCAGCCAATAGCATCGCCCTCCTAAAGAGTAGGCCAGTTTGCATTGCATCTTGCTGTCCAAAGCTAACTGTCAAACCTGGAAGCGATCTTTTGTATTGGGCCTTCAGGCCTGCCACATATTCTAATGTGGGAAAATGGGAGGGGGGATTATATGGAGTATGGGAGATATATAGTCAAAATAACATTCCTTTCTCAAAGAGTCAAGGACGTCTGCTTGGCACCTGGAATCAGTTGACTAGGAGGCATCTCCAGTTGGAACGGTGTCCTGATTGGACCGTGTGATGGACATTGTGGGTGCTGGGCAGGAACTGGAACTTTTACTTGGGTGAGGAAAACCTTGAAACTTTCAGATTTGGGTTTTCTCAGATGTGCCAATATGACATCTCTAATAAAATAGAACTTTGAGGAATCTCGAGCCTCGGAGTCTTCTTTCGTTGGGGGTGCTACTTGGAACCCTGACACCAACTCCAGGGCAAAATTTAAAGGAAGCCTCTCCAACAGTAAATCTTCAAAAGTTGAAATGAAACCCTTCAAAACTGAGAATGATTCCCTCAAGAGTCTTTTTTTTTTTAAACTTCTTCCTTAAAAAAAAAAGAGAGAGCAAAAACAAGGGACTTTGTACAGATGACTCCAGATTGAAGAGTCGCCTGGAGGTGAGCGGGAAATAAATCAAAGAAATAAGGCTCCAGTTTCAGGAAAATATGTTTCCTCAGTAGCAGGAGTTCCAATACTTATTAAATGAATGTCTGCCGTGAGACTTAGTGTAAACCCAACATAAAAAAAAATAGTAATCAAGATTGTAGATTTGTGAGAAATCCTAAGGGGTTCCGGAAAGCAGAAGGATCAAATATATGCGCATTATTATGGTTTATATATCATGGAGCAGTCTCTTGGGTGGATACGTATGCATTTGAAAATCCACACCAAAGGGAAGGCAGTTCCCAGAAAGAGAGACACTTGGGCATATTGGAAAAAGAGAATTGAGATGAGATGCCATTAAAACAGAATAACAGAGTTGGAAGGAACCTTGGAGGTGTTTTAATCCAATCCTCTGTTCAAGCAAGAAACCCTATGCTATTTCAGACATATGGTTGTCCAATCTCTTCTTAAAACCTCCAGTGTTGGAGCACCCACAACTTCTGTTTCATGGATTAATTGTTCTCAACCGTCAAGAGATTTCTCCTTATTTCTAGGTTGCTTCTCTCCTTGATTAGTTTCCATCCATTGCTTCTGGTTCTACCTTCAGGTGCTTTGGAGAATAGGTTGACCGTGTCTTCTTTGGGGCAGCCCCTCAAATACTGGAACACTTGCTATCATGTCACCCCGTATTAAGTCTACGTCAGAAGATGGTTTATTAATCAGGAGAATTCTACCAGGAAACGTTCTGCATTCTGAAAGACTCAAGATAATAATAATACTTCTCTGGTAATGTTGTACTTCTAACTAGAGCATGCAAAACATTTGCTAGACCAATTCTTGAATGCAGCTCATCTGTCTGGAACCCGCACTGCATATTGGACATAAATACAATCGAGAGAGTCCAGAGATATTTTACGAGAAGACGCCTCCATTCCTCTAACCGCAATAAAATCCCTTATGCCACCAGACTCCAAATTTTGGGCTTAGACAACTTAGAACTATGACGACTTCAGTCTGACCAAAGCATAGTACATAAAATTATCTGCCCAATGTCCTTCCTGTCAATGACTACTTCAGTTTCAACCGCAACAATACATGAGCAAATAATAGATACAAACTCAAGGTAAACCGTTCCAAACTCGATTGCAGGAAATACAACTTCAGCAACAGAGTGGTCAATGCCTGGAATGCACTACTTGACTCTGTGGTTTCTTCCCCAAACCCTCAAAACTTTAACCTTAAACTGTCTACTGTTGACCTCACCCCATTCCTAAGAGGTCTGTAAGGGAGGTGCATAAGTACACCAGCGTGCCTACCGTCCCTGTCCTAATATTCCTTTTTACTTACTCTTTTCATGTATTCAAATTATGTTTATACTTTTACCTGTTATCTTATATATGCTTGACAAATAAAGTTATGTTTATGATTATGATTATAACCTCTCGATATAAGTCAGCAAAATAGGAACCTTCTATCCTGTAGGTTAAGGAGTTACACCGGATGGTGATTCCAGTATAAATATATATTTGATGAATTTAAATTTTCCAATAAAGGAAAACCTCAGCCACATCCCCTGAGATGGGGCTAGAGACAGCCAACACACCTTTTAAAGCAGCCCTATAAATCTTGTAAAGGACACAGTTATTTTAACCCTTCAAAGTGGGGTGCTTTGTGTCTGTGCTGGAAAACCTCTTTTTTCAAAGGTTTCTCCTAATCCCATAAAAAGACTCTGCTGGATTACAGCAGGCATAATTTCCCTTTGGAATCAAATGTGATGCTGTGTGATTCCCTATTGCACAGGGGTGGGGCTACTGGGGGTTTGCAGGGGTTCGGGAGAACCTCTAGCTAAGATTCTGTGCAGTTCGGAGACCCCCAAATCCCACTCCTGGCTGGCCCCGCCCACCCTGTCACTCCCGGGAGTCTCCACGCAGCCCGTTTTGGATGCAAGTAAGTGCAGGGCATCAGGGGTGGGTTCTAATTTTTTTTACTACCGGTTCTGTGGGCGTGGCTTATTTTGTGGGCGTGGCTTGAGGGTCATGTGACAATTCTTTAGGATTTAGCAGAGCTACTGGTCTACCAGGCTTTTAACTGCTTGCAGAGCTGTACCGATCTACACATTTATTTTTTGCAGGCACTGATCTACTCATGTATTTTTGCAGGCACTGATCT
>WNWU01000049.1:7610882-7633061 GCA_012654045.1 Ptyas mucosa | reverse complement strand
AATAGAATAGAATAGAATAGAATAGAATAGAATAGAATAGAATAGAACTTCTGCGACCTTCTGACAAGCAAAGTCAGTGGGGAATCCAGATTCACTTAACAAATGTCTTCCTTAGCTAGAGAAATGTTGGGCTCCATTGTGAATGTAAGTCAAGGACCACTTGTATCTTATTCCCCTGGGTTTTCTAAACCCTAGAGACTGAAAGTGCTTCTACTAATCACAAACCTGTGTGTATCTCTACTAACCACTGGGTCAGTGCGAAAAACCCCGCCTTATAATTGTCCGCTAATATTCAGACATCAAAATTGCTCTACATTTAAAGAGTTTATATCCAACTGGCATAGAAGAGCATTTTCCCTCTTCTCTCATGTCGACCTGTTTTGTTCTTAGTAATATCTTCAACTCAGTCCTTAATCCATCGTTTCTCATGCTTGGGGAAGATGAGGACTAGAACTAAGGGAAGCACATTGTTTATATACAGTGTAAAGCAAAGATGATTTATGTCTACTGTCAGTCATCCTGGTCAGAGGTGGGTTTCACATATTTTTACCACCAGTTCGCCGTGCACACTCTCGCTTAACGCACATATGCACCTTCCACGCATGCGCCCGGCCTTCCAAGCATGCACTTTGCTCTCTCTTGCGCCTTCCGTGCATGCCTCGAAAACGTGCCTAAATAGGATGCGATTGCCACTACCGGTTCACCTGAATTGGTACGAACCGGCTGAATACCAGCACTGATCCCTGTCAGGGTTATCCTAAAGGTGCTTTTTCAAGAGGCAACTGGATTTTCTTGGTTTTTTTTTTCCTTGAAGACATTTTGCTTGTCATCCAAGGAGCTTCTTCAACTCATTTCCCACCCTCTAGTCCAGGGGTCACCAAAGTTGGCACCTTTAAGACTTGTGGACTTCAACTCCCAGAATTCTCCAGCCAGCATAGCTGGCTGGAGAATTCTGGGAGTTGAAGTCCACAAGTCTTAAAGCTGCCAACTTTGAAGACCTCTACTCTAGTCAGATCTGAAGAAGCTTCTTGGATGAGAAACAAAATATCTTCAAAGAATAACAAGAAAGTCCACAAAAACAAACACATCACAACTTAAGTACTAGTGACAGCTTTTCTACATCAGTAGAATTTGTGTTTTTGTTTTTTTATGTGTTATAATTTATTTATTTATTGCTCTTTTCTATTTTTTGTACTGTATATTTTAATGTTTGAAATATTTTTTTTAAAAAAGAAAGTCCAATTGCCTCTTGAAAAAGCACCTTTGGGACAAAGATAAATTAACTAATGAACCACACTAATATTTAATGGCAGCTAAGCTTTAGAGCTCTCAGGTGACTATTTTCAATCCTAAAGTGTGCAATTAAATTTTTTTGACTGGGATGTTCCCAAAGGTACCACTTTTAAGTATCTTAATTAGCAGCAATCCCTTTGCACATGATAGCAATTCTGAGCAGAGAGATCTATATGAAAAGGAAGATGTGAAATTGTCTGATGTTAACACAAGGTGGAACGTCCTTCTGGATATGGGAAGGAAGGAAGGAAGGAAGGAAGGAAGGAAGGAAGGAAGGAAGGAAGGAAGGGGAGAGAGAGGAAGGGAGAAGGGAGGGAGGAAAGGAAGGAAGGAGGGAAGGAAGGAAGAAGGAAGAAGGAAGGAAGGAAGGGGAGAGAGAGGAAGGGAGAAGGGAGGGAGGAAAGGAAGGAAGGAGGGAAGGAGGGAAGGAAGGAAGAAGGAGGAAGGAAGGAAGGAAGGAAGAAAGATCATAATTTGAATATGCAGAAGTCTGTATATTATAGAAAGTGCCTGTACTTGTCCTTTAAACTTAATTATTTCATACATAAGTGCATCTAAATTAATTAGCAGAAATGGCTGGTCACCACTTCTATCAGATATCAATGAACGACACAGCAGAGTATGTCGATATTCTGTCTTTGAAGGAGCCCGGGAGCACCTAAAACACATTTAATAAAATTGTTTCAGGGAAGTTATCCTTTCCAATTCAAGCATCTAAGAAGCTTTTGGATTATAAGAGGGAATATGGGCCATTTTCTCACTGGTTAAATCCTTTACCATTATCCGTTTCTCCAAATCAGATTACTTGATTCATATTGGGGGCATTTTGGCAGTAAAAGAGCTGAACTGGAGCGTGGGGGAGGGAAGGGGAGAATTGAACGGTTGCCCACGGGTTTCAAAGGACAATCTGTTGCCAGGACATTTTGACGAGCAGACAGCAAGCAATAGAGCTAAACAACAGATGATCAGTCAAGTTGACTCAAAATACTTCCTTCGAGACGAGTTTCTGCAACCTTTCCAGCTGGTGGCCTGGCATGGGGTGAGGGGGGGAAGAGGGGATGGGTTTGCGTGAGGGGGGGCACAGGGGTGGGCTTCAAAAATTTTTTTTGCTAGGAAGCCTAGTCGGCGTCCTGCACCACAGTTGGGGGGGGGGGCGTTTTTGCCGTCTCCGACTCCAGAGGCTTTCTTCGACTCTAAATTAACACAATCCTTTGGTTACTTCTGTTTTTTGGACAATTGATCAGATTTACGACTTCTTCAGGTAGAAACAGATAAGGACAGGGCTGTAGGTTTTGATGGGAGTTATTTCTGTGGCTGCTTAGCTTGTGCAGAAATTTTATAAGACTGTTCAGAAGTACTGAGTGCGCCCAAAAAATAATAACCAAACGAAAAATAATAAAAATTTTAAAAAGCCAGTTAGATCGATATTGTCGGCTAGGTATTAAGGAAACAAGAAAAATAAGCAGTAGAACTCACTACGAAAGTAACAACTCAGCTAAAAGGTCACTATTATTTGTCTGAGACCCTATTTTAAAAATACTAATAAAACAAATCAAAGTAAAACAAAATAGTGAAATACATTCCTGGGACCTCCTGAATTTTACGTTTTAATTCAGAGTAGGGCGGTTAATCCAATCGTACTCATTTCTAATACATTTCTCCACTGTAGAATCACAATCCCACTGAGAAACACTCAGCTGGAATAATGGGTTGTTAAAAATGAGGATTTAATTTACCTCCCTAGAATTCCTCATCCGCAATGCTTCTTCATTCTTGAGTTATCTCTACAGACAAATGGTTAATTTCCCACAGACAAGTCAACTCATTTCCTCAAAAACTGGTGGTTTTTTTTTTGCTATTTGTGTTGATGATCCATTTACCTTTTTCTTTAAAAAAAAAATTGCTTATTCTGTCACAAATCTGGAAGCGTTCACATAGTTGTCTGCGTGTGATTTAACTAGTTGTCTATATCGGGGATCCCCAACCCTGATATTGTGGTCTGCCAGCAACCAAATCAGATGAGGTGTGGAAGTCAGGGTCAGTATAAGGGCAACCTGAGAGCTCCAAGGGGGAAGAGGGAATGGAGCTGTCGCGGATAGAGACAGAGGCAGAGCCTGGGCCGTCCGTCACCCCTCAGATGGAGACTCAACAGCCCCCAGGTCTGGAAGTGGCTGATGAGGAAGCGGAGGAACAGCTGGGTCCATCTCCCTCAGGGGTGAAATGCTCCCGGTTCGGACCGGATCGCTTGATCCGGTAGCAATGGTGGCGGGTGGTTCGGAGAACCGGTAGCAAAAGTCCCTGCCCCCTACCCCCCACGCCCATGCCCAGCTGAGCCACACGATCATCAGAGGTTTTTTTTTTTTTACTTTTAAAAGCATTTTTTCTACAACCTCTTCGGCCGAAAAAAAAAATGCCTTTAAAAGCCTCTGACGATCCCGGCTGAGTTGCCTGATCGCCAGCGGCTTTTAAAAGCATTTTTTTCTGCAACCTCTTACGGTTGTAGAAAAAATGCTTTTAAAAGTAAAAAAAAAAAAGTTGGCCACGCCCACCCAGTCACATAACCCCCCCCCCAACCAAGCCACACCCACAGAACCGGTAGTAACAAATTTTACATTTCACCGCTGATCTCCCTGCCGGATAGACTTGTTAGCCTGCTGTCAGTGAGAGACTTTTTGCCAGGGCTGCCGGCGCTTCTAATAAAAGAATCATTGTTTTAACTACAGGGAGTTTGTCGTGTTTGGGAGCTGGGTCAGAACACCTGAAACTATGGACTGGTACAGGTCCATGGCCTGTTAGGAATTGGGCCCTGCGAGGAGAGCTTCATTTGCGCATGTGTGGGGATTGAGGTTCCATGCAAATCCATTCCCCATTCCACCAGTCTGTGGAAAAAACTGTCTATCACAAAACCGGTCCCTGGTGTCAGAAAGATTGGGAACCGCTGGTCTGTATAGTTTGAGGATAAAATGTTGAGTTTCATAGCTACATGGTTAGCATGACAGAAAAAGTATGTCATGAACACCCCTGACATCCAGAGGGTTTAACATCTTCATGATGAAATGTTAAGATTATAATAGCAGACTGTAGATCCATGATGGCGAATTGGTGGCATGCGTGCCTCAGGTGGCACGCGGAGCCATATCTGTGGGCACACGAGCGTTGCTCTAGCTCAGCTCCAGCGTCCATGCGCGAGCTGGTCAGCTGATTTTTGGGCCAGAAACAGCCCATTTCCCAACCTCTGGTGGGCCCAGAAGGCCCATAAATCAGTTGGCTGGCACGCACATGAACGACAGAGCTGAGCTAGGGCAACTCTTGCGTGCCCACAGATATGGCTCCATGTGCCACCTGTGGCACGTGTGCCATAGGTTCGCCATCATGGATGTAGGGTCTCCTGTTTGAGCAGGGGATTGGACTAAGAGACCTCCAAGTCCCCACTCTGTCATTCTGTTAATTCACCATCTGTTTTTCATCCATGCCTTTTTGTTTGATCCGTAAAAAAGCATTTTATTGTTTGAAAGCTGTAGTGTATATAGGCAATTTGAATTTCCATTTTTGCCTAATCGGCTTAAATGTTTTTAAAATTCGTTGGATAAGGCTATATACGAAGTACCATTTTTGTTTAGTACTTTAAATACGAACACTTTTGTGTGGGCCTTTTTCTTCTTTTTAAAAATAATTAATATAATGCAGCATGTACAAAAAAATAATAATAATACAAGTTAGACCGCAAGGAGTATTTAAAAAGTAAGTATCCAAAGGAAGGTAAAAGTAGACACAATTTCTGTCTTCAGCATAAAGTGAATTGATAAGATACAAATACAAAAATACAATAAAACTTTAAAATAAACTTGTGTTGCATTTCTTGTGACTTATAATTATAGTCATCAAAAAAACTTACCTATTGAAAATTGGAGGACAGAAGCAGTTGTTGTGTTAAGGCCATTGGTAATCTACAAAAAGAAGAAGAAGGGGGGAGGGGAGGAGAATTTATTATTTTATTTATTTCTTAGTCATATTTCTATGCCGCCCACTCTCCGAGGACTCTGGGCGGCTTGCGCCAAAGACAGTATACTAAATAGCATATTGCCCCCAACAATCTGGGTCCTCATTTTACCCACCTCGGAAGGACAGAAGGCTGAGTCAACCTTGAGCTGGTGAGATTTGATCCGCTGAAGTAGCTGCAGTACTGCACTCTAACCACTGCGCCACCTCGGAATTGTTGAATTGACCCACCAAATTCATTTGTTACTATACTTTTATCAGCCAGCAAACACCTAAATTGTTAAATATAATCCAGGGACCTCCAACCTTGGCAACTTTAAGACTTATGGACCTTAACTCCCAGAATTCATCAGCCAGCATGGGAATTCTGGGAATTGAAGTCCACAAGTCTTAAAAGTTGGCTAAGGTTGGAGATCCCCCTGACATCTATACAACTACAAAAGAACAGGAGCTCTACACATTTATATAACTTATTCCCTATTCACTTCTTTAGAGCTCCAAAGCCCTGTCTGGAACTTAGCCTGAAAGTGAATTGATAGCCAGAAGCAAAGTGATTAGAAATTCCCCAACTGTCACTGAGCAGCTTGGAGAAAATCAATTAGGGATTTTTCAGTCTCTAGGGCACTTAGACACTTATTCCTCCCTTATGTTCATGAAGTTCTTCTCTCCTTCACTAAAGTATGGTCTCTTCTGTCTTTCAATGTTAGGACAAGGATGAGAGGCTGTCAGGGTTCCGACGGATGCCCTAATTAAATCATGAGCCTCGAGCCAAGATTCAAAAGAAATGCAGTTATTTATTAGGAACTTCAGGTCGACACGTTCCCAAGTGAAGCCAGCTCTGACCCTACGTAATTTATGCCCCAATTATGATTTTATTTTTATTTATTTATTTATTTTTAGATTTCTATACCGCCCTTCTCCCTGGGGACTCAGGGCGGTGTACAGCCAAGTAAAAACACATAATATAAACAATTAAAAACCAATTAAAAAGAATATCTAAATTTGGCCCAGAAATTTAAAAAACACCCCACTTTAAAATCATTTAAAAGGCTTCGCTTAGGCCAGCCCGGCTTGTTGGAAGAAAAATGTTTTAAGGGCCCGGCGGAAGGCACGGAGGTCATGGATTTTTCTTATCTCAGGGGGAAGCTGATTCCAGAGGGTAGGAGCTCCCACAGAGAAGGCCCTCCCCCTGGGGGTCACCAGCCTACATTGCTTGGCTGATGGCACCCCGAGGAGACCCTCTCTGTGGGAGCGCACGGGTCGATGGGAGGTTGTCGGTGGCAGAAGGCGGTCTCGTAGATAACTGGGCCCTATGCCATGGAGCGTTTTAAAGGTGGTAACCAACACCTTGAAGCGCACCCAGAAGACCACTGGGAGCCAGTGCAGCTCGCGCAGGAGCGGTGTTATGTGGGAGCGCCATGTAGCCCCCGTAATTACCCGCGCGGCCGCATTCTGGACCAGTTGGAGCCTCCGGGTGCTCTTCAGGGGGAGCCCCATGTAGAGAGCATTACAGTAGTCCAGGCGAGAGGTGACGAGGGCGTGAGTGACCGTGCACACGGAATCCCGATCAAGAAAGGGGCACAACTGGCGAATCAGGCGTACCTGATAAAAGGTCCCCCTGGCCACAGCTGTCAGATGTTCCTCTAAGGACAGCTGCGTATCCAGGAGGACTCCCAGATTGCGCGCCCTCTCCACGGGGGCCAAAGACTCGCCCCCGATAGTCAGCGATGGCGTCAGCTGGCTATATCGGGAAACCGGGAACCACAGCCACTCAGTCTTGCAGGGGTTGAGCTTGAGCTTGTTCCTCCCCATCCAGATCCGTACAGCTTCCAGGCACTGGGACATCACTTCAAGGGCATCGTTGGGGTGGTCTGATGCTGTTTCCCCTCTTCCCCCAGGATGTGTCATCAATCACATTCACCAACGGAGCAATTTCGCGGGTTGCAGAGGTCACTTCCCTCCCGCCGCTGTGGGTAACCCTGGGATACAGCCTTGAGAGAGATAAGTCTGGAATGTGCATCTGTCTTTGGCTGCCATGCCGTTTCGCTGTTTTCCCATCCCAACCTGGCCTATGGCAACTTGAGAACAGGCCAGGGATGCTTTGCGAGTTGACAAGAGATCTTTTGGAGGTCTCCCAAGAATGGAAAGCAGGAAGTGCTAGTCTTCCTGCCCACTCATCCACCTCTCCTAAACAAAAAATCTTGTTTAATCTCCCCTAAATTACAAATCTTATTCAATTCTCCCTCCTATCAAAGTTTGCATCTTACTGTGGTACCTGACACAAATCAGGTGTCCACTAGAATAACATCACCCTCACATGGCTAAAAGAAAGGGATAAAGGAATGAATCAATACAAGTAATCATTACTTTCAGAAGGTGGACAATTCAGCTCCACAAGATCATTGTCTCTGTCTTTCCCTTTTCGGAACTCCCAATAAGCAAGAAGCTCTCAACTGCGGATGGGAAAATAGTTGAAGGCCAACTCATCCTTGCTTCCATGAGATTTCCTACTCCAAACAATTCAACTCCATGTGATCACTGTCTCCATCTTTCTTTTATCCTGACTCCCAACAGTGTCTTCTTTGATCATAGATGGGGGAGAATCAGAAATTGTGATCTCGGATAGTAGGACTTCTCATTGAAGGTCTGGAGTTGAACCTCAGCTACTTCCTCATCAGTCATTGAGAAAAATTATTGCTTCTGTGCAGCACTACAGAGGTGAGCTAAATGTGTGTTAAAAAGAGATCTAACAGTATTTCAACAAGAGCACATCCCTATGCATTTAAGAAACCCATGGAAGAGAGACCCTTGAGAAATGAGAGGGTGCCCAATCTATGCTTCATCCCAAGCCCAAATGACCACGGAGAGTGATGACCAGCAACCACAGAAGAGTGGCTTTCCCACAGCATCTTGTGGCCTACAGAATCCAGGCAGATCCGAATCCTGACTGCATCATGAATGTACAATGAGACATTGATGTAACTTTCTACATCATGTCCAACTAGGAGTCTGTGAATTCTAGTCTCTCCTTAAGCATAAAGTCAGCTGAGTGACCTGAGCCAATCACTCTCTCAACCCTAGGAAGCAGCTAGTTATATTACCAGGAGTCAATATTGACTCAAAGGAAAAAACCACACACACACTCAAAAAAAGGTTTAAGCTGTCTCATTGTAGGAGAAGTGGCAAAATCTGGGGGTGGAGTCAAAGGAGAGATCAGTTTAGAATCCTTACATAGTCACAAATGAACTAAGTCCAACCTCCCTAATGTCAACTTGTACTTTAATCTGCCACTTGTAAAGCATTCCTGGCCTGCTCTCCAGTTGCCATAGACAGGATGGGGGGAAACTGACGGAGCAACATGGCAGCAACCAGAAGCATATTCCACGCATACCTGTCTCAAGGCTGCATCCTAGGTTACCAGAGCCAGCCGGAGAGGTGTGTTCTCTACAGCCCGCGAAAGTGCTCCATTGGAGAATGTGATTTATGACACCCTGGAAGGAGTGGGGAAACAGGGTGATAGTTGGGCCATAAATTACGTGGGGCAGAGCTGACTTCACTTGGGTACGTGCTGACATGTTGCTCCTAATAAATAACTCGCTTTCTTTGGAAACTTGGCTCAAGGCTCATGAATTAATTAGGGCATCCGTCGGAACCCTGACAGCAAATAGGCTCTGCCCCTGTAATTTACGGCCCAACTATGACCCTGTTTTCCCCTTCCTCCTCCCACGGTGTGTCATAAATCACATTCTCCAAATTCCTTTGAGATTTATCTAATCCCAAACAACTGCTGACTGTTAGTTGAGAAGATTCCTGTACATAGGTGTTTAGCAATAAAGCGGTTTAATTGGACCTTGGGGTGTGGACCTGGTCTTTTGCACCTGACACTCACGTATGAATTAGATAAAACCTAAAGCAACATCATGAAAACATAGCAAAGTAGCAGTTACTACATATTAATGGGCAGAGAGGGAGACATGAGAATGAGTACCTTGTCTCCGTGCGTCCAAAACCATCTCCTTGCTAGAATTTCCTACAAACAATTTCTAACAAATTCATATCATTTGTATACGTATAAGTAAGAAATACTTATTGTGAGGAAGCACTTACGAAGTGCAAATAAATTAGGGAAGTGGAACACTGTTTTTATTTAAGCTTTGCTAATAAATTTGAAGTGACATAAAGGCAGATTTAGGCAAACTGGTTTATTTTTTTAAAAAACAAACTGAAGGAGAGAAGATTATATTTAGGAATTGCGATGCGGGGGCGGGAAGGTGTCCTCCAAGGTTAAAACGTCGTATAACACAAAGCTATCCAAAGAAGGGAGAACTTGCTGTGTTCAGTACCTTTCTTTAATAGATCTGGTACCCTGTTTCCCCCAAAATAAGACCTCCCCAGATAATAAGCCCAATCGGGCTCTTGAGCACATGGGAATAAGGCCAAATGCTTATTTCAGGGTTCAAAAAAAAAAAAAGACAGGGTCTTATTTTCAGGGAAACACCGTATGTGGATCATTACATCATGTTCAGCAGTAACATGAATTCTGCTACTATTTTGCTAACTTGTGGTCGCTCCAACATTACGGAGAGACTATTTAAGCACGGGTCATTGAGAACGCGAGCAAGGAAATGAGTCGGTATAATTTTGCTCTTCAACAATTTGGCCAGGAGGCAAAAATCCTGGCACCGCCATGGACCCAATTTAAGAATTATTGTCTATTTCATCTGGGCTGGAACATTTTCTGAGCTCTTTTAATTTAGAAGAACCCGGACATTAAATATTGAATGCAAATCACTGCACGACGGCCGTTCCCTCCCAGCCCAGGGCCATGAATTAAAAATAGTTGTCAAGCCAAGCCACTAAAACTGCCTGGAATAATGTATCTTCAGTTTTGCAATAACCTTGGACGGGAAAATACAATATTTTTACGACGGTTCCTTAATCGTGCATATTCAGTAAAGTTCCCCTTCCCTGGTTTAACTCAAAGCCTGTTCAATATGCTGAGTGAACGCAATGGATGTTGGCTTGTACAGGTAGTCCTTGAATTACGGCCACAATTGAGCCCAAAATTTCTGTTGCTAAAATGAGACGGTTGTTAAGCGAGTTTTGTCCCGTTTTACGAGGCCAGAGTTGCCAAGTGAATCACTGGTTGTTAAGTGAATCTGGTTTCCCCAATGACTTACCTAGGAGGTTGCAAAAGGTGATCACATGACCCCAAGGATTGCTTCAACAGTTGTAAGTGTGGAAAAAAATCACTTATCACAAAAGTCAGAAGTCACTTTTATTCAGTGCCGTGGTAACTTCAAATGGTCACTAAATAAACTGTTGTAAGTCGAGGACTACCTGTACTAATGTAGTCCTCTAAAGTCTGGGAGGAGCCTGTGGTGGTTATGAGGCTCAGTACCAGAAACACATTAAACAGGAGGATGTGATCAGCAGTGGGTCTCACATTTGTTACCACCGATTCGCCACCCGCCCACCCGCTTCGCACACGTGTGCACCTTCCACGCATGTGCCTGGCCTTCTGTGCATGCGCTTTGCTCACTCTCACATCTTCCACACACATGCCCGGCCTTAAAAATGTGCCTAAATAGGACGGCATGGAGCCAGGGACGGAATTTCCACTACCGTTTCACCTGAATTGGTCCAAACCGGCTGAATACTACCTCTGGATATGGTTAAGAAATTTAACTACGTACAATCCGCTGCAGTGTTTCTTGACTTTGTCAATTTTAAGATTTGTGGATTTCAGCTCCCAGAATTCATGGCTGGCTGGGGAATTCTGGGAGTTGAAGTCCACCCATCTTAAAGTGACCAAGGTTGAAAAAAACTGCACTTACGGTTTCAAAAAAATGTTAAATGATCAATCCTTCTTTTAACTTCCCTCTCCGAGGGAGATGCAGAAATGCCAACTAATAAATAAAATATAAATCAATAAAGCAAACTTAACAACTGCACCGATTGACTCAACAAGCTCTGGCAAGAAAGATGGTAAAACGGGGCAAAACCCACTCAACGACTCACTTAGCGGCAGAAATGTTGGGCTCAATTGTGGGCGTAAGTCGAGGACTACCTGTACTTTCCCTTGCAAGACCCTTCAGGGTTTAAAAGCTGAAGAAGAAAGAAATGTACAAAGAAGGTAGAAGGCAGTAAGATTTAAAGAAATCATTTCTATCACAAAATGGGAAAAGCAATTTTTACTATTTGTGGGGGGAAAGAAAAAAAGTGTTCAGGACCAAGGAAAGGAAGCAGATCTATAAAACCGTCGGCGTAAAGGGGAATGTAAGATGAACGAGCTTTTACCACCAAGTGAGCTATTCCAAGAGCTGAGACCTCATAAACCAGTCAGATTGGCCAAGACTTACTAGTTCTCTTGGCCCGTATGGCTCACAAAAAGTGACGGCACTCCCGTGCATAATGACTCCACACTGGTCTCCAACCTCACAGTTGCTGCATTCAAACCTGTGAGAAAAAGAATCTGAGTGAGTTGGAAGCACCACGGAAGAAGGTAGCATACAGAATAACAAGAGTTGGAAGGGACCTTGTGTCGTGACCCAGGCCTAAGTAGGTAGTAACAGACGCCAACAGTTCCAAAATAAACAGACTTTCTTAGAGCAGCTGAGAATGAACTCATTCTCAGCGTAGTCCAAACTAAATCAAAACAAAGTCTTCATAAAGTCTTATCACCAACCGTGGTATAATTAGGCAAACTACTAAAGGCTTCTCTTGGCAAAAGTTCAGAAGCAGAAGACGCTGAGCAAGATAAGAAACAAATATCTCAACGTTGTTTTCCGACAAAGAGGCCAAGAGCCGATGCTGGTCTTTTAAGCCTTATGGGAGGGGCCAATCATCTCTTGGCCTTACTCCTGAGTCGTCCTCTCTGCTTTAGCTGATCTTGCCTTCTGGCAGCTCTTCTCATGCGTGCACTAGGAACAGGCTCCTCCTATTCCTCTGCCTCTCTGCTGTCAGCATCTGGAGGCTCCGAAGTCCGCACATCACTCCCCGATGGCCCTGTCCCCATCTCTGCCTCCGACGCAGAGCCCTCGTCCGGGCCTTCCCCAGCCTCCAGGACTGGCCCATGTTCTTCCTCAGCCTCATCGCTGTCCGACTCCGCTGCCAGCTCCCCAGGCTGCTGGCAGACCACAACACACACTACTCCCGAGGACGACTCGGGAGTAGGGCCAAGAGATGATTGGCCCCTCCCATAAGGCTTAAAAGACCAGCAACGGCTCTTGGGCTCTTTGCCGGAAAACAACGTTGATAGACTTGTTCTTGTCTTGCTGCACTTCTCTCTGGTCGGCGTCTTCTGCTTCTGAACTTTTGCCAAGAGAAGCCTTTGGCAGTTTGCCTAATTATACCAAGGTTGGTGATTAGACTGAAGAATTTGTGTTACGAAGAATTTGTTTTAATTTAGTTAGGACTACGCTGAGAATGAGTTAATTGTCAGCTGTTCTAATAAAGCCTGTTTGGTTTGGGAACTGTTTGCGTCTAATACTACCTACTTGGGCCTGGGTCACAACAGCATGAAGCACACGGCGCGTGAGTGAAACACGCAATCACCGAACCAGTTGTTAAGCCGGCAGGATCCCACCACCGTGGACCGTGCTCCATATTTGCCCACTGTGCTTTAGACAATATATTTTACCCTTGGTTTGGTTGAAATTAAAGGATTAACTTGATGACCATGATACAAATAGGAGACAAGTAGTTTTAACCGGTTGGTTACTAAGAGGAGTCTGGGAGCGTAATGGACAGAGCGTTCGACATAAACAATGGAGAGATAGGAAGGGAGTCTGTTTCTTGCTTATCTGACAAACAGCAACTCAGTCCAGCTGGCAAAGAAAATATTTCATAACACAACCCTCCAAGAGATTCCGCCTTAATGAACTCACTAAACAATTAAGTTTGGATATGCCGCTTGTGGTTTTCAAGATTCCCAGATTTTCCCCTAATGCCTGCATTACAGCAACCTTTAATGGAGTTTTGTGTAATCCTTGCTTGCTTGCTTGCTTCCTTCATCCTCGCCATCTGTAGGAAGCTTGACACGAGCACGATTATCAATGGCTTTTTGCGGCAGGCATTTGAGACAAGAAAGCATATTTCGCTTTCCCCGAAAGCGTCTGTTAAGTGCATCAGATTCTGGGCTTAGGCAGAGATTAAAACCAGCTGAAATGATTGCACAAAGCAGCTACTAGACATGGGGAAGCTCTACTACAGGAAGCGTTGATGGGTTAATAAAGAGGCACGATGCCGCCGCAACAGATGGCACCCGGAGAGATTTGTCAAAGGACTCTCCAAGACTAGGAGGCTGTAAATATGCTGTTATTAAAAACAATGCCCATTAAGGAAACATTTGTTTTCCCAAACCTCGGTGCTATGGAAAAAGACTGTCTCCTGTATTTTAATCAAGAAACTGTTCAAGAAGATCAGAGCGAAGCTGTATAGCCAATGAGCAGCAAAGCTCAGGAAAATATGAAAATGGGGTAAATCCGTTGGTTAGGCAGGGGTCAAAATCACCTACCATCATGCCATTTTTTCTTTCCTTCCTTCCTTCCTTCCTTCCTTCCTTCCTTCCTTCCTTCCTTCCTTCCTTCCTCTCTCTCTCCTTCCTTCCTTCCTTCCCTCCCTCCTCCCTTCTTCTTTCTCTACTTCCTTCCTTCCTTTCTTTCTTCCTCTCTCTCTCCTTCCTTCCTTCCTTCCTTCCTTCCTTCCTTCCTTCCTTCCTCTGTCCCTCCCTCCCGCCATGATGGGCTCAGTGGTTAGAATGCAGCATTGCAGGCTGACTCTGCCCACAGTCTGGAGTTCGATCCTGACGGGCTCAAGGTTGACTCAGCCTTCCGTCCTTCCGAGGTCGGTAAAATGAGGACCCAGATTGTTGGGGGCAATATGCTGACTCTGTAAACTGCTTAGAGAGGCCTGTAAAGCATTATGAAGCAGTATATACGTCCAAGTGCTACTGTTGTTGCTAAGCTTCCTTCCTTCCTTCCTTCCTTCCTTCCTTCCTTCCTTCCTTCCTTCCTTCCTTCCTTCCTTCCTTCCTTCCTTCCTTGGAGATTGAGAAGTTTTCTATTCCACAGCAAAATTTCAGGCAGCCTTCAATACTTGTTTCGGCCAAATAAATCTATAAACACTGCTGGACTTACCACATCGTAGGATTCAGTCCTTGCAAGTGATAAGAATCGAAATCATCCCGTAATATGATGCTGTCGCTGTGCATCTCGGCTGAAATGAAAGAGAAAACAACCTATAGTATATTTAGACAAACTAAATTTGTCCAGTGTGCCTAATATCTCTTATTTAAATCCTTATGCAATGAGAATGCAGTTCAAAGAGAGTATAGCAGCTCAAGCAGAGGTGGGTTTCAGCAGGTTCGGACGAGTTCTGGAGAACAGGTAGCGGAAATTTTGACGTGATGGGACGTGATGATGTCCGGATGGGTGTGTGGGGCCTCCTGCCAGTGCTATTTCACCACGGGTGTAAACAGAACTATACGCCGTTCTACTTTTCGAAAACCCGAGTTCTGCAATATTACAGAATATTTCCATCGTAGCCAACCACATACTCAAATACATTGGAGTTGTAAGCCTGATTGTGGTTTTGCGCGCCGAGGGGGCGGATGCTAAGTTTTCTGCCTCGCCTACATGGTCAGGAAACCCCTGCCAAAAATGAAACAGGGCCAAAGTCATAAACAAATGAGCACAAACATATTTGCGAGAGTCAGAGAGCCATCTGCCAGCTTCAATCTGTCCTCTCTTTTGCTAAGCATTTAGGGGACGCACAACAGGCTGGAAAAGACTCAGTTATGATTTCCAGTGCAATCTGGGATTAATCTAGAAATACAGTAACAAACCACCCCCCCGCTCCTGGGCTTTTTCAAGCTCCTTTTATGCACCTGAAGTGAAGAGATTTGAGGGTTTATAAAAGTGGGATGAAGCCTACTGGAACACATATCGGTGCAATTATTTCATAGAGTTTTCTTTCCATTCTTTTTGACCTATAACCAGAGGTGGATTTTAGCAGGTTCTGACCAGTTCTGGTGAACCGGTAGCGGAAATTTTGAGTAGTTTGGAAAACCGGTAGTAAAAACTCTGACTGGCCCCACCCCCATCTATTCTCTGCCTCTCAAGTCCCAGGTGATTGGGAAGAAATGAGGATTTTGCAGTAACCTTCCCCTGGAGTGAGGTGGGAATGGAGATTTTACAGTATCCTTTCCCTGCCACGCCACCAAGCCATGCCCACCAAGCCACACCTATACAGAACTGGTAGTAAAAAAATTTGAAACCCACCACTGCCTATAACCATGATGGCAAACCTATGGCACGCATGCCCAAAGTGGTACACGAAGCCATGTCGCCCAGCATGCACAGCCTTGCCTGTTTGTCTTCCAGGTTTCTGGCACGTATGCGCGTGAGATGATCAACTGTCCTTCCCATGCGCGGCAGTGCTGAAACGCCGGCCAGCTGATCGTCAGGCGCGCATGTGAGCTAGAACCCGGAAGTTCGGCTTTTCTGGAGCGCGGCTCTGATGAACGCTTGCGCACGTTTCCGCGTGACGGTTCTCCCCCACTGACCTATAAGAACTCAATTTATAATACCTTACCTAATAAAATATTTGGAAAATACACGTAGTCCTCGACTTACAGTACAAGCACCACTGAGCCCAAAATTTCTGTTGTTAAGCGAGACGTTTGTTAAGTGAATTTTGCCCCGTTTTACAACCTTTCTTGCTTGTTCTTAAGTGAACCATTGCAGTTGTCAAGTTAGTAACACGGTTTGTTAAGTGAATCTGACTTGACCCATTGACTTTGCTCGTCAGAAGGTCGCAAAAAGGGATCATGTGATTTTGGGACACAGCAACGGTCATAAATATGAGTCAGTTGACAAGCCTCTCGATTTTGATCCCATGACCATGGGGACGCTGCGAAGGGTGTAACTGTGAAAAAATGGTCATAAGTCACCTTTTTCAGTGCCGTTGTAACTTTGAATGGTCACTAAATGAACTGAGGTAAGTAGAGGATTACCTGTATTGACCTCTTTTACGTGGAACAACTGTTATTAGATCAGTACCAAGTAGTTTTTCTGAATATGGCCAAATTCTGTTATGAACGGTTTGCAAATTGTATGCAAAATCAGGCAAACTCTAAGTACCTGCGGATGATTCTACTACCAATCGCAATATATTATTGTGTCTTGTCTCTTATCTTTATTTTTTTTTACTATTTTTTTTAAAAAAATACTTTTATTTGTAACACTGCTCTGTGACCGTAATAAAAATCAGGGGTGAAATTTTTTATCAAACAAGCTGTACCTTAAGGGAGTAGGTTTTAGGTGGTTGATTCCGGAGGACTTGATGATTTTTTGGGAGGACAGTAAGAAGAAAATTAATAACGTAGTGGAAGCTAAGGCTTTTTTTGACCAACATAAATCCTTCCTAGGTGGAGAAGATACAGGAGCCGAAGAGGGGGAAGTATTAGATGATCAAGGAGCGGGGGCGGACGGAGCTGTGGCGGCCCTGGAGGAGTGGGGAGGCCAGACCATGGTTTTAAGAGCTAGAACCAGGAAATGAAGAAAGGAGGGGAATCCATTATTTAATGTTTTTTATTTGACGTCTTTTTTTCTCTCTCTCTTTTTATTGTTCTTTGTATAACACTTTGGCTATTTGCTTTTTTTTGTTTATATAACTTTTATATAACCTGGTTGTTTGTTTTGATTTAACATAATAATGTCTGTTGTGTGAGAACTTAAAAAAAGAGAATAATAATTGAAATATCTTTTTATAAAGATATTGAAAATTCAACATATTGTAAACTATAATATTGTATATTTTTAACCAATAAAAACTTTTTACAAAAAAAAAAATAAAAATCAGGGGTGAAATGTAAAATTTGTTACCACCGGTTCTGTGGGCGTGGCTTGGTGGCGGTGGTGTAATGTGACTGGGTGGGCGTGGCCAACTTGGTTTTTTTTTTTTTTAACTTTTCAAAGCATTTTTTCTAATGCTTTGAAAAGCCTCTCTGCCGATCAGGCAACTCAGCTGGGATCGTCAGAGACTTTTCAAAGCGTTTTTTTTTTTACCACTTCTTCGGCCAAGAGGTTGCAGAAAAAAATGCTTTGAAAAGCCTCCGGCGATCCCAGCTGAGCCGCGTGATCATCAGAGGCTTTTTTTTACTTTTAAAAGCATTTTTTTTGTCAGAAGAGATTGTAGAAAAAATGCTTTTAAAAGTAAAAGAAAAGCCTCTGATGATCATGCAGCTCAGCTGGGCATGGGGGTGGGCGGGCTTTTTGCTATCAGTTCTCCGAACCACCCACCGCCATCGCTACGGATCGGGCGATCCGGTCTGAACCGGGAGCATTTCACCCCTGATAAAAATGTATTGATTTGAACTAGGTGGATATTTTCAAACGAGATATTATTTTAAAAATGCAATCATTCAAACATTCCAAACCGGATACCCAGAACTGCCGTCTGAAAAAGCCAAAAACTTTAATTTATTGACGTACCTAAAAGAGGATGGAAGGGAGCTTCTGTTGGACCTGCAAAAGAAGAACAAAAAGAAAATAAATATATATATATATATTTTCTCCACAGTGGTCTTGAACATTACCAATTAAAATGTTGGAAGAGAGAGGCAAAGCTTTTTTTTAAAAAAAAAATGGAAAGGTGTAAATATAAGTAGTATCTTAATTTAAGGAAGATGGTTGTTTTGCATAAAGTTGGTCCATTTTAATACCCATTTTAGGCTGTTTAAGGATCCAGATTTGAAGGAAGGAAGGAAGGTGATACAGAGACAGATTAACAGAGTTGGAAGGGACCTTGTAGGTCATCTTGTCCAACCCTCCCCCCAAGCTGGAGACCCTACACCATTTCTGACACATGGCAGTCCAGTCTCTTCTTGAAAGCTTCCAGTGATGAAGCTCCCATAACTTCCGAAGGCAACTTCTGTTCCATTTGTTGATTGTTCTCCCTGTCAGAACATTTCTCCTTATTTCCAGGTTGAATCTCTCCTTGATCAGTTTCCATCCATTATTCCTTGTCTGGCCTTCGGGTGCTTTGGAAAATAGCTTGACCCCCTCCTCTCTGTGGCAGCTCCTCAAATATTGGAAGACTGCTATCATGTCTCCCCTGGTCCTTCTCTTCACTAGACTAGCCATGCTTAGTTCCTGCAACCGTTCAGCGTATGTTTTAGCCTCCAGTCCCCTCATCATCCTGGTTGCTCTTCTCTGCACTCTTACTAGAGTCTCAACATCTTTTTTATAGCATGGCGACCAAAACTAGATGATTTGAGATCCATCTGGATATAAAAAGCTCCTGGTGTTATTTTTTAAAAAAATCAGAGTTTAAATCAGGGTGTAGAGTTTCCTGCCTGGGCAGGGGGTTGGACTAGAAGACCTCCAAGGTCCCTTCCAACTCTGTTATTCTATTCTATTCTCTATTCTATCACACCTGTCTTTTCTTGGTATTGTAAAGCTGCCAACATGCAACTCCAGAAGAAGACACAGCTATATTAAAGCGTTTACAGCAGGCAGAATGACAATTCGGTTAGTCCTCGACTTACGAGCACTTTTTTAAAAAAAAATTATATTTATATGCCGCCCTTCTCCGGAGACTCAGGGCGGCTTACAACGTGTTAAGCAATAGCCTTCATACTTTTTTGTATATTTATACAAAGTCAGCTTATTGCCCCCACAAACCGGGTCCTCATTTTACCCACCTTAGAAAGGATGGAAGGCTGAGTCAACCTGGAGCCTGGTGAGATTAGAACTCGCAGTAATTGCAGGCAGCTGGATGTTAAATGCTGCCTTAATAGGAGGCATTAGCCTGCTACGCCACTCAGGCTCCTGTTTGATTGAGCCCAAAATTTATGTTGCTAAGTCAGGCAATTAAGTGAGTTTTGCCTCATTGTACCTTTCTTGCCACCGTTGTTAAGTGAATCGCTGCTGTTGTTCAGTTAGTAAGATGGTTGTTAAGTGAACCTAACTTCCCTATTGCTTGTCAGAAGGTCCCAAAAGGGGATCACATCAATGGTGGGTTGCTACCGGTTCGCCCCGGATCGGGCGAACCGGTAGCAGCGGGAGGCTCCACCCACCTGCCCAGAGGTCTCTGAGCATGTGCATTTTATATATACATATTTACAGTGGAAAAAATATGTCCTCTAGAAGTCATGGCTACATTTTGGTTGAAATAAATTATTTGTAAGATTGAGCAGTACATATCAAAAGTTAAGTTTTTTAACTTCTTGGTCATAAGACTGAATGCGACAGTTACTTCATTTCTCAATTTTTTTAATGCGTCTGAAAAACCTGACAATTTTTTTTGCCTCGAGTATCTTGTACTCATTTCAAATTCTAATTCTTCATCTCAGAAATTACAAAAGGAACTACGAAGATACCATTAAACGGGTGATGAACATACTTTCATATCCCTCATAATAGTTTCTTTATTGCAGGCTATATTTTATGGCGGTAAGCTGCAGTTTTGACCTTCATATATTTTAAATAAAGTCCCAAAATGTCACACAGCAAGAATATTATATAAAATTGATGTTTTCTGGTATTAAAAAACAGTGGGCAGGTTTTTTTTAAATACATTTTTAATCCGTTTTTCACAGTACTGCAGGTTCAAGTAAGAATTTTACCAGTTCAAAAAACCCCAACACTTATTTTAAATCCAACTCTGGTCTGGGAAAACTGAGTGGAAGCTTAAATTTTAATTTGACATGGTTGTAAAGAACCCTAACCTTCATTTCAGGGATGAAATGCTATTGGTTCGCACCGGTTCACACGAACCGGTTGTCATAAACCCTACCGATTCGCCCGGACCGGTATTTCCAACGATCAGCTGTGCCGCGCGATTTATATTCACTAAAAAGCAGGAAATCCTGCTTTCTAGCAAATCTAAATCGCACGGCACAGCTGTTCCCTCCCTCACTGTTCTACTTACCTTCAAAAGGCTCATTTTTCCGCGTGAAGCGTGTGTTTAGTGCACACTGCATGTATGCGCATGCACAGTATGTGTTTGGTGTACACTGCGCATGCGCATGTGTGAAGCATGCATTTGGCACACATCACGCATTCACAGGCAGTGAACCGGTGGCAACCCGTGGAGGATTTCACCACTGCTTCATTTACTTACTTTTTGGGGAAAAAATGAATTAAACCACATAATAAGATCTTGGAAAAAGAAAAGGTGAGAAAGTCTGAATTCTCAAGTTAGAACAATTAGACTTCCTTTCTCTGGGAGCTCCAGGACCAACCCTTCTCATCTGATGTCCTTGCCTCAGCCATTGCAACAATCTTCTTCAAATTTGAACTAAACCTGTCACCTGCAATGGCCAACTTGTTCTATGTTAGAAGTTAGAATTCTTTATTGGCCAAGTGTGATTGGACACACAAGAGATTTGTCTCCGGTGCTTAAGCTCTCAGTGTACATACAAGCAACCGTGATCATACATAGCCATCGTAAACATACATTTATCGTAAATCATAAGATGCAACACTTAGTGATAGTCATAGGATACTAAATAAGCAATCGACATAAATCGTACTGGGATACTAAATAAAGCAATATAAACCTTGGATACAAGCACAAAAAGATAAGGAGATAGGAAAAATGAGAAGAATAATAGTAATACAGCCTTACTAGATAGTTAGACAATGTTGTGGGAATTACTTGTTTAGTAGAGTGTTGGCATGGGGGGAAAAACTGTCCTTGTGTCTGGTTGTCCTGGAATGCAGTGCCTTATAGCGTCGTTTTGAGGGTAGGAGTTGTAACAGTTTATGTCCAGGATGCGAGGGGTCTGTAAATATTTTCACAGCCCTCTTTTTGACCCGTGCAGTAGACAGGTCTTCAATGGAAGGCAGGTTGGTAGCCATTGTTTTTTCTTCAATTCTAACTAGCTAATGTAATATAACTAACGGTATTGTATTGTATTGTATTGTATTGTATTGTATTGTATTGTATTATTACGGTATGTTGTGTTGTGTTGTGTTGTGTTGTGTTAACTCTATAATATGGAAGGCTGTACCATATTGGTGTCATTTGTGTGGGCTTAATTTCCTTTCTTAGGGTCAAATCTCTGAGTCTTCAGCTTTTGAGATAGACGGACTATGGAAAACTTGGAAGATCTCCAATGGTTAAAAGTTTCTTTCATGGGAACGTTTGCGTTTAATACTGAAAAAATATGTCATGATTATGACTTCCGTAACAAGGGATCCACAATGGAGATTGTGACAGTTGCCTGCAGGGATGCTGTCGTTCTCCCTTATGAAAAGAACAATTTTCCAAGCACATGGAATAGTTCCCATACAGCTTCTTCTTTCATAAATAAGAACGGGAAAGATTCTTCATGTTTGCCAAGGTCTTTGTTAAAGCTACCACATGCATTTCTTTGCGAGCTGGGGGTCAATTGTCAACCATTCTTTGTAGCCCTTTCCTTTTGTTTTTTGTTCTTTTTTTTTTGTTCTAGTTTAATAAAAGCTAAATCCCCCAAGGAATCCATGCTTGGTTTGCTCAGTGCTTAAATCAAAATCTAAACAGAACAAAAATCAATGCTTATTAAAGACGAACGGATGCAATTATTCTTGGCTACGCTTCTATTCATTTCTCTGGACATAAGCCTTTGTAATATTTGACTAAATAATTCTAAACTCCCCCCCCCCCAACCTCTAAAGGAATTTATAATAAAACTTTGGATGCGACAGAAGTAGCTTTTCCTTGGTTTCCTTTTAATCAGAATTTTGGAGTTTGTTTGAAATACTGACGCAATTTGTTTCTATAATTATATAATTATAATATTTATAATTATATAATAATTATATATATGTGTGTGTGTGTCTGTGTCTTCTCAAGTTTTCGTGGGTGTGTATATGCAAAAAATTAAAATCTCGGGTG
>WNWU01000049.1:7575223-7596253 GCA_012654045.1 Ptyas mucosa | reverse complement strand
TAGTTTAGTTTAGTTTAGTTTAGTTTAGTTTAGTTTAGTTTAGTTTAAATTACTAACCCTTAGCAACATTACTGACAATAATTGGCACATATAAAGTGTATTAAGAGCAAAACAGCTGGGGGCAATTTCGAATAGTTCTGTAGAGCCAAGGTGGTGCAGTGGTTAGAGTGCAGTACTGCAGCTACTTCATGCTGACTGCTAGTTCAACAGATCAGCAGATCAAATCTCACTGGCTCAAGGTTCCATCCTTCCAAGGTGGGTAAAATGAGGACCCAGATTGTTGGGGGACAATATGCTGTTTAGTATACTGTCTTTGGTGTAAGCCACCCAGAGTCCTCGGAGAGTGGGCGGCATAGAAATATGATTAATAAAAGTAAAAAATAAAAATAGAACTTAGATTTACTTGGAAGGAGAAGTAAATTTTCTGGCAAGTACAGGTA
The DNA here is from genome assembly GCA_012654045.1 of Ptyas mucosa. Classification (NCBI taxonomy): domain Eukaryota; kingdom Metazoa; phylum Chordata; class Lepidosauria; order Squamata; family Colubridae; genus Ptyas; species Ptyas mucosa. The sequence goes on along the minus strand of WNWU01000049.1, from coordinate 7,595,813 downwards.
ATTCTCGATTTACAACCATTCATTTAGCGACTGTTCAAAGTTACAACAGCATTGAAAAAAGTGACCTAGGACCATTTTTCCCCACTTACAACTTTTGCAGCCTCCCCACGATCATGTGATTAAAATTCAGACTTCATACTTATGGTTCATACTTATGACCGTTGCTGTGTTCCAAAGTCATGTCATCCCGTTTTGTGACTTTCTGACAAGCAAAGTCCATGGGAAAGCCAGATTCAGTTAACAATCACGTTACTCACATATCAACTGCAGTGAGTTGCTTAAAGCCTGTGGCAAGAAAGGGGCAAAACTCACTTAACAAAGGTCTCACTTCACAACCAAAATTTTGGGCTCGGTTGTGGTCGTAAGTCGAGGACTAACCTGTAATTTATCTGTCGGATGGAATTGGCTGAAAATAGAGTAAGTGAGACAGCTGTACTTTTCTCTGTTGGTTTTGGGATAGGGAAGTTGTTGTTAGTTGCGAAGTCATGTCCGACCCATCACAACCCCATGGACAACGTTCCTCCAGGCCGTCCTGTCCTCGACCATCCTCCGGAGTCCATTGAAGCTCACGCCGACTGCTTCAGTGACTCCAGCCAGCCACCTCGTTCCCTGCCGTCCCCTTCTTCTTTTGCCCTCCATCATTCCCAACTTTAGGCTCTTCTCCAGTGAGTCCTTCCTTCTCATTAGGTGGCCAAAGTATTTGAGTTTCCTCTTCAGGATCTGGCCTTCTAAAGAGCAGTCAGGGTTGATCTCCTCTAGGACTGACCGGTTTGATCGCCTTGCAGTCCAAGGGACTCGCAGGAGTCTCCTCCAGCACCATGGTTCAAAGGCCTCACTTCTTTGGCGCTCAGCCTTCCTTATGGTCCAACTTTCATGGCCATCCCTTGCAACTGGGAAAACCCTGGCCTTGATTATACGCACTTTTGCTGGCAAGGTGATGTCTCTGCTTTTTTGGTATGCTATTTAGATTTGCCATAGCTTTCTTCCCCAGGAGCAAGCATCTTTTAATTTCTTAGTCCATTTAAGCTCACACCGACTGCTTCAATGACTCCATCCAGCCACCTCGTTCTCTATCGTCCCCTTCTTCTTTTGCCCTCAATCGTTCCCAGCATTAGGCTCTTCTCCAGTGAGTCCCTCCTTCTCATGAGGTGGCCAAAGTATTTGAGTTTCCTCTTCAGGATCTGGCCTTCTAAAGAGCAGTCAGGGTTGATCTCCTCTAGGACTGACCGGTTGGATCGCCTTGCAGTTCAAGGGACTCACAGGAGTCTTCTCCAGCACCAGAGTTTAGAGGCCTCAATTCTTTGGTGCTCAGCCTTCCTTATGGTCCAACTTTCAGAGCCATACATTGCAACTGGGATAGGGGAGCCTTAAATTTAAGGTTAATTTTCTTTTGGGTGATATATGGTAGTTATGTCAAACTTTCTAGGTGGACTCCGATAAAAAGGTTGCCTGAAATAACAACCACGAATGTGATTTCCTAGAGCTTTCTTATTAATGGACATACACATGTCGGCTCAGTGTGCAGAATAAAGAACTGTCACAGAATCAATTCCTTCCATCTGGAGAGGAATCCGAGCAAGAGAGAGAGAGATGCGTGCTGGCCGGAGAAGAAATTGATTTTTCAATTTATATAAAACGATCCATGACTGTCCCCAGCTTAAAAGATGGACAGCTGCCCAGGCGCATGCAACAGAAAGAATGCTTACAATTTCATTAATTAAAACATAATTTTGATGGCACGATATTTGTTTACACTGGAAGGAAAAAGATCCGGAGCCAGCATAGCAGGCAAAAAACCCTTTAGCTGATGCTTTGGCAAGGAATTAGAAAAAGAAATAAGTTCAACTAATGCTTCTAGCAATAGTCTCATATATTGGGGATTAGAAGAAAATAAAACAATAATAATAATAATAATATGGAGAGTTTCATTTTTCCGTGTGTGTGGATTTTTCAGCCATCGGAGGGTTTGCTATTAGAATAGCAGTTACGGTATAAAGAAGAAAAGTGAAACACGTAGAAAAAACGAGATATACAAAAATGATCCCCATGTCAGTTCATACTTCGTTGGGTAACCTTTAGCATGAATTACGGCCTTACAACGTCTTCCCATGGAGGGAACCAAGTCTTTGAGTTCTGTAGCTGTTACAATGTGAAACCGAGATTGAAGGATGGCTTCTATTAACTGGGTTTTATTGCTGGGTGGCTTCTGACTAACAAGTTTCTTTAGTCGGCTCTATAGATTTTCAATTGGGTGAAGGACTGGGCTATTCCCAGGCCGTTCCAGCAGTGGAATAGGATTATCTTGAAACTCCAAAAAAAAAGTGGTGTTATTAATCATCAAACCTCCAAAATACACTTTTCCCAAAAAGGTTTCCACAATGTTGGCCACTACTGTATAAAGTCGATACAACTAGGGTCCCACCAAAGAAGAAAGAGACCGTGGTTTGATCTCAGGGTAGCTTTTCTCTTGTCAAGAGCCTACGATTACCGTAGGTGCAATGCGTGGAATAGCACCTGAGGTGAAGGAGTATTTATTTATTGTCTTGTTTATTGGTTCGATTTATATGCCGCCCTTCTCCGGAGACTCAGGGAGGCTTACAATGCGTTAAGCAATAGCCTTCATACTTTTGTATATTTTATACAAAGTCAGCTTATTGCCCCCACAATCCGGGTCCTCATTTTACTTACCTCAGAAGGATGGAAGGCTGAGTCAACCTTGAGCCTGGTGAGATTCGAACTCGCAGTAATTGCAGGCAGCTGGTGCTAGTTAACAGTACCTTAGTCTGCTGCGCCACCAAGGCTCTTAATAGTGCTACATGCTGGCATTTCTTTAGCCAGATGGGCTTTGTCTTTTAGATGCCTCCCATATTTCTTTTTTCATCAATATTTGTTCTTTGATAGAAATGCTAGGGGGCAATTAACCTGGAACTAAGGAGGACATTCCTAAGAGTGAGAACTATTAAGCGGTGGAACAGCTTGCCACCTGAAGTTGTGGGTGCTCCATTACTGGTGGCTTTTAAAAAAAAAAAGACTAGGCAAACAATTTGTCCAAGATGGACTAGGGCAGTGATGGCTAACCTTTTCGCCATCACGTGCCAGGAGTGGGGGGCTGGGGGGGGGTCGTGCGCCTATGTGCCCACACCCATAATTCTATGTCCCCCGTGCATGTAGGTGCAACCCACCCACCCACCCATCCCGCTCCTGGCATATGATGGCCCGGTAAGTCTTTTTTTCTCTCTCACTTGGCTCCAGAGCCTTTCTAGGAGTCTGGGGAGGGCTTTCCCCACCCACCTGGAAGTCCTCCAGAGGCCAGAAATGGCCTGTTTGCCAACTTCCGGTGGGACCAGAAGGCCCGTTTTTTGCTGTCCCCAGCCTCTCTGGGAGTCTGGGGAGGGTGAAAACGGTCTTCCCCACCCCACCGGAGGCCCCCCGGAGGCCAAAAATGGCCCACTTGCCAATTTCCTAGAGAGGCTCTGGAGGCTGGGGACAGCAAAAAATGGGCCTTCCCCCCCCTCTCCGAGGCCCTCCAGAGACAGGAAACAGCCGTTTCACGCCGGAGCTGAACTCGCGTGCCCACTGATATGGCTATGCGTGCCACCTGTGGCACCCGTGCCATAGGTTCGCCATCACGGGACTAGGGGGTTGGACTAGAAGGCCTCCAAGGTCCCTTCCAGCCCTCTGAAAATATGCTTTTGTTAATCTTGTTCCAAGCAATATATGTTAGATCTATTACAAAACATATAATTTGCTTCCAGAAAGGCAAGTTCTCACTGCCTTTCTCACACATAATTATTTCTACAGTAAAGACTGGAACGGTGCCATTGGCAAGTCAGACAATTCATATAAATAATAGGATAAGATTCTATTAATTAAAACACTGACAAGAGTACAAAAATCGGGTCTTTTTTCAAGCAGGAAATCATGGACATAATATCGTTTGTCTTGTTTAATCTTAATTCAGGTTGTTTATGATACTGATGGCATACATAAATACAACCTATAACAGGGATGGCTAACCTTTTCCGGACCGAGTGCCTAAAACACGCCCAAACCACCAAAATGCAATGCGCGTGTGGCCTCTGTGCATTTGCACTGCCCTCCGTGCATGCATGTGCAGCCCCATGAATGTGCCCCATTCCCCACGCATGGGTGTGCACCCCCACACATGCTTCACCCCACACACCCACATGCACCTTGCCCCCACGCATGCATGTACGGGCCCCTCTGCACGCCCCTGTCCTCTGTGCATGCGTGGCAGAGACCCGAAGACCAGCTGGCCGGCAGGAGGTATGCACACGTGCACAGCAGAGCTGAACTGGGGCGACGGCTCGCGCGCCATCAGAGAGGGCGCTGCGTGCCACCTCCGGCACGCGTGCCATCAGAGAGGTGCTGCGTGCCACCTCCGGCACGCATGCCATAGGTTCGCCAACACGGACCTATAATGTGGATTCTTGTAGTGAGGTTGTGACAGTTCTCTGAGGAGTTTCAGACATAAAGCTAAGCCTGTTTCTCACTCTTTTCAAGAACAGGTGACAGTTGTATAACTTGTAGGAGAAGAAGAGGCAGAGAAGAAGAGGGTGGAGTCAAGAAAGGAATCAGCCTGGAGTCATTGCGTTCCCACAAGCAGCCCAAGTCTTGAATTCCGTTGACTCTTATCTAGCACCAATTTAGTGCCGACTGTTAGTCGACTAGATTCTCACATATAGGAAATTGATTCAATTCCCGAAGCAAGAAAAATAACTTTCCTCTCCAAACAATAACAGGTGGAAGGGACCTTGGAGGTCTTCTAGTCCAACCCCCTGCTCAGGCAGGAAACCCTATACCTGTGCTGGAGAACCTATAGCACATGTGCCAGAGGTGGCACGCAGCGCCCTCTCTGATGGCACATGAGCCGTCGCCCCAGTCCAGCTCCGCTGTGCATGTACACACGCCTCCCGCCAGCCAGCTAGTCTTCGGGACTCTGCTATGCATGCACGGGGAGACTGGGGGCGGGCAGGGGCCACTGTGTGCATGCATGGGGGGGCATGTGCAGGGGGGGCATGCACATGAGAGGGGCAGGGTGCATGCAAGGGGGCCACGTGCACATTGCATTGGGGGGGGTTGGGTGCGCTTTGGGCACTCGGTCCGGAAAACAGAGCCGAAGTGGTGCAGTGGTTAGAGTGCTGTACTGCAGCTACTTCAGCTGACTGCTAGTTCAGCAGATCAGCGGATCAAATCTCACGGGCTCAAGGTCGACTCGGCCTTCCATCCTTCCGAGGTGGGTAAAATGAGGACCCAGATTGTTAGGGGCAATATGCTATTTAGTAAGCCGCCCAGAGTCCTCGGAGAGTAGGCGGCATAGAAATATGATTAATAAAATAAAATAAAAGGTTAGCCATCACTGCTCTATACCATTTCAGACAAATGGTGTCCCATCTCTTCTTAAAAACCTCCAGTGATGGAGCGCCCATAACTTCTGGAGACACTGGTTATTTGTTCTCATTGTCGGGAAATTTGTCCTTAGGTAGATTCTCTCCTTCGTTAGTTCCCAGCAATTTCTTAAGCAAGAGGGAAGGGGGGGAAAAAAACCCCTTACTTTCACACTAATCTTTTCATATCTGCCTTTGGTGCTCACATCGCCAGTGTTTTTCCCAGCCAATCTGTTCTATACAATGATGGCGTAATGGACTACCCTGCTGCATACATAGGCACAGGGAGAATTTAGACGCAGCAATGGCTTAAATCAATCTCACATTTACATTAACAAAACATTCCTAAGTGCCTCTGGCTGCCGGTTGTCCCTGGATGACTAATTTGTTTTGATCCACCAATCTTCCTTCCAGGACTGGGTTAATTAGCCGTTACCTAGCAGAAGTTGTCCGGCATTGAATCCCTCCTACCGCGATGGAGGATAAAGAACTAATACGAAACGAAGTTGCTCCTTCCCTTTTGAGAGCTCACCTGAAAGAGATTGATTTTTTTCCCCTCGCCTTGCTAGGCTGCCCACTACCCAGTGTGATTGATTTAATTAACTCTTTCATGCCTGAAGCCCTGGGAGCGTATCCTCCCCCTAAACTATAATTATGGATTCTGATATGTCAAGCGTATAAACTCCCGGAGGTCTTTCTCTGATCGTATAGCGTTTGGTCAAATGTCCCTTATTAAAACGAAAAGAGGGTTTTAAGAAAGAACGCTGTGTATTGGTTTGGGAGGAATCGTTAGCAACCAGGGCTAACTTCCTGGTGGAAATTTGGATTGTAACGTTGAGGTTTGGGGTGGCAAAACTGAATTTTTGCATTGGAAGAATTGAATTTTGGTTTGCAAAAGTCAAGACGAATTTAGGATTGAATTTCATCTTAGGACTGTTGTACGAAAGGCAAACTGTTCCACTGGTTTATTGTTCTGACAGGAAATTTCTTCTTAGTTCTAAGTTGCTTCTCTCCTTGATTAGTTTCCATCCATTGCTTCTTGTCCTGCCTCCAGAGGTTTTGGAGAATAGCTTCACTCAAGATGTAGGAAATAGAACAGAGTTGGAAGGGATCTTGGAGGTCTTCTAGTCCAATTCCCTGCTTAGGCAGGAAACCCTACACAACTTCACACAAATGGTTATTCAACATCTTCTTAAAAACTTCCAGTGTTGCAGCATTCACAACTTCTGGAGGCAAGTTGTTCCACTGACTAATTGTTCTCACTGTCAGGGAATTTCTCCTTAGTTCTAGGTTGCTTCTCTCCTTGATTAGTTTCCTCCCATTCTTCTTGTCCTGCCCTCAGGTGCTTTGGAGATTAGCTTGACTCCCTCTTCTTTGTGGCAGCCCCTGAGATATTGGAACACTGCTATCATGTCTCCCCTAGTCCTTCTTTTCATTAAACTAGACATACCCAGTTCCTGCAACCGTTCTTTGTATGTTTTATCCTCCAGTCCCCTAATTATCTTTGTTGCTCTTCTCTGCCTTCTTTCCAGAGTCTCAACATCTTTTTTTTACATTGTGACGACCAAAACTGGATGCCGTATTCCAAGTGTGGCCTTACCAAGGCCTTATAAAGTGGTATTAACACTTCACGTGATCTTGATTCTATCCCTCTGTTGATGCAGCCAAGAACTGTGTTGGCTTTTTTGGCAGCTGCTGCACACGGCTGGCTCCTATTTAAATGGTTGTCCACTAGGACTCCAAGTTCCCTCTCACCGTTACTACTATTGAGCAAGGTACCACATATACTGTACCTGTGCATTTGGTTTTTCTTGCCTAAATGTAGAACCTTCCTTTTGACTCTCTCATCTTTGTAGCAGCCCCTCAAATATTGGAAGACTGCTATCATATCACCCGTATTCCTCCTTTTCATTAAACTAGACATACCCAATTTTTTAAAAAAAATTTGATTGATATGCCGCCCTTCTCCGGAGACTCAGGGCGGCTTACAATGCGCAAAGCAATAGCCTTCATACTTTTGTATATATTTATACAAAGTCAGCTTATTGCCCCCACAAACTGGGTCCTCAATTTACCTACCTTAGAAAGGATGGAAGGCTGAGTCAACCTTGAGCCTTGGTGAGATTCGAACCTGCAATAATTGCAGGCAGCTGATGTTAATAACAGGGCTTTAGACCACTGTACTGTCCAAGGCTCATGCTTCCCCACAGAGAATTCCAGCCATCGTTCTTTATGCGTGGTCCATTCTAAAAGAAAGAGGCATGGCAGCTGGCTTGAACTTCACCCAAGTGACAAAAGACGTGTAAGGTGTATAATTTCGTTCTTTAAAATCTGCATTTGCTGGGTGCTTTTAACTTTCTCAAAATGCGCTCGTTGTTCGTATTTACTCTTGCGCTATCTGGAATACATGAATGGGCGCCATCTGTCCCCATCAAAACGGGCTCTTGTCACTTATCAGCTGAGTTTCTCAGCGATGAGGGAAGATTAGAAGAGCAATTTTTTTCTCTAGAAATTACTCCTACTGGGTTCCGTGAGATAAAAGTGCTTAGGATGACAAGTTAAACGGCAAGATCACAAAAGCAGAATATTCGTGGGGCAATCCACCCTGATAGATGACTCAAGCTTGTATCTCTGTCTGAAAGCAGATGTTTGCATCCTGGCTAAATTCATAGGGATGTTTTATTTATTTATTTTCATTTATTTTTATTGAATTTCTATACCGCCCTTCTCCCGAAGGACTCAGGGCGGCGTACAGCCAAAAATAAAACCATGACAATATAAAAAATTAAAAGCAATTTAAAACAATTAAATAAATTGGCCAAAAAACTCTAATAAAACAACCCATTAAAATAGTAAAATGTTATTATTATTTAAGCCAGCCCTGCTTGTTGGAATAATAATGTTTTTAGGGCGCGACGAAAGGTACGAAGGTCGGGAATCCTAGGAATCTCAGGGAGCAGCTCATTCCAGAGGTTAGGGGCCCCCACAGAGAATGCTCTCCCCCTGGGGGTCGTCAGTTGACACTGCCTAGCCGACGGCACCCGGAGGAGCCCTTCTCTGTAGGAGCGTACCGGTCGATGGGAGGCTATCGGTGGCAGAAGGCGGTCTGTAAATACCCAGGTCCCAAGCCATGGAGTGCTTTAAAGATGGCAACCAGCACCTTGAATCGCACCCGGAAGACCACCGGAAGCCAGCGTAGCTCACGCAGGAACGGTGTTACATGGGAGCGTCAAGTCGCTTCCGTAATTACCCGCGCGGCCGCATTCTGGACCAGTTGGAGCCTCCGGGTGCTCTTCAAGGGGAGCCCCATGTAGAGAGCATTACAATAGTCCAGATGGGAGGTGACAAGGGCATGAGTGACTGTAAGTAGGGAGTAGGGAGTCCTGGTCCAAAAAGGGATGCAACTGGTAAATCAGGCGAACCTGATAAAAAGCCCTCTCTGAGGGGGTCAAGATCTCATCCCCTATAGTCAGTGATGGAATCAACTGACTATGACGGGACGCCGGAAACCACAGTTTTCTGCTGAGGGCCCTACAATATAGGAGTCCCCCCACCCAATAATGCAAACAATACATTAAAGGGTTTTTTTTAAAAAAAAAACGTTCTGAATTTTGAATACCTGGATACCGTATTTTTCAGAGTATAAGACACACCTTTCCCCCCCCAAAAAAGGGGTGAAAATTTAGGGGCTTCTTATACACCGAACGTAGCCCCACCCACCCACTGGCCCCCCCGTCCTTTGGCCTCTGCCTGCCAGCAGTTACCTCCTTGCAGCATGCAGCAAGAAGAAACAGCTCCTTTCAGCTTCAGCACAGCCTAATTAGCACAAGTTGATTGGATCGGCCTCCCGACTCTCAGCTGTTTTGCTCTCAGCTGTTTTGCTGGGGCCTCTGCTGCTTGCTGCAAGGAGGTAAATTGCTGGGAGCAGATTTGTTTTTTCTTGGGCCAATCAAACTACACTGAAAATGAAAGAAAAGCAGGCTGTTTGCTGCAATGAGGCAAAATTGCTGGGAGGCAGAAGCAGCTTTCTTTTTCTTCTTTTCCTCATCAAAAAAAGGTAGGTGCGACTTATAGTCCGGTGCGTCTTATACTCCGAAAAATACGGTAATTTATTATGCATCTTTTACAGATGCAAAATATGTCCAGCTTTCTTTCTCTTTCTCATTCTCTGTTGCATTTCTTGAGGGATTTTTTTTTTCTATAATCCATTTTCCCTTCAAATAAGTGATACTGGTAAGATTACAAGAGCCTCGGTGGTGCAGCGGACTAAGTGCTGTTAAGTTTAAGTTTAAATTTGGCCATAGAAATATTAAAACCTCAATAATTTAAAACAAATTAAAATTTATAATATTAATTAAAAAAGGGGAATCAGGGAATGCTAGCACTTAGCTGCCAGCTGCCTGCAATTAGTGCGAGTTCAAATCTCACCAGGTTCAAGGTTGACTCAGCCTTCCATCCTTTCGAGGTAGGTAAACTGAGGACCCGGATTGTGGGGGCAATAAGCCAGCTTTGTATAGAACAACACCGCTTAGGAGGGGGGCGAAAGCCCTAATAAGCAGGTATATACATAAAAAGTATGCAGGCTATTGCTATAATGCATTGTAAGTCTACGGAGAAGGGCGGCATATAAATTGGACTAATAAATAAAGAACTGAGGATGCTCAGTTTTAAATGCTTACTAGGTTACATTATTTCCTGTAATGGGGGAAAAAAAGCCAAACAAACTTCCATCTCACACTAGTGTGGTTTCGAATTTGCAAAAGAACTGAAAGGAGAACCGAAATGACTGAAGGAACTAAAATTTGGATTGCTGATGTGAATTTATTTATTATTTGTCATTACGTATTAGAATTTGTCAAAAACGAGATCAAAAATAAAAGAAAAAAAATACAATGACAGGGATGATAAGCACGTTAGTGCACTTATGCATGCCCCCCTATACTGACTACTTAAGTATGAAGTAAGGGTCACGGAAGTCAATTTGTGACTCAAACTGTGAAAATTTGTAGCTGAGACAACTGGATCAGGTAGGACATTCCAGACTTTGACAACTCTGTTACAGAAATCATATTCTTTTACAGTCAAGTTTAGAATGATTTACACTGAGTTTAAAACGGTTGTTCGCGCACGTATTATTGCGATTAAAACAGAAAAAGTCATTTGCAGGTAAAGCATTACTACGTATAATTTTCTATGTAATACCTAGGTCTGACCGCAAGTGACACAGTTCTAAGTTATCCAAACCGAGAATTTCGAGCCTAGCAGCATAAAAGGTAAAGGTAAAGGTTCTCCTCGCACATATGTGCTAGCCGTTCCCGACTCTAGGGGGCGGTGCTCATCTCCATTTCAAAGCCGAAGAGCCAGCGCTGTCCAAAGAAGTCTCCGTGGTCATGTTTCCGGCATGACTCAACGCCAAAGGCTCACAGAACGCTGTTCCCTTCCCACCAAAGGTGGTCCCTATTTTTCTACTTGCATTTTTTATGGGCTTTCGAACTGCTACGTTGGCAGAAGCTGGGACAAGTCACGGGAGCTCACCCCGTTACGCGGCACTAGGGATTCGAACCGCTGAACTGCCGACCTCTCAGTCAATTGTACTGATGTCGGATATATGGTGGGGATTCCAAACAGTTGAACAATACTCTAAGATTGGTCTAGCATAAGTTTTATAAGCTCTAATTAGCACTTACAATGCTTCGCAAAATTACATTTACAACTCTTAATGCTTTTTTAGCAACAGCTGTTACAGTGAACTTTGGCGCCTAGGTTTTCGGAGATAGGTACACCCAGGTCCTTGACAAAGTGAGAATCATTTGCCAAATCAATGCCACCTAGCTTATATTTGACATTTTGATTACGTTTACCAATATGTAAGACAGAGCATTTATTAATCGAAATTTGAAGTTGCCAAATAGATGACCATTCAGACACATAGTCGAGATCAATTGGTGACATTTTACTGAGATTTCCTCCAAATATGATCATTATCAAATAGGAAGTGATTATCAGATCCAGTCCTTTCCTTCTAAAATGTTTTTTTTTCCTAAACAGTGGTCCCAAGTCTTGAAAAGTCATAAAGAACCAAACTTAAAAGGAAAGAAAGGAATTATATTACATGACACCTGCATTAATGGGAAACTTCCAGAAAACTGAAAAAGTGGAATGAATATTATGTCTCATTTTCATTGAATCTGACACAAAAAAGTGAGATTTGGACAACAGAAGCCAAAAAACAGAATAACACTTGGGAAAAATAAGTAATGTTCCAGAGAGCATACTGTATAAGGAAATCTACTCATGCACACCCACTTTTCTTCTTTTTCAGCTCAGTTACTATTTGAAAAAGAAGAAAATTATTCATTAGCATGAGTTGAAGCCTTATTCTTGCCTCTGTTTAGTTACTTTGACTTTAAGAGACATGTTCTACTAAAAACAAATTTAGAAATCCTTGCTTAAGCCATTCTGGAAGTGTGCTACCAATAATCCTGAAAGAACTGAACTCAAAATATTTGGGATTTGACTGAATAATTCTAGTAAAGATCAATAAAAGGCAAACAGCAGTTGCATGAAATTTAATTTAATTTAAAACACTTGACATGAGTTGTCCTGAACATCAGTACTCATGAGCACTGATGATATTATCTAGTTTGGTAATGAAACATCTGCAAACAAACAAGCAAACTAAGAAAACACCAAGGATTTCACTATTCTGAACATCTTGGAAGAGGTATTCTATCAGAACAATGTTCTTCCAGAAATTTTGGGCTCAACTGCAGTCATAAGTCAAGAACTACCTGTATATGCTGAAGTTCAGTTATTCTTTGCTTAACTTTCTAAGCACCACTCTTACTATGGCTTCAAAAAAATTTCATTTTTTGTCTCTGGGTTATTTTTTCTTTTTCTTTTTAAAGAGAATGGTGAGATTTTAAAATGGAGATGCAATGACTGATTTTAGCAGGCCAGTTCATAAGTTGTTTTTTCACTACCCTAAAGAAAACCGTGTGAAATCTGCTTCCCATTTAATGAAGCAGATAGTTTTGGATAGTTGAATTCCTAATTCATTTATTTTTTGGGCCTCCCTGGTGTGGATCAATGGTTTGAATTATGAATTAGTTAATCCTTTGAATTAATTAATAGTACTTTGATGGCTTTTCTTAGAGACGCATTACATGTCTGTCTGTCTGTCTATCTATCTATCTATCTATCTATCTATCTATCTATCTATCTATCTATTTTCACTTGGACGATATGACTGAGTTCTTTTTTCTGGTTTTTTTCCCTCTCTCCCCTTTAAAAATCTTTTAAAAGTGCCAAATTCTCATTCACAAGCATGGTGTGATTCTCAGATATATATCAACCTCATTTGTAGTGTGAACTGCAGCTTATTTTAAAATATCAAAAAGGGTTTTTAAAAAAAACACAGCAAACCCATTTTCCATTTTCTCTGATCTTCAGAAAGAGTTTTTACCTATCTAGCAGGGCCCCGAGTCCTCCCTTAAACCTCTCGTATCTACCCACCCCTGTGTTAGGAACTGATAAGAAAAGGGCAATTCAGATGTTTGTCCGAGGATTGTACAGACAGAATTATGAGGCGCAAATGATCGTTAAGTTGCGATTCAAAGACTTATTGTTCAAGTTTAAACACAAGCATCTAGGTGACTAAAGCTCAACACTACATTGGCACCAGACAAAGGTCAATGGAATTCAGGAGGACTAGGACCATTTATGGCAGGAGTCCTCAAACTTGGCAGCTTTAAGAATTGTGGACTTCAACTCCCAGAATTCTCCAGCCAGCATAGCTGGCTGGAGAATTCTGGGAGTTGAAGTCCACGAGTCTTAAAGCTGCCAAGTTTGAAGACCTCTGATTTATGGCAACTTAATGACTCTAAGCTGATGACTCTGCCCAGTCCCTCCCCCTCACCATAACCCACCTCACTGGTTTGCGTTTGTGGGGAAAATAGGAAGAGGAAAGAGTATTACGTATGTCCATCACCTTGAGTTACCTAAAAAAGGAATAATGGCAGGATAAAAATCTAATAAATAAATAAGTGAGACGAGTTGGGGATCTTGGGCAGTTGACAACAAGGAACAAACTGTTGGCTTCTGGGGACCAGAACTAAAAAGACCAGTAATATTCTATCTTGATCATGGTTGTCAGATCTTGCTGTAAATTTTGTGATTTGATAAATATAATATGATCTCTATAGGGATGCTCTTGAGAGATATCTAGAGGCTATTATTCCTGCGAAAGGTGGTACCTTGCTTGCCTATTGTTGTGGTCCGTACGCGGCCTGTGCAGATTGTAGCTGATTCCGACAATGAGGAGGCTGGTGTGGTACTGCGCCAGCAGCCTGTGCAGCTGGCACTCGAGTCGGACAGTGAGGAGGCTGGAGAAGATGTGGTGTCAGAGGCAGGGATTCAGCCAGGGCCTTCAGAACCTCCAGAAACTCCCATAAGTAAAGAGGACGAAGAGGAGGAGCCTCTTCTTGATGCAGAGCTGCCAAAAGGCAGGAGGGGCTCCTCAGGGGGAGGTCTCCTCGAGAGTAAGGCTTGAGGCTAATTGGCCACTCCCTTAGCCTATTTAAGGAGGAATGGCAACTGAAGCAATTTGCAGGGAACAACTTCGTTCACATACCTTCGTGTCTTGTCTTGCTTATCTTATCAGCTTCCTGCAAATTGCTTCTGGGCATTCTGCCAACCACAGTAAGTTTTCAGTATTATTGTTTGAATTCTTGGCGGCTATTAATGCAGTTAATTAACAGCCGTTGTTGTAAAAAACTGGTTTATTTAGTAAACTAAGGTTTTGACGGACTTTGTGTTTGCTGCATTCTTTGGGGTCCGTAGCTGGGGCTATATGGTATGTCAGGGGTCCCCAAACCCCGGTCTGTGGAATGGCACCGGGCCACGGCATGCCAGAAACCAGGCCACACAAACAAGCAAAGCCACTTCTGGGGAATGCAGGTACATGTAAAACCACACCCCCTCCGGTCCACGGAAAAACCTGTTTCCACGGAATCCATCCCTGGTGCCCAAAAGATTGGGGGGCACAGCGGTATGTGATTGTCACCCCCATTTTACACTATCTGAGTTTCAGGATCTGAAACTTCATGATTCTAATAACTTCATTCGAGCTGTACATTCCAGTCTCAACTCAGAAGAAGAGATTATATTTTTCTTGGGCTCTGCGTTTTTACAAAATACGCACCTGTGAAGCTATGGAAATAGGAAGGCGGCAACAAGGAAAGTCAAAAGAGATACAAAACGTATTTCCTCTTTACAAGGAAAAACAGAAAAAGGAATGCCGCAGTAATTTTTGTAAAGAAGTAATGTTGCTATAACACTTATTTTGTAGGAGATTGTTTTATATGCATGGTTTACACGTTCCACAGAAGGTAAAACCCACAAAGATACTTTCACTGTAAAAGTTCTTGTTTCCTACGTTCAGATATATCAAAGCTATAAATATATCCTAAAAACGTGCAACCGCACCCTAAGCTGGTCCATTCAGAAGTAAATCCTCCCAATTCACTACTGCCAAATGTCTTTAGGATTATAGAGTTCAAGCTAAGCTCTGGCAAAGCTGAAAAAGGTTTAAAATTTATACTGCCAAGTATCCACATTTATTAAAGGTGCATTTATGCATAAATTTAACCGTTCGTATTGTGCGTATTTTATTTGTCTATTATTCTTAGGCCAACAATGGATGAACAGGGGGCTTCGGAAGACAATATGTTCGGACAAAATATTAACATCTTATTTGGATATGAAATACTGGTACGTTGGAGTATACGAACGATGGCTAACCTTTTCTGGACCGAGTACCCAAAGCGTGCGCGCCCGAACCCCCAAATGCAATGCATGCGCTGCCCCCCGCATGTATCCTGCCCCCGTGCATGCACACATGGTCCCCCCCATGCCCCATGCCCCCCCACACCCAACACACACCCCGCGCATGTGCGGCATAGACCTAGACCAGCTGGCCAAGGGGAGGTGCATGGGCATGCGTGATAGAACTGAACTGGGGCAACAGCTCGCGTGCCCACGGAGAGGGCGCTGCGTGTAACCTCTGGCATGCGTGCCATAGTTTCGCCATCACGGGAGCATGCAAACATGAATCTGTATGCGAATTATACTAAAAAGAAGGAAAAACAAATCACTGGTAACGTGTCACGAGATAAATGCACAAATTGACCCCAATGTGCATTAAGAAGGACTTCTAGACATAGATGATTAGGGATTCTCTAAGTCAGGAGTCCCCAACCCCCCGGTCCATGGAGCACCATCTGTCCGTGGCATGCTGCCATCAATCAAAGCCCCGTCCAGGGAATGCTGGAAGCACATGAAACCATGCCCCCACCAGTCCACGGAAAAACCTCTGTCCACGGAACCAGTCCCTGGTGCCCAAAAGATTGGAGGCCACTGCTGTAAGCTATCAGGTGCCACACAGACATAAAATGGAACTATATGTTATAGGACAGTGATGGCTAACCTTTTTGCCATCATGTGCCAAAAGTGGGGGGGAGTGGGGGGTGGCACATGTGCGTGGGCCCACATCCATAATTCTATGCGCCCCACTCCCCGCATGCGCACATGACCCCCTCACGCGCTCCCCCTGGTTTTGGCACGCAATAGGCCTGGTTTTTGCTCTCCCCAGGCTCCAGAACCTCTCTAGGAGTCTGGGGAGGGCAAAAACGGCTTTCTCCACCCCCTGGAGGCCCTTCAGAGGCCAGAAACAGCCTGTTTGCTGACTTCCAATGGGACCGGAAGGCCCATTCTTTGCTCTCCCCAGGCTCCAGAGCCTCTCTAGGAGCCTGGGGAGGGCAAAAACGGCCCCCCCCCCCTGGAAGCTGGAAACAGCCCATTTGCTGACTTCTGGTGGGCCCAGAAGGCCCAAAAATCAGCTGGCTGGCACAAGTAAGTGCGCCGGAGCTGAGCTCGTGTGCCCACCAATATGGCTCCATGTGCCACCTGTGGCAAGCGTGCCATAGGTTCGCCATCACGGTTATAGGAGAAAAAAATATATATGGCCGACACCCAAATTGTTTACTCTGCATCAAACCATCAGCACCTCACAATTCGGTTCTGAAAGAGCTTAATGATAAAAGGGGATTATATAAATCAAACTGTATAAGACGGAGGGGAAAGAGAGGAATGCCATATGGACAGCAATTTGGGACTGGAACCATATAGTCTATAACGTGCCTTTTCCATTTTATGTAATTGTTTTTATGCCACAGATTACTTAAAGGAATAAAACATTTATAGTATTAAAGTATTACAAACGTTAAAATCCCCCTTGCCCCCAATGCACACATTTCTAACCAAATCTCTAAAAAGTGCAGTCAGGCAGCTCCAAGGAAAAGCTTGAACAAATACATCAAAATATTTGGGGCTTCCTTAAATACTGGTAAGGAAAACGATCTACGTGTGAATGGCCCTTATGGAAAAGTCCTCTCTTTTCTTTAACCAACATAGGAGGATGAGAGATAAGGGTTTCCATTCCTGACATTACATTGGGTATAAGGTTTGTATGGTTCAGTGGTGAAATCCATTTTTTTTTACTACCAGTTCTGTGGGCGTGGTTTGGTGGGCGTGATGTGGCTTGGTGGGCGTGTCTCGGTGGGTGTGGCAGGGGAAGGATACTGCAAAATCTCCATTCCCACCCCACTCTGGGGCCAGTCAGAGGTGATATTTGCCGGTTCTTCGAACTACTCGAAATTTCCGCTACCGGTTCTCTGAACTGCTCGAAATTTCCGCTACCAGTTCTCCAGAATCTGTCAGAACCTGCTGGATTTCACCCCTGATTCCAACCAGTGGTGGGCTGCCCTCAGTTTGGACCGGTTCTATAGAACTGGTAGTAAAACTGGCGGGAGACTCCACCCACCAACCCCGACATCATCAGGAAGCTTCTGTGGGCGTGGCTTGGTGGGCGTGGTGTGGCTTGGTGGGCATGTCTCGGTGGGTGCGGCAGGGGAACGATACTGCAAAATCTCCATTCCCACCCCACACTGGGGTCAGCCAGAGGTGGTATTTGCCGGTTCTTCGAACTACTCAAAATTTCCACTACCGGTTCTCCGAACTGCTCAAAATTTCCACTACCAGTTCTCCAGAACCTGTCGGAACCTGCTGGATTTCACCCCTGATTCCAACCAGTGGTGGGTTGCCCTCAGTTCGGACCGATTCCATAGAACTGGTAGTAAAACTGGCAGGAGGCTCCACCCACCAACCCCGACGTTATCAGGAAGCGAAGCGACGCGCGAGCGAAACAAGCACACACGCACAGCCTCATTGCGAACCGGTAGTTCCAAACGAAGATTATTCTAGCCACTCGTGCAAAGAAAACACTTATTGCAATAATGTGAAAATTAGTATCGGTTTGAAAGAGTTATATAAATGGCTATTTTTTTTTCCTGAACAAAAAAAAAAATTGCAGGTGTGTATTTTTTAAAATCTGTTCGGAGGAAATGTGATGCCCGTTTTTTTTCCTGGATGCCTGGAATTGAATACAAGTGACTCTTGAAAATGAAAATCAGCAGTCAACTCCATCTCCATCTGCAGGAGAATGCTTCCTGTTGTTTGAAAGCTACATTTCGCTCTGTAATTTGATGTGTTTCTATTGCGCTAATCGGATGCAAGTTCCGCCAGTGGAAAATGAAGAGCAATCTTGATAATTTCAGGCATTAAGTGAACTAAATCCCCCCCCCCTCTTTTTTTTTGAAAGACCTGGGCAGGTTTGCAAAATGGCTGCCCGGGCCTCTCATCTTGAATAGCTGCTACATGACATCCAAAGGAGAAGGGTTATTTCCACAGATGGAGAGGATTTTGAATGGAAGCTGCTGGGAAAGAGACCGGCCTTGCCATTAAAATGGCCGATATTAACAATTGAGATTCCTTTCCCTCTATTTTCAGAAATGCGCTTGGGAATCACTTTTCTCCTCACGTACCTCTTTGTGCCACCTTCTAAAAAAAAAAACACACACACAACAACAACCCGTACACTTTTTTTTATTGTTTTCTGGTATTATTTTGTCCGCTGCTGGATAGACATCCATTTCAGTAAATGTAGATGAAAATGATCTCACGTATAAAGTACTTTGATTTTACCTCAGATTCTCAAATTTCCTAGCTTTGTTTGCAAGACGGAGCCATTACCTCAGTGACTATAAAGGCAGGATAGAGATGATGATGATATATTATTATCTGTTTTATTCATTAAACATGAAACTCAGTCAACTGAACATATTATTATTAGTAGTAATATATTATTATTATTATTATCTCTTATTCATTAAGCATGAAACTCAGTCAACTGAACATTCAAAAAATGCATCACAAATACCATTGACTGGTGCTAATGGTTGATACGGGTTGCTGCCAGCGTCCTAGGTATCAACCAAGTACCTTCTTAAGATGTACGATGTCCCAAGTAGCGCAGTTTTTTTGCAGTTCCGCTGGTGTTATTGCAGGAAGCTGCAATTTGCTGATGTATCTTATAAAATTCTTGGACACGGTACCAAGTGCCCCGATGACAATGGGTATCACTGTTACCTGTTTCATCCATAGCCGTGTAGTTTCGATGGCCACGTCGCGATATTTCATGATTTTTTTCCAGTTCTTTTTCTTCGACTCTGGCATCTCCTGGGACCGCGATGTCAATAAATTGTACGTTTCGGTTTTCGACAACTGTGATATCTGGTGTGTTGTGCTCCAAGTGACGATCGGTCTGTATTTGAAAGTCCCACAAGATCTTCATCTTC
Organism: Ptyas mucosa; assembly: GCA_012654045.1. NCBI lineage: Eukaryota > Metazoa > Chordata > Lepidosauria > Squamata > Colubridae > Ptyas > Ptyas mucosa. The sequence goes on along the minus strand of WNWU01000049.1, from coordinate 7,576,651 downwards.
TCATTTTCTATAACTTTTTCCACTTTATCTTCCCATGACTTTTTGGATACAGGTAAGTTGTATTTTTTTAAATAATGACCAGTGGATTAATTTAGCAACTTGGTCGTGTCTAGCTTTGTAATCAGTTTGTGCGATTTTTGCTGCATTCACATATTAAATGTGAAACAGTTTTGACTTTGTTGTTGCAAAGTCGGGAGTTTGGATTGTCAGTGGATTTTTGTATCTTTGCTTTCATGGCATTAGTTTGTAATGCTTGTTCTTGAGCAGCGAGTATTAAACCTTCCGTTTCTTTCTTGATGGTTTCCATCTTAAGGTATGCCCATGTCAAGTTGTCATCACATTTTCTCGTTCAATGTTTTTCTATTATTATTATTATTATTATTATTATTATTATTATTATTATTATTATTTGCTGGCAGCAGCTCATATCAACTATCAGTGCCAGTTAATGATATTTGTGATACATTTTTAAATGTTTGGTTGACTGAGTTTCATGTCTAATGAATAAAAAAGGTAATACTAATAATATTTATTTATTATTAGGGGGTTGCCTAATAATTGCCGCAGGGTTGCCGCTCCTAATATAAAATGGTGATAAATAGACCTGCCAATTTCAAAGAATCTGTAGAACTATTCTCTGAAAAATTTATAAAAGATTCACAAGTTGCAAAAGATGCCTGTAGCATCTTTTCCAACTCACGAGCGTTATTAAAAGAATTAAGTTTTGGGTGAGCTGAGGCTCACTTCGCCCAATGTATGGAGAGAGTAAACTTACGTGGTGGCGCAGGAGACTAAAGCATTGTGATTAACATTCAGATGCCTGCAATTACTACAAGTTCAAATCTCACCAGGCTCGAGGTTGACTCAGCCTTCCATCCTTTCTAAGGTAGGTAAATTGAGGACCCAGATTGTGGGGGCAATAAGCTGACTTTGTATAAATATACAAAAGTATGAAGGCTATTGCTTAACGCATTGTAAGCCACCCTGAGTCTCCGGAGAAGGGCGGCATATAAATCAAATTAAAAAAAACCAAAACAACAACCTAGTATTTAAAAGAAGGGGGAAGAAAATGTATTTATGCAGATGTAGGTTACGAGACCAGGTCACAATTACTGTACCACAATAAATTAGCAATTGTAATGCGCTCAAAAACCCAGGTGTTTCTAAAACCTTCTGAGATAGCCTGAAAACCTTTTGATGTGGGTGAGTTTGACAGTCTCTTGTTGTACGATGGTTGTTTCTTTGTTCTAAAATGTTGACTCTGACTTCTGTAATGCAGTGTCCTGGGAGGTTAAAATGCTTTGCTATTATTAATTTTCAGTCCTGATGTTAAATTTTGTATTCATTACTTCTTTGGCACAATGTCGTGTGTTCCCCCCCCCCCCCCCCCGTTTCTTCAGTGCGGAATCCAGACAATAAAGGGCTTAG
>WNWU01000049.1:7522735-7540443 GCA_012654045.1 Ptyas mucosa | reverse complement strand
TAAAATAAAATAAAATAAAATAAAATAAAATAAAATAAAATAAAATAAAATAAAATAAAATAAAATAAAATAAAATAAAATAAAATAAAATAAAATAAAATAAAATAAAATAAAATAAAATAAAATAGCCTTACTTGGAATTCTGCTTTACTGGTTCAGGAAAATCATTTTCTATTTCACCAGCAGAAATAGATTCTTACCATAGATTAACCTACAGACTTCAACAATTGTGGGGTTCCAATACTCGGATGGGAAACCTTTGGATCCTGTAATCTAAGAAGAAAGCCGAGCTACTATCCAGTGACTTACTTATCTTGATTAAACACTTACAGATCAATCAATCAATAAATGTATTTGTCGAGCTTCCTCTTAATGAGATTTTTTTATCCTAAGGATGGATATGCATACCTTTATATGCATTCTGTACTAAGCCAATGGAATCACCACATTGGTTTCTCTCAGGATTAAAATATCGTCTGTGCCTTATTTTTTTTTTTAATTTGATTTATATGCCGCCCTTCTCCGGAGACTCAGGGCGGCTTACAATGCGCTAAGCAATAGCCTTCATACTTTTGTATATTTATACAAAGTCAGCTTATTGCCCCCACAAACTGGGTCCTCAATTTACCTACCTTAGAAAGGATGGAAGGCTGAGTCAACCTTGAGCCTTGGTGAGATTCGAACCTGCAATAATTGCAGGCAGCTGATGTTAATAACAGGGTGCTTTAGACCACTGTACTATCCAAGGCTCTTTATTGAAACGTTTACACCAAGGTTTATTCCAAATGTAACTAATTTCAAAGTGGAAGCAAATAAGGAACGTGCAATCAGGAGGCAAACATTATTACGTAAAAATGAGTGATCTTCTAAGCTTAAATCTGTTTTTAATAAGAAAAAGTGGTCCTGGGAGACCTGGAGAACTACAGCCGAAGTCTTTTCTTCGAGTACATTATTTGTGCTACCCCACTGGTTTCCGAACGGAACATAAGTAAATACGGATTGCATGGTGAGTCTGATAGGGCTTCTTAATTGTTTTTCTTGTAAGGCAGATTAGCAGATCAGAAAGCTTAACATTTAAAAAAAAAAACCTGATTAATCTCAGCCCCCTAGTAATATGCTAATGGGAATATGATTTCTCCCCGGTATTGCTATTTGTCTGCATAATCACTTTATCAACTCCAGATGTTAGGGGTCGAAAGTCAGTCTTCCCAAATGTAACGGGATTGCCTTTAAAATTATGCAGAGACAATTTAAGGGCAGGTGGGCGATAGATTTTTCTATATTAATGAAAAAGAGAGAGTAAGCAAAACAAAGAATGCTAACCTACAGTAGTGGCCAAAATTGTGGAAACCTTTTTGGGAAAAGTGTATTTTTGAGGTTTGATGGCTAATAACACTTTTTTCTCTTTTTTTTTGGAGTTTCAAGATAATCCTATTCCACTGCTGGAATGGCCCTGGGAATAGCCCAGACCTTAACCCAATTGAAAATCTATGGAGCCGACAAAAGAAACTTGTTCATCAGAAGTGACCCAGCAATAAAACCCATTTAATAGAAGCAATCCTTCAATCTTGGTTTCACATTAGAACAGCTGCAGAACTAAAAGACTTGGTTCACTCCATGGGAAGATGTTGTAAGGCTGTAATTCATGCTAAAGGTTACCAAGCTAAGTATTAACTGACATGGTGATAATTTTTGTATATCTCATTTGTTTTCTATGTATTTCACTTTTCTTCTTTACACTGTAACTGCTGTTCTAATAGCAAATCCCTCATAAAAGTTATTGCATTACACTCTTGATTAATTATCTTTCCATTGATATATAATTTTATGGTTCTACTTTAAAAAAAAAGTGGTGTTATTAGCCAGTTTTAAGAAAATAACACTTTCCCCAAAAGGTTTCCACAATTTTGGCCACTAGTGTAGAAAGTGTATATCAGAATCAGAATAGAGCTTGGAGGTCTTCTATGGGAAGTGATTCTGAGGAAGGAAAAAGTTTTGAGAGATTTCTAGATGTGACAGGCATTTGAAGATCCATATAAGGCTGAGGGGATAAATAATAAACGGTATTTGATTGTAGCTTGGTTCTTCCCAAAAGGAACCATTTGCATGGCAGACTGGATATCAAGGAAGAATTCAGAGAGTGAGAACATAAAAAGGAGGACTTTTTGAAAATATGGAAATAGTTGATCGGAATCAAACTAAACTCTTGTCTCAGAGATTACCAAATTAGCAAAATTACTCATTCAATCCTTATTTAATTTCCAAATTCAAGCTCTCATCCTACCATCAGTGAGAATTGTAAGAATTATAATTGATCTATCATGTTCAAAGTTGACTAGTTGCTATTGTCCTTTAAAGAATTGCTGAACAGACAAGAAATACTGTATATATGTGAACACTTAATTGGTAATATTTTTGTAACAAACTTATCACACAATCAGTTGAAATGGGTTAAATTGTCACACTTATTAAAAAAAGAGTATTTCTTTAGTCTGATTAGGTTAAGGATGTGAAGAATAAATTTATAGATATAGACATTGGTGATCTGCCACTAGATACTTATTAGTATCAAATTCCCAAGTACATTTGTAATTAAGCTGTGCATAATTATAAAGCCAAAAGGCACAAGCGGATGTTAGGACTACAAAGTATTCCTAATTTCTTCCTAGTTTTAACCCAAAGTGTCTCCGCCTTTTTGTGAATTGATCACGATTTCAATTCACTCAATTTTCTAGATTCCCTAAATCAGCAGAATCCAGAAGAGGTCACATCCCCTTAAAATTCAACCAAAATATTTGCATATTTGTTTATTTTATTGCAGCACCTATCCAAGACCTATCCTTTCCTTCCATTTTTATTCAGCATCCCATAACTCAAAGTCTTTGAATTATAGCCGATAGGACAGTGGTGAAATCCCGCTCGGATCGCCATTGGTTCCCTGCCCATGCATGCATGGTGCACGGCAAAAGCAGGCTGCATGCATACCTATGCAGTGCCTGCCAAACATGCACTTCACACGGAAAAAAAGACTTCCCTAGGAAAATAGAACAGAGAGGAGAGGAACAGCTGTGCCGAACGATTCAGCTTCGCTAGAAAGCAGGATTTCCTGCTTTCTAGCGAAGCTAAACCAAGCGGCACAGCTGATCATCGGAAATACCAGTTTAGACGAACCGGTAGCTCTTTTATAAACTACCAGTTTGACCAAACCGGTAGCTAACTATACTGTTACTTTCCCACCAAAGGTGGTCCCTATTTTTCTACTTGCATTTTTTTTTACATGCTTTCGAACGGCTAGGTTGGCAGAAGCTGGGACAAGGAACGGGAGCTCACTCCGTTACACGACACTAGGGTTTCGAACCGCTGAACTGCCGACCTTTCGATCGACAAGCTCAGCGTTTTAGCCACTGAACTACCACGTCCCTTTTTATTCTCACATTAGAAATGCGTTTTTCTATAACTATTTCCCTTCTCCCAAACTATAGGATCTACTTCTCCCACTCCTGCTAAAAATGCTGACATTTGGAAATCAAAACAATGAGCAAAAAATGGGTAGTAATAGAGTAGAACCCCCGCTAAAAGCATTAAAGCATGTTTTAATCCTGGTGCCTTAGATCAGTAAACATCCATTTAATATTAAGGCCCTTTTGTATAAATTCAGTTAAAAAGGAAGGCACCCTTCTTCAAAATCCTACGTTAACTGTAGTTCATTTGCATTGGGTGAGACCTTGCACTGAATCTAAAGTGGAAAAAATATGTGGCTGGAAAAAAAAAGATCTGATTGCTAATGCTTTTTACAGTCTCACATGTGATAGTGTAGTGATGGAATGCCTTCATTAGGAGAAATACATATGTACCTTTTTCTGGTGGGCCTATTCTCCTTCGCTCTACAGTCAGACTTCAAGAAAAATTACATTATTATGTTGCATTTCCAAAAAGCTTGGGGGCCCATTATGTGCCCTTGGAGCATGGGGGAGAAAAATCCACTGTATGTTTGAGATGCATTTGGTGGATAATTATAATTTATATCCTGCCCAAAACCTCCTTTTCTTTGCTGACATTTGCTTTCTTTGGTGACTCTTCTTTACTAACAAGGCAGAAAGACTTCCAGAAGCGTCTTTAAATTATGTAGCTTTTTAATAAAATTGATATATACGGTATATGAACCAAATGATAAAGGGAAATATTTGTAGCTCAGGGTTGAAATGAAGGGTCCTTGATCCTCTCTGAGCTGGGTTGTTTTCTTGCCGGCGTTTCCTGATGCAAACTAAATATCATCAGCACTAGTACTAGGACATCACTGGATGACGTTACCTAGTTTGGTAATGAAATGTCTGCAAGAAAAGTCTGTAGAGGTTCTCAGTCATCCAGGTCATGGTTGTCCCAAAGGTGCTTTTTTCAGGAGGCGACTGGACTTTCTTGTTTTTCTTCTTCAGCTTCTTGGATGAGAAGCAAAACATCTTCAAAAGAAAAAAACCCAGAAAGCAGGGGTGAAATGCTCCCGATTCGGACCGGATCACACGATCTGGTAGCGATGGCGGCAGGTGGTTCGGAGAACCGGTAGCAAACATCCCTGCCTCCCCCCCCACCATGCCCAGCTGAGCCGTGCAATCATCAGAGGCTTTTTTTTTACTTTTTAAAAGCATTTTTTCTACAACCTCTTCGGCTGAAAAAATGCTTTTAAAAGTAAAAAAAAAGCCTCAGATGATCGCGCGGCTCAGCTGGGATCGTCAGAGGCTTTTAAAAGCCTCTGACGATCCCAGCTGAGTTGCCTGATCGGCAGAGGCTTTTTTTTCTTTTAAAAGCCTCTGACAATCCCAGCTGAGTTGCCTGCTCGGCAGAGGCTTTTAAAAGAAAAAAAAAGCCTCTGCTGATCAGGCAACTCAGCTGAGATCGTCAGAGGCTTTTGAAAGCATTTTTGACAACCTCTTCGCTGAAGAGGTTGTAGAAAAAAATGGATTTAAAAGTAAAAAAAAATGGCCACACCCACCTAGTCACATTATCCCCCCCCCCAAACAAACCACACCCACAGAGTATCTCTACAGACTTTTAGCTACACAATTTGGGATGAACACCCTTTGAATGGCATGGGAGTAGGAATGGATTTCCAGAGGAAAAAAAAAATTGAAGACTACAGGAACCATTTGCATCATTCAGGTGAGACCCTGAGGACATAGGAAAACCTCCAAGTGCTTCAACGACCCTCTAAAAGGATGCAAATGACCAGCTGTCTGCAAGGAATATACCGTATTTTTCAGAGTATAATACGTACTTCACCCCCCCCCCAAAAAAAGTGGGTGAAAATTTTGGTGTGTCTTATAGACCGAATATGACCCCATTTTGGGGCTCCCGAACCCTCCGCACATCACATTTTTGTCCTCCCCAGCCCTCAGAAGCACTCTGTAGGCCAAAAATGGGCACGTTTTTGGTGAAAACGGGATGTGCAGAGGGATTCGGGAGCCCAAAAATGGGCCTGTTTTTGACCTGCAAAGCAGGGGTGAAATCCAGCAGGTTCTGACGAACCGGTAGCGGAAATTTTGAGTAGTTCAGAGAACTGGCAAATACCACCTCTGGCTGGCCCCAGAGTGGGGTGGGAATGGAGATTTTGCAATATCCTTCCCCCTGGAGTGGGGTGGGAATGGGGATTTTGCAGTATCCTTCCCTTGCCATGCCCACCAAGCCACGCCCACCAAGCCACGCCCACAGAACCGGTAGTAAAAAAAAAATTGGATTTCACCACTGCTGCAAAGAGCTTCTTCCTCTAAATCTAGGTGTGTCTTATAGTCCGAAAAATACGGTAAATCCTTCCCTCCTTCACCATCCCGTCAGAGCTGAAGAAGCTTCTTGGATGAGAAGCGAAACATCTTCAAAAGAAAAAACAAGAAAGTCCAGTTGCCGCCTGAAAAAAGCACTTTTGGGATGGTCTGCAAGAAAACAACCAAACTCAGAAAGAAGCAGGGATCCCTTGTATAAATCAATCTGGTGAAATGCCCTATTTTTTAAGAGTTAATATTCTGCATTCCCAAGCGATTGCAAAGCAAACGATATACCTGGGTAGATTAGCTTCTGCTGCAAAATGCATATTACTTTTTTCAAAAACCTCAGGGTTGCTTTGTCTGCAGTCTTGCCCCCAAAGAGAGGGGGAAAATATCTCCAATTCTGATTTCCTTTCAAGACCTTTTAATGTTGACTTTGATGGGGAAGTGTATGAGCAGGTGTTTTTTTTTTTTAATGGTTTGTAGTATGTTGTTAAATACTTTTAATTGTTAAGTGTCATCCTGGTGTTTTCAATTTATTTTTGTGTGCTGCTGAGTTAGGCTCATTTTAATCGTGCTGTTATTGTAATGATTCCCCCTTGGAAACCAGGGGTGTCTGGTGAACATCAGAACTGGTAGAACAAAGGAAAAGGCAGGTGTGCCAGCCAACTCATCTGAGACCAGTTCTGCTCCGTAATACCTCTTCCTTAGCAATGGCATTAAGAAGAGTGATCCTTAAGATACCCGAATGCACTTCAGATGATTCCTTCCTTTGCTTCAATAGATTTACATGCTATCCTATTTGATGGTCTCGTGGAGGAGAAGAAATTTTACCTAACTGTTGTATCTTCCAGTTAGATTCCTGATCTAAAGTGAGGAGCATTTTTCCATTGTTTGGCTTTAAGGAAGGGATGCAGATTTTGGGGAGGGACACGGTGCTGAAATACCACCAGAATACAGCATTGGAAGGGACCTTGGAGGTCTTCTAGTCCAACCCCCTGCTCAGACAGAAGATCCTATACCATTTCAGACAAATGGTTGTCCTATCTCATTTTGAAAAGCTCCAGTGTTAGAGCACCCACAACTTCTGGGAGCAAATTGTTGCAGTGCTGATTGATTGTTCTGTCAGGAAATTTCTCTTTAGTTCTAGGTTGCTTCTCTCCTTGGTTAGTTTCCATCCATTCCTTCTTGTCCTGCCCTCAGGTGCTTTGGAGAATAGCTTGACTCCCTCTTCTTTGTGGCAGCCCCTGAGATGTTGGAAAACTGCTATCATGTCTCCTCTAGTCCTTCTTTCCATCAAAGTAGACATACCTAGTTCCTGCAACCGTTCTTCATATGTTTTAGCCTCCAGACCCATAATCTTCTTTGTTGCTCTTCTCTGCACTCTTTCCAGAGTCTCAACATCTTTTTTACATCATGGCGACCAAAACTGGATGCAGTATTCCAAGTGTGGTCTTACCAAGGCATCATAAAGTCGTATTAACACTTCATCTTTGCTGCTCTTTTTTGCATTCTTTCTAGATTGCCGGAGAGAGATTGGGGAGAGATAGATAGATAGATAGAGATAGAGATAGAGAGATAAAGATAGAGAGATAGAGATAGATAGATAGATAGAGAGAGAGAGAGAGAGAGAGATAAAGATAGAGAGATAGAGATAGATAGATAGATAGATAAAGATAGAGATGAGATAGATAGAGATAGAGATAAAGATAGAGAGATAGAGAGATAGATATAGATAGATAAATAGAAAGATAGATAGATAGATAAAGATAGATAGAGATATAGATAGATAAATAAAGATATATATATATAGAGAGAGAGATAAAGATAGAGAGATTATAGAGATAGAGATAGATAGATGAGAGAGAGAGAGAAATACATAGAGATAGATAGATAGATAGATAGATAAAGATAGATACATAGATAGAGATGAGATAGATAGATAGATAGATAAATAGATAGATAGATAGATAGATAGATAGATAGATAGATAGATAGATAAAGAGAGATAGATAGAGAGAGAGACAGGGAGGGGTCTGCATATAGTCACGATTTGTTCCCTGCTGAATGAATCAGCTTCTGAACTGGTTATGAGATCTGACAAACTGACGTGATTCAAGTCAGCAGACAGTTGAAAGCATAGGGAGTTGTTTCATTATGTACGCAGATAATTGCTTTAATTGGGATATTTATTATTTTTAATGAGGAATGTGAAAAAAAAAAGAAAAAACAAACATGACTTGAATTGAATTGGAATACTTTAACTGGCCAAGTGTGCTTAGACACGCAAGGAATTTGTCTCCCGTGCAGGACCTTTCAGTGTACTTGCAAACAACAGAGGAATACTAATAATACTACTAATACTAATAAAAGCGTGCAACCAGTAGGAGGGGGATGTAAGAGGTAATAAAATAATACTGCAGCCACACTCTGTGGGTTAATATACATACACATTGGGTAAAACTTAGTAGTCACCGAATATTGTCAGCTGCAAGAATTAGGGGCACAGCAGAGTGATGGCATGGGGGAAGAAACCGCCTGTGTGTCTACTTGTTTTGACCTATAGCAATGCTGTTCTGACCCAGCTACCGAAACATGACAAACCCTCTGTAGTTGAACTCAAAGATTCCTTTAGTAGGAGCACCACCAAACCCGGCAAGAAGTTTCTCTCTCAACGCAGGCCGGCAAGTCCGTCCGACAGGGAGATGAATAGTTGTCTGCCACATCTACTCATCTCTGCCCCCCTGCCTTTCATCCCCAGAGCTAGGGTGGGGCTTCGCTAGCAGCGGTGGCTCTTCTGTCCCAAGGACCGGCCGATAGATTTCCACTGCTCTCCTCTCCTCTGCCTTCTGCGCATCCGTGCGTCAGGCACTGGACCCAGCTGTTCCTCCTCTTCCTCATCAGCCAACTCCAGACCTAAGGGCTGTTGACTCTCCACCTGAAGGCTGATGGACGTCCCAGGCTCCGCCTCTGTCTGTCTCTCTCTGCCAGCTCCATTCCCTCTTCCTCCTCGGAGCTCTCAGGTTGCCTTGATGCTAACCCTGACTCCCACGCCTCCTCCTCCTCCTCCTCCTCCGATTCAGCTGTTGGAAGGGCCAGCGGCCAACAGGCCACAACAAGCGTAATGGCCAATAGGAGTGTTCCAAGGGGAGGAGTTGAAACAGTTTACGTCCAGGTTGTGGGGGAATTTGTAGCTATTTTCTCAGCCTTCCTTCTGATCTGCGCAACACACAGGAAGGCAGGCTGGTTGCAATTGTTTTTCTTCTGTCGTCCTAACTAACCGTTGAAGTCTCTGGTGCACTTCAGCCCGAAGTCCTGTTTGGTTGCTGAGTCAAACCAGACAGTTATCGAAGTACAAATGACAGGCTCGATAATTCCTCTGTAAAACTGTATGCTATGTGTAAAATGAGAAAATGAAGACGGCCCCTGTGTTTGAATTCATTTATTTTATTTATTTGTCAAGCATGTATAGGATAACAGATGTAAGTATAAACGTGATTATGAATACAGGAAATGGATACGAATAAATGGGGACAGTAGGACAGGGACGGATGGCACGTTGGTGCGCTTATGCACTCACCTTACAGACCTCTTAGGAATGGGGTAAGGAGCCTGAGTGGCGTAGCAGGCTAATGCCTCCTATTAAGGCAGCATTTAACATCCAGCTGCCTGCAATTACTGCGAGTTCAAATCCCACCAGGCTCAAGGTTGACTCAGCCTTCCATCCTTTCTAAGGTGGGTAAAATGAGGACCCGGTTTGTGGGGGCAATAAGCTGACTTTGTATAAAAATATACAAAAGTATGAAGGCTATTGCTTAGCGCATTGTAAGCCGCCCTGAGTCTCCGGAGAAGGGCGGCATATAAATATAAATAAATAAATAAATAAATAAATAAACAGTAGACAGTCTAAGGTTAAGGTTAAAGTCTGGGGAAGTAACCACGGAGTCAGGTAGTGCATTCCAGGCATTGACCACTCTGTTGCTGAAGTCGTATTTTCTGCAATTGAGTTTGGAGCGGTTTACCTTAAGTTTGTATCTATTGTGTGCTCGTGTATTGTTGCGGTTGAAGCTGAAATATTCATTGACAGGTAGGACGTTGTCAGGGGTGGGTTCTACTTACCTTTACTACCAGTTCGCAACATGCACTTCTGCGCATGTGCAGAAGCTTCCTGATGACCTTGGGGTCAGTGGGCGGAGCCTCCCACCAGTTTTACTACTGGTTCTATAGAACCGGTCTGAACCGGGGGCAACCCACCACTGGTAGCAGATAATTTTATGTACTACGCTTAGGTCAGACCGAAGGCGGTGTAGTTCTAGGTTGTCTAAGCCCAAAATTTGAAGCCCGGTGGCATAAGGTATTCTATTGCGAGCAGAGGAGTGAAGGACTCTTCTCGTGAAAAAGCTCTGGACTCATTCAATTGTATTATTGTCCAATATACAGTGCGGGTTCCAGGCAGATGAGCTGCTGATTCGGATTAAATCTTTATTTTATTTTAATTTGATTCAGGTTAAATCTTTAGACAGGTACCACAGCTGGAGAACCAAAGGCCGGTTGGGTATCATGTAAAGACGCTTCCACTCAACTTCTTTTCCGTCTAGTTCTCGATGTTGAGAATGAAATTCCAGAAGCGTCCAGCTTCGTTTTCTCAAGCAGATCTCCGTATAACGATGATTTACATCTTCTCCTTGGCTTTCATCGTAGGACATTAATAATGCATCAGCTCGGAGAATATATATATATTTTTTTCGTTATTACCATATTTATATCCAATCCTCTTTCCAGTGATCTCAAGGGAACATCGTAACGATGACTGGGCTAGAATACGGTTTAAAGCCGGAAGTTGGAAGTGGAAGGGAGTGATGTCAGATATTTTTTTCATTCAGTCAAGGTGCGATGAATATCTCTAAGTCGATTAGTCTCATTCAAAATCCTCCAAGGAACTCTGCCTCGGACATAGAGCTTGGAGAGGTCCATGGAATAGAAAGCAGAGAAGGAAGTAACGAAGCAACTCACTTCTAGTCTTGCTAACCTAACGGCTTGGGCTGGGAGGAAAGGGGGAAAGAAATGAATTCAGGGAACCAGCAGGATCCGCAGTCCATGCTGCCCACTCTGCAATCTTTTTGGATGAGTGGCAAGACTGTGAAGGGTCAGGCACGCACTCAATAAGATAACTATATCTGAATGACAGGGCACAACCAGCAATCTTCACAGCATCTCTCTCTCTCTCTGTGTCTCTGTCTCTGTCTCCCTCTCCCTCTCCCTCTCCCTCTCTCTCTCACACACACACACACACACACACACACACAGAAGGTTTGCTTAGTGACCATGTCACTTACGGATCATTTCATTGCAAGCAATTGCGGTCACTAAATGAGATCTACCCGTATGGTGGTCGTAGCAGGTCCGTTGAACGCTGGCTCCTTTGTCCACGCAATATCGGCACAGCCACAAAATTCACACTGGTATGGCTTTTATTGACTATTTCTGAATCCCCTGTGGATACTGGATATCGCCGCATTCATCGTAGAAAGCAATGATTTTTAATGGGATTTTATCTGATGAGTGGCGAAAAGAATATCCCGGGTTTCAAATTAAATTTTATTTGCTTTCTCGGACGGGTTTTCTAGATGTTTCTGCTGAAATATTCGTTATGCTAGTTCATGGCCAGAGGGCCTGCTTTAATATAATGTGGTTTCATTAAAAGTCATATTGTTTATCCAGAAGCTAATGCTGTCAGTATCTATTGATTCATAGCGAAGGTAATTTTGTATTTTTTGATAGCGAGTCAAGAAACATTAAAGCGGCTGTTACTTCTTATGACTTCAAAGGAAATATATGACAACGAGTTTGGTATTTGTTCAGAATAGACACTGATAGGCAAAGAACAGGGATAAAGTTTTTAAAAAGCAAAATTCTGATTTTGGGGCAGAGACTGCTTTAAGTTACAGCAACCCATTTGCTGTCACGCTGATTACTTGTGAAATTTAAACTTCTATTAGCAATAGCAATAGCACAAGGAAGGAAGGAAGGAAGGAAGGATATATCATATATAAACAGAGAGCAAACCTCCCTCTCTTGTAGCACTGATGATGTTACCTAGTTGGGTAATGAAATGCCTGCAATTAAAGTCCCCAAGTGAGCACCAAGGACCTCGCCCTTATTTTTATTTCTACTTTTAAACAAACAACAATATTTTCTCGTAATACTACTAACTTTTGTATTTTTTTCTATCCATGAATTCTTTCCATGGCCTAAAGCTACCTGCTATCTACAAACACTTCTTGCCAAATCCATATTAAAGAACTACAACCAGTGGTGGGATTCAAATATTTAAATATCTGTATCACATGTATTTATTGTTTAACTGTTCACCGCCCTGAGTCCTTCGGGAGTAGAGCGGTATATAAATTTAATAAATAAATAAATACATACATACATACATACATACATACATACATACATACCGGTTCTCTACTCTAATGACCGGCTGGCTGGGTGTGGCCATGGTGGGCGTGACCAGGGGGTGTAACAGTCAGCACTCGGCCTCCTGCACCCCCCCGGGAGCAAAAATGGGCCACAGTGAGGGCGTGCCGCACTCCCGTGCCCTGTTTTGGGCCTTGTAGGCCTCCCTGTAGCCTCCTGGGAGCAAAAACGGGCCGCGGGGGACCGTGCTGCACCCCCCTGTGCCCCATTTTGGGCCTAGTAGGCCTCCCTGCAGCCTCCTGGGAGCAAAAAAAGGCTGCGGGGGACCGTGCCACATACCCCCGTGCCCCGTTTTGGGCCTAGTAGGCCTCCCTGCAACCTCCTGGGAGCCAAAACAGGGCACGTGGGGACTCCTGAAAGGGGAGGGGAGGGGAGGAGTCAGCCAGCAATTTATCTACCATTTCGCCCGAACTGCCCCGAACCGGCTTAATGCCAACACTGACTAAAATAGGTCTTACCTACCACTGGATTCCACATCAACTTCAGTTTCCAAGTCCCCTTGCTTTCAAAAACCAGTGTTAATTTATTTATTTAGATTGATATGGCCACTCATCTCAAATTTCTTTCTTTCTTTCTTTCTTTCTTTCTTTCTTTCTTTCTTTCTTTCTTTCTTTCTTTCTTTCTTGAGTTTGAGAGCAGTTAAAAGTTTTTTGGTTGCATAGAATGTAATATTTGGGGGGGGGGAAATCTCTTGCACACTGAGTATCATACTACTAAAATATGTTGATACTATAAATACAAACCATGACTGAAAGAAAGAAAATAATATCTATCTGGATCACTTCAGCCGGTATGGGATAAATTAAACAAAAAACAAAAAACATGATGTTGCAATTGGCTTTGAAAAATAGGAACCAGGAGGCTGTTCAGCAAATTAGGATTGCTCATTATCGTAAGCCAAGTTGCAGCCTCTCAGAAATAATGAACCTCCCCACAGAATGCTAACTATAAAGAGAAAACTTTTGTATGCCTTCCTAAAGTTCTTGGCAAAAGATGGTCCCGCTTGGGATAAATAAAACTTCAGTTTATTAGTTGAAGAATTTGATTTTCATTTGAATAATTATATTGATAAATCTTAGCTAAATCTTATCTAAATAATATGGATTCCTATATACATATAAGAATATATATAAATGTGTGTGTGTGTATGTGATAAAGAGAGAGAGAGAGAGAGAGAGAGAGAGGGACAGAGAGAGAGACAGAGAGGGATGGATGGATGGATGGATAGATAGATAGAGAGATAGATAGACAGACAAACAGACAGATACATTAATTTATACATAATTGTTTATAACTATTAATTGTTTATGTATAATTATAATTTATATATAATTACAATTGTGGTTGTAAATTAAGGACTACTGATAATGTTATTACGGCTTGTTATATTTCTAATGGAGTTTTTAAATGTATTTTTATTCTTACTGTTAACTTACTTAATACCTGAAAACTGCAGAAAGTCCCAAAGACTTGAGGTGATAGATAACTGTGTAAATAAACAAATTTGTAGCTATTATGAAATTAGAACTGTAAAGTAAAAGTATTTATTGATGCTATCTACTACAATGTTTCTGAAATTTGCTACTTAAGATGTGTGCACTTAAAGCTGCCAAGATGGAAAAAATACTAATTACTGTATTTTTTGGAGTATAAGACGCACCTACCTTTTTTGGTGAGGAAAAGAAGAAAAAGAAATCTCCCTCTGCCTCTGAGCAATTTTGCCTTGTTGCAGCAAACAGCAAACAGCCTGCTTTACTTTCATTTTCATTTTCAGCATAGCTTGATTAGCACAAGAAAAGAAAAATCTGCTCCAGCAATTTACCTCTTTGCAGCAAGCAGCAGAGCCCTGCGCAAAACAGCTGAGAGCAAATCAGCTGAGAGTCGGGAGGCCATCCAATCAACTAGTGCTAATTAGGCTGTGCTGAAGCTGAAAGGAGCTGTTTTTTCTTACTCTTTGCTTGCAAGGAGGTAACTGCTGGGAGGCAGAGGCCAAAGGGTGGGGGCCAGTGGGCAGGCGGGGCTACATTTGGTGTATAAGACACACCTAAATTTTCACCCCCTTTTAGGGGGAAAAAGGTGCGCCTTATACTCCGAAAAATACGGTACTAACAGATCACTGTTTTCCTAATTTAGGCAATATATGTTGCCTTCAATTCTCAGAATTCTCACCAATGGCCATTATTGGCTGGGGAATTCTGGGAGTTGAACTCAATACATCTGGAGGTTTTTAGGCTGGAAAATATTCATCTCGATCACTAACGGTCTCATTCTAAAATATTATTCATAGATTCCAGGGCAATGAACGTTTATATACTTCAAAGGATTCCCCCTCCCCCCTTTATCGTTAAGTATATTAAACCAAACTTAGCAAAGCCATTAACTTTACAATTTTCACTCTCGGCCTCCTTATAACCGATTCAGAAAGTCGATTGCAGTGGGGGAATTTACCAAGTAGAACTGAAAATCTGGAAGTTGCTGACCGATGTCACTTTGGACCCTATTCGCAATTTAATTAACTGTTAACAGATTCTTCCAGCTCAGACGCTCTGCAGATATTTTATCTCCTGTTAATTAGTAATTATGCACTGGCAAAAGAACAGGATTTCTTTCCAATTATTCCAGAACTCTGTGATTATTTAAACTTGGTTTAATTAGCAGTAGAGAGCTGGTACATCTTCTGGGTAACTTGTGCTTGATAATAATCCCTATTAAAATATACAAGGAGTTTGTTGACTTGTAACTGAAAAGTGGCAGTTCAAAGTGTATTAGATACAGCACCAGGCAGGGGGGGGGGCTATTAAAATTTTCCTCAACTGTTGTAATGAGAAAGCCAAGGGTCATTTTTCCCCCCTCCCCTTGACCATCTGTTTGGTTTCTGGCATGGATGGATCCCCATTTGGTTTGTCACAAATGAGGGAAACGGAGCCATTTTCAATCATTTATAGAGAAACGGTATCGAAACGGCGCAGTCTAAACTTTATCTAAAGCAAGGGTGTCAAACTCAAGGCCCGGGAGCCGGAGCGAGCCCGCAGGGTGCTTAGATCTGGCCTGCGGGGTTGCCCTGGAAACAGTGAAGAACCGGCTTGCGGTGCCCCTGCCAGTGAAAACGGAGATCGGGAGGGCTGAACGCGGCCCTCCCGAGCTCCGTTTTCGCTGGCAGAGGGTTGCAGGAGGCCGTCGCAGCCGAAAACGGAGCTCACGAGCCCATTTTCCCTGGCAGAGTTCTCCGGCCACCACAGGTGCCCCCAACATGAGTGATGTCGAGCTGGCCATGCCCACCTTGACCACACCCACCACAGCCCCCCCGCCCCCGAGGTCAAACACAACCCTCAATGAAATCAAGTTTGACATCCCTGTCTACTATCCCTACCTGTCCTACTGTCCCCGTTTATTCGTATCCTTATCCTGTATTCATAATCATGTTTATACTTACATCTGTTCTCTTGTACGTATTTGACAAATAAATAAAATAAATCTAAATGCTGCAACTGAGGGCAGCTCTTTCTGAGTAGAAGATGTAGAAAAAAGCGCAGCAGGCTCAGTCCACACAAATGCAGCTATAAGGAACACCCAAACACACACATAACTTTACAACAGTTCGATAGTAGTACAGGCAATCCTCGAATTACAACAGTTCGTTTAGTGATTTATTGACACTAACAAGCCTCATGGCATCCCCACGGTCACGAGATCAAAATTCAGACGCCCGGCAACGGATTCATAAGTATGACCGTTTTTTGTTTTGTTTTTTAAATTTGATTTATATGCCGCCCTTCTCCGGAGACTCAGGGCGGCTTACAATGCGTTAAGCAATAGCCTTCATACTTTTGTATATTTTATACAAAGTCAGCTTATTGCCCCCACAAACCGGGTCCTCATTTTACCTACTTTAGAAAGGATGGAAGGCTGAGTCAACCTTGAGCCTGGTGGGATTTGAACTTGCAGTAATTGCAGGCAGCTGAATGTTAATAACAGTTAATAACACTGCTTTAGTTTGCTGAGCCACCAAAGCTCTCTGCCGTGTCCTGGGGTCATGTGATTTCCCCTTTTGCGACCTTGTGATGAGCAAAGTCAATGGGAAAGCCAGATTCACTTAACAACCAGGTTAACTAACTTAATCCGCTGCAGTGATTCACTTAACAACTGTGGCTTAACAAGGAAGGTCGTAGAATGGAGCAAAACTCGCTTAACAACTGTCTCACTCGGCAACAGAAATCTGGGGCTCAATTGTGGCAGTAAGCCGAGGACTACCTGTACTGTAGTAGATAATATTCCTTTTTTTAAAAAAAATATAATGATTTTCCATTCTACTCAGATGCAGTTTTTAGTGGCTACATGAATAGCATTTCACGCTTCACATGCTAAGGCCTATGGATTTTTCCCAACATTTCCCCTGATTTTGGCACCCTCCAGATGTGAGTATTTCAATGCCCCAGATTTCCAGAGAAGTTCCCAGGCTCTCCTTGGGGGGTGGTAGGGTTCAGGTTCTACCTGATTTTATTTTCAAGGATGTGTAAAATTAAAAATAGCATCATGGGAAGCCATCACGCCGAAAAGCACGGGGAAAATTTCAAGCATTTTCTTTATTTCCAAGAATGCTTTCTGGATCACAATAGACATTCTTAGAAAAATCAACGCAGTGTTTGTTGCTGCTCAGGAATACCCTTTAAATACACATGAGATGAGCCAGCTTTCTTCCTGGTCAATTCCTCGTCTTTCATGATAGTATATAATATGCACGCTTGTGAATTATTATTTTAGATCGGTGTCGGCCTAGCAATTGATTTCCCTTAGTTTATTCTTTTTAAAAGTTGCCATGCTGCATCCTTAGTTGACCTCTGGCAAAATGTAGTATTTGAAATGTTGATTGATTTTTGGATTGATCTATGTCCACCCCGGGCCCATTATCCAAAGCAATCCTGCTATCACCATAGCATCCAACATTATTTACCTCTTCATACCGTACAGTTTGCTGATGGTTCTGGATGTGTTACACAGCATATGAACCATATATAATCTGAATAATTTGGAGCATCATTTAGTCCTTGATTTACGAGTGGTCGCTTAATGACCTTTGGAAGTCACAATAGCCTCATAATGGGTGGTTTATGGCCCATGTAATCTCAATGATTTGGAGCGGCCATATAGTCCTTGACTTATGACTGGTCATTTAATGACCTTTCCCAGTCACAATAGCCTCACCATAGGTGGTTTACGGCCTACAAAGCACTTTCAGCGGTCATAAAACATGAGAGAGAGAGACAGAGAGAGGGGGGGGGTCCGTAGATGGAGAAAGACAGAGAGAGACAGAGAGAAAGAAAGACACACAGAGAGAGAGATACAGAGAGAGAAAGAGAGACAGAGAGAGAGAGACGGAGAAAGAGAGACAGACAGACAGACAGAGAGACACAGAGAGACAAAGACAGAGAGAGATATGGAGAAAGACAGAGAGACAGAGACAGACAGAGAGAC
>WNWU01000049.1:7499908-7513131 GCA_012654045.1 Ptyas mucosa | reverse complement strand
GAGTGAGGAGGGAATGGGGATTTTGCAGTATCCTTCTACCAGGAGTGAGGACGGAATGGGGATTTTGCAGTATCCTTCTACCAGGAGTGAGGAGGGATTGGAGATTTTGCAATATCCTTCTACCAGGAGTGGGGAGGGATTGGGGATTTTGCGCTATCTTCCCCCTGCCACGCCTACCAAGCCACGCCCCCAAGTCACACCACGCCCACCAAGCTACACTCACAAAACCGGTAGTAAAAAAAAATATGAATTTCACCACTGGGGTGGGTGGATCGGAAGATGTTTATTGTACCTTTATATTATTTTTTTAAAATGTTGACATAACAAAATGCTGCAAATATGAACGGAACTGTACAACTTCTGCTTTTTCTGGGTCTATGACTGAAGGCCATGTTCTCGGTTTACAACCATCCATTTACTGCCTGTTCGGAGTTACAACGGCACTAAAAAAAAGTCACTGATCACCATTTTTCACACTTATGACCGCTGCAGCAGCCCCATGGTCACGAGACCAAAATTTAGAGGCTTGGCAACTGGCATGTACTGTATTTATGACGGTTGCAATGTCACAGGGTCCTGTGATCATCGTTTGCAACCTTTTGACAAGCAAAATCAATGGGGAAGCAGATTTGTTTGACAACCATATTACTAATTTAACCACTGCAGTGATTCACTTTAACAACTGTGGCAAGAACGGTCGTAACATGGGGAAAAATTCACTTAACGACTGTCTCGCTCAGCCGTGGAAATTTCGGCCTCAATTATGATGGTAAGTAGAAGACCATCTGTACTTCGATCATTATGACTTGATTGCCTTGTCTCGATTTTGAATTACACAGAAGAGGTCAAATAACATTATCCACGTTCTGTTTTGCAGGATTAACATTAATAATACATAAGAATTGTGTAGATTAAAAAAAAAACCAGATTAACAGAGTTGGAAGGGACCTTGTAGGTCATCTAGTCCAACCCCGTGCCCAAGCAGGAGACCCTACACCATATCTGAAAGATGGCAATCCTGTCTCTTCTTGAAAGCCTCCAGTGATGAAGCTCCCACAACTTCTGAAGGCAACTTTTGTTCCATTGGTGGATTGTTCTCACTGTCAGAAAATTTATCCTTATTTCTAGGTTGAATCTCTCCTTCAGTTTCCATCCATTATTCCTTGTCTGGCCTTTGGGTGCCTTGGAAAATAGCTTGACCCCCCCCTCCTCTCTGTGGCAGCCCCTCAAATATTGGAAGACTGTTATCATGCCTCCCCTGGTCCTTCTCTTCACTAGACTAGCCATGCCCAGTTCCTGCAACCGTTCATCGTAAGTTTTAGCCTCCAGTCCCCTAATCATCGTGGTTGCTCTTCTCTGCACTCTTTCTAGAGTCTCAACATCTTTTTTATAGTGTGGGGACCAAAACTGGCAGCTAAGTGCTATTTAACAGCACTTTAGTCTGCTGCGCCACCAAGGCTCTATTGAATCTCTCCTTGATCAGTTTCCATCCATTTTTCCTTGTCTGGCCTTCGGGTGCCTTGGAAAACAGCTTGACCCCTCTCCTCTCTGTGGCATCCCCTCAAATATTGGAAGACTGCTATCCTGTCTCCCCTGGTCCCTCTCTTCACTAGAGTAGCCATGCCCAGTTCCTGCAACCGTTCATCGTATGTTTTAGCCTCCAGTTCTGAAGCATTGTTTTTCCTGAAGCAATGGAAAAGGTTTCGGATTAACCCCTTAGCAAGTACCAGCCTCAATATAATAGTCAAATTGCATCATGTAAAAAGTCTTGCTGCAGACACACCAACAATGGGTGACATTAAAGAAAGACAGACACATGCCCCTGGGTTAAAAATAAAAAAATCAAACAAAGAATTAAGTAAACCGATCTTCTTTGGGCAAGATATGGGGGGGGGGGAAATGCTTGCAACTTCCAGAAAAGACACTGTGTGGAATTATAGGGCCTGTTCAGATGTCTGTTATTGCTAAAGTGGGGTGAGTGTTTATTGTGTGGTGCACCACAACTGTCTAATTGTAATGTGGTTTGACACAGAAATAATTGCAGAAGAAGCCAAGCATGTTTTAATTAACTAATATAAGCAGAATGCTGAGCATACTGCGAATCTAAAAATGTAAATTAGGGCAACATTTCTTCAAAGATAGATGCCACTTTTCTTTAATTAATCTTTTTTTTAAAAAAATAAATAAACTAAAAAAAAAATAAAACAGGCAAGTGAAAAAAAGAAGCGAAGCAAAAGAACAGAGAGATATATCAGTAAGTGGCCAGAAAAGTGGGGGGGAAATTGTATACTTTGTGCCCAATATATCACTGACAACGAATTAACCATAAAAAGACAGAATATATTGATTTATTTTTAACATTTCTGGCTGAAGGTCAATATAGGTAGTCCTCAACTTACGACCACAATTTCTGTTGCTAAGGGAGACATTTATTAAGTGAGTTTTGCCCCATTTTACAACCTTTCTTGCCAAAGTTGTTAAGTGAATCACTACCGTTGCTAAGTTGGTAACATGGTTGTTAGGTGAATTAAGTTACAACGGCACTTAAAAAAAAGTGACTTGTGACTGCTTTTTCACACTTATGACCATTGCAGCATGTCTGTGGTCATGTGATCCAAAATTTGGACGCTTGGCGACTGGTTCATATTTATGACGGTTGCAGTGTCCCCCGGGGTCATGTGATCCGCTTTTGCGACCTTCCGAACAAGCCAAGTCAATGGGGAAGCCAGATTCACTTAACAACGGTGTTACTAACTTAATATCTGCAGTGATTCACTTAACAAAAAGGCCACATAAAATGGGGCAAAATTCTCTCACAAATATCTCGCTTAACAACCGAGAATTTTGGGCTCAGTTGTGATCATAAATCAAGAACTAAAACTACTTTTATTTTCAGGTTAGTTTCCTACTTTCAAATGTCAAAGGTGTTATCCTTACAACAAATGCGTATCAACTAAAGTAACTGTAATACTCAGTGTAATACTCACTGGAGAAGAGCCTAATGCTGGGAACGATGGAGGGCAAAAGAAGAAGGGGACGACAGAGAACGAGGTGGCTGGATGGAGTCACCGAAGCAGTCGGCTTGAGCTTAAATGGACTAAGAAATTAAAAGACGCTTGCTCCTGGGGAGGAAAGCTATGGCAAATCTAGATAGCATACAAAAAAAGCAGAGACATCACCCTGCCAACAAAAGTGCGTATAGTCAAGGCTATGGTGTTCCCAGTTGCAATGTATGGCTGTGAAAGTCGGACCATAAGGAAGGCTGAGCGCCAAAGAATTGAGGCCTTTGAACTCTGGTGCTGGAGGAGACTCCTGTGAGTCCCTTGGACTGCAAGGCGATCCAACCGGTCAGTCCTAGAGGAGATCAACCCTGACTGCTCTTTAGAAGGCCAGATCCTGAAGAGGAAACTCAAATACTTCGGCTACCTAATGAGAAGGAAGGACTCCCTGGAGAAGAGTCTAATGCTGGGAACGATGGAGGCCAAAAGAAGAAGGAGACGGCAGAGAACGAGGTGGCTGGATGGAGTCACCGAAGCAGTCGGCGTGAGCTTCAATGGACTCCAGAGGATGGTAGAGGACAGGAAGGCCTGGAGGAACGTTGTCCATGGGGTTGCGATGGGTTGGGCTCAACTTCGCAACTAACAACTGTAATATCTTTGAAGCTAAAATTAAATGAGATCTTCAATTACAACAGACTTTAAGAGTATCACTTCAGATCTTAGAGCTGCTATAAAAATTGAAATATTACCGTACTTTTTTGCTTCTTCCCCATCCCTTCCAAAAAATTAAACCTGAAGCTCAAACAATGGCACTTGCTTGAGGAATGTTTTATTCATCAGTACAAAAAGCTCAGGTTTTTGAAGTCAGTTGAATTTAGAGAAATTAAAGGAAAAGACTCGTCAATACCGAATCTTAAGCAAAGCGAACTGCCTATCATTTAAAAAAAAAATCTCGTGCGTATTATCTGAAATTGTAATACAGGAAGTCCTCGACATGCGACCACAACTGAGCCCAAAATTTCTGTTGTTAAGCGAGATGTTTGGCAAGTAGGTTTTGCTCCATTTTGCGACATTTCTTGCCACGGTTGTTAAGTGAATCTGGCTTTCCCATGGACCTTGCTTCTCAGAAGGTCCCAAAAGAGGATCCCATGACCCCAGGACACTGAAACCGTCACAAATATGAATCAGTTGCCAAGCGTCTGAATTTTGATCACGTCCCCATGGGAACGCTGCAAAGGTTGTAAATGTGAAAAACGGTCATAAATCGCTTTTTTCAGTGCCATTGTAACTTTGAATGGTCACTAAATAAACTGTTGTACAGTAGTGGCCAAAATTGTGGAAACCTTTTGGGAAAAGTGTATTTTATAAAACTAGCTAATGACACCACTTTTTTTTTTTGGGAGTAGTACCATAAAATTATATATCAGTGGAAAGATCATTTAATCAAGAATGTAATGCAATAACTTTTATGGAGGATTTGCTATTAGAACAGCAGTTACAGTATAAAGAAGAAAAGTGGAACAAGTAGAAAAAACAAGATATACAAAAATTATCACCATAGAAAAAAAAAGATATACAAAAATGATCACCATGTCAGTTACTGTATTTTTCGGAGTATAAGATGCACCTTCCCCCCCCCAAAAGGGGGTGGGAATTTAGGTGTGTCTTATACACCAAATGTAGCCCCGCCCACCCACTGGCCCCCACCCTTTGGCCTCTGCCTCGCAGCAGTTACCTCCTTGCAAGCAAACAGCAAAACAGCTCCTTTCAGCTTCAGCACAGCCTAATTAGCACAAGTTGATTGGATCAGCCTCCCGACTCTCAGCTGATTTGCTCTCAGCTGTTTTGCGCAGGGCTCTGCTGCTTGCTACAAAGAGGTAAATTGCTGGAGCAGGTTTTTTTTCCCTTGTGCTAATCAAGCTATGCTGAAAACGAAACTGAAAGTAAAGCAGGATGTTTGCTGTTTGCTGCAATGAGGCAAAATTGCTCAGAGGCAGAGGGAGATTTCTTTTTCTTCTTTTCCTCACCAAAAAAGGTAAGTGCATCTTATAGTCCGGTTCGTCTTATACTCCGAAAAATATGGTAATACTTAGTTGGGTAACCTTTAGCATGAATGACGGCCTTACAACGTCTTCCCATGGAGGGAACCAAGTCTTTGAGTTCTGTAGCTGTTCTAATGTGAAACCAAGATTGAATGATGGCTTCTATTAACTGGGTTTTATTGCTGGGTCGCTTCTGACTAACAAGTTTCTTTAGTCAGTTCCACAGATTTTCAATTGGGTGAAGGTCTGGGCTATTCCCAGGCCATTCCAGCAGTGGAATAGGATTATCTCGAAACAAAAAAAAGAAAAGTGATGTTATTAGCCATCAAACCTTAAAAATACACTTTCCCCGAAAGGTTTCCACAATTTTGGCCACTACTGTAAATCGAAAACTTCTTGTAATTTCAACTGGAATTCTGCAGAATCTACAAAATTGCTATATGCTCCTGTTTTATATCTCGTCTAAAATCCCTGGTGGTTTAAAAAAAATAGCAATTTCTGTCTTTGAAAGGTGCCTTTGGATCTAGGATCCTTGGTTTAAATAGTCCACCTCTTTTCCTTCTGTTTTACTACTTATTATGTATCACCACAGACTCAGAACATTCCCTTTGATCATAGGGGGGGGAAAAAAGGAGGCTTATTTAAGTCTGTAATTTTTATGGAAGGTGGCAAGTACATCACAATGAGCTTAGCAGATCAGGTTCCACATGACGTCATGTATCAGTTTCTAAAAATGCCGGCATTTATCACAGATTAAACTCAGTGTAAAGGAAGCAATACTAACTGTGGTGTTTTTTTAAAAAAAACGACTACATTAGGTGATAATTCAGAATGATGCCTTGGGACTTACTTTCTTTACTGTGGACTTGATTTATTATTTAATTACTAGGGGAAAAAAAGAATTGACTTAAGGTGACATGGGAAACATATCTCAGCAAGAGGCCTTTGAATTTGCCCTACCCCCACCCCTCTGTTCCCAGGTATATCTATCAGTGGTGGGTTCCTCCCGGTTCGGCCGAGCCGGTAGCGGTGAGGATATGACATCACCGAACCGGTTCTGTCCCCCCCTCCGCGTTATTCTTATCTTTTATTTGGCCCCACCCCCAATCTATTCGCTGCCTCCCGAGTCCCAGCTGATTGGTAGAAGGGAAAAACACTGTTTAAACTCTTGCCGCGGGGCTTCAAAGGGCCGCCCTACAGCTGATCAGTGTTAAAAAGCAGTGTGGTGGTAGACCAGTGCCTCCAAAAACAAATGAGTAGATCGGTGCCTGCAAAAATAAATGGGTAGATCGGTACAGCTCTGCAAGCAGTTAAAAGCCTGGTAGACCAGTACCTCTGCTAAATCCTAAAGAATTGTCACATGACCATCAAACCACGCCCACAAAATAAGCCACACCCACAGAACCGGGAGTAAAGAATTTTAGAACCCACCCCTGATATCCATGGCACCAGCATCCAATCTCAACTCTACTTATTTCAAGTATTTGTCCTATATATCGATGGTACAGCTACGGTACAGTGCCACCAAACTAATCCCTTTGCTTCAAATAAATGTTGGCTTAGGTGTGCAGTGTAGGATATATATGGTTCTTATAGGCTTCCGACAGAATAACAAGAGTTGGAAGGGACCTTTGAGGTCTTCTAGTCCAACCCCCTGCTCAGGCAGGAAACCCTCTACCATTTCAGACAGTAGCATATCAAACCAGAGACTTCTGGAAGGCGACAGACTCAAAAGAATAATGGTTACCATTAAAAAATCCTTGACTCACTGAAAATGATGCCTATTTAACTTGAAGCAATCATCTTGGAGGTGCCTTCCTTAAGTTATTCAACATATAGAGTAGAGTAGAGTAAAGTAGAGTAGAGTAGAGTAGAGTAGAGTAGAGTAGAGTAGAACAGAACAGAACAGAACAGAACAGAACAGAACAGAACAGAATAGAATAACAAGAGTTGGAAGAGACCTTGGAGGTCTTCTAGTCCAACCCCCTGCTTAGGCAGGAAACCCTACACCACTTCAGACAAAGGGTTATCCAACATCTTCTTAAAAACTTCCAGTGTTGGAGCATTCACAACTTCTGGAGGCAAATTGTTCCACTGATTAATTGTTCTCACTGTCAGGAAATTCCTCCTTAGTTCTAAGTTGCTTCTCTCCTTGATTAGTTTCCATCTGTTGCTTCTTGTCCTGCCTTCCGGTGCTTTGGAGAATAGCTTGACTCCCTCTTCTTTGTGGCAGCCCCTGAGATACTGGAACACTGCTAATTAACTTAGTCTCCAAAGAACCAGAAAGCAGGTCAAGAAGTAATGGGTGAAAGCTCATCAAAGAGAGATACAATATAGAAGTGAAAGGTAAAGGTAAAGGTTCCCCTCGCACATATGTGCTAGTCATTCCTGACTCTAGGGGGTGGTACTCATCTCCGTTTCAAAGCCGAAGAGCCAGCGCTGTCCGAAGATGTTTCTTGTGGTCATGTGGCCGGCATGACTGAACGCCAAAGGCGCACGGGACGCTGTTACCTTCCCACCAAAGGTGGTCCCTATTTTTTCGACTTGCATTTTTTTACGTGCTTTCGAACTGCTAGGTTGGCAGAAGCTGGGACAAGTCAAGGGAACTCACCCCGTTATATGGCATTAGGGATTCGAACCATTGAACTGCCAACCTTTTGATCGAGAAGCTCAGCATCCTACCCACTAAGCCACCGTGTCCCTACCAGTTCGCAGATGTGAGAGAGCGCACACACTTTGCTCACACATGCCACCTCTGTGCATGCACACGGCCTTCCGTGCACGCGCAGTAGTTCCGCCTTACATCCGGGCAGAGCTCCTATAATCGCCACTACCGGTTTGCACGATTCGGAGAGAACCAGCTGAATCCAGTGGTGGGTTTTTACCGGTTCGTCCTGGTTCTTGCGAACCGGGAGTAGCGGCAGCGGGAGGCTCCACCCACCCGCCCAGATGTCATCAAATACCCTCTGCGCATGCGCAGAAATGTGGCACGCTTGAGCAAAGCAAGCACGTGTGCGCAAGTGAACCAGTAGCAAAAGTATATGAAACCCACCGCTGGCTGAATCCCACCACTGATTTTCATGCTTTCAAACTGGAAGGTTGGAAGGAGCTGGAGCGAGGATGGGAGCTCACTCAGCAGCACTCAGGTCTCAAACCCAGGCTGTCAGCTGACAAGCCCAGCATCCTAATTGCTGAGCCATCGTGCCTCCCCTTTAAATGATAGTACAGACGTATAAAATATTCTTTGCTGAATCCTGATCCACAGAAGCAAATAGAAGAAAAAACAACTAATATAAATGAAACACCTGAATAGGATTAACTCAAATAATCCCATTGGAAACAAACATTAGTCATTTTAAAATCTTTTTCAGGGTTCCCGTCTGCATTTTATATGTCATTTTTAGTTTAGCAATGGCTATGAATGCCATTATACGATGCATTTGTTTTAACAAATATGCAAGAGGAACGTTTTTTAAAAAACCCGTTAAAACTTTTCATTTGTATGGGCTATTTTTTCATTAATGCAATTCAAGAAAAATAGATTTATTGACCTCTGTTTACTCCTAGCTTACTGTTTGTCTATTCAGTTTTGTGCATAGCTGGCTGTTTGATTCCCATACATGAAAATTTCATACTGTTGGCACCACTCTAAATAAATTATTAAAAGATATGAATATGAGTGTTGTGGTTAGGTTTCCAGCATTCTTTTTTTTAAAAAATCATCTTTTATTTTCTTGCTGTTGTACAATAGCTAGCCCTGTAAACACGAGCAAATACGGCATTTTAACCAAATATACATAGATTTCACACAAGCACACCTGGTAAGGACACAATAATCTTTGTTGGCCAGGAATTTATTCTAAACGATTAGAAGACTTTTATGCCTGTTAAATTTAAGCTTCAGGATATACTGGCCTCACTTTTGAAAGACATAAATCCTCTTATCAAATTAATTATAATTGAATGCATAGACAATGATATTCTTTCTAATGACACCAGTACTTAAATTAAAACACCAATGTCCAGAAGGTGCCTTCTCTGTGAAGCCATGAAAAGTCCGTTTAATCCAAGTCACAAATAATTATTTGCCTAATGGGGCAGCTATACAAATCAATGAAATAAATTAATTAAAATTGCTTGTCTTGCTCAATTTTTCTCTTCCCCATTTACCTTTCCTTTCTCTACGATTTATGTTGTTTCATTTGTTTCCTAGTATGATTTGATTGCTTATTAGTAACCTATGACTATCGCTAAGTGTTGTATCTTATGATTCTTGACGAATGTATTTTTTTTCCTTTTATGTACACTGAGACCGTATGGAAAGACAAATTCCTTGTGTGTCCAATCACACTTCGCCAACAAAAAATTCTATTCTTCTATTCTTCTTTCCTTAATCAGAAAGAAAAGAGTTCAACTTGGCAAAAGCAACATCACAATATAAGCCCTTGCTTCTCTTTATGTCATTACCCTGCATCGCAACGTTATTACAGTCAACATTGTTCATCACAAATTTGTTTTGTGTTTAAATGCTACTTCATTCTGTCTACAAGGTCGGATGATACCAATATACTGATATGAACTGGTCACTTGCTCTTTTGTTCAATCCAATTAAAAACAACCTAGTCATTATATTGACTCATTTTTGTTGTTTACTGTACATGCTTAGCAGAATAAGAGAGTTTGGAAGAGATCTTGGAGGTCTTCTAGTCCAACCCTCTGCTCAGGCAGGAGATCCTATGCCATTTCAGACAAATGGTTGTCCAATCTCTTCTTAAAAACTTCCAGTGTTGGAGCATTCACAACTTCTGGAGGCAAGTTGTTCTACTGATTAATTGTTCTCACTGTCAGGAAATTTCTCCTTAGTTCTAGGTTGCTTCTCTTCTTGATTAATTTCCATCCGTTGCTTCTTGTCCTGCCCTCAGGTGTTTTGGAGAATAGCTTGACTCCCTCTTCTTTGTGGCAGCCCCTGAGAGATTGAATCCTGCTAGTCATGTCATCCCTGCTTCTTAAATAACTGATTCCAACTGAGTTCCATATGCTCTTAGGTTTCTCTTGATGTATTCAACTCTCACTTCCATCCAGCAAAGTAGGCAAGAGCACAATCTTTGCTTGCTAAGAAAGGATTTTTCGAAATGACCATCAGATCATTAGTATTTCATATACAGTATTATATTCAAATGCTCTGATGCTAAGGAGTTAGACGTTCTACTCTCCCTCCCCACCTGAAAAGAACTCTGTTCCAACTGCCAGTTGCCTTATATTAACACGCTCTGATGCTACCCCTTCACTAAACCAGGTGTGGGCGTGGCCAGCACGTGACTCATCTGGCCTGCAGGCTGGGACATTCTACTCCCCCTCCCCCTCTGTTCCAACTGCCAGTTGCCTTATATTAACACGCTCTGATGCTACGGAGTTACACATTCTACATTAAGTTTCAGGCTTTAAGTCAATGGTGGGATTCAAATAATTTAACAACCGGTTCTCTGCCCTAATGATTTCTTTCAACAACCAGTTCACCAAACTGCTCAGGAAGTTAACAACCGGTTCTCCCGAAGTGGTGCGAACCGGCTGAATCCCACCAGTGCTTTAAGTGTCATCACGCCCGATCACATAGTTTCGTAGAGAAACACGGGTGTCCAGCTAGTTGATCATATATTATGACTATCTTTCTACCAGCATTTGCTGGTTCTTCATATGTTTTAGCCTCCAGTCCCCTAATCATCTTTGTGGCTCTTCTCTGCATTTTTCTAGACATCTTTTTTACATCGTAGAGACCAAAACTGGAAGCAGTATTCCAAATGTGGCCTTACCAAGGCATTATAAAGTGGTATTAACACTTCATGTGATCTTGATTAACGAGGGGGAAAAAATATTTGTGCCTAAGAATACAGTATTGCCATTTAGCAAATGAACATTTACTTTTTACCTTATTGAATCTTTGAAGGCGGGGGAGGAAACCCCTAATCTCTCATTTTTTAAAATTTGATTACATGTAATATTTAGTTAGTTAATGAATGGATAACCTATTTGCATTGTAGTATTGAAGGATATACCAAACGATTTTTAGCATAAGTGTTGATAAAGGTAGAGATCAGATCTTGTTGATACCAATCTGGGGAAGGGGATCTTCGCTCCGCTTTCAACCTCTACCACTCGTTAATAATAATAATAATAAAAACCCACTACAGAGACCCTGCACTGGTGTTTACAAAAAAGAAAGCTTGAGATGGCTTGGCTAGAATGCTGATATGGAAGTTCACTCTTTTATGCATGCAGCCTGTCTGACAGCAAACTCTTCCAAATCCCGAAGGACATCATTAGTATGAAGAAATATCGTACATGACAGAAGGTGACATTCAACATGTCAACATGTATTACAGAACAGTGCTCAGGCCCTTGAAAAACGAAAGTTATTCCCTAGTTCTATCACTTTCCTATTGGCGGGAACAAAACCTATTTGCAACTCCCCTTCCAACGCATCTGTTTTTTCAGTCACCCTGCCATTAATAACATGCAAATTTTTTAATCCTCTTTGGGCCAGAGTCATCACAAAGGGCACCAGCTAAATTCCTTTTCTTTTCAAATCCAAAATATTCCCGGCTATAGCATAAACATCTGTCTATTTATCATTCTTGGTTCGTTTTGTAATGGGTCAAACACCCTGGATGATCGACTGATCACAATGTGGACACAGTAGTATTAAATAGTGTTTGTGTTTGTGTTTGTGTGTGTGCGTGCGTGCGTGCTTGTGCGTGTGTGAGAGAGAGGGGGGAGGGGAAAGGGAGAGGGAGAAAGAGGAACAGAGAGAAAGAGAGAGAAAGAAAGAGAGAGAGAGAGAAAGAAAGAAAGGGGGAGAGAGAGGGAGAGAGAGAAAGATAACAGAGAGAGAAAGAGAGACGGGAAGAGTGAGAAAGAGAGAGGGGAGAAAGAAAGAGAAAGAGAGAGAAAGATAAGAGAGAGAGAAAGATAAGAGAGAGAGAAAGATAAGAGAGGGAAAGAAACAAAGAGAAAGAGAGAGGGGAGAGAGAGAAAGAAAGAGAGAGAGGGAGAGAGAAAAATAAGAGAGAGAAAGAGAGAAAAAGAGAGTAAGAGAGAGAGAGAGAGAAAGTGACAGAGAGAGAGAGAGAAAGAGAGAGCGAAAGAGAGAGAGAGAAAGAAAGAGAGAAAGAAAGAGAGAGAGAGAGATTTGAAATAAATCAAAGGATTGAGCCTATCATAATAACTGTGCCAAAGAACTAGAACATCTGTGGGTAAACTCTCCCTCTCTCTCTCTCTGTGTTTGTGTGTGTATAAAATAAATCAAAGGATTGAAGCGATCATAGTAATGTGCCAAAGAACTAGAATATGTTTGGGTAAACATCAAACCACCATTTTCCAGCATAAAACGAAGGAATCCTAAAATAGAGTTTAGATGCTTCAGAAATGTCTCCAAGCAAAAACATTAAAACTGGACAAAACGATCTCTGTTCTCTCTCTTCGATATTGTGATCTCTCCCTCCCAAAATCCACAGCCTTGGGCTTCGGCATATCACTTCTTTGTAAACTGCTGACTCAGGAATCGCTGACTTGGGCTCGGTACAGATGCTTCTCTCATGAAAGGTCCATAAAATAGCGACTTCCAGTGGATTTAGGACTCTGGGAGTTGGGACAGAGGTGGGTTTCACAGACTGTTACCACTGGTTCATCCAGCACTGGAAATGTGAGTGCGTGTGTGCGTGCACTTACGTTTGCTTCACGCATGCCATCTGTGCGGCATCACAAAACACAGCAATTCGCTCCCGCGCACCGTCTACACATGCGTGCAATGCCAAACAACACGGCAATTCGCTCGCGAGTGCCATCCACACATGCATGCGGCGTCAAAAACACAGCGATATAGCACAGGATTGCACCCGAGTGGGTGGGCAGGTCACTACTACTGGTTCACCCGAACTGGGCCGAACCGGCTGAATACCGGTTACCACCACCTGCAGGTTGCTACTACCGGTTCACTTGAACCAGGCCGAACCGGCTGAATACCGACTACCACCACCCGCAAGTTGCTACTACCGGTTCACTTGAACCGGGCTGAACCGGCTGAATACCAGCTACCACCACCCGCAGGTTTCTAGTACCGGTTCACCTGAACTGGGCTGAACCGGCTGAATACCGGCTACCACCACCCACAGGTTGCTACTACCGG
>WNWU01000049.1:7489872-7499898 GCA_012654045.1 Ptyas mucosa | reverse complement strand
ACCGGCTACCACCACCCACAGGTTGCTACTACCGGTTCACCCGAACTAGGCCGAACCGGCTGAATACTGGCTACCACTACCTACAGGTTGCTATTACCGGTTCACCCGAACTGCACCGAACTGGCTAAATATCACCTCTGCGTTGAGAAAGACAGCTTTGCCCAAAAGCTGCTATCAGAGCCTTTCATAAAGATACTGGATTCATCCACCTCCCATCTTAATCAATCTTGGCAATGGGTTGTTGTAAATGGGTGTTTTGGGGTTTTTTGGACATTAAGAACCTCCATAAGGACACATTTTATTACGCTGGGTGATTTTTCTCCAACCTGTAGTGAAAGATGTTTCTTTAAAACTTATAAAGAAAAACTTTTTTTAAATTTTAAAATCCGTAGTAAAAGGGCAATTATAATGTTGATTCTGGAAAGATGTTTGCAAAGAAAGAAAAGACGAAGGGACCAAATTGACTGGAAACAACACCTGATGATGTTATAATAGGGGACTGGAGGTTAAAACATATGATGAACAGTTGCTGGAATTGGGTATGTCTAGTTTAATGAAAAGAAGGATTAGGGGAGACATGATACCAGTGTTCCAATATCTCAGGGGTTCCCACAAAGAAGAGGGAGTCAAGCTATTCTCCAAAGCACCTGAGGGGCAGGACAAGAAGCAATGGGTGGAAACTGATCAAGGAAAGAAGCAACTTAGGAGAAATTTCCTGACAGTGAGAACGATTAATCAGTGGAACAACTTGCCTCCAGAAGTTGTGAATGCTCCAACATTGGAAGTTTTTAAGAAGAAGTTGGACAACCATTTGTCTGAAGTGGTGTAGGGTTTTCTGCCTAAGCAGGGGGTTGGACTAGAAGACCTCCAAGGTCCCTTCCAACTCTGTTATTCTATATTAAAGATTAGTATGTTTAACCTTTCTTAGGATGCATACATAGGAGAATATTCATGTGGCCCCTGCTAATATAAACCAGTCACCAGATCTTGGCCTGGGTTCCCATAAGGATAAAACAGAATGGTTGAGTGGTATGCCTTCCACCTAGGAGAAGATACTAAATATTTTCTGTTCGTGTCTACAGTCCCACTATATTTGGGAAGAAGCATTCATATATAGATGAATACAGAACTGCAGCTTAATTAGTGAATGCGAATATATCAATAAATGGCCTGTCTAAATAAAAGCCGGTATCACAAACATGTTTTATATTATACACACCAGTAGCGCTCCATTAAAAGTATGTCAAAGTAATTAATATTTTTAAACAGACTTTCAGCGGAACTGCGCAGAGTTACTGTTAAGTAGCATTCCAAGGAGCATCTTTAATAATTAATTCCATTTTGGTTTCATGATGCAACGAACAATAAAATGAAGATTCAAGGCACAAGTATAAGCAAACGAACAAAAGGCATGATTAATTAAATAGAATGCGAAAGTAAAAAATAAAACGCCACGGCCGTTTTGCAGCACAGCATTCAGTTTATAGTTTACACAATTAGGAAAAATATAGATATTAAAATTTCATAAGCTGCTTAAAAATACTGAATTAATCAGATCCTGCATTTTTAAAGGCTAAATATTTCATGACAGTATGTCTTCGGCGGAGTGGATTTATTAAATTTTAGCGTATTTCTTTTATAAAATTATCCTGAGCTTTTATCATGAACAGATTTTGAACAGTTATTAGATTTAGAACGGATAATATTTAGGAGACCAAAAAGGTCTGTTAAAATGAAGCTTTCGCTTCTTAGTACTTCCGTCAGAAATTATAAAAAGGGCCTTCTAATAGCATTTAACAAGATTTGAATATGAATTCTACTTTTGAGTTAGTTTGAATTAAACTTTTGATGTTAGCTGAATCTGTCAATTGGCCCTTTGATGTTCCGGTAACAGGCTAAGACCCAGTGACCCAGGAAGCATGTTATACAAATAGGACTTAATCTTTTTCTAAGAAAAAATCAGTGAAGATATGATCCCAGCAAGCGGTGGGTTTCACGTTTTACCACCAGTTCGCGCCCCCCCCCCACGCATGCTCGCTTTGCTTATGCACGCACCTTCCACGCATGCGCCCAGCCTCAAAAATGTGCCTAAATAGGACAGCAAGGGTGGGGCCCACCTGCGATTTCCATTACTGGTTCACCTGAATCAGTCCGAACCGGCTGAATACCAACTCTGATCCCAACTAACCTCGGAGCATGTGATGGCTGCTGACAAAACCAGAGATTCATCAACAAACAGAGAAAGCATCAAAATCACAAGAAGTAATAGAACCATTTATACTGCAATAGTGAGAGCATACTTGGAATACTAAATCCAGCTCTGGTCACAATCCAAAAAAGATGTTAAGAGATCCTAGAAAGAGTTCAGGGAAGAGCAACAAAGATGATAAAGGATCTGGAGACTAAATCATATGAAGAACTTGAGAGAGTTAAGTATATATAGCCCAATGATGGCAAACCTATTTGGCACCGAGTGCCAAAAAGGGAGCACTTTGTACGTGCACGCGAGCTCGTCAGGGCCATGACCAGGAAGAGGAGCTGCCCAGGGGACATGTGCGCATCTGATAGGGTACTTCTGGTTTCTGGGTGCGCACATGCGTGCCAGCCAGCAAGTCTTCCGGTTACTGTTGTGCATGCACACATGCTGATCAGCTGGCCGGCGTGCATGCTCATGCTGGAAAACGAAAGACCAGCTCTTCCGGTTTCCAGCACTGCCACACGTACAAAGGTCAGCTGATCATCAGGTACACATGCACGCTAGAAACCCGGAAGAGGAACAAGCGATGCCAAGCATGCCAGGCAACAAGGCTCCACGTGCCACTTTGGGGACACATGCCATAGGTTCACCATCATGGGTATAGCCTATCCAATGTAAGGATTAGGGCAGGGGCCTCCTGCAACCCTCTGCCAGCAAAAACGGAGCTCAGGAGGGCCACAAGTGCTCCGTTTTCACTGTCAGAGGATTGTAGGAGGCCGTCACAGCGGAAATGGAGCTGGGGAGCCCGTTATCGCTGATAGAGCGCTCAGGCCGTCACAGACACCCCCAACATGAGTGACATCGAGCAGGCCACGCCCATTCTGGCCACACTCACCCTGGCTCCCTGAGGTCAAACACAACCCTGATGCGGCCCTCAATGAAATCAAGTTTGACACCCTTGGATTATGGGGACCTAACTGTCTTCCAGTGTTTGAGGAGTTGTCATAGGTAAGAGGAGATTGACTTAGTCTCCAAAGCTCCAAGGGCAGGTGAAGAAATAATGGGTGGGAGCTCATCCAAGAGAGAGACAATCTAGAGAAATTTTCTGACTCCGAAAGCAATTGATCAATGGAATAGCCTCCCTCCCGGATTTGTGGGTGCTCCGTCACTGGAAGTTTTCAAAAAGAGACTCGACAGCCATGTAAATAATGTACATCATTTCACAGGGATGGTATAAGGTCTTCTGCATTGAGCAGGGGCTTGACTAGAAGATCTTCAGGGTCCCTTCCAGCCTTAGGACCACGGGTGGGGCTGCTGGGGGTTCGCAGGGGTTCGGGAGAACCTCTAGCTAAGATTCTGTGCAGTTCAGAGAACCCCCAAATCCCACTCCTGGCTGGCTCCACCCACCCCGCCCCGTCCCTCTCAGGAGTCCCCACACGGCCTGTTTTGGATGCAGGTAAGTGCAGGGCGCAAGTGGAAGCTCAGGAGGGTGAAAAACAGGCCCATTTTCGGCCTCCAGAGGGCCTCCGGAGCCTGGGGAGGCCATTTTTGCCCTCCAGGAAGCCCGAAGAAAACCTCCGGAGCCCTGGGAGGGCAAAAATGCAAATAAATGCAGGATGTGTGAGGAGGCTCGGGGAGGGCAAAAAACAGGCCTACCAGAAGTTTGGGAAGGCCGGAAACAGGTCTTTTGGTAGGCCTCCAGAGAGCCTCGGGAGGCCGTTTTTGCCCTTCCGGATACCCAAAGAAAGCCTCTGGAACCCAGGGAGGGCAAAAAGACCCCCCCACCACCACCATGGTGCAGGAGGCTGACTAGGCCACACCCACTATGGCCATGCCCACCCAACAACCAGGCAGAGAACCCCTTGCTAAAAATTTTGAAGCCCACCCCTACTTACGACTCTATCCTACAAATACCCAACACATAAAAAATTGGATTGCAGCATGCATTACACTCCAAATTTATGAAGATGATTCAGCATACCATGAACGTGTCAACAGCTGCCAAGATCTCAAACTTTCCTCAAGATTATTAATTCTAAATTAAAGCGCCACCTTGATGGTACAGACTGGCTTTGTAAAATATATTACTTTGAGGTCCATAATTATACGATTCCATCAAGGTGGGCCATTAGACACCTTCCCTGAGTCATATCAGAAAATAAGTACCACTAATTAATAAAAGTGGCTGTTTCAAGTTACGAGTGAGAGAAAGTTTCACGAAGAGTACTTTTTGTTTTTTTTTTTTACTACCTGACCTTCAAAAAAAATCTATTTATGATGTACCTGGCTAATGATTTCTCACATTCTCTGCTTCTGAGCAGTTTTCTTTTCTACAAGTTTTTCTTCAGCATCGTTAACCAATTCCATAATTTGCAGCAGGGATGTCAGTTGCCATCTGACTGACTATTCCCCCCCCCTTGATGTTCAAAAGTGGATAACATTAATCAGGAATCATGAGTGAGATCCAAATGAGAGTTTATTTCTTACTCTTAAGCAAGCCAGGTTTATAATCCAGTTGCAACTGCTAATTAATGTGCCTTTGGAGTTCCTCCAATCTTAACTAGGAGTCAGAATTCCAAAGGATCCTCCCAACAGCTCAAATCTTTCTAAAAAAAAACTGTTCAGAAAAGAAACTTTTATTTCCTTGGCATAAAGGAAGGCAGCTCAATTTGATTGTCTTATTACAGCCAAAATATGGGTAGTCCACAACTAAGCTCAAAATTTCTGTTGCTAAGCGAGACAGTTGTTCTTTTGCTACAGTTATTACTGTAGTTTTCGGAGTATAAGACACAGCAGAGTATAAGACACACCTTAGTTTTGGGGGAGGAAAATAAGAAGAAAAGCTGATTGGCGGGTGGATCGGCCTCCTGGAAAACCCCCAATCAGCTGTTCCTAGAGGTGAATTTTAGCAACAGGTTCGTTGGTTGTGAGCTCTGTGCCTTGCTTTTTTTTCTGCCTCTGAAAGCCTCTGAAATGGCTTCATTTTCTGAAGCTTTGTTTCTGAGGCTTTTTTTTTCTGAAGCTCTGTTTGGAGGCTTTTTTCCTGAACCTCTTTTTTTCTGAAGCCGTAGTTGTCCCACGTGGGCTGGATTAATAGCTTCACTGGGCTGTATCCGGCCTGTGGGCCGTAGTTTGAGGACTCCTGGCTTAAATTATCTTCCGAAAATGATCTTTCTTAACAAAAAGAAGCTAGAATTGTTCATTTGCAAAAGCTTCCCACAGCAGATTTGAACCTGTTGATCTCAGCACACACAAAAACGAATATTTCTGGTTCAGGATTGAATTGTGGGGTTCTTGGTGCTCTCTGAGCTGGGTTTGTTTCCTTGCAGGTATTTCATTAGCCAACTAGGTAACGTCCTCAGTGCTAGAAGGAAGCAGGGTTTGCTCTCCATTTATTCAAAAGTGGTGAATCTTGGACATCTCATTCATTAACTTGCCTGCCACAGATGTGCACTAATACTTTATAAACTATTATCATTAATTAGGTAAAGGTAAAGGTTCCCCTCGCACATATGTGCTAGTCATTCCTGACTCTAGGGGGCGGTGCTCATCTCCGTTTCAAAGCCGAAGAGCCAGCGCTGTCCGAAGACATCTCTGTGGTCATGTGGCCGGCGTGACTCAATGCCAAAGGCGCACAGAACGCTGTTCCCTTCCCGCCAAAGGTGGTCCCTATTTTTCTACTTGCATTTTTTACGTGCTTTTGAACTGCTAGGTTAGCAGAAGCTGGGACAAGGAACTGGAGCTCACCCCGTTACGCGGCACTAGGGATTCGAACTGCTGAACTGCCGGCCTTTCAATCGACAAGCTCGGTGTCTTAGCCACTGAGCCACCGCATCCCCCTATCATTAATTAGACACCAATAAAGGAGAATATTTGTAGCTCAGGGTTGACATGAGGGGTTCCTTGGTGCTTTCTGAGCTTCCTTGTTTTCTTGCAGATGTTTCATGACCCAAACTAGGCAACATCATCAGCGCTAGTTAAAATAGACACTTCCAGATAACTGAAGCTTTTACAAGCGGACGAATAAATTGATTTGCATGTCTCTCTACGCTTTCAATTGTGCACTTGAGCTTATATTCAAGAGGGTGAGACAGGAAGCGCCACCAGATAGTCACAATTAAGGAGAAAAATGAAACCAACCCACTGCTCCATCCACCCACCTGCCTAGAGATCTTCTGACAGCTTCTGAGAGAGAGTCATCACTTGTCTTAAAGGATGTCAGGAGCAGCGAGCAGTAGAGCTGAACTTGGGATGGATGCGGTGGGTGGGAAGGGGATGAAGATTTCATAGTGTATACTCAATGAATAGAATACAAAATAGCAAGAGTTGGAAGGGACCTTGGAGGTCTTCTAGTCCAACCCCCCCCCCACTCAGACAGGAAGCCCTATACCAGTGATGGCGAACCTTTTTGGCACTGAGTGTCCAAACTGGAACGTACATGCATGCACGCCAGCCAGCTGGTCTTTGATTTTCCAGCATGCACTTGCGTGCCAGCCAGCTGGTCTTCGTGGGTGTCAGAGCACTGAAAAAATGGCCTGAAAACGGCCTGAAAAAGGGTAAAAAACCAGGCCTTTTTGGACCATTTTCAGGCCGTTTTCCAGGCGTTTTCTGGGGCATTTTTTGGCCAAAAACGGCCCGAGAAACAGCCCAAAAAACAGCCTGAAAACGACCCGGAAAATGGCCTATTTTGGGGGCATTTTTGAGGGCTTTTTGAGGGCTTTTTCCAGCTCCTGTGCAGGCCAGAAACCAGAAGAGCAGCTGGCGATAGCGTGTGTGCCCACAGAGAAGGCTCTGCGTGCCACCTCTGGCACCCGTGCCATAGGTTTGCCATCACAGCCCTATACCATTTCAAACAACTACTTATCCAATCTCTTCTTAAAAACTTCCAGTGTTGGAGCATTCACAACTTCTGAAGGCAAATTGTTCCACTGATTAATTGTTCTCACTGTCAGGAAATTTCTCCTTAGTTCTAAGCTGTTTCTCTCCTTGATTAGTTTCCACCCATTGCTTCTTGTCCTGCCCTCAGGTGCTTTGGAGAACAGCTTGACTCCCTCTTCTTTGTGGCAGCCTCTGAGATATTAGAACACTGCTATCCTGTCTCCCCTAAGTCCTTCTTTTCATCAGACTAGACATATCCAATTAATTCCTGCAACCGTTCTTTATATGTTTTAGCCTCCAATCCTCCCCTACCCATCTTTGCTGCTCTTCTCTGCACTCTTTCTAGAGTCTCCACATCTTTTTTTTTTACATCGTGGCGACCAAAACTGGATGCCGTATTCCAAGTGTGGCTTTACCAAGGCATTAGAAAGCGGTATCAGCACTTCACGTGACCTTGATTTTCTGTACTTAAACGCTGTCTTAAAATCCAGCTCACAATGTACGACAACAGGCGTCTGAAAATGAAATACTTCCAAGCAGCTGTAAATGAAAGCATTCGACGATGGAAGTGGTGAGCCCTGACGATCCTATTAAAAGCATCTTTCTGTAATTTTCAGAGGAGGGGGAGGTGGCAGAAATAATGCTGGTGGAACAATCGTAGGGTAGATTGGGAAGCCAGGTGCTGCCCTTCATTGTTATGCTACTTACATTTCCTACAGCTATTGCAGCTGTCTTCTTTCTTAAAAAGGGACTGCGTAACAATTATCTTTCTGATTAGCAAGTGAAACCACCACCAGCTATCTGGTTAAGACGTTGCTTATCATATCTCTGGCATAAGACAATTCGTTTGCCTTTGATGCAGGAGGCCAATTGCATTTCTAAGATACCGCAAGCTTTATTTTTTGATAGGGCTGGTATATATAAACCACATTGCAGATAGATCTGGTTAAGTCAGAGTGCCCTGTATCACAGCTCAAAACATTAACTTATTTAATATAATGTTTTCCTCATGCCATGCTTTCTTTTCCTTTGCCAAGGCATTTTTCAACGGGAAGGATTTATTCAAATTTTTTTTTCCTTTCGAAAGAACAGATTAAAGTAATTTGGGTTCATATTTAAAACACCAAAAGGATCCTTTAAGCAAGACTTAAAGAGAAATAATCCATATTTTTAAACGTAGAGAATAATTCATTTCTCCTCGTTTCATGCAAAATTCTCAGAACACAATTATGATTGCGACGTGAAATATTCCTAGGGTTTGAATTCTGAAACTCAATTTTAATTCTGAACGGATCTGTATGATATTGTATGGTTAATAATCAGCTTCCTCAAAATTAGACCTAAGTTTAGTTGAAAGACTCTTACATGGGTAGAAAACATATTTTATACAAAACACCTTCTCTTGTTTTAATCAAGCCTCTCTTTCACTTTAATTAATTCTGCCTCCACATCTACTATTCCAGGCCCTCAAAACACTTTTTTCCCCCAAAAAAATGCAGAATGCAGAAGTGAAAACAAGAAAATGAAATCTCTTTGTTGCTTAACTCTGCTTATGCGTTTTGGAACCGAGCTATTATAAATATTGTTCTTTTTTCTTTCAAAACAAAATTCTGCCTTAAACTTCTGCATAGTTTTTCATGACTCCAAAACATTTCTGTAGGAGTTGATGGCT
The DNA here is from genome assembly GCA_012654045.1 of Ptyas mucosa. Classification (NCBI taxonomy): domain Eukaryota; kingdom Metazoa; phylum Chordata; class Lepidosauria; order Squamata; family Colubridae; genus Ptyas; species Ptyas mucosa. The sequence continues at coordinate 7,491,151 of WNWU01000049.1, read as the reverse complement.
AGCATAAGAGTATACAGGTAGTCCCCGACTTACAACAGTTCATTTAGTGACCGTTTTTTCAACGGTGTTGAAAAAAGTGACATCGGACCCTTTTTTTCACAGTTACAACCTTTGCACCATCATGCGATTAAAATTCAGGTGCTTGGCAACAGACTCGTATTTATGACAGTCACAATGTCCTGGAGGTTGTGTGATGCCGCTTTTGTGACCTTCTGACAAGCAAAGTCAACGGGGAATCCAGATTCACTTAACAACCGTATTACTAACTTAACAACTGCAGTGATTCACTTAACAAAATTGGCCCAAAAACAGTCGTAAAATGGGACAAAGCTCACTTAATAAATTTCTTACTTAGCAACAGAAATTCTGGGCTCAGTTGTGGTCATAAATTGAGGGTTATCTGTACAGGTAGCCTTTGACTTAAAACAAAATTTGTTTAATAGCTGTTTAAAGTTACAATGGTCCTCTTGAGCTAAACCTTAAAGTTACAATGGTCCTCTTGAGCTAAACCTTAAAGTTTACTGAGAGGTAGTAGTTGTAAACAAGGAATCAAAATAAAACTAAAAATATCTAATCTAAATGGGGGGGGGGGTGTTATAGTGGCTCAGCAATTAAGACACTGAGCTTGTCGGCTGGAAAGCCTGAAGCCCAGGTTCGAGACCCCGCACGCACCAAATGTTGTACGGAAAGGCAGAGCATTGTATAAGTAACTGAGTTTAAAACTTTGTCAAAGCAATTTATAGGCTTGTATTAAGCTTATAATTTCTATTTAGATAACTGGATATAGGATTGTGGTCTAAATCAAACTTGGCAGCTATGTAGACTTCAATTCCCAGAAACTTCCAGGCAGCCTGTTATGTTATGTTATGTTATGTTATGTTATGTTATGTTATGTTATGTTATGTTATGTTATGTTATGTTATGTTATGTTATGTTATGTTATATGTCCACTCAAAGGACCCAGCTGATATGAAGAAAGCTTATTTTTATAGCATTCTGAGAGAAAAGCAACATTCCAGGAAACGGTCCACACTGACCTCTTACCACGTGAAAATAAATAGAAAATATCAAAAGAATTAAAAGAATTCAAACCCTGCAGTCACCAATGGAGACATTAAAAGTTTTTTTTAAAGAGTTATTTTGTTATGAATTTGCAAAGAGATATCAAAAATCCTGACACATTGTTAATAGCCTGAATTGGAAAAGGCACTTATGTTTTAAAATGGAGAGATGATAGATAGATAGATAGATAGATAGATAGATAGATAGATAGATAGAT
>WNWU01000049.1:7465603-7489862 GCA_012654045.1 Ptyas mucosa | reverse complement strand
AGATAGATAGATAGATAGATAGATAGATAGATAGATAGATAGATAGATAGAGGGGGGTGATAGGCAGGCTGGCGCTCTGGTGATGCAGTGGTTAGAATGCAGTATTGCAAGCAAACTCTGCCCACTGCCAACAGTTTGATCCTGACTGGCTCAAGGTTGACTCAGCCTTCCATCCTTCCGAGATCGGTAAAATGAGGACCCAGCTTGTTGAGGACATTATGCTGACTCTGTAAACCACTTAGAGAGGGCTGTAAAGACACTGTGAAGCGGTATATAAGTCTAAGTGCTAAGTTCAAAAGGCACCTTTGGGGATACCGCAAGGCTGTTATTGAAAGGGATGCAGTTAGTTCCTAAAGATATTGAGGGGTATCTGTAGCAAGCTCTTCCTCAAATATACAGCTAGTGCTTAACTTACCACAGTTCATTTAGTGACCGTTTGAAGTTACAACGGCACTGAAAAAAGTGACTTATGACCGTTTTTCCAAACTTACAACCATTGCAACATCCCCATGGTTATGTGATCAAAATCCAGACACTTGGCAACTGATTCATACTTATGACAGTTGCAGTGTCCCAGGTATCAGGGTTCCAAGGGATGCCCTAATTAAATCATGAACCTCGAGCCAAGCTCTAAAAGAAATACAGTTATTTATTAGGAGCTTCATGTCGGCACGTTCCAAATGAAGCAAACTCTGACTTCATGTAATTTACGCCCCAATCATGACCCTGTTTCCCCTCTCCCCCCAGGGTGTGTCATCAATCACATTCGCCAACAGAGCAATTTCACGGGTTGTAGAGATCACTCCCTTCCGGCTGCTGTGGGTAACCCTGGGAGACAGCCTTGAGAGAGATATGTCTGGAATGTGTTTTTGTTTTTTGGCTGCTGTGCTGCTTCGTCGGTTTCCCATCCCCCTTGCCAATGGCAACTCGAGAGCAGGCCAGGGATGCTTTGCGAGTTGACAGTCCCAGGGTCACGTGATCCCCTTTGGCGAACCTTCTGACAAGCAAAGTCAATGGGCAAGCCAGGCTCACTTAACAACCATTACCAACTTAACAAATGCAATGATTCACTTAACAACGGTGGCAAGAAAAGTCGTAAAAGGGGGCAAACTCACTTAATAAATGTTCCGCTTAGCAACAGAAATTTGGGGCCTAATTGTGGTCGTATGTCGAGGACTACCTGTAATGTATTTTATCCAAGCTAGCTAAGAATCTCTGTGCTTAAACATTTTCAAACTGCACAGTTCCAAAAACAATAACAAACGGGCTGTTGAACCTAACAAATATATTTTTTTTGCAATACTTGTTAGGAAATGATAATTACCTAACTTGTTGGGTTGGCAATATATAAACCTCAATATAGCTTTAAGACTGTATTGCTGTATTGCATCATACCGTGTTCTGATTGGTTAGCTCTGTAGCCAATGTCCTTAAGAGGGAGCTTGAAACATGTTTTTTTTCTCTTTGCTCATCGTTACCGCTCTTTACTGCTCTTTGCTGTGTTTGCTACTGTTTGCAACTGTTTATTGTGTATGACTACGATGACTGGTAAGAAGACTTTGTTATTGGATTATCCCTGGACTGTCGTTTTACTATCTACTGCTTTATCTGTGTATGACCTGGACTGTTTATTGGACTGTGCCTTGTTACTATTTCCTGTAAGTAAACACAACTCAGTGTATCTGTGTGTTGGCGGTGTTTATTCGCAACTGCTCTCAATTGCTTTCATGTGCACACCCTTGCTACTCAATGGGTTGCTCTGCGAATTCCTTAACAATACTTTCGGTTTATTAGGCTAGTTACAATGTATGTGTTTCCTTTCTATTATTCCCAATGACAGCTAAGGTTGATTTGTGGTCCATGGTAGAGAATCTGCCTGGCGCTTCTGATTCTCCTATCTTTCATAGGCCTTGAATTGGTAATTTCAACACCCATCATAAATATCTGTTTCCTACAGTCCATGAATGATCCAAAAATGCAAACTGCACACACCAGCTCCAGCAGTCTCCACTTGAAGGAAGAATTCAAATAATAACAGGCCAGCCTGTGTATAAATAAGTAAATAAAAATAAAAACCGAGGAGGAAAGATGTAAGGACGAAGCTTATTCTCAGAATTATGATCTGTTCTTACGACTCTAATGAGCTAAATAATGTAGGGTTGTTACAGAACTTATATCCATGTGTTTCGGTTAATTTCTTTAACTGAAAAATTCATACAGCTGAGAAATGCCACGTTTATTTATTTATTATTTATTGGTTCGACTTATATGCCGCCCTTCTCCGGAAACTCAGGGCGGCTTACCATGCGTTAAGCAATAGCCTTCATACTTTTGTATATACCTGCTTAGTAGGGCTTTCGCCCCCCCACCCCCTAAGCAGTGTTCTTTTTTATACAAAGTCAGCTTATTGCCCCCCACAATCCGGGTCCTCATTTTACCTACCTTGAAAGGATGGAAGGCTGAGTCAACCCTGAGCCTGGTGAGATTCGAACTTGCAGTAATTGCAGGCAGCTGGCAGCTAAGTGCTACTTAACAGCACTTTAGTCCGCTGCACCACCAAGGCTCTTTTCTTCGTATGTTTCTTCATAACATACTCTAAAAATCTCTTTTTGAGAAAAAAAAATACTGCAATGTGTGGCACTATTCAGAAATTCTTTGTTCATTAAGAGAGGTATCCAGTAAAGAATAATTGGTTAATGACTCTGAAGAAGCCTTGAATTTCATTAACTTTGATTTTCCTTCTTTAAAACAACCCAAAAGGAAGTTCCTTTTTAAACTCATGAAATCTACCTTTTTCCCTCCAATTTAAAGTAAGATGATTGGAATATTTTTTATGTATATCTATAAATGAACCTGTCCTGTTGTGTCTGACTTTAGGGCACAATGCTCCTCTCCATTTCTTGGCCGAGGGAGCCAACATTCTCTGAAGACAATTTCCGTGGTCATGTGGCCAGCATGGCTGTATGCCAAAGGTGCTGTTCTGATCTAGGCTCCCTTAAAAAGCAGGACGCAGAGTCTTGGTCCCAGCAAAACCTCTTTTATTTACAGGATTGTGAATTCCTTTCATTCACAGTTTTTCAAAGGAAGATTTATCAACACAGATCTTATCTTGCTTGGCAAGCTGCCACGTAACTAGTTTCCAAATGCAGTACGAAGCAAAACTTGGCACAGTCTCTCTCAGAGTCACGGAATGAACAAATTGTTTCCTGCAAAAGTCCATTTCCCGTTCGCTCCTCTTTGGTTTCCTATGGGAGGGACCAATCACCACCAAGGTGTGGCTTTACTCCCAAGTCGACCCTGCTTTCTTACTTGTTCTTGTCTTCTGGCAGCTCTGAGCATGCACACACTGGGAACAGGCTCCAGCTGTTCCTCTGCCTCATTGCTGCCTAGCTCCCTCTCTGCCTCCAACGCAGAGCCTCGTCCAAGCTTTCCCCAGCCCCCAGGACTGGCCAATAGTCCTCTCCAACCTCCTCACTGTCCAACTCTGCTGCGAGCTCTGCTGGCCGCCGTCGGGCCACAACAGGCATAAGGAATGCTATTACCTTCCCACCAAAGTGGTATTTATTTATCTACTTGCATTTGCACGCTTTTCGAACTGCTAGGTGGGCAGGAGCTGGAGCAAAACTGGGAGCTCACCCCATCATGCACCACTTGGGTCTCGAACCCTGGCTATCAGCTTTCCAGCTGACAAGCTCGGCAGATTTAATCACTGAGCCATCACGATGAATAACCTTTCGTGCCTGTATCTGCATCCTTTCTGCACCTACTTTACTCTTTTTTTATGAAAAGCAGAGGATCGAAAAATCATAGTGAAATAGAAAGTTATGGTCAATGATTTATAAATGAGGCAGGATTCATTGTGAATAATCAAGACTTCTAGGTTAGATATAAAAAAGAAAAAGTTTTCTCCTTTCTGGTCGTTTATGACTCTAGGGGAGGGGTGGGTTGCTACCGGTTCATCCTGGTTTGTGCGAACCGGTAGCGGTGGAGGCGGGAAGCTCCCGATAGCGAACCAGTAGCGCCGAGATTTGAAACCCATTAACTGCTCTAGGGGGTAGTGTTCATATCTGTTTCCTAGTTGAGAGAGCCAGCATTGTCCGAAGATGCTTCTGTGGTCATGTGGGCCAGCATGCCTAATTTCTGAGGCACACAGAATACTGTTACTTTCCCACCAAAACGGTACCTATTTATCTACTTGCATTTGCATTCTTTCGAACTGCTAGGTGGGCAGGAGCTGAGGCGAGGATGGGAGCTCACCCCGTCACGTGGCGCTCAGATCTCGAACCTGGGCTGTCCGCTCTCCAGAAATTTAGCAACTGTACATCCACAATATGAACCCACAAAGGCATCAAGAGTTGTAGATACTTTCTGCTTGGAGACCCAGTAATGGCAAGACAATGCTACATCTGACTGGCGGTAGACCGGATTGTCAATAAAGAGTTTTGTCCCATTTTAATTAATTTTTTTCCTTAGGAAAAAATGGGAGAATGGAAAGGATTTTCATGTAACCTAAGAAGTTTTAAACTGCTTTTTTTTAATAAGGTAAAGGTATTTTCCTTCCTCCCCCCGCCCCCCCCATTGATTAATTTTCATTTTGAAGCCCATTAGTCATGCACGTACATCTTGTGGCTTGCTTCAAAAATAAACATTTCGGGGCTGGAATGCATTACCAGCTTCGTTATAAGATTTGAATATGGGCAAAATTCAGCTTTAATTTATTGCAAGTATTATTGGGGAGGGGGGGGAGCATTCTGTGCTGCGCCGAGATACCAAGAGTCTCGCTTAAATGTTCCCTTTTGAATTGAAACTCAAGGTCTTATCTAATTGCCTGAAACGAAACATGCTTGTTGGGAGGATAATCTGGAGCACATATGCTCTGTGTAAGTAAGGAAAGATAAGGAGAGGAAGTCTGCGTCTCCTTGGTCTTGTTCCCCTATTTGTAAAGAAGCCGTTTACAAGGAGCATGACAAGCGCACACTTAATCAATTACGTCTAATAAACGTTGGAGGAATGTCTGTGAAGATGATGTAGCAAAATGCAAATACAATCAAATGCAATCCGTGGTTGTATCAACAGAGGCACACACCGAATCAAGGTTTGTTTATTTTTTTTAAGGCTTACTAGACTGAAATGAACACTGCATCATTTAATAAAAGAAAAATAAATTGTGTTCTGCCCCAGCTACGGACCCCAAACAACGCAGCACACACAAAGTCCGTTCAAACCTTAGTTTACTGAATAAACCAGTCTTTTACCACAACAGCTGTTAATTAACTGCCGCCAAGAATTCAAAGAATAATAACTGAAAGTTTACTGTGGTTGGCAGAATGCCCAGAAGCAATTTGCAGGAAGCTGATAAGATAAGCAAGGCAAGACACGAAGATACGTGAACGAAGTTGTTCCCTGCAAATTGCTTCAGTCGGCGTTCATCCTTAAATAGGCTAAGGGAGTGGCCAATTAGCTCCAAGCCTTACTCTCGAGGAGACCTCCTCCTGAGGAGCCACTCCTGCCTTTTGGCAGCTCTGCATCAAGAAGAGGCTCCTCCTCTTCGTTCTCTTCACTTAAGGGAGCTTCTGGAGATTCTGAAGGCCTTGGCTGAATCCTCGCCTCTGGCACCACATCTTCTCCAGCCTCCTCATTGTCCGACTCGAGTGCCAGCTGCAAAGGCTGCTGGCGCAGCACCACACCAGCCTCCTCACTGTCAGAATCAGCTACTAGCTGCACAGGCCGCGTATGGGCCACAACACATGTGAAGTATTAGTACCACTTTATAAAGCCTTAGTAAGGCCACACCTGAAATAGTGCATCCAGTTTTGGTCATCACATTACAAAAAAAAAAAAGATGTTGAGACTTTGGGGGGGAAACTGTGCAAAGAAGAGCAACTAAGAGGCCTGGAGGCAAAAACATATGAAGAACGGTTGCAGAATTTGGGTTTGGCTAGTCTAGGTAACAGAAGGATCAGGAGGGCATGGTAGCAGTCTTCCAATATTTGAGAGGTTGCCACAAAGAAGAGGGGGGTCAACTTATTTTCCAAAGCACCTGAAGGCAGGACAGGAAACAATGGATGGAAACGGATCAAGGAGAGAAGCAACCTGGAATTAAGGAGAAACTTCCTAATACTGAGAGCAATTAACCAGTGGAGCACAGAAGTTGTGGGTGCTTCATCACTGGAGGCTTTTAAGAAGAGACTGGACAGCTACTTGTCTGAAATGGTATAGGATCTCCTGCTTGAGCAGGGGGTTGGACTAGAAGACCTCAAAGGTCCATTCCCTGATTGATTGAAGTAAAGACTTGTGTACGAATTTGTCTGGGGAGACGTAGTCTTGTTTTTTTAAAAAAACACATCAGGACTAAGGCAAAGCTAGCACATGAATGTGAATTTCACAGACTATTTGATACATGAGTGTTAAATTTAAGGTCCTGAGCCCACAAACATGTTACTGAACAAAATTCCAGGTTTACATGATTCCCCCCGAATCATAAAGTAAAACTAATTCAATGTGATTTAGTTACTATCTGTTTCTGCTTCTCACAGTAGCTTTCATAGGAATGAAATCCAATTAACATCTGCCTTTTTCTTTTGCTGACATTCATGATCTCCCCATTTAAAGATGTAAATGACAGAAGGACATTTGCCCATTGAACTCAAAGCAGAAAACCAGTATTTTGGCTTTGCATCTATGAAAAGTGTTTGGTAGTCATACTTTCTAGGTGGGAGAGTCGGTTTGATCTAGTGGTTAAGGCACCAGGTAGGAAACTGTGAGTTCTAGTCTGATGTTAGTCATGAAAGCTGGCTCAGTGACTTTGAGCCAGTCCAGGGGTGAAATCCAGCAGGTTCTGACAGGTTCTGGAGAACCGGTAGCGGAAATTTTGAGTAGTTCGGAGAACTGGCAAATACCACCTCTGGCTGGCCCCAGAGTGGGGTGGGAATGGAGATTTTGCAATATCCTTCCCCCAGGAGTGGGGAGGGAATGGGGATTTTGCAGTATCCTTCTCCTGCCACACCCACCAAGCCACATCACGCCCACAGAACCAGTAGTAAAAAAAATTAGTATGTTGGATATGCTCATTGCCTTGAGTTATTTGTAAAAATAATAAAGGCAGGAAGGAAAGAAAGAAGGAGAAAAGGGGAAGGGGAAGGGGAAGGGGAAAGGAAAGGAAAGGAAAGGAAAGGAAAGGAAAGGAAAGGAAAGGAAAGGAAAGGAAAGGAAAGGAAAGGAAAGGGAGAAAGATGAAAGAAAGACAAAAGAAAGACAAAAGAGAAGAAAAAAGAAAGAAAGAAAGAAAGAGAGAGAAAGAAAGAAAGAAAGAAAGAAAGAAAGAAAGAAAGAAAGAAAGAGGGAGGGAGGGGTGGGGAGATCAAATCAGTTGATCCTAAAGGAAATGAACGCTGATTGTCTTTTGGAAGGACAGATTCTGAAGCTGAAGCTGAAATACTTTGACCATCTAATGAGAACAGAAGAAAACTCCTTGGAAAAGACCCTGATGTTGGGAAAGATGGAAGGCAAAAAGAGAAGAGGACAGCAGATGGTTAGATAAGGTCGTTGACAAAATGGGCATGATTTTGGTCAAACTCCAGGAGACGGTGGAGGATAGGAGGGCCTGGGGTGTTGTGCTGTGGTCCATGGGATCGCAAAGAGTCAGACACAACTTAGCAACTGAACAACAACAACTAGGTTATTTAGTTAAGTTGTGATTTGGTTTTTTTTAAATCTTGCAGCAGCTTAAAGTCACCTGTGTGCATTCAGCAACCACATTAATAATAATAATAATAATAAAGTAAACAATGACAAAATGAATTGGTTCTAGTCATTTCAGAGAGAATCCTTCTTCAGATTGGAAAAACATACAATCTTTCAGTGCCATCAGATTAACTAAACTTTAATTAAACTCCTTGTTTAGATCAACTAATCCAATGCACTAATGATTTCCCTCAAATTGAATGCTGGGTTGGTAAATTTTGCTATCTTCATTTTGCTAAAATGAAGCAATCAACCAGCTTGAGAGAACCTCATTTTTGGGGCGGAGAAAAAAATAATCTTAATAAAAATACGCCATATGAAAAAAAGCCAAAGGACCAGATGGACTGAGCTGTGAAATGATGACATAATTTTCCTGGAATCTCATTCTGCATTGCAACATTTTCATGGGGGGATATTTCTGAATAGGCAATTGTAAAAAAAAAAACTCTATTATACAATAGACTAGTACAGATGGAAGAATCTGTACTTACTTCTATTGCCATCGCAGATCGGCGTGCAAAATGTTTTAAGCTATGTTAGTCTTTTCTGACATGCCTCATTTAAACAGATGCTTGGAACGACTGTATCATTAGACCGGCAATTATACAGTATCAGCACAAATATTTTGATAGCTTCATGCATCTCTTCTTAACTCCGTTTTAAACCCCCTTGTTTAATTACTGTAAGTATCTGTTTTGCCAAAGTTCAAAGACAGACCAATGTCTTAGCAGATAACAAACATCCTTTCTGTAGCCAGTACGTTGCTTCCTACTCAGCCTAATTTGAAGGAGAAAACATTTATGGTTGCATAATTAGATCGAGAGTTTTAAATCCTTTCTGGAGTTGCAGTGATAAGGCAATTTGATAGCAATGTGAGATCTGGCGCAAATGAGAGAAAACAAAATCACACACACACAAAAAAAAAAACCCAACAGCAAAGTTCAACAAACAGTGAACATTTTCCTTAAACGAGTACAAGCAGGAAATGTTTACCAAAAAAGATAGGGAGAATTTCCAAAAGGGACAAAGACATCACTAATTGCACATATTAGTCCACATAATGGAGTGGAGTCCCACATCTTTCTTCTAATATGGAAAGGGTTAGGGTAGAGGTCAGCAACCTGTGGCTCTGGAGCTGCATGTGGCTCTTTCACCCCACTGCTGCGTCTCTGTCACTCAAAATATGTGTCACAACCACCAATGTGCGACACTCGCCGGCATGCGATTTATTGAGCTTTTCAAGCCCCGGTAGGCCAACCATGGATAAATCCAAGAAAAGAAAAGTTTCAGAAGAAAACAGAACGATTAATTCAACTACATATGCTAGCTTTGTGGCCACTCAAGAAATAGTCAGGCACGGGAAATTTTTTGTGGCTCCCGGTGTTTTCTTTTCTGTGGGAAACGGGTCCAAATGGCTCTTTGAGTGTTTAAGGTTGCCGACCCCTATGTTACGGAAACCTCCCGTTTAAAAACCCAGCTTCGATTCAATGAAGTAAAAGTGCAAATATACAAAATAACCTCCGAGCCAAAGTGTTGTTTTTTATTTAATCTGGAAAACGTGAAATTGTGAAATGAAGGAAGCCATCCTGGAATCATAAATCTCGTTCAGCTCCCAAGCAGCGGTACCCACAGAGTATGGCGTTACAGTTTGGTTTAGTGGTGAAGTTACCAGGCGGCAAACTGGGAGGCCGTGAGTTCTAGTCCCGCCTCAGCCATGAAAGCCAGGTGGGTGACCTTGGGCCATTCACTCACTCTTAGTCAAACCCACTTCACAAGGTTGTTGTGGTGGTGGTGGTAGGGAAAATAGGAGGAAGAAGGTTTGTTGGATATAGTCGTTTACCTTGAGTTATTTGTAAAATAACAAGGCAGGATAGAAATAAATAGTTAAAAAGACTCACGAGTGAGTTGAAGATCTACCCAATTTCTGATATTTTCAGGATATTTGTTAGGTGCAAAAGACCAAGGCCATAGGTTAAGTTCCAAACAGCCTTGGTGGTGCAGCGGACTAAAGCGCTGTTAAGTAGCACTTAGCTGCCAGCTGCCTGCAATTACTGCGAGTTCAAATCTCACCAGGCTCAAGGTTGACTCAGCCTTCCATCCTTCCGAGGTAGGTAAAATGAGGACCCGGATTGTGAGGGCAATAAGCTGACTTTGTATAAAAAAAAGAACACCGCTTAGGGGGGCCCGAAAGCCCTACTAAGCAGGTATATACAAAAGTATGAAGGCTATTGCTTAACGCATTGTAAGCTGCCCTGAGTCTCCGGAGAAGGGCGGCATATAAATCAAACCAATAAATAAATAAACAATAAATAAACAAACTGATTTATTACTCGTGCCTAAGTACAGGAATCTGGTCAACTAATGGCTAGCATTATTTTGGTGCTAGTTAATGGAATCCATGGAATTCAAGAGGGGTTGGAATTAGTTCATTTGTGACTACGTCGCGACTTTAGGCTGATACCTCTCTTGACTCCACCCTCTTAGGTTTTGCCACTCCTTCCCCATGACTGGCTGGGAAATTCTGGCAGCTGAAGTCCACAAATCTTACAGTTGCCATGGTTGGACTCTCTTGTTCTAGAACAGTGATGGCAAACCTTTTCGGCACTCACACGGAAACGTCGCATGCACGCGTTCATCAGGGCTGCACTCCGGAAAAGCCGAACTTCCGGGTTCTAGCGTGCATGCGTGCCTGACGATCAGCTGGCCGGCATGCATGCGTACGCTGGTTTTTGGCACTGCCACTCGTGCGAAGGGATCATACTCTGGAAAAGCCAAACTTCCAGGTTCTGGCACGCATGTGAAGCCAACAATCAGCTGGCCGGCGGGCATGTGAACACCGGTTTTCGGCACTGCTGCAGGTGTGAAGGACAGCTGATCATCATGTGTGCATATGCACCAGAAACCAGGAAGACAAACAGGCAAGGCCGCACGTGCGAGATGACATGGCTTCGCGTGCCACTTTGGGCATGTGTGCCATAGGTTCTAGAATCTTTCTTACTGAACACGAGCTGTCCCAAACACTCTGCTGGGATTCTTTCACCCAGACACGATCCCGCATACCATTTCAAATGAAACCGAATGGGGCTCCAAATTGGCCTTGATGTGGACATCTGATTCCAAGAATATTTTGCTAGTGCCAGATTTCTGGTAAGCCACAAACCCAAAGAAACCTTAACAGCTCAGAAAATTTAAGGACTAGTGTTATCCCAGGAGGACAAGGCTTATTTTAACATTTATTTGGGCATTACCAAATTCTGTGTGCTTAGACCGGCTTATTCGGGGCTCTAGAGCAATTTTCAGGCAAGGACATGGAATGATTCAGGAGAGAATTTCAGCAAGTCCAGCCATGTACTGAGTTGGAATCAGAGTGATGTAAAAAAAAAAAAAGTATTTAGGAATAAAAAGAAAATGCACCGGAGCTAAAGTCACGCCCCTAAGTCTTTCCACACTACCTCCAGAGAAGAATTCAATTTATAATCAAATTTTGTAAATGCAGAAGGGGCTACAACTTGGCTTGCTTCCTAACGTGCAAGATTCATTGCTTGCTCGACTTCTCCAAGGTTTCGGAGTTGGATCTTTCCAAGTTATTCAAGGCTGAGCATGACACTTGGGATCTGCTCCATCCAAATCAGAGGCTCTGCTAATGAGCTACGGCCTCTCTGACATTGTGGGAAAAACAGTAAGTCTTCTTGCAAAGAGCAGCTGTCAAAATTAGAGCAAATTCTCTTTTTGCAGGGAAGAGAAATTGATATTCTTGGCCAGAATTCGCATTCTCTTTACTCTCAGCTAATTTAATACTAACTTAAGTTGCACGCATGTTGTCATTTCAGGGACTTGCAAACACTTCATCTGGTTGCATAGTTCATTAAAAGATGCCTGAGAGCATCAAGAGGTGGGTTTTTCAACACTTTGAGTAAGCAAAGACCCTGGAAAGTAAGTCTCATGTTTCGCCTTCAGAATTGGGTTTTCTAGATCTAGTACTAAAAAGCAGAGACATCACCTTGCCAACAAAAGTGCGTATAGTCAAGGCGATGGTTTTCCCAGTTGCAATGGATGGCTGTGAAGGTTGGACCATAAGGAATGCTGAGCGCCAAAGAATTGAGGCCTTTGAACTCTGGTGCTGGAGAAGACTCCTGTGAGTTCCTTGGACTGCAAGGCGATCCAACTGGTCAGGCCTAGAGGAGATCAACCCTGACTGCTCTTTAGAAGGCCAGATCCTGAAGAGGAAACTCAAATACTTTGGCCACCTCATGAGAAGGAAGGACTCACTGGAGAAGAGCCTAATGCTGGGAACGATTGAGGGCAAAAGAAGAAGGGGACGATAGAGAACGAGGTGGCTGGATGGAGTCATCGAAGCAGTCGGCGTGAGCTTCAATGGACTAAGAAATTAAAAGATGCTTGCTCCTGGGGAAGAAAGCTATGGCAAATCTAGATAGCATACAAAAAAAGCAGAGACATCACCCTGCCAACAAAAGTGCGTATAGTCAAGGCAATGGTTTTCCCAGTTGCAATGGATGGCTGTGAAAGTTGGACCATAAGAAAAGCTGAGCGCCAAAGAATTGAGGCCTTTGAACGATGGTGCTGGAGAAGACTCCTGCGAGTCCCTTGGACTGCAAGGCGATCCAACCGGTCAGTCCTAGAGGAGATCAACCCTGACTGCTCTTTAGAAGGCCAGATCCTGAAGAGCAAACTCAAATACTTGGCCACCTAATGAGAAGGAAGGACTCACTGGAGAAGAGCCTAATGCTGGGAACGACTAAGAGCAAAAGACGAAGGGGACGGCAGAGAACGAGGTGGCTGGATGGAGTCACCGAAGCAGTCGGCGTGAACTTAAATGGACTCCGAGGGATGGTAGAGGACAGGAAGGCCTGGAGGAACGTTGTCCATGAGGTTGTGATGGTTCGGAGACAACTTTGTGACTAACAACAACAAGATCTACTTTTTTTTCCCCCCCAAAGTAAAAAAATAAAATCTGGAATCAAGTCAATATCCTTCCACCTGCGGCTAAAAATAATCAAAAGTCAAAATGCCAGAAAGCTGGGTTTAAATCCTACAACAGGTTCTGATATTGGAGATGAGTTGGATGAAGAGAAACGAAGTGATGTAGGTAAAGACGAGGTGTCCCTGCCCTATCAAAGGACAAATTTACATCCATCTGTAATTTAAATCCTCATAATTTTCTCTGGCTCCCTTCTTCAGCTATGGAAGCTCATAGCTGGTCTAGCACACAGCTCTGTTCTTTAGATATATAAAAGAGACTTTACAATACAGCTGAAAATGATGAACCCCTACACATCTGATAAGAGAGGAAAGGATTTCCCACAGGAGACCAAAAAAAAAAAAAGGAAAAACTTGCAGCGTTACTAACATTGTAGACCATTTTTCTCAACTTTGGCAAATTTAAGATTGTGTGGGATGCCACAATCCGGATGTCTATAGAGATTCTCAATCACCCAGGACATGGTTGTCCCAAACATGCTTTTTCTAAAGGCAACTGGACTTTCTCAGTTTTTCCTTGAAAATGTTTCACTACTCATCCAAGAAGCTTCTTCGGTTCTGGATGAGAAACGAAACATTTTCAAGGAAAAACCCAAGGAAGTCCAGTTGCTTCTTGAAAAAGCACCTTTGGGTTCAACTTCCAGAATTCTCCAGCCAGCAAGGTTGAGAAATACGACTGTAGTCATATATATCCACCACAAACACCAACCTTTAACACACTGAATTTCTATTATAATTAAGGTTTTTTAAAAAAAAATTTTTTAAACATTTTTTTAATATATATCAATATCGATACACGAACAGTGAGGCATCTGGGTATCATTCATTTGAATACAGGTTGTAAGGATAGTATTAATATTATTTGTTATTTAAATCATACTTATGTAATTGTTATAATATTCTTATACATATTTGTATTAAAATATAAGCCTTCATTATTTATTTGTTCAACATTTTAGGCCCCCGTTCTAATAACAATAACAGTATCATTAGAACATACATAGTATCACTATCTTTCAACCTCTAATCTTTGTGTTTAGCTATTATTTTTAATATATTATATAAAAAATGTGCAGAATAATATTCCCCCTATTTCTTGTGTCTGCCTCTATACTAGCTCCTAGTACTGTAAAGCCAATCTTGTGTTACAAAACATTTCCTCTATCCATCATCTCTTGCCCGTTTTAATATTTCAATTCTTATTCATTTTTTAACTTGCCTCCCAAATTCCTCCCTTGAGTCTTCATCTCTGTTTACCTCTTTCCTGGTTAGCTTAGCTATTTCTTCCATCTTTACTATCTTTCGCTGCCAAGCCTCCAGAGGATCTGCCCAACTCTCCATTTTCTTTTCAAATATATATTTCTATTTATCCAGTATCATTTTTTGGTTTTTTAGCACATATTTTCCCTGAATTGCTTCATAAGTTTTTATTATCTTCTCCCTCTTATCTTCTTGTTTTGTTTGTTTATTTAGTTCTGCCTTTTCCCCTGGTCTCTCCATTGTCTCCTCTATTTCCTGGGCTTTTTGATCATTATTCATTATCCCTTGTGGAGCACTTTCTAACTTTCCATTTATGATATTCATTAAGTCCATTATCTCCCTGTGATTCCTTGTCATAGTATCATGAATGCTTTGAAACATCACCACCAATTCTTTTTGCAACCCACTTATTTTCCCCTGCTGAAACATGTTGCTTTCTTTTTTGATAAGTCCAAATATCGCTCAGTAATCTGTCAATGTTCTATCAGAGTCTCAATTATTTTTGCTCTCAGAAAGTCAATCTGGAAACCATTTACTCAGCCCTGATGTTGCTCCTCCGGAAATACAGTAATATGGTTCTTTATGTCCCACAGTTAGTCAATTTAGCTCTTTTTAGGTAATCCAGGAAAATTTCCAAATGTCTCTTTAAGTCCCCACTATAAGTTCAATCAAACTCCTGGTATTTAAAAGTCACTTTATTTGGATATCTTCCGTATTTTCAATGTTAGAGCTCCAGTAGTCATGGAATAGTTAAGTATACAGCAATCCTCCAGATGTTATTTCCACTTTCTCCTCTGTCTTATCAGTATTTTTCTCAGGGTTGTAGAGATGTAATGTATTCCATTCACCAGTAAATGGCACCATCTGTTTAACTTCAACGTTGCATAGATTCTAACAAACTAAATACCGTTTGTATTTATTCAAACAAATAATAAAAATTCTGACAAGTAATTCCAACATTTTAAAATGCCTTATTGCCAATAAAAATTAGAGATCCAATCTTTCTGTGTTTTAAAGGTTTTACGCTTTCTTCTCAATATCCTTTTCTTTTCTTTCGGGTCTATGATTTTTCTCTCTGTAATTGTTCACCGCTTAAACAAACCCTTCAAAGAGTCCCTTTTCCAGAGTTAATTTTCTTTGGGGCAGGTTTTAAATAGGAAAAAAAAGTCACCTCACCCAGTTCCAGTCACTGTTCACACACCACTCCAACAGAGTCTTTGTTTCTTTGGCTTCCCCAGCTTCACGGCAGCCATAATGGCTGCCATTCCTCTTCATTGTTGGCTGAGAGGGAATTAGCCCTGGATCAAGCAGGAGAGCTGCCGAACTCCGTGATCTGCAGGGCGCCCCTCCTCTCTTCGATACCCCTACAGGGTGACTTTAGCTCCTTGTGGCCCCAGCGAAGGGATTCGCTGCGAGTTTGCTGAGGCCCGCTTTTCATGTCCGATAGCACCACGATGTCAACTGGAAGTCTATTACAATTAAGTTTTAAGCCACTCTCTACTGCCTTTCTCTAAAATACCAAACATACAAGAAGTCTGGACAGCCACACTGGATTAATTTGGACACATCACTCCACGATGGATTGCTTTAAGTCAGGAATATGATAATTCAGTCTCACAACTACTGTTCCTCTGCATATTATAATCATGGATATTTGCATCCATTAACAGCAAAAGTTTGGAGACAAGGGGGAAAAAAGCAGAATATCACATATTTCTTTTATTAGCAGGTAGGTATAGTACTGTCCAGTTGCGGTTACATCAGAATGGTGGATTTTTTAAAAAAAAAATTCTTCCTTGTTAGACAATATTGTGCCAATTTCTCATGTTGTGTCAATGGTGGAAAAACTGGACTTAAATGTGATCTTTGGATTTAAGAGTAAGTTTCTCAGGAAGGTCATTAGCCCCCAAGAGCCAGAAAAATATGGTTTTTTTAAAAAATTTGATTTATATGCCGCCCTTCTCCAGAGACTCAGGGCGGCTTACAATACGTTAAGCAATAGCCTTCATACTTTTGTATATTTTATACAAAGTCAGCTTATTGCCCCCACAATCTGGGTCCTCATTTTACCTACCCTAGAAAGGATGGAAGGCTGAGTCAACCTTGAGCCTGGTGAGATTTGAACTTGCAATAATTGCAGGCAGCTGAATGTTAATCAGTGCCTTAGTCTACTGCGCCACTCAGGCTCTTTTGCCTTATTACCGTAATTTAGTATCTTAAGATATGTTAAAATATTGTTTTAGTTTTTCCAGTTTTTCTGATGGAATTAGCAGAGATAGCTAAATTGATTATCCTTAATTAAAGAAAAGAATATAGCTATTTATTTCCACTTGGAAATCGCTTCTGGACTTTGTGCTTGAGGTGGGAAAAAAAATGGAACGTTGATAGATTTATTGTTATAAAAATGGCTTGTACATATTACTAAGTAAAAGTAAAAAAGTTGAGGCTATGTGTTATTATTCTACTGTGCTAAAAAGGATGCCTGCTTTCCTTTCTTTTTTCTTCCTTTCCCCCATATTTTTTCTCCTTCCCTTTCTCCTCCCCTACAGTCCCACTATTTCCAATTTTTTTTTGTATTTTGATAAACTAAGAAAAATTTGGAACCGGAGAAAAAATAATTGTTTTAAGTGATTGAGAGGGAAAGCAAGGACCCTTAACTGGATGTGCACACATTGCGGAATACTTAAGATCGCAAACATGTTTCCTAAATATGTCCTGATCTTTTGTTTCCCTTCCCCTGTCTTTGTGACAGGTGTGCTTTCTGTTGTGATGAGTTAAATCCTGGCAGAACAAGCTCCAGCATTCGTTCCTGTTGCTAGTTCCATTTGGCACAGAGCCACCTTTGAAGTCTACAAGTAGAGCATTCTTGAAGTTTCCCAATCTTTCCCGGAGAAACCCAAAGAGACTGTAAGCCCCAAGGGAGGCCTCTAATCTACGGCGTTCCTGGATGTCACATAGTCCCCAAAATATTCAACAACAGGTCTCTCTGGAATGCATCTTTCTTTTCCTTTCTTTCTTTTCCTGCTAAATGTTGCCCAACAGCAACAGACGAGCCCCCACAGGTCTCCGAGACGGCAGTTTTTGCGAAACACAGACTCTTTTCTCTGTGTTATCCTAATTCCCAAACTTTGCAGGTTCTCGTTTGGCTAGAGACAGCTTTTTTCCCAAGCAATCCCTGCTTTTGTTGATGGTGCCAAATCCAGTCACTCTAAACGAGGGCCCGAGGGTTCAATCTGGCCCACGGGGTGCTAAGATATGGCCCATGGGGCTGCCCTGGAAACAGTGAAGGACTGGCCCATGGTGCCTCTGCCAGCAAAAATGGAGTTTGGGAGGGCTGCATGTGGCCCTCCCGAGCTCCGTTTTTGCTGCCAGAGGGTTGCAGGAGGCCGTCGCAGCCAAAAATGGAGCTCGGGAGCCCATTTTCGCTGGCAGAGCGCTCAGGCCACGAGGCGCCCCCAACACAAGTGATGTCGAGTTGACCACACCCACCCTGGCCACACCCACTCCTCCACCACCATCCCGAGGTCAAACACAACCTTAATGCGGCTCTCAATGAAATCGAATTTGATACCCCTGCTCTAAACATTTAACATCTACCAGCAGAATTCTTCACTTCCCTCAACTCAACCCCTTAGTTCTAAAAGCTGTCTTTTAATTGTTTGAGTTTCATAGTGCTAACGTTAATTTTTTGCCTTTGTTTAACTTGCATGTTATTCTTTATTTTTACCCGGACAGCTAGTCTGAACGAAAATTGGAATTTTAACATTGCAATGAACAGAGCAACATTGCAAGCTACTAAGATTGTTGGACGAGCAGGTACAAAAACAGCCAGGGAAATGATTGAAGGAAACGGTCCCCTTGTCAGTCAACAGGAGTGCTGTTTTACTACCAGCTTATCAGGTATTTAGGAGCTGAGGACTTCATAGCACAAGGAAAAAAACAGCCAACGACTTGATATACGACCATCAACACCCTAGTCAACAAAAAGAGCCACACACAATCAGGCACCACATAAATATTATGCATGGAATATCCCACTCTGCTAGAGGGAATTTCCAGCATGAATCTGAAAGCTCAGAAGACTAAATCTCTGAAACATCTTCTTCTTGTGCCATATCTGTCATCGGATGTTGGCGATCATATTGGTGATCCTATTTTTATCAATGGCCGCATGAAAAAGTGCTGTTGAGTTTTGTCCAAACCGGCCCCTTAGATTTTGAAGCCACGATGTTCTTCTTCTGCCTGGACCTCATTTGCCTTCAATGTTTCCTTGGAAGATTAAGTGAAGTATAGCATATTTTTCCAGGTCTTGCATCACATGTCCAAAATATTCTAACTTTTGTGGGTTTTTTATTGTTTTGATGATTTCCCTTGGCTTTCCCAGGCGACTTATCACCTCCTCATTTCTAATTTTGTCAAATAAGCTTATACGTAACAGCTGTCCGTAAATCCACATTTCAAATGCTTCTAGTCTCTTCAAGTGGCTTTCGGTCAGAGACTAACTCTCCGTAGGGCAGGATAGAAAAGATGTAGCATCTGACAAGACTGATTTTCAATCTTAGGCTCATGTCGTGACTGCAGAAGACCTTTTTCGTTTTGAAGAATGCTGTTCGAGCTTTCTCTATCCTTGTCTTTACTTCAGTGGTCATGTCCCAGCTTTCATGTAAATTCTAAAACATATTATCCCTCTATGGGTCATTGATAATAGCTTCCGTAACGTCATTATCCTTAGCTTTTTTTAATGATAACTCTTTTGGGGATATGACCACTTAGGCAAAAGTGATTTGGTCTCATGTAGATGTTAACTTTAAACTTTAAAGTTCAACTGCAGTGAGGTTAATATTTGCGCAAAGATGGAAAGCAGAGAAAATCCCTACAGAGGGAGAAGTAATTAAGAAAATATTGGATTGTGCAGAAATGAATAGATTGACAATTAAAGAAAGAGAGGAATTGGAATACTTTAAGGTATGGGGGCAATTTTATCATTGGTTAGAGAAGATATATATATATATATATATATATATATATATATATATATATATATATAGGGTAATGACATAATGAAATGAGGGAAGAAGAAAGAAGAGAAAGAAGATAGATAAATGTATTAATAGAAAAGCAAGAAATGTGGGAGAAATGTTATAATAAATGAAATGATAATATTAAGTTATAATAAACAGTGGAGGAGTAGGAAGAAGACACAAAAGATGTCCTCAGATGATACACTGAATGATTGATTAGGTATTGTAGGTTTGTTTGTCTATAAAATAAAAAACTTGTATAAAAAAAAACTTTAAAGTTCTACAGGCTAGCAGGTTACACTTAACCATTGATTTTAAGTCTCCCCGTGCAATTCAGAAATGCCTGTTGGTTCTTCCTTCTCTGAAACAAGGAAAATGTTATGAACTGTGTTTGTTTAAATCTATCCATCTATCAATTCACGCATCCTTCCATCCACATATTCCAAAAGTTAGCCCTAAAATATCACTTAGCTTCCCTAAAACCCATCTTGTCCTTTCCTTGTTTGCCGAATGTTTTTTTCTTTCTTTCTCTCTCTCTCTCTTTTTGTCCTTTGATTATTTATGAAGATCAAATACAGACATTGCTTTCTCATACTTTCCTGATTAAATTTCTCTGAGTGCAAACTACACTTTTCAATCTAACTGAAAGTTAATCTTTGCTCAGGCTAATTCTTCCCCATCGCTTCCCGTAACAAAATGCTTTTTCAGGTAAGTTTGAGTCTGCATTTGAATTATTTTTCTTTGATCAAAATCAGCGGTTGCCCCAAATAGCAAACCCAGCAGTGCGTAATTCTTATATCTATGCCAGCTGAAAAATTTATAATAGGCGTGGGTAACCCACAGCTCAAGGGGTTTATTCAACAAACAGTTTCAGAGCCATTGCTAACTGGAAACCAAGAGCAGATTTTCCTACTATTTAGCGGTATAATTTTTTTTAAAAAAAATCTTAGCACCCTATAATAACATATCACAATTAAAACACAAACTGTTAGGAGAAGGACAGGCAGAGCCTGGGGTGGAATCAAAAGAGGAATCAACCTGGAATCATTACATTCCTACAAAGGGTCTAAGTCAGGGGTCGGCAACCTTAAACCCTCAAAGAGCCACAAAGGTCCTAACCGGAAGACTCCCGTTCAATTCTGGAGCCGACCGGAAGTCCGGTTCCCCCACCATAGAGTCTCCTCCTAGTGCGGTGTCCTTTTGCATCTACTTGTCCTAACCAAAAGTCCTATCAATTGTGGAGCCGACCAGAAAACCCGCCCCTTATCATAGAGTCTCCTCCTGGGACTCCATGCTTTCCCCCCCTTAACCGGAAGCTCCTCTCCAAATTGCCATTGGCGCCGACCAGTGACAGGGAGCCACAGCAGAGGGATGAAAGAGCCACATGCGGCTCCAGAGCCACAGGTTGCTGATCTCTGGTCTAAGTAGAACCGTCTTGAATTCAGTTAACTCTTATCTACCACCAATTTAGTGCAGACCTTTAGTTGACTACAGTAAATTCTTGCATACAGACATGAGTAATAAATCAACTTAACTGGAACTTAGTGTGTGGTCCTGACCAAGGGTGAAATCCAGCAGGTTCTGGAGAACCGGTAGCGGAAATTTTGAGTAGTTCGGAGAACTGGCAAATATCACCTCTGGCTGGCCCCAGAGTGGGGTGGGAATGGAGATTTTGCAATATCCTTCCCCTGGAGTGGGGTGGGAATGGAGATTTTGCAGTATCCTTCCCCTGCCATGCCCACCAAGCCACGCCCATCAAGCCACACCACACCCACAGAACCGGTAGTAAAAAAAATTTGGATTTCACCACTGGTCCTGACTCTCCAGAAGAGACTGGACTGTAATTTGTCAGAAATGCTGTAGGTAGCGTCTCCTGCTTTGGTGATGGGTTGAACTAGATGACCTACAAGGTCCCTTCCAACTCTGTTATTCTATCTATACTATTCTTCATGCATGACACAAACCCAATCAACCTAGATACAGAATGTGGCCCTACCACCTTCATGGCCGCACTCCATGTTAAATCATTGACAATGAAAAGGTTGCCTAGCTTTGCTTCAAAGTACTTCTTGACTATCCATAAAAAAAACCTCCCTTTTGGTGACCCTGTAATCCCTTAATTCGTCATAGAGTCACGGTGACTGGATGGAGCTGAGCATTTACTGGCTGGATGCCCTTCCTGGCACCTATGTGGAGTTTGCAGCAGATATTTTCTCTTCGTACCTAGATAGATAAACATCTGCCACTGCCTGGGACTGAACTCTCAACCTTCCAAGTGGGAGGCGAATGTCTTCACCACTAGGCCACCATGCCGTTCCACTTCTTGGCTGTCCATATTTGTACATATATTTTCGTTTGCATCTGAAGATTGCAGACCAATGGTAACAAGGGGTAGCCTTTCCATAAGGTAAAATGAGGCAACTACCACAAGCAGAACATTTGAAATATAGTAATAGCAATGAGATATTAGAGGATATGCAGAATTCCTTGTATCTTCTCAGATTACACTGTTGGAACTAACTGTAAATATATATATATATATATCTAAATTCAACTACAGGTAATCCTTGACTTGTAATCACAATTGAGTCCAAAACTGATGTGGCTAAAGTGAGAAATTTGTTAAGTGGGTTTTGCCCCATCTTATGACCTTCCCTGCCACGTTTGTTAAGCGAATCACTGCAGTGGTTGAATTAGTAAACCGGTTGTTAAGTGAATCTGGCTTCCCCATTGGCTTTGCTTGTCAGAAGGGTTGCAAAATAAATGTGATCACATGACCTCGGGGCACTGCGACCGTCGTAAATGTGAACCAGATGCCAAGTTTCTGAATTTTGATCGCATAACCATGGGGATGCTGAAAAAGGTTGTAACTGTGAAAAATGGTCGTAAGTCACTTTATTCAGTGCTGTTGTAACTTTGAATGGTCACTAAATGAACAATCATAAGTGGAGGCTTACTTGTACTAGTATTTTGTATATGGAATTATTGGGGAAATAATCTTGTCTATCACTGTAGGCCATACAGTGTCTTAAATTAACCCCTACTAATTTCTAGTGCTATTTGACTCAAGGATTGGCAATATGTAATGCTCCAGATGTTGTTATAATTCAGTTCCTAAGAAGTCTGCCCAATTAATGATGAATATGGGGAAAACAGCTGTCAACTGCCTTACTCGTATTACCTGATGAACCAATTCTAATTCTCCAAAGCACCTGAGGGCAGGACAAGAAGCAACAGGTGGAAACTAATCAAGGAGAGAACCAACCTAGAACTAAGGAGAAACTTCCTGACAATTAGAACAATTAATCCATGATTAAACAGTGGAACGGCTGGCCTCCGGAAGTTGTGGGTGCTCCATCACTGGAGGTTTTCAAGAAGAGACTGGACAGCGATTTGTCTGAAATGATATAGGGTTTCCACCTTGAGCAAGGGTTGGACTAAAAGACCTCCAAGGTCCCTTCCAACTCTGTTTTTCTGTTCTGTTTCTTTGGAAGTCATCACAATATACTGTACTCCCAGGTAAATGGATTAGTGTGGCATTAACATACATTAATCTTTGAGATTAATCCCATTGAATAGCTTTAGGATTGGGATGCCTACATCCCAAATTCTTCAAGTCCATTTTATTCCTTTAGAACTAATTAGAATTAGAATTTTTTATTGGCCAAGTGTGATCGGACACACAAGGAATTTGTCTTGGTGCATACGCTCTCGGTGTACATAAAAGATACGTTCATCAAGAATCATAAGGTACAACGCTTAATGATAGTCATAGGGAACAAATAAGCAATCTGGCAACAATATCAATATAAATTGTAAGGATACAAGCAACAAAGCTACAGTCATGCAGTCATAAGTGGAAGGAGATGGGTGGTGGGAACGATGAGAAGATTAATAGTAGTGCAGACTCAGTAAATAGTTTGACAGTGTTGAGGGAATTATTTACCATCTATATATTAATCAGAGAACTGCATTTGTGTAATTCAGTTTACTTTCTTCTCTTTAGTCGAGTAAGAGATATTAGCTTTCAAATTCATCAACAAGATAGAATCTATCTTTCATATCATGATATATGATGATGATGAAAAAAAACAAAAAACAAAAAACCCAACAGCCCCTAACTGAATTCATTACTTGCTATTTCTACGCCTGGGCAAAAATAATTTTGAAAGATAAAAATGTAAATCTCGGGGACTGGTGTTTTTGAAATTCACAAGAGGGATCCATTTAAAATAAAGCTGGCTTAAGGAAGGTACCAACAGCCTCGATGTAAATGCTCTTGAACAAAAGAACCCCAGAGCTACATATCAGTCCTAAACAGCTGAACCACAATCCACGAAGGATACTACCTCTTGCAGCCTAACCCGTGACACTCGTAATGTGATAAAGCTAACTAATCTACAGTTCATCAAGAAATACAATTCTATCTTTTTTGTGGCCTGAACACTAACACATGTGGTGTGATTAAAAAAAAAAAACATGTATTATCTTATCAATGCAAGGAAGTCTTGCTTAGTATCCAACATCCCCCCCCCCGTAATTATCAGTTTAGCCTCTCTGCTTCTCATTTTCCTATGATCTGCCTATGTTTTCTCCTGCCGCATTTATATGATAACCTTTCCTGTGTATGTTGCAGAAGAATTGTAGTGCAGAACAAGATTTTTTTGAACCTGCTGCTGTTTTCTTTGAAAATTGTAAGGGAGTAATGATGTAGTTAGTATATGTGGCGGTTTGATAAAGACCTAACAAATTGGAACTCTTTGGATCACAAACTTTTGAGATCAAGAAATTAGCAGAAGAAAGAACTTGAGGGCGAACAAAGATGTTGTTTATATAAATAAGCATAGAAATATTAAGATATGATCAAAAAACATGGAAAAAGAAGATTTTGGGAGAAATTGTAACTAAGTAAAATGTATTTGGATATGACAAGTTGTATGAGATATGATATAGCCAATACTCCGTTCATAAAATATGCGGGTGAATGTGGGAGGGGGAACCAATAAAACTTGATTTAAAAAAAAGAAAGAAAATAGCAGAAGTTAACTGAGCCAATAGTAACTTAATCTTCTTTATTCTTCTACTCCTTTCTTCCTCTTTGTTCCCACAGACGGGCATTTCTACTACCTCTTTCGGCTTCTTTGATTTAAGCTTATATATATATATATATAGAGAGAGAGAGAGAGAGAGAGAGAGAGAGAGAGAGGGAGAGAGAGAGAGAGGGAGAGAGAGAGAGA
>WNWU01000049.1:7435983-7445189 GCA_012654045.1 Ptyas mucosa | reverse complement strand
TATCTATCTATCTATCTATCTATCTATCTATCTATCTATCTATCTATCTATCAGAATAAAGCTGGAAGGAACCTTGGAGGTCTTCTAGTCCAACCCTCTGCTCAAGCAGGAGATCCTGCTTGATCCTGGAAATGGTTGTCCAGGTTCTTCTTAAAGACATCCAGTGATGGAGCACCCACAACTTCTGGAGTTGTGCTTAATTGTCCTCATTTTTAGGAAGTTTCTCCTTAATTCCAGGTTGCGTCTCTCCTTGATTAGTTTCCATCCGTGGTTTCTTGTCCTGCCCTCTGGTGCTTTGGAAAATAAGCTGTTTTAAGAAGCCATAGCAAAATTGTTTCTTGGAACCTGGGCATCCATCAGACAATAAATTTGCCAACCCTCAATCAGAGGAAAACTTATGCTGCCACCAGCCAACACAGTAGTTACTTCGTTCACCACCATTAATCCTTACTTAACATTATACAGGTACTCTTTGACTTACAATCATTCGTTCAGTGAACTTTCAGAGTTCCAACAGCACTGAAAAAAGTGACTTATGACCATTTCTTCACACTTATGACCCCCCATGGTCACGTGACCAAAATTCAGACACTTTGCAACTGACTCATATTTATGACGGTTGCAGAAAGAGCCCTGATGGCGCAGCAGACTAAAGCACTGTTGTTAACAGCAGCTGCCTGCAATTATTGCAAGTTCAATTCTCACCAGGCTCGAGGTTGACTCAGCCTTCCATCCTTTCTAAGGTAGGTAAAATGAGGACCCAGATTGTGGGGGGCAATAAGCTGACTTTGTATAAATATATACAAAAGTATGAAGGCTATTGCTTAGCGCATTGTAAGCCGCCCTGAGTCTCCGGAGAAGGGTGGCATATAAATCAATTTTTTTTAAAAAAATGCCTAACTCCTCATCTTCATCTATGTCTTTCTTGTTCAATCTAAACGTTTCTCTATTATATACAAACAAATTTGGCTAGGTATCATTCATATGGATCCAATTCATGCTAACGGTGTTAAGGATCTCTATCGCATTTAGCAAATTTATATAATCCTCATTATATTATTTAAACATACATAAAAGGAGAATGCCTAACGTCCTCTCTTCTAATAGCAATGCCTATTACATTTATCAAATCTAGATAATGCTCATTATATTGTTCAAACATACATTCCTTACTGGCATCCAAAGTCTGTTGTGGCCCACCAGCGGCCTGCACGGATTGTTGCTGATCCCGACGACGAGGAGGCTGGTGTGGTGTCACGCCAGCAGCCTGTGCAGCCGGCGCTCGAGTCGGACAGCGAGGAGGCTGAAGAAGATGTGGTGCCAGAGGCAGGGATTCAGCCAGGGCCTTCTGAACCTCCAGAGGCTCCCTTAAGTGAAGAGGACGAAGAGGAGGAGCCTCTTCTCAATACACGGGCGCGCAGAGCTGCCAAAAGGCAGGAGTGGCTCCTCAGGAGGAGGTCTCCTCGAGAGTAAGGCTTGGGGCTAATTGGCCACTCCCTTAGCCTATTTAAGTTTGCACACAGCTTGGAAAAAGCTGCAGGAAACAACACGTCTTCGTCCGTTCGTTCGCTGATCATTGAGTTTGGATTTTCTCTGCAAACCTGGCTTCTGGGCTTTCTGCCAACTCTAGTAAGACTCTATCTTATCTGCGGAACTTCTGGCAGGTTGTTAAAAATGTTTAATTAACAGCCTGCATTTGCAAAAGCCTGTGTTTTGAAGTAAACTTGAGTTTTGTTCGGAGTTTATGTGTGCTACATTCTTTGGGATCCGTAGCTGGGGCGGAACAAAGTCAATGGGGAAGCCAGATTCACTTAACAACCGTGTTACTGACTTCACAACTTCAGCGATTCACTTAACAGCTGTGGCAAGGAAGGTTGCACAATGGGGCAAAACTCCCTTAACAACTGGCTGGCTTAGCAATGGAAATGTGGGGTTCATACGTCAAGGACTACCTGTATTGAATTAACGTTTTTATATTTTCTTCTTCTTTTTTTTTTCGCCCTTGCTATTGATTTTGCGAAGTTTCTAAGCAGGAACCGAACCATAAATCAGTTCTGCAAACACCAGTAAAACCTTTCTAGGCAAACCGAAGAACAGACAATAAGCCACACACGGGCTCTTCATTGGAGTCACCCGACACGTAGTGTTTATTCAGTCGAACAGCTATATTGATTCAATGTTTGTAAATTACACGTTCTCCAGTCTCGCGCGCATTGAAGGAAGGGTTACAAGCCGATATTAATTCAGAAAGTGAGAAAGGACTTGTTAATTTATGAGTTGTGAACTGAAAGTCATAGGATTGGAGCATCGCTTTATTTTTGGAAATGAATAAATGTCTAGGCATCTGTACCGAAGAGAAAATGCTTCCTTTTTAATGGCTCTTTTTGGTTTTTTTTTTTTTTTTAATTTGAAATTGGGAGTTCCTTGCCAATACAACTTTCATACGGAAGCTTTCACGCGCTTCTGGCAGATTCTACGCTATTTCCCATCTTAAATTCTTAGAGGTTCATTTGACTTGCAAAGGGTACTTATTCTGCATAGTTCTCGTGAAGAAGAATTTGAGTCTGTTGAATACAACAGGGTTAGGGAAGACGTAAACCTCTGCTTTGAAATGATAAAAATCGGTTCCCTTTTGTTAATTCATTGATAAGAATTTCATACGTCCGTATCACAAAACAATCTTGAAAAGTTTAAATGGGCGGGATGTATACCAATCAAAACAGCTGATTCGAACGTTCAAAAGTAAATCGGAAAGACGCTTAATTTTATTTTAAAATTCTACAGCTGTGTTGGAATTGACATTCCGTAAGAATTGCGTTTAATCAAACATTTTAAACTGATTACATCCATCCTTGTATGTCTCGGAAAAGTGCAGATTGAAGATTACAGAGAGGGGTGAAATCCAGCAAGTTTTGACAGGTTCTAGAAAACTGGTAGCGGAAATTTTGAGTAGTTCGGAAAACCGGCAAATACCACCTCTGGCTGGCCCCAGAGTGGGGTGGGAATGGAGATTTTGCAGTATCCTTTCCCTGCCACGCCCACCAAGCCACACCACGCCCACCAAGCCACGCCCACAAAACCGATAGTTTAAAAAAATGAATTTCCCCACTGATTACAGGTATTACATCCAATAGATATTCTTGATAAATGGACATACTGCATGCTAAGTGTTGGCACAGATGTGAAATACAAACCAGAATTTATCTGTAACATTTGAGACACTTTAAGCAATCATTCATTATTGACACTGCAGTTCAAGGATGCAAAAGACCTATTGATTCACGAGTTAAACAGAATCTCGCCGCTTACTTTGTAAAGTTTATGATTCATAGATAGGAAAATAAACACACACAAAATTCTTACGCCGTAGATAGATTTTTTTTTTGAGAGGGAAATTGGTGGGAAAGAATACCTGATTTTTAGGGCTACTGGACTGGATTTTCAATTATTCTTTCCACCAATATTTCACCAATTTCAAACCGACATTGTTATAAATCAATCGGATGCCATTCCTGTCCTGCATTCACCCCTGGACAGGAAAACACATTACAAGGTCAGTGGTGTCTGGTTTGTATCAATGAGGTAATTAGTAATCCTAAAATAAACAAAGCTTACAGCTTGTGTTCAGTTTTAGATTAACACCAGCATTTCCAATAAATATGTCATCCATGAAATCCTTTGAGAATACACAACCGCTCAAAGATGTGTGTATGTGTATATGTGTGTGTGTGTGTGTATATACATATACTTCTAGGTGCTCGCTAAGAAAGGATTTTTCGAAATGACCATCAGATTATTAGTATTTCATATCTTATATTCATATACAGTATATTAACACACTCTGATGCTAAGGAGTTAGACATTCTATTTCCCCCTCCCCACCTGAAAAGAACTCTGTTCCAACTGCCGGTTGCCTCACATTCTGTTACCTCAGTTCAAACTGGCAGACGTTCCACTCCTTCACTCACGGGCGGTCTAGGGCTCCTTACAGTACTAAACATCGCTACCTCACCAAAATGTCCACACCTTCCACCTATGGAACTGTTTCCAGACTCAAGGCAGCAGGAGAGATAATCCCTTGTGTGTTTCAATCACCGACCACCACTGAGCCAACAGATTATGAATCGAATTTCTCCTGCATAGCGTCCCGACCCCAACTCACTTCTTACACTGACCTCCTCAGTTCAGACGAATCTGTTCCTTCTACTGTAATACCAGCTAAAGGGAAAAGAAGGCATTTCATGCTTAGGCCCGTACTTCCTATTCTGCCAGAACAGAACTAATAGCTACCTTTTATATAATGGCATAAATGTCTGAAATTATAATTAGCATATTGTGAATGTATATAATAAAGCTATTGAAACCTTGGGCAGCCACTTGTCTGGAATGGTATAGCATCTCCTGCTTGAGCAGGGGGTTGGACTAGAAGACCTCTAAGGTCCCCTAAGCTATTCTCCAAAGCACCTGAGAGTAGGACAAGAAGCAACAGATGGAGACTAATCAAGGAGAGGAGCAACCTAGAACTAAGGAGAAATTTCCTGACAGTGAGAACAATTAACCAGTGGAACAACTTGCCTCCAAAAGTTGTGAATGCTCCAACACTTTTTAAGAAGATGATGGATAACCATTTGTCTGAGGTGGTATAGAGTTTCCTGCCTAAGCAGGGGGTTGGACTGGATGACCTCGAAGGTCCCTTCCAACTCTGTTATTCTGTTATTCAATTGCTGTCGTATTTTTCATCAATCCAGTATTGCAAAACCGGTAGCACAAGGTGTCGATGTAAGATGTTAGAGCCTTGGTAGTGCAGCAGACTAAAGTGCTCTTAAGTAGCACCAGCTGCCTGCAATTACTGCGAGTTCAAATCTCACCAGGCTCAAGGTTGACTCAGCCTTCTATCCTTTCGATGTAGGTAAAATGAGGACCCGGTTTGTGGGGGCAATAAGCTGACTTTGTATAAAAAAGAACGCCGCTTGGGGTGGGGGTGGGCGAAAGCCCTACTAAGCAGGTATATACAAAAGTATGAAGGCTATTGCTTAACACATTGTAAGCCGCCCTGAGTCTCTGGAGAAGGGCGGCGTATAAATCGAACCATTAATAAAAATAAGATTCATACGATATAATACGAATGTACGTTCATACCCGTGCCGAGCAAATAAAACGCAAACTCCAACAACCCAGGGTCGGAATATCAATCAATCGAAATTACACACTCACCTCGGCATTAAATTCCTTACCTACCGCACTTAAATCAGCTCCATTCAAAAAGATGTATTTTTCACCAAGCTACTGCAGAGAGGTAATATCCATAAATTGCCTGCTGAACTTCAGATGAAGGCAATGAAGGAAAAGTCAAAATCCCCCTCGCTGTCATTGTACCTTGGTTACAAGGAGGCGGGTGGCATTAATCAAATTGCACAGATTTTTAACCAAGAATATTAACCCGAACGCCTGACCATTTTTCATGGGTTCCTTCGTGCCAATCCGCTATATAAGGAAGTTGGCTTGACAGGTCGCATTTTAACGGCCCTCCTGCTTTAAAAATGCTCAACGTTTCCCCCAAGCTTTTAAAGATGTCCATTTATAAGTTTCTGCATCTGTTTGCAACCCAAATGACATGTCATAGACTAGATCAGTGATGGTGTTCCACAATCTACGGACCCCAAAGAACGCAGCACACACGAAGTCTGTACAAAACTTAATTTACTAAAATAACTCAGTCTTTTTCAAACAAAGGCTGTTAATAAACTTTCTTAACAGCCTACAAGAAACCAAAGATAAAGTAATCACAATCTTACGAAGATTGGCAGAAAGCCCAGAAGCAATTTGCAGAGAATCCAGACATGAAGGAGAGAGAACTAAAGTTGTTCCCTACAAATTGCTTCAGTCGGCGTTCCTCCTTAAATAGGCTAAGGGAGTGGCCAATTAGCCCCAAGCCTTACTCTCGAGGAGACCTCCTCCTGAGGAAACACTCCTGCCTTTTGGCAGCTCTGCGCACCCGTGCATCGAGAAGAGGCTCCTCCTCTTCGTCCTCTTCACTTAAGGGAGCTTCTGGAGGTTCTGAAGGCCCTGGCTGAATCTCCGCCCCTGGTACCACATCTCCTCCAGCCTCCTCACTGTCTGACTCGAGTGCCAGCTGCACAGGCTGCTGGCGCAGCACCACACCAGCCTCCTCGTTGTCAGAATCAGCTACAATCTGCACAGGCCGCTGACGGGCCACAACAGATGGTGAACATAAGGGAGCGCATGTGTGTCTGGGCCAAAACCCAGAAGAGGAGCTGCTCAAGGCACATGCACACGCCTGAAAATGAACTTCCGTTTTCAGCTACTGAACTTCCAGTTTGAGCCAGCTACTCTTCCGGTTGATTGTGGCACGCACATGCACGCCAAAAACCCAGAAGAGGAACGGGCGACACCGTGCATGCCAGGGCGACATGGCTTGGCGTACCACTTCGACCACACGTGTCCTAGGTTCGCCATCACGGCACTAAATGTATGAAAGAAAAAACAGTGAACAGGTGAAAGAACAGCAAAGTTTAAAAGATCAAAACACAAGGCTAAGAGTCTGTTATTGTAATTTACTCGTAGAAAATCTAGAGTTTCCTATTTTGCCAACAAACCCAAAACGTTATGTTGTTAAGTGAGAAGTTTGTTAAGTGAGTTTTGCCCCATCTTGTTTTGTAAGCCGCTTTGAGTCGCCATGGGCAAATAGGCCGACAATATAAATTCAATCAATCAATAAATCAATCAATCAATAAATAATATACGTGCTGTCTTTTTCAATTCAGGTTTTAAATGTTTTTCTCTAGTTCTATTTTGTATGTTCCTTTTTTCTCTTTTGCGCTTTGTATTTCAATCTTTTGAATAAAATAAAATTAAAATGCCAATTTGTCTGAAAAATGACCCACTTCAGAAGACGGTGTAGCTGTATCTAGTGCAACATTCCTTTTATCTGGCACTCTATTAACTAAGCAGCCATTTAGTCCTGGATTATGAATTGCGTGGCACCGTCCGTGGCCGTAGCGCCAGCGTATCACTGCAAGCCATATGAATGCCTGCTGTGGCATATTTATTTTCTGATGATTGATAACCGGATTATTTCTCCGCCTGTGTGTGAATCAAGAGAGACGGTTCCTCCACGGAGAGGGAAAGACAATGAACGCGGCGATTCTGACTTATCAAACCTCGCCAGACAGTTGCTTTTTAGGGTAAAACCTCCCAGATCTATAAATGCATGATCATCAGTTGTGCTATTTCCCATTTTGTGTGCTAAGAGTTATGTATCAAGATGGGCCGACGGTGTCTCTTGGGAGGAATACACTGCAAACTCCCCCATTCAGCTGGTTTTCGACCGGAAATAATAAAAGATCTGACTTACGAGGGTAGGAAGAAAATTACTTATTAATGTTTTGAAGAATGTTAGAAAGCCTACCGAAGCAGAATTGAACTGCGGTTATATCACTAGTCATCATGATGGAGGAGGAATAAGGAACAATGCCATTTGACACAAAATCATAAAAACCGCATCTCACTTATTTTGGCCGTGTCGTGCGGGGAAATACGCTAGAGAGAGCAATCGCGCTTGGAAGAATAAAGGAGAATGTTTATAGCTCAGGGTTGACACGAGATGTCCTTGGTGCTGTCTGAAGTTGCTGGTTTTCTTCCAGACGTTTCATTACCATACTAGGTAACATCAGCAGTGCCAGATAGTAGATAGTAGAGATAGATAGGTAATGGATAGATGATACGTAGGTAGGTAGGTAGGTAGGTAGATAAGTAAGTAGGTAGGTAGGTAGGTACGGATAGATAGCTAGATAGCTAGAAGATAGCTAGATAGCTAGATAGGTGGGTGGATGATAGTAGATAGATAGATAGATAGATAGATAGGTGGATGGGCGGATGATAGATAGATGGAAGATAGATAGATAAATAGATAGGTGGGTGGATGATAGATAGGTAGAAGATAGATATAGATAGATAGTAGATAGATAGATAGATAGATAGATAGATAGGTGGGTGGATGATAGATAGAAGATAGATAGATAGAAGATAGATAGATAGGTGGGTGGGTGGATGATAGATAGATAGAAGATATAAAGATAGATAGATAGATAGATAGATAGATAGATAGATAGATAGGTGGGTGGTTGGTAGATAGATAGATAGATAGATAGATAGGTGGTTGGTTGGTAGATAGATAGATAGATGGGTGGGTGGATGGATGATAGATAGATAGATAGATGGGTGGGTGGATGATAGATAAATAGATAGGTAGGTGGGTGGATGATAGATAGATAGAAGATAGATAGATAGATAGATAGATAGGTGGGTGGGTGGATGATAGAAGATAGATAGATAGGTGGGTGGGTGGATGATAGAAGATAGATAGATAGATAGATAGATAGATAGATAGATAGATAGATAGATAGATAGGTGGGTGGGTGGATGATAGATAGATAGATAGATAGATAGATAGATAGATAGATAGATGAATGCAATAAAGGAGAATTTTTGTAGCTCAGGGCTGAAATGAGACCTTGGTGCTCTCTGAGCTTGCTTGTTTTCTTGCAGACATTTCATGACCCAACTAGGTAACGTCATCATTGCTAAGGAGTGCGGTTCGCTGTCAGTTTACATTTTGGTGATTTCTCCTGTCAGCGTGGGTGGTGGACGGTTTTAAAGAGATTCCTTGGTTTATTTATTTATTTCACTTATTTATTGAATTTATATTGCCGCCTGTTCGCCCATGGCGACTCATGGCGGCTTACAGAATATAAAACCGCATTTAAAACAATAAAAACGAACAAAAAGAATAAATAAATTAATATAGTACAATGTAACAACATATAATACAATGTAACACAATGTAACAAAAGAATTACCATGTTTCCCCGAAAATAAGACTAGGTCTTATATTAATTTTTGCTCCAAAAGACACATTAGGGCTTATTTTCTGGTTAGGGCTTATTTTGGGGGGAAATACGGTACTAAATGCATCCATCTGGCTGACAATCTTAACTGGGGTTTATTTTGGGGGTAGGGCTTATATTACGAGCATCCTGAAAAATCATGCTAGAGCTTATTTTCCAATTGGGTCTCATTTTCGGGGAAACAGGTTAATACATTCCGACGACTGACTCTGCAGTCTAACTCATTTTTAAAAAATTTTTGACTGATGAAGGTAGTTGGATGAATGACGAAACGTCTCA
>WNWU01000049.1:7368483-7430983 GCA_012654045.1 Ptyas mucosa | reverse complement strand
GTATTCCAACAACATAAAAACAACAGATTAAAAGGCTGATTGACAGGAAAGAGAGGCACCAGAATCACATTTTAGGAGAGCGCTTCGGAAAGAAAGACATTTTTGGGAAGTAGTTTTAATAGAATCACCACGGCAGGTAATGTTCTTTCCTGAATATTTAAAGGAGTTTTTAAAAAAAGACATGAAGAACGGCTCCATTTTCCAAGAGAGAAAAAATGCAACTAAGCATTTTATCAATTTGCCTTTTGAACTAACCCAACTGCCCTGAAATAAATCACTAATAGGAAAAGCTACCATTCCCCATTTCAAAACACTTAAGCAAACCTGCAGTTTTTAGCCTATGCGTGTATAGGTATCAGGCTAAAGCAGGGGTCAGCAACCCATGGCTCTGGAGCCGCATGTGGCTCTTTCATCCCTCTGCTGCGGCTCCGTCGCTCAAAATATGCATCACAACCGCCAATGTGCGACACCTGCCAGCACGCGATTTATTGAGCTTTTCGACCCCCAGTAGGCCAACTATGGATAAATCCAAGAAAAGAAAAGTTTCAGAAGAAAACAGAATGTTTGATGGTATGTGGGCAGATTCAGGGGTGAAATGCTCTCGGTTCGCACCGGATCGCCCGATCCGGTAGCGATGGCGGTGGGTGGTTTGGAAAACCGGTAGCAAAAATCCCTGCACACACACACACACACACACACACACACACACACACCGCCCATGCCCAGCTGAGCCGCACGATCAACAGAGGCTGTTTTTTTTAACTTTTTTACTTTTAAAAGCATTTTTTCTACAACCTCTTCGGCCGAAAGAAATGCTTTTAAAAGTATTTTTAAAAAAGCCTCTGATGATCGCGTGGCTCAGCTGGGATCGCCAGAGGCTTCTAAAAGCATTTTTTTCTGCAACCTCTCAAGGTTGTAGAAAAAATGCTTTTAGATTTTTAATTGTCAAATGGGTTTTCATTGGGGGGATTTTAAATTTTCGGCCAAAGATTATAATTCTTCTTTAAATTTTGTTATTGGAATGTTTTTTATTTCTGTCTGGGAACCGTCCTGAGTCCAGCAGGAGAAGGAGAACTTTTAAAAGCATTTTTTCTACAACCTCTTCCGACGAAAAAATGCTTTTAAAAGTAAAAAAAACGCCTCTGATGATCGCGCGGCTCAGCTGGGATCATCACAGGCTTTTAAAAGCATTTTTTTCTAAAACCGCTTTGGCTGAAGAAAAAATGGTTTTAAAAGTAAAAAAAAACAAAACAAAAAAGTTGGCCATGCCCACCCAGTCACATTACCCTCCCACACCAAACCACGCCCACAGAACCTGTAGTAACAAATTTTACATTTCACCACTGGACTACCTGTATCATCTGGCTAAGTGGGATACCTAAAAATTCCCAAATCAAGTTGCTGTTCTCTTCGATGAAGGGAAACGAAGAAATTAGGAAAACAGAAATCAGTAAGCTGAAGAGGACAAGGAATGTGTTTCGTTTTTGCAAATCACTATATTGTTTGGTGCTGCTTAAGATTTCCTGTTCGATCCTTCTGGGTGACGAGAACATCTCTCCGTTTAAGAGCAGGAGGTGGCAGAACAAAAAAAAATAAAGTAAAACTTGGCAGAAGAAGGTTCAGTCTTTGTTTTTGTACTCTCGATGCGATTTTGTATCTGTTCCAGTCTTCGTTCCTTTCTACTCCTCTCTTTGCTCAGACTATTTAGATTCCAAAGTGCTGGTTTTGGAATGCGGATCTCTGCCATACCGTCTCCCTGAAGTGAAAATATTCTCACACGTCCCTGCTTGGTTGCTTTAAAAAAAACCCTCAAACTTTGACACCTCTTATTGATAGAGGTTTGGCTTGCAATGGGCCCCAAAACTGCTGGTAGGCCTGGTTAAAACAACAACAACAACAACAAAAAACTACCAGAGTCATTTCATTGAAAAAGCTGATTTCTGGAGAAATGATTTTTTCCCCGTGCTGCCCCATTTAGATTTCAGAGAAGGAGGACTTCTCCATTCAAGAACAAATGATAATAGTACAAAGTTTCGAAGTGTATCTTGCAGGACTACCAGATTCTGTTATCAGCTTTGTTCCCTACGCCATCCCCGTCTGGTAAACTCGCAAGATTCGTTTTTCTCGCCATGTACATCTATATATCCGGACTAGATCGTGTTGTTTCTGTGTCATGTAATATATGTGGGTATATGCATAATTGTTTATTTGTTTGTCATGTTTATGTGGTGTATATTGGAGGCGGAGACCCATTGAGAGCTGTATGCAACGAAATTTCATTTTAATATATGCCGATTAGTGTGTGTGTGTGTGTGTGTGTGTGTGTGTGTATGCTTTTCTATCTAGCCAGGTTTTACCTACGTAAGTTATGTTGTTCTGCAGCCCTGGTTTGTGAAATCACATTCACAGGTTCTGGGCCTCTCTCTTCTCTAGCCAACTGCAATTCTCTGTTGCTTTCTGGGAGATATATATATATATATATATATATATTTGATTTGATTTATATGCCGCCCTTCTCCAGAGACTCAGGGCGGCTTACAATGCATTAAGCAATTAATATTAAGAGTGACAATAAAGTTATTCTAAGCCTAACTTTCTGCCTGAGGTAAACTCTTTGACCTAGGTTAGGAGTCTCCAAACATGGCAACTTTTCAGACTTAGGGACTTCAACTCCCAGAATTCATCAGCTAGCCATGTTGGCTGGGGAATTCTGGGAGTTGGAAGTCCACAAGTCTTAAAAGTTTGGAGACCCCTGTTAGGAGAACAGTCTAACAGGAGTGTATAAGGGGGAGATTTTAGGAAGGGTTTGGTAGGCGGCTGCAGGGCTGGGTGCCTCCTTCCTACCTCCTCCTGTATATATCCCAAACACTGCACAGTCCCTAACATGTCCATGTACTTTTAGATTAATAAAATACTTACCTTACCTCTACAAAAGCAAACTCTTGTCTCAGATTGTAAATATCCTTAGGGCTCCTCTGTGCTCTCTGAGCTCGGCTGTTACCTTGCAGACCAGTGGTGGATTTCAAATTTTTTTACTACCAGTTCTGTGGGTGTTGCTTGGTGGACGTGGCATGGCTTGGTGGGCATAGCTTGGTGGGCGTGGCAGGGGAAGGATACTGTAAAATCTCCATTCCCTCCCCACTCCAGGGGAAGATTACTGTAAAATCCCCATTTCCTCCCAATCGGCTGAGACTTGGGAGGCAGAGAATAGATGGGGGCGGGGCCAGTCAGATTTTTTACTACCGTTTCTCCAAACTACTCAAAATTTCTGCTACCGGTTCTCCAGAACTGGTCAGAACTTGCTGAAACCCACCTCTGTTGCAGATGTTTCATTACCCAAACTAGGTAACATCATCAATGCCAATAGGAGACAGGTTTTCCACTCACTTCTCCTAAAATAGGCTTAGCAGCTGTAAACGCTAGGCGTTTCGTGAAAAGTTAAAGAGCAGATAAAATCCTTTTTTTTAAAAAAAAAGAGAGAGAGAGAGAGAGAATCAGTGATGGCCAGTAGACTAAGATCTAGAAAGGAAAGGAAAGCATCCACCAGATTGACTGTGTGTTTATTGTATGGGGTCTCCAATAACTGGTGCCTTGAGTTCGGGACTGCTGTGGCAGACAAATGCGACACCTCCCACGGAGAGGAAGTGAAAAGGCTGGGCGTCAGGTTCAAAGCGCAGGGGGACACAGCACAAAAAAAAAACACACATCTTTGTCAAATGGGTTTCAGGCAACCTCAGTTGCTGAAATAAAATAATTAAGAGGGGAACAGATTGTGCGTAGTCCCTGCTGTTTGTAATTAACACGTTTGTTCCCGATACGCCAGAGTATCAGGTAAAGCCTTCCCTGAACAGATCCATCCAGACCAACTGTTTTCATCTTATTCCACGCTGGGTTGGCACCTGCTTTGGACAAATCCAAGAGAGCCCCACGTCTTTCCTTCCGGGATGGCTAAACGATGGGGTGCAGCAACGCGCCGTCGCAGCGCCCGCGGGGTCTTCACAAAAAGTCATATAAATACTTGGTGATGTCGAAGTTCACGGTCCTGAAAACGGCAACACAATACGTCAGTGTAATCAAATCTTTTCGCCCGCCCTGAGGAATGGCAAATAACAAGAGTTGGAAAGGACTTTTTGGAGGTCTTTTATCCAATCTCTGAGGGACTAAGATCTTAAAACTGCGTAGGCCTGAATGCCACCAAACTGCTTCTAATAATAAAATAGAATAGAATAACAAGGTTGGAAAGGACCTTGGAGGTCTTCTAGTCCAACCCCCTGCCCAGGCAGGAAACCCTACACCAGACAAACGGTTATCCAACATCTTCTTAAAAACTTCCAGTGTTGGAGCATTCACAACTTCCGGAGGCAAATTGTTCCACTGGTTAATTGTTCTCACTGTCAGGAAATTTCTCCTTAGTTCTAAGTTGCTTCTCTCCTTGATTAGTTTCCACCCATTGCTTCTTGTTCTACCCTCGGGGGCTTTGGAGAATAGCTTGACTCCCTCTTCTTTGTGGCAGCCCCTGAGATATTGGAAGACTACTATCATGTCTCCCCTACTCCTTCTTTTTATTAAACTAGACATACCCAGTTCCTGCAGCTGTTCTTCATATGTTTTAGCTTCCAGTCCCCTAATCCTCTTGGTTGCTCTTCTCTGCAATCTGTTTTTATTGTTTCTTGTCTTGCCTTCTGGAGCTTTGGAAAATAGGTTGATCTTTGTGGCAGCCTCTTTAAATATTGGGATACTGCTATTATGTCCTTCTTTTCACTGGACTAGACGTATCCCAATTCCTGCAACTGTTCTTCATATGTTTTAGCCTCCAATCATCCCCTAATCATCTTTCTGTTTTTATCTGCAATTTTTTCAATCTCAACATCTTTTTTTAAAAAAACATGGTGACCAGAACTAGATGCAATATTCTAAATATGATGTTACTAAAGCTTTATAAAACCGCTGTTAGTACTTCACGTGATCTTGATTATAATACATAACATAGTGCTCCTGTGAATAATCTGAACTGAACGAGTAAAAGCGTAATTAAACTCATTTTGACTGAGTTCTAAGTATTAAAGATTGAAACGTTCACACACTGACTTTCTGGTGGTAGACCCCTCAATGCACTTATGAAATGTTGCCCCTCATTAGGTCTGTCTATGCATTATTTCTAGATACGTTAATACTTCTTGAATTCAAGGAACTGGTGTTGGTGTTCCTTTTACAAAGTGTCTTTGTAAAATTTTGACTGGGAAATAAAATGCATTTCCTTCTTGGGGAGTGAGATCCATGTCCTAACATTTAAATCCAGATTGATTCTCTCTCTATCTTTCTCCCCTTGCCCTGTAGTCGTAAGGAACATGTCTGGCAATATTACATCCCCAAAACAGGGAACACTGTACAGGTAGTCCTCGACTTACAACAGTTCATTTACTGACCGTTCAAAGTTACAATGGCACTGAAAAAAAAGTGACTTATGACCGATTTTTACAGTTACGATCGTTGCAGCATCCCCATGATCATGTGATCAAAATTCAGATGCTCAGCAGGTAAATTTATATATTGTATAAAAATATACGTACATTTTCTACTTAAATGTTCGTTTGTTTTAAGTTTGACAAAGAAATTGGATGGAGCTTAAATGCTGAGAAAAATTAAATCTGTCCTTATAAAATAGTATTTCAGGTATAGGATGCCTTCATCTAATTTAAGCGGTCATATTTATATGGGTTTTGACCACTTTTCGTTTTCTTTTTCCCCTATGCACCGGAAAGTTATATTGCTTTGTTCTTAATTTAACAACATTTTTAATCTCCCAAAACCGTATAGTCCCTTTTGGTAGTTTGATTTTGTAATTCGTCTTCTCTGTTTGAAAAGATGATAGGAATGCAAATCAAAGAAACGATGTGCCAAGTTTATTATTTTAGCTTACTGAGTGACAGATATGCTAATATGTATGTACCATTATGAGAGGGAGGGAGGGAGAGAAAGAAGGAAGGAAGGAAGGAAGGAAGGAGGGAGGGAGGGAGGGAGGGAAGGAAGGAGAGAGGGAAGGAAGGAGGGAGGGAAAGAAGGAAGGAGGGAGGGAGGGAAGGAGGGAGGGAGGGAGGGAGGAAGAAGAGAAAACATTCCTGCTGATGTAGGAAGCATAGTTTTCTAGTTGCATTGGTTTTCAGATTCAAAAATTTACCCTCAATTTAAGCCAAATAATAATTTTAGCTCCAGATAAAAAGGAAATGTTTTTTTGTTTTTTGTTTTTTAAAAAGCTAGTAAACACAGCTCGCTGTTTGGAGATGCAAAACAGCAATCGTGTTTGCTATTGAACATTCTGGTCCCCTTCCAAACCACCTGTTCTAGCATTATGTACGGCATAACTCCTTTCATTTGCATCAATTTGCAATCTGCATTCTTCCATTCTTAGCAGCGGTTTAACCCCTGCCTTTTAAACAAAACTTGAACAATCCAAGAACACTTCGATGGTATTTTTGTGTTTTGTCAAAAAAGAAAGGAGGAGGCCTTTAGAAGAGTAAAAGATTCCTTCCCCCCCCCCCCGCCCGCCCTTCTTCTGAAATTAGTTTTGATCTTTCAGTATTAACATTCCCTGCCGAGGTTTCCTTTCTTTGTGTACAAAAAGGAAGACACCCAAGAACGAAAGGGGATTTTTAGAAGTATATCGTTGCAAAAAAAAAAAAAAAGAAAAAGAAAAAAGAAAAGCAAGACATTGTAATTTTAACGATGAAATGAGTTTTGACTCTGCTTTTCAAGGCCATCCGTTCCAGTTTCGGCATCGTTGTTAAGATCACGTTTTAAAAAAAATAATTCATGTCTGCGAAATTATACAAAACAGGAAAGCTTCTAATATGTTTCAACCGCAAGTGTCAAGTTATGACGGTTATTCGGTTAGAGCAGGGGTGTCAAATGCAAAGCCTGGGAGCTGGATCTGATCCATGGGGCCGCCCTGGAAACAGCAAAGGATCGGCTTGCGGTGCCCTCTGCCAGTGAAAATGGAGTTTGGGAGTGCCGCCTGTGGCCCTCGCAAGCTCCATTTTCGCTGGCAGAGGGTTGCTCTATGTCGTCCCAGCCGAAAACGGAGCTCGCGAGGGCCACAGGCGGCACTCCCAAGCTCTGTTTTCGCTGGCAGAGGGTTGCAGGAGGCCATCATGGCCGAAAACGGAGCTTGGGAGCCCGTTTTCGCTGGCAGAACACTTGGGCCGCCACAGGCGGCCCCAACCCGAGTGACGTTGAGCTGACCACACCCACACTGGCCACACCCACCCCAGCCCTCCAAGATCAAAAACAATCCTGATGCGGCCCCTCAGTGCAATCGAGTTTAGGGCATTATTCATAAAACCTGACTGCCATAACATGGGCAAAGATGTAAGGCCTAGATCTGTGATGGCAAACTTGTGGCACGCGTGCCACAGGTGGCACGCAGAGCCATATTGGTGGGCATGCGAGCTGAGCTCTGGTGCACAAGTGCCAGTTGATTTTCAGGCCTTCTGGGCCCACCAGGAATCAGGAAACACAGTTTCTGGCCTCCTGAGGATCTCCGGTGGGACCGGAAGGCCTGTTTTTCGCTCTCCCCAGGCTCCAGAGCCTTTCTAGGAGCCTGGGGAGGGCGAAAATGGCTTTCCTCACCCCCCTGGAGGCCCTCTGGAGGCCAGAAACGGCCCATTTCCTGACTTCCAGTTCCACCAGAAGTCCGGTGGCCCACCGTGCCATCATGTGCCAAAAGCAGGGAGAGCATTGGGGGGAGGGGGTGTCATGTGCGCACCCCCCCCCATGCTCTCCCCGCTTTTGGCATTCAATGGCAAAAAGGTTAGCCATCACTGGCCTAGATTAAAGAAGTGTAACATTGTTTCCTTGACAGGCATTAGATTGTCATAATGCATTTTTTAAAAAAAATCTAAAACATCTCATTTTCTACCAAAAATAAATTGATCACTTTTTCAGGATGTGTGTGGTAAGAACGGTAAAATATAGTAAGGCAGATGTTACCGACTCTCTTCATTAAAGCAGCCTCTTTTCTTTCAAGCTTTCATACGAGCTTCATCAAAGGTATCAGGTAAGTCCTTGACTTACAACAATTCGTTTAGCGACTGTTCAAAGTTACGACGGCACTGAAAAATTTGACTTATGACCGTTTTTCACAGTTGCAACCTTTGCAGCATCCCCATGACCAAGTGATCAAAATTCAGATGCCTGGCAACCAGTTCATACTTATGACCGTCGCTGTGTCCCCTTTTGCAACCTTCTGAGAAGGAAAGTCAACGGGGAATCCAGTTTCATTTAACAACTGGGCTACTAACTTATCAATTGAAGTGATTCACTTAACAACTGTGGCAAGGAAGGTCACAAAATGGGGCAAAACACATTTAATAAATAGCCCACTTAACAACAGGGGTCAATTCTGGTTGCGAGTTGTTTTAAAAGGTGAATTCTTGAGGTGAATGCTTTTCATTTTAGTTCACAAGGAAGATTCAAAAAAGGGGCATGGCCAAAATGAATTTTTTTTTAAAAAAAAAGTAACTTTAGCACTATTTCTGAATCATGTTCCAAGTGTGCACAATGGCATTCATATAAAGATAGTTCTTAAGGAAAGATTTCACACACAACTGAAAATAATACTATTTCTTAACTTGGGATTCTGAAAACGCTTATATTGCCTGAACTTCAAAACTGTCGACCCGGGGAAAAGAGAGATGAAATAATGTTTTCCTG
Organism: Ptyas mucosa; assembly: GCA_012654045.1. Classification (NCBI taxonomy): domain Eukaryota; kingdom Metazoa; phylum Chordata; class Lepidosauria; order Squamata; family Colubridae; genus Ptyas; species Ptyas mucosa. The sequence continues at coordinate 7,422,274 of WNWU01000049.1, read as the reverse complement.
ACTGTGAATGTCGCGATGCCTGATCAGAGAAAAAAATCTGATCATCTAAACATCAGCAAGATTTAAAAGATTTGATTCACTGTTTTTCCACTGAAAGGAAGCTCAAAAGCAGCTACGAAAAGGCATATTAAAAACAACACTGTAGGAAGAAGAAAAAAAAAGAACAAATCAAATTCGCAAGTAAAAGCATAAATAACACTTCGGCTCTAAAGAAAACATTAAAACAGAATAGCAGGACACCTGCTGAAAAGCTAAATATTTACTGGAATAAGGAAGTTTTTGTCTGCCAAGAAAAAAAAAACAGTGAAGAAGAAGCAAGCTTGGCCTCCCTTGGCAGAGAATTTCAATCTCTGAGAGTAACAACTAAACAGGCTCCAACTTTCCTATCAAATCTCTGAGGGACGCACCCCTAAGATCTTAAAACTGGGTAGGCTGGAATGCCACCAAACTGCTTCTAATAATAGAATAGAATAAAATAACAGAGTTGGAAGGGACCTTGGAGGTCTTCTAGTCCAACCCCCTGCTTAGGCAGGAAACCCTACACCAGACAAATGCTTATCCAATATCTTCTTAAAAACTTCACAACTTCTGGAGGCAAGTTGTTCCACTAGTTAATTGTTCTAACGGTCAGGAAATTTCTCCTTAGTTCTAAGTTGCTTCTCTCTTTGATTAGTTTCTACCCATTGCTTCTTGTCCTGCCTTCAGGTGCTTTGGAGAATAGCTTGACTCCCTCTTTTTTGGGGCAGCCCCTGAGATATTGGAAGACTGCTATCATGTCACCCCTGGTCCTTCTTTTCACGAGACTTGACATACTCAGTTCCTGCAACCGTTCTTCATATGTTTTAGCCTCCAGTCCCCTCATCATCTTTGTTGCTCTTCTCTGCATTCTTTCTAGAGTCTCCACATCTTTTTTACACCATGGGGACCAAAACTGGATGCCATATTCCAAGTGTGGCCTTACCAAGTGGTATTAACAGTTCACGCGATCTTGATTCTCGATCCCTCTGTTTATGCAGCCTAGAACTGTGTTGGCTTTTTTGGCAGCTGCTGCACACGGCTGACTCAAATTTAAATGGTTGTCCACTAGGATTCCAAGGTCCCTCTCACAGTTACTACTATTGGGCAAGGTACCACATATACTGTACCTGTGCATTTTGTTTTTTTCTTGCCTAAATGTAGAACCTTCCTTTTTTCACCGTTGAATTTCATTTTGTTAGATAGTGCCCGATGTTCAAGTCTATCAAGATCTTTCTGTATCTTAAACCTATCTTCTGGAGCGTTGGCTATTCCTGCCAGCTTGGTGTCATCTGCAAATTTGATGAGTTCCATATCTATCCTCTCGTCCAAATCATTGATGAAGATGTTGAAGAGTACTGGATCTAAAACAGAGCCTTCGGGTACCCCACTGCATACTTCCAAATATACAGATAGCCCTCGACTTACGACCACAATTGGTCACAAGTCAAGAACTACCTGTGTAAACTTTCTGTTTGCTAAGTGAGACAGTTGTTCAGTCATTTTTATGACTTTCCTTGCCAGAATTATTAAGGGAATCACTGCAGTTGTTAACTTAGCAACACCGTTGTTAAGTGAATCTGGCTTCCCTATTGACCTTGCTTGTCAGAAGGTTGGCAAAAGGGGATCATGTGACCCTGGCACATATGTAACCGTCATAAATATGAACCAGTTGCCAAGTGACTGAATTTTGATCACATGACCACGGGGATGCTGCAATAGTCATAAGGGCGGAAAACGATCGTAAGTCACTTTTTTTCAGTGCCGTTGTAACTTTGGACAGTCATTAAACGAACAGAGGATTATCTGTACTATGTCTGCCTTTGCTTTGCTGACAACAGAATTCACTTTGCTGGGAACGGAAAGTCGTTTTCATTGGAGGAGGAAGAGAAAGTAAGTTGGCTGAAAGAAGGACACCTTTAAAAAAGATGCTCCATTAAGGTCACAGAGGATTCGAGGTAGAACTTGAATAATGGAGGATTTGGCTGGCAGCTAAATATACTATAAAACCAAATGTGCTATATGGTCATAAGCATGAAAAACGGTCATAAGTCATTTTTTTCAATGCCATTGTAACTTTGAATGGTCATTAAACGAACTGTTCTTAAGTCAAGGACTACATGTACAATATGGATACATTTATTTAGAGGTGTTTTTCCATGGGCCACTGGAAGAGTTGTAATAAGGGAGTAACTTAGTTTCATTTTAAGCCTAGCTGTATGATTCTGGACCTGTTGAGGTTTCAAATGTTTTTTGTTTTTTTCCCCCCCAAAGGCAGTGTCACTTTGTATCCTGTTCAAACACTGTAATGGTTTCGGCAGGATATCACTACTGCATGTGTCATCATGGCCAAATCCAATATTTTCAGGAACAAATGCAGTGGACAATCCAAGCCTTAGCTGTACAGATGTACTCCTGGCCACTGCCAAAATAAAATAGGTTCAGGGCCAAATCGAAAGTATGAAAAACTTGATGTTTGTTTGCTGAGAGCGTATGCACCAAGACAAATTCCTTGTGCGTCCAATCACACTTGGCCAATAAAGAATTCTATTCTATTCTAGTTTTTTCTTCTTTCTTTTCTCCTCCCAATTCTGTATTTTGATTTTCGAGATAAATAAAAAAAAATATTGAAAAAGAATACTATTTAAAAATAGTTATTTTTCAGATATTTCTGTGACTCTGTTGAGGAGGAGCTGAAGGTCTTCATGCTTACTGGCGAGCAGAACTATATCATCAGCATATCTGAAAATGTCATGCAGATTGCTAGATCCTAATCAGGTTCTTGTTTTGCTATTCAATTACAGGTTGGTGGATATATTTTACAGTCATTTTACGGCCACGCTTCCTTCTTAGCCAAACTAGGATGGAATTTTTTGGTCAATGGCTGGAAGCCAGAAGAAAATACCAAGCATCACAGCTTTAGGTGACTTTTAATTACCGTATTTTTCGGACTATAAGACGCACCTGACTATAAGATGCACCTAAATTTAGGAAAACAACAAAAAAAGGTTTTGGTCTGTTTTCGAGCTTGAAAACGGGCTGAAATAAGCCTTGAAAACAGGCCAAAACCTAAAAAACAGGCCGAAAAAAGCCTTGAAAACGGGCTGAAAAAAGTCTTGAAAACAGGTCAAAGCCTCAAAAACAGGCCAAAAAAAGCCTCAAAAACGGGCAAAAAAAAGGCCTTAAAAACTGACTGAAAAAGCCCCGAAAACGGACCAAAAAAGGCCTGAAAAAGGCCCCAAAAAGGGGCATGCAGAGGCCGAAAAATGGCTGGTGGGTGGGCGAGGCTTTGGCAATATTTAGTCTATAAGATGCACAGACATTTTTACCCCCTTTTGGGAGACAAAAAAGTGCGTCTTATAGTCCGAAAAATATGGTATTTTTCTGTTGCTTATTAAAAAGCGCACGTAGCATTAGAAAACAGGGACAAAGCTTACCTGGAAATGGCTCTGATGAAATCCAGGGAAACCGCACATTTGTATCTTGGTCCATTAAACTGATCATCATGGCCAATCAAGGTTAACAGCTGCAGTGTTACAAGAGAAGTAATCTGAAACGGGAGAGAAACGTGACTTGATTTGGCTTTTCATCCATGCTGGTATTACTGCAACGATAGCGTGACTGCTTTCTACAGGTTGTCCTCGACTTACAACCACAATTGATCCCCAAATGTCTGTTGCTAAGTGAGTTTTGCCCCATTTTACGACCTTTCTTGCCTCAGTTGTTAAGTGAATCACTGCAGTTGATAAGTTAGTAACATGGTTGTTAAGTGAATCTGGCTTCCCCATTGATGAAAAATGGTCATAAGTTGCTTTTTTCAGTGCCGTTGTAGCTTTGAATGGTCACTAAATAAACTGTTGTACAGTAGTGGCCAAAATTATGGAAACAGTTTGGGAAAAATGTATTTTCTAAAACTAGCTAATAACACCACTTTTTTTTGTAGTAACATAAAATTATATATCAATGGAAAGATAATTTAATCAGGAATGTAATGCAATAATTTTTATGAAGGATTTGCTATTAGAATAGCAGTTACAGTATAAAGAAGAAAAGTGAAACACGTAAAAAAAAACGAGATATACAAAAATGGTCACCATAGAAAAAACGAGATATACAAAAATGATCACCATGTCAGTGAATACTTAGTAAGGTAACCTTCAGCATGAATGACGGCCTTACAACGTCTTCCCATGGAGGGAACCAAGTCTTTTAGTCCTGCAGCTGTTCTAATGTGAAACCAAGATTGAAGGATGGCTTCTATTAACTGGGTTTTATTGCTAGGTCACTTCTGATGAACAAGTTTCTTTAGTCTGCTCCATAGATTTTCAATTGGGTGAAGGTCTGGGCTATTCCCAGGGCCATTCCAGCAGTGGAATAGGATTATCTTGAAACTCAAAAAAAAAAAAAAAGTGGTGTTATTAACCATCAAAGCTCTAAAATACACTTTTCCCAAAAAGGTTTCCACAATTTTGGCCACTAGTGTAAATTGTAGAGATAGATAGATAGATAGATAGATAGATAGATAGATAGATAGATAGATATAGACGCACACACATATATTGGCACACACACACTGGCTTCCAGTGGTCTTCCGGGTGCGCTTCAAGGTGTTGGTGATCACCTTTAAAGCGCTCCATGGCATAGGGCCTAGTTATCTCCGAGACCGCCTGCTGTCACCAATGACCTCCCATCGACCCGTGCGCTCCCACAGAGAGGGCCTTCTCAGGGTGCCATCAGCCAAACAATGTAGGCTGGTGACCCCCAGGGGGAGAGCCTTCTTTGTGGGGGCACCCACCCTCTGGAACCAGTTGCCCCCGGAGATTAGGAGAATTCATGACCTCAGTGCCTTCCGCCGTGCCCTAAAAACACATTTTTTCCAACAAGCCGGGCTGGCTTAAGAAGAAATTTTAAATATTTTTAATATTTTAATTGGTTTGTGAATTTTAAATTTTGTAGCCAAATTTATATATATTTTAATTGTCTTAATATTTATATTTCATGTTTTTTATTTCTGGCTGTACACCGCCCTGAGTCCTCAGGGAGAAGGGCGGTATAGAAATTGGAAATAAAATAAAATAAAATAAAATAAATATATATGTGTTCAGTTATTTCTAGAACTAAATAATGTTGGGCTAGCGCTTTAGAAACGGAAGATGGAAATGGATATCATTCTGAACGGCTTACATTGCAGATATTTTATTCTCTGCCTCCCAATTTTTGTGAACCTCTCTAAGCGAAGGAGGGAAATTGCTCTTCATTTAGAATAAATCCTCATTCAGCCAATGGTGGAAGCATAATGGGCCAATCTGTTATCGCAACTGTTTCTTTAGACCCGAGTGTACCATTATTGGCTAATCATATTTTCCAGGGTAGGCTTGCAGCTGGCCTCTTCAGCTCGGAAACCACCAATGAAAATAGGTCATATTCCACAGTGGGAATGACATGAGGCTCATCAAAAGCTCGAGCCAATACGCTAGTTTGGATGACTTGGAGATGGACCCGTCTCAATAACATGATGGAGGATGCAGATTTATTTTTTTTTTAAACGCCCTCGCCCTTGCGTTGCAAACGCTCCAGCTCTGCCTTAACAACAACATAATGCCATCAATTTCCTAGGCTCCTTCCTAAAATGTGGCAAAATGGAACAGAAGGTCAGCAGTGTAAAAATTGCTCCCTCTATCTTTCTGGCTGTAAATTTAACATGGTGTCAAGCCGGATAATAAATTTCTGATTAATGCTTTAAGTATATAACAAGCTACAGTAGATCTAAAGGTTTCTGGTGCTAAACTGAAGGGAATACAAGGTTGCTTATTATCTGAGTCAGCTGAATCCTTGGCCAACAGATTTGAATTTCCTAATTCTTTTAACAATAAAAGCTTCAGCAATTCACCTACGAATGCTAACTGGATGGTTTCATTTCTCCTTGGTATTTCTGTTCCAATGAAACCACCTCTCCCTTCAAAAGCAAAGCTGCTAAATAGATTCTTCATTCCAGATGTTTAGGTAACACCTGTAAAATCTAGCTTTAAAAATAAACTCATTTAACATCAGTTCTGCTAAACTTACCTGACTGATATTTCAACTACAGGTAGTCCTCAACTTACTGAGCCCAGAATCTCTGTGGCTCAGTGAGAAATGCATTTAAGTGAGTTTTGTCCCGTTTTACGACTTTTCTTGCTGCATCTGCTAAGTGAATCACTGCGGTTGTTTAATTGGTAACATGGTTGTTAATGGGGAAGCCAGGAGTGGAGAAGATAATGAGATAGATAGATAGATAGATAGATAGATAGATAGATAGATAGATAGACAGACAGACAAACAGACAGATATTGAGAGAGAGAGGGGGGGGGGGGGGGGGGGGGGGAGGGATAGGATGGGATGGGATGGGATGGGATAGGATAGGATAGACAGATAGATGATAGAGAGAGATGATGGATAGATGTACAGCGATAAATACATGGATAGCAATAGCAATAGCACTTAAGACTTATATATCGCTTTACAGTGTTTTACAGCCCTCTCTAAGCGGTTTACAAAGTCAGCCTAGTGCCCCCAACAATCTGGGTCCTCATTTTACCGACCTCAGAAGGATGGAAGGCTGAGTCAACCTTGAGTCCGGTGAGATTTGAACTGCCAAACTGCAGGCAGCCGGCAGTCAGCAGAAGTAACCTGCAGTACTGCACTCTAACCACTGTGCCACCGAGGCTCTTGATAGGTGATAGGTAGGTAGGTAGGTAGGTAGGTAGGTGGATGGATGGATGGAGTGTGTGTGTGTGTGTGATTTTGTGTGTGTGTATTCTGGATCACACTCTGCAGATAATTGGAGAAATAGGTTTTCAAATTTCAAGAAAGCTATACTGTATAGCATTTTCCTCCTTTGTAATCATTTACAGCAAGGTTTTGCTTAGAACATTAACTTATCTTCCTACCAAATTTTTAGACATTTAGAACTGTAAATAAAACACAATCACTGCCATTGCATTATTATTATTTTTGTTTCTTTCTAACCCTTTATTTTGTAAATTACTTTTTATCCAGAATGTATCAACTTAATATTCTGAACTGTCAGCAGACTCAGCCATATGGCCATCAGTGAATGGTTTTGTTTATTTGTTTGATTTTGTTCTTAGAATAGAAGTTTAAAATTAACCGTTTAATTAAAATTAAATTCTTTTGGCACAACCGGTCCGAAATTCACTGCTGCCAATAACTTAGATTCATACATGTTAAAAGCTCTGGGTTGTAACAAAAAGCACTCTGAACCCCAGATGTCATTTTGAAAATGCATTTTAGACAAAATGCACATAACTAGCCACGCGGTATTAACTTCAATGGGCTTGCACAAATTATGCAAAATTAATGCAGGATACAGCAATCAGAAAACCTTGCTGGGTTTGTAGTAGAGTGAAATGAGAGAAAAAGCTACTTCTTTATAAACTATGATTTTTTTTTTTAATTTTTGGTTCTCACAATCACTTTTGAGAGGACTGCAGAGAGTCATTTTGGACTAGTGGTTAACGCACCAGGCTAGAAACTGGGAGCCTGTGAGTTCTAGTCCCATTTTAGGCATGAAAGCCAGCCAGGTTACTTTGGCCCAATCATCAGGAGCCTATAAGTTCTAGTCCCGCCTTAGGCATGAAAGACAGCTGGGTGACTTTGGGCCAATCATCAGGAGACTGTGAGTTCTAGCCCTGCCTTAAACATGAAAGACAGCCGGGTGACTTTGGCCCAATCATCAGGAGTCTGTGAGTTCTAGTCCCACCTGTCAAACTATTCACATTAGGCGGCATTACTATTAATCTTCGCATTGTTCCCATCACCCATCTCCTCCCACTTACGACTGCATGACCGTAACTTAGTTGCTTGTATCCTTACGATTTATATAGATTGTTTCCTAATATGATTTGATTGCATATTTGTACCCTATGACTATCATTAAGTGTTGTACCTTATGATCCTTGACAAATGTATCTTGTCTTTTTATGTACACTGAGAGCCTATGCACCAAAGACAAATTCCTTGTCTGTCCAATCACACTTGGCCAATAAAGAATTCTACTCTACTCTACTCTACTCTACTCTACTCTACTCTACTCTACTCTACTCTGTTCGATCCTATCCTATCCTATCCTATCCTATCCTATCCTATCCTATCCTATCCTATCCTATCCCCTATATCCTACCCTATCCTACTCTACTCTATTTTGATCACATGACCACAGGGATGCCACAATGGTCGTAAACATGAAAAACGGTCATGCAGGGGAACATCCTTCCTGCTTAGAGAGTCCAAGACCAAGAGTCTATCCTGATACTCCCCTTTGATGGGTAAAGCCACTTCCTTTTCGCATTCAAATTCAGAATATGGTTTCTTCAAGAATTTCCAATTAGACGCCAAGCAAATGCAGTGATTCATCTCTAAAGAACTGGTTCGTCAATTTTTGACATTACTAGCATAATTAGTAGGCTACAGCAAATTAGAAATGCTCCTCAATATTAGGTCTTCGTTAACACATTTCAAAACAAAATTACCTTCCTGCAAAATCCACGCTTGATGCATACAGCTTTCGTATTTTCTCTTTAAGACGTGTGAAAGGCATGTGCTAATTGCTGTCGATTTTAAAGGATTAGGATAATTAAGTGCTGAAAGGATATTGATCCAATCTTGCTCGCTGTCGCATGGTACAAATGTTTAATTACCAAAAGACAATCCATAATCAAAACGATTTCGGCGGCCTATTTTTCAAATAGGCATGTATTTTAAAACGCTATTTCATAGGAAGCTAACTTCACGATTGGGAGCTTAAGTTTGAAATATGATGTTTTGAAACCGTACTTCCAGAAGCTAAACCTGATATTGGTTAATGTTTGTACAACAGATTGAGCGTTTGCGCAAATTAGGCAATTCGAAATATTAGCTTATTAGATCAAGGGCAATTTAGCCAAAAAAATTAAAAGCTATTTAATTTCACCTACTGTGGGACAAGAGTCTGTTCAAACTAAACTATAAAATGGCATTATCCATTAGCAATGGTGATGTCACCGGCTAATCCTCTCAACCCGGAAATGCGTTGGTGTTCCCGACACAAATGTATCCATTAGCTAAATAATTTTTCTTGTTGTTGTTGTTAGTTGGGAAGTCGTGTCCGACCCATCGCAACCCCATGGATAACATTCCTCCAGGCCTTCCTGTCCTCTACCATCCTCTGGAGTCCATTTAAGCTCACGCCGACTGCTTCAGTGGCTTCGTCCAGTCACCTTGTTCTCTGCCGTCCCCTTCTTCTTTTGCCCTCAGTCGTTCCCAGCATTAGGCTCTTCTCCAGTGAGTCCTTCCTTCTCATGAGGTGGCCAAAGTATTTGAGTTTCCTCTTCAGGATCTGGCCTTCTAAAGAGCAGTCAGGGTTGATCTCCTCTAGGACTGACCGGTTGGATGGCCTTGCAGTCCAAGGGACTCGCAGGAGTCTTCTCCAGCACCAGAATTCAAAGGCCTCAATTCTTTGGCGCTCAGCCTTCCTTATGGTCCAACTTTCACAGCCATCCATTGCAACTGGGAAAACCATAGCCTTGACTATACGCACTTTTGTTGGCAGGGTGATGTCTCTGCTTTTTAGTATGCTGTCTAGATTTGCCATAGCCTTCCGCCCCAGGAGCAAGCATCTTTTAATTTCTTGGCTGCAGTCCCCATCTGCGGTGATCTTGGAGCCCAGGAAAATAAAATCTGTCACTACCTCCGTTTCTTCCCCCATCTATTTGCCAGGAATTGAAAGGGCCGGATGCCCTGATCTTAGTTTTCTTATCTAAATAATATTAGATATAAAATTATTTCAATTAAGCCTTTTCAGTTTTCTCACCCTTAAGGGGAATTTGGAAGTTCTATTTTAATAACGATAGCATAATACAAGGCGAAAGATTCATAACAGCGGCAATATAATAAAATATATCATAAAAGGTCTATTGCTAGATTAACAACAACAACAACAACAACAACAACATACAAGTAGTCCTTGAATTACAACCACAATAGTGATGAGAATTTCTATTGTAAAGCAAAGCAACTGTAGAGCTGTGCTCAATTTTATGACTTCTTTGGCATGGTTGTTAAGTGAATTACTGAACACTGTGAACCCTTTATGCAGCTAGCAATAAGATTACGAGCCCTATGCAACTCATCAGCAACTTTTAACGTCACCATAATCCCTTGGAGGGTGAAGTCGGGGCAACTGAATGGAGCTAGCAGAGTTGTTTACTGGCCGGATGCCCTTCCTGTCGCCAATGCGGAGTTTTGTTCAGCAGATATATTCTCATTGTGCCCAGAGAGAGAAATATCTGCTTCTACCTAGGATCGAACTCACAGCCTCCCGATTGTGAGGCGAGAGCTCCACCTCTAGGCCACCACACCACTCCACTGAGAGCCCTATGCAACTATTCTATATTAATAATATTAATAGGAGCCTGAGTGGCGTAGCAGGCTAATGCCTCTTATTAAGGCAGCATTTAACATCCAGCTGCCTGCAATTACTGCGAGTTCAAATCCCACCAGGCTCAAGGTTGATTCAGCCTTCCATCCTTTCTAAGGTGGGTAAAATGAGGACCCAGATTGTGGGGGCAATAAGCTGACTTTGTATAAATATACAAAAAGTATGAAGGCTATTGCTTAACGCATTGTAAGCCACCCTGAGTCTCCAGAGAAGGGCGGCATATAAATATAAATAAATAAATAAAAATAAAATAATTTCATGTGGGTTGGTTCTGCTTAACTGAAACTTGATTTGCAAACTTTCCTCATCCTTGTATAGCTATTCTCAAAGTGCTCGTGGCGGAAATTACGTACTGGGACTGCAACTTTGAGAAATCCAATAGTTGCAGGCAAAAAAAGCAATTATTAAGATGTTAACTTAAGGGATAACTTGTTAACACTGTCTAGAAACAGAGTGTAACAAGAAAGAGAGTTCGGATTATGAAAAAGAGGGACAGTCAAACAGTGCATGTCTGGACTCTGTGCATTTTAATAATTTTTGGACCGTTTCTTACCTATCATTCGACCTCTTCGGGCCTAGGAAGCAATAGCTGCAAGGGGAAAAACTCTGCAATCATGTGAATGAGTAGAGACAACAACCAACCCTGTTACACACAGGGCAAGCTATGAGCAAGCTTTCTTAAAGGCATACATTTATGCTGTAGGGTTTTAAGACGAAGAGCAGGCACTTCTACAGTAATAATCACCTCGCTGATGCAAAGCTTTGGGTCCCACTCGTACTAATCAGCCATGAAATATTAATAGCAGATTAACCTCCACATCTTTTTAAGTACACACACACACACAGCGTGTTACTTGGAATACTTTACACGGCAAGTGTGCCTCTCTGACGAAGGCCTGCTGAAAAACCACTCGCGCTCCGTTGTCTGACACTCCCAATTTCTTTGCACGAAAGAGAGGCATTGCCATCACATAAACAGGATTGGACTCTCATAGCAAATTAGTGCCTGCAGAATTACAGATGGAAGAGGAGGAAAGGGGGGGGGGGGGGGGAATAAAGGAAAAAAGGCAGTTTTTCATTGGAAAGTGAAGTGATTCGGAAGTATAGCAGAGCAATGCATGATCGGCCCAGGAAAAAAAATATGTTATGGGGAGTTTGTATAGCCTTGAGTAGTTTTCAAACGAAGCCACAACACAAAAGTGAATCAAAATACTATGAAGTCTGGGATAAATTTTATAATTGGTTAGATAAGGAGAAGGACCCAGATTGTGGGGGCAATCAGCTGTCTTTGTATAAATATACAAAAGTATGAAGACTATTGCTTAACGCACTGTAAGCCGCCCTGAGTCTCCGGAGAAGGACGGCATATAAATCAAATAAAAATAAAAATAAAAATAAAAATAAAAAATAAAAATAAATAAATAAATAAATAAATAAGAGGAAGAATGCCAAAAACAAGGGATAATGAATGTATATATCAATGTTTATCAATATATCAATGTATATTGAATTTGGGAATGTAATACAGGTTTATTAAATATATGCATAGCTGTTTAGGAAGTAAAATACTATATACTTGATATATAATGAAAAAGGAGATATGAAAAGTTGTATATAGATTAAGGAATATATTACTTATTAACTTGAATTTGACACAAATGTTAGAAACCAGAGACGTTGAGCAATGTCCATTGTTTTACTTTTAAAACTAATCAAATATTTATTTTAAACAAAAATGAAGCCACAATAAATGCTTGGTAACCTTAAGGAAAACGATGGGTTCTCTATGCCTATTATTATATAGTTCAATGAGAAGAAGGACTAGAGGTGGCGTGGTAGCAGTGTTCCAATATCTCAGGGCAACCACAAAGAAAAGGGAGTCGAGCTATTCTCCAAAGCATCTGAAGTTAGGACAAGAAAGCCACGTTATCCAAAGACAATTTCCGTGGTCATGTGGCCAGCATGGCTATACACCAAAGGAGCATGGGGACACTGTTAGTTTCCCACGAAATGGTACCTATTAATCTACTAGCATTTGCATGCTTTCGAACTGCTAGGTGGGCAGGAGCTGGAGCAAGGAACGGGAGCTCGCCCTGTCACATGCAGTGCTCAGGTCTTGAACCGTGGCTCTCAGTTTTCCAGACAACAAGCTTAGCGCCTAAGCACTGAGCCATTGTGGCCCCTCCCCCTTAAGCACAGTGTAATAATGATTGGTGATTCCAATCTGAAAGATTCCTCCTTAAACGTTAGTTTAGACAGTCCTCACTTAATATGCACTTGTTCAGTGACTGTTCAAAGTTACGACGGTGCTGAAGCAGGGGTGTTTATGATGACGGGACCTTGTAGTTGTGGCCATCTCGACATCCCTGATTGCAATTCAGACACTTAGCAACAGGCTTGCAATTAACAACGTTGATGCATCTTTGATACACGATCATCATGTGCGACCTTCACTGCCACATAAAGTCAATGTGGAAACCGGCAGGAGGTTGTAAATTGTGCTCCCCACCGCAGCTACCATCTGCACAATCCAGGGACAGGAGAGGACCTAGATGTAGTTCCAAATTGTGTAATCTGTGCCTTCTAAAGTAGCACAACTCCACCCAAAAGCATTCTTCATCTCAACTCATGAATCCAGCATTTTTCTCAACAACAACAATTCCATCTGCAGTCCGATGCACAATATTCTTTATTGGCCAAGCGTGATTACAACACGCAAGGAATTTGTTTCCGGTGCGTAAGCTCTCAGTATGCATGCAAACAACAAACTGGTATAATCGTGAGATACCAATAAGATAAAGGTAAAGGTTCCCCTCGCACATATGTGCTAGTCGTTCCTGACTCTAGGGGGCGGTGCTCATCTCCGTTTCAAAGCCGAAGAGCCAGCGCTGTCCGAAGACGTCTCCGTGGTCATGTGGCCGGCATGACTCAACGCCAAAGGCACACGGAACGCTGTTCCCTTCCCACCAAAGGTGGTCCCTATTTTTCTACTTGCATTTTTTACAGGCTTTCGAACTGCTAGGTTGGCAGAAGCTGGGATGAGGAACGGGAGCTCACCCAGTTATGCAGCACTAGGGATTCGAACCGCTGAACTGTCGACCTTTCGATCGACAAGCTCAGCGTCTTAGCCACTGAGCCACCAATAGTAGGTCCCTGTTAAGATACCAATAGTAGGTAAAAGGAAGGTGAAAGGAAAGGTAAAAGGAAAGATGAGAAGGGTAATAGCAATATAGCCTGTTTTTGCTGGGAGAGCGCTCGGGCCACCACAGGCGCCCCCGACATGAGTGACGTTGAGCTGGCCACGCCCACCCTGGCCGCACACACACAACCACCCCCCAAGGAAAGAGCTCTGGTGGCTCAGCAGACTAAAGCAGTGTCATTAACTGTTATTAAGATCAGCTGCCTGCGATTACCACAAGTTCTAATCTCACCAGGCTCAAGGTTGACTCAGCCTTCCATCCTTTCAAAGGTAGGTAAAATGAGGACCCAGATTGTGGGGGCACTAAGCTGACTTTGTATAAATATACAAAAGTATGAAGGCTATTGCTTAACGCATTGTAAGCCGCCCTGAGTCTCCGGAGAAGGGCGGCATATAAATCGAATTTTTTTAAAAAAAGGTCAAACACAACCCTGATATGGCCCTCAATGAAATCGAGTTTGGCACCCCTGCCCTATAGCAGCGTCCTGAAGGGAGGAGTTGAAACAGTTTATGTCCAGGTTGTGTGAGGTCTGTAGATATTTTCTCAATCCTCCTTCTGACCCATGCAGTATACAGGTCCTCAATGGAAGGCAGACTGGTTGCAATTGTTTTTTCTGCAGTCCTAATAATCCATCGAAGTTTCTGTCTGTCTGTGCCAAACCAGACAGTTATAGAAGTATAAATGATAGACTCCATAATTCCTCTGTAGAACTGGATTAGCAGATCCTTGGGCAGTTTGAGCTTTCTGAGTTGATGCAGGAAGAATATTTAATAATGGCCTCTTTAATAATGGTCCTAATGTTAGGTGTCCATTTCAAGTCTGGGAAGATTCTAGAACCCAGAAACTTGAAAGTCTTGACAAACCCTCTGAAGTTAACTCAAAGATTTCTTTATTAGGAGTCCCAGCAGCCCAGGCAAAAAGTCTCTTTCTCACGTCTCAAGTCTGTCCAGCAGAGAGATGAATAGTTGTCTGCCACATCTATTCATCTCCGCCCCCTGCCTTTTATCCCCAGAGCTAGGGTGGGGCTTCACTAGCAGCGGTGGCTCTTCTGTCCCAAGGACCGGCCAATAGATTTCCACTGCTCTCCTCTCCTCTCCCTTCTGCGCATCTGCGCATCAGGCACTGGGCCCAGCTGTTCCTCCTCTTCCTCATCAGCCACCTCCAGACCTGGGGGCTGTTGACTCTCCATCTGAGGGCTGACGGATGGCCCAGGCTCCGCCTTTGTCACTCTCTGACAGCTCCATTCCCTCTTCCCCCTTGGAGCTCCCAGGTTATCTCGATGCTGACCCTGACTCCTCCTCCTCCTCTGATTCGGCTGCTGGAGGGGTCGGTGGCCGATAGGCCACAACAAATCCACTATCACCCCTACAGTTTTGGTTTTACAGTTGTTGTTTATTTTGTCTAATAAACCAAGGAATTCTGGTAGAGAAATAAAATGTACTTTGATGCAAGAGTCACTCAGATTATATCACACAGCCTGACCAATGTTTCAACCACAGGGCTGAGAATAGCCAAGATGAAAGAGAAGAAGAAAAAAGGGGGGAACGGATGGAAGAGAAAAGTGAACAGATGTTTGCAAGAATGGAATATGATTTGACAAGAGACCCACTATGAATAACAAAAGGAAGAGGAAATCTCGAGAATGAAAAATGAAGCCACAGCGCAGTGAATCCTGGGTTATGCTAAAGCCACTGAATGGGGGAAGATTTGAGAAAGAAGACAAATTGCTCCATTTTGGGTATGCTGAGAATTTTCTAAAATCTGGAATTTTCCATCATTACCCTCTTTCCTTTGTGAAGAGGCCGCTCTATCGCACTTAACAGTGAACGCATCTTTAGATGATAAAAAAAGCTGCTGCATAATTTCACATTCAGTTTCAGTCGCTATCTCCCATCGCTAAAGGAATCTCGTCCCTTCAAATCTAGCACTCTGGAAATTTCACCAAACAATGCAGGTATTTCTTGAGAGATTTTAGGGCAGAAAGAAATCATAGAATCCTATGGCTGGGAGGGACCTTGTGTTGTGGTCCGCCAGTAGCCTGCGGAGCTGGCAGCGGAGTCGGACAGTGATGAGGCTGAGGAAGAACATGGGCCAGTCCTGGAGGCTGGGGAAGGCCCGGATGAGGGCTCTGTGTCGGAGGCAGAGATGAGGCCAGGGCCATCTGGGAGTGATGTGCGGACTCCGGAGCCCCCAGAGGCTGACAGCGGAGAGGCAGAGGAACAGGAGGAGCCTGTTCCTAGTGCGCGCATGAGAAGAGCTGCCGGAAGGCAAGAGCAGCTAAAGCAAAGAGGACGACTCGGGAGTAAGGCCAGGAGATGATTGGCTCCTCCCATAAGGCTTAAAAGACCAGCAACGGTTCTTGGGCTCTTTGTCGGAAAACAATGTTGATAGTCTTGCTGCACTTATCTCTTGTCGGCGTCTTCTGCTTTTGAACTTTTGCCAAGAGAAGCCTTTAGCAGTTTGCCTAATTATACCAAGGTTGGTGATTAGACCGAAGAATTTGTGTTATGAAGAATTTGTTTTAATTTAGTTTGGACTACGCTGAGAATGAGTTAATTCTCAGCTGTTCTAATAAAGTCTGTTTGTTTTGGAACTGTTTGCGTCGACTACTACCTACTTGGGCCTGGGTCACAAAACCTTGGAGGTCTTCTAGTCCAACTCCTTGCTCAAGACAGCAGCCTTATACCATCCTAATCAAATGGTTGTCTAGTCTATTTTTGAAAACCTCCAGTGATGGATCACCCACAACCGCAGAAGGCAAGCTGTCCCACTGATTATTTCCTTCAGAGGGGTTTGAATCTGGCTACCTTCTTAGTAACCATGGGACAAGGCTAGTCCCAGCTCTACAGAGAGTCCTCCACTTACAACAGTTCATTTAATGACTGTTCAAAGTTACGACGTCATTGAAAAAACGACTGTTTTTACAACCATTGTACCATCTCCTTTGTCACACAATCAAAATTTGGATTCTTGGAAACTGACTCAGATTTATGACGCCTGCAGTGTCCCAGGGCCGCGTGATTCCCTTTTGCAACCTTCTCACAACCAGAATCAAAAGGAAAGTCCGATTCACTTAGCAACCGTGTTACTAACTTAACGACTGCAGTGTTCACTTAACCACTGTGGCAAGAAAGGTCATAAAATGGGGCATAAGTCACTGAACAACGGTTTCGCTTAGCAACAAACATTTTTGGGCTCAATCGTGGTCGTAAGCTGAGGACTACTTGTACTAATTTTTAAAGAGCAATATTATCAAAAAATCAACCTCTATATGATAGCTTACCTCCTTAAGGACAAGTTAATTTCTGTCTCTTGATAAAGTTCTTATTTTGGAATGAAGTTTGAAACCTTAGTCAGATCAAGTTGGAGCCTACCTGCATTAAGTTATGGACTAGCACAGTTAAACAGTTAAAGCTATTATTCTAGAATGTCCCAAACAATGGGAAACTTATTTTAAAACAGTGATCTGACCTGGTTTATTAAATTTGTCTGCCTGGATGTTAACAGGTGCAATACAGGTAGTCCTCGACTTACAACAGTTCCTTTGGTGACCGTTCAAAGTTACAACGGCACTGGGGAAAAAAAGTGACTTATGACCCCTTTTCACAGTTACGTCCTTTGCAGCGTCCCCACGGTCACGTGATCAAAATTCAGATGCTTGGCAACTGGTTCGTATTTATGACCGTTACTATTTCCCAAGGTCGTGTGATCCCCTTTTGCGACCTTCTGACAAGCCAGATTCACTTAACAGCCGCGGTCACTAACTTATCAACTGCAGTGATTTCACGTAACAAGCGAGGCAAGAAAAGTCGTAAAACAGGGCAAAACGCACTTAACGAATGTCTCACTTAACCCCAGACATTTGGGGCTCAATTGTGGTTGTAAGACGAGGACTACCTGTACAGGCTACTAATTTAAAATACCGTCCCCTCCTTATGCCAACCCCGTGTTCATTATAACGTATCAGTGATCCATAGCCCCAAAGTAGCTGCCTTCCCAGCTTCTACAAAAAAAAAAAAAAAAGAAGTTTTCAATGAGTTAAAAAAAGTTTTCAATGAGATGCTGACCTTGCACAAACTAGCTGGCTTTACTACATAAATCTCGTGTACCACATTCTGTGGATGAAGTGAAATGGCCCATTGTGCCTAAAAGAATATTTGTCTTCAACGAATTATGACTGTAATAAACCAAATCCTTTAGGAATGCAGCCTTGAAATTCTTATCTGGGACCCATTTTCCCCTTTCAGGCTTACATCATATTTTTTAAAAATGTTACTTTGATTTTGCACTTCCCGATGTGTTTACACGGTTTATTATTCCCCCCCCCCCCAATGAAATGCCAACAAAATTCACGCAAAGTATATACTTATGAATAATCACTAAAACTTTGGTCTAGCACTTTCTTACAAGTCTGGCATCCAGCTGCGCTTATATATATTTTTATATACTTGCTGACTATAAAGTATCTGAAAGGAATATGCTGCAGCCAATTCAAATTTAAATCCTGAAAGCTGCAGTAAAAGATTTCCTGATAGCAATTTTGCAGACACCTGTAAATATTGTAAATACAAAATGAGCTGAAAATATTTTACTCAATTTGGATGCCGGAGTTTAAAAGGGACAATATGTGAGCAAAAAGCTTGTGTTGAAACGGCCGTTTGCTGTAACTTTTTCTTCACAATTAGACCATTGTAAGTACAAATGGGTTTAATTTGGATTGATTTTAACTCAGGGTTAGAATTTGGGCTTTTGTTGCCAAGAAGCTATATAAGTGTGTTGATGAAGTCACACCTGACTTTCTTGAAGAAGACTCCCCATTTTTAATCTTTTTCTCCAAAAATAGATTCAACTTATCCCGTTTCATCTTTGTATTTTATGCAAGCCATAAGGCTTTTAAATAGCGATTTTGTCAGAAGGTAAGGCTAGATATGGGCAGAAAAAAACCCAGAATTTTCTCTATATAACTAAGTGCCAGAATCACCTTCGCAGGGTAAGATTTTCCAGTCTGCCAAAGTTTCAAAAATGCTTCATATATATATCCGTATACTCTGAGGAGACCAGTTGTAAAGTGCTATAAATTGCTCCAAGAGCAAAGCATGGCAAGATCTCAAGTATTTTCAATAAATGGCTTCAAATATCAGTATCAAATATACTAATTTTGATTCAGCATATTTTTTTTAAAAAAATCAAGTCAGTAGGAAAAACACTTAAAATACATACTGAGGTTCCAAAGCAACCATCAGAGTTGACAGAAAATGAGTTTTTTTTCATTACTTTCAAATCCATTGCAGCATGTTTTCCAGAAGGCAAAAAACTCCGATTAGGTTTTTAACATTTTAAATCGTAACTCTTTGAAGAGCAAATTGTTATAGGAAGTATTTTAATTGTTGCACTGGTTTACAAGTGAAATAAAAGGGTAATTAAAAAAAAAAGCATGTGTTAAATGTTAAGCTGCATCCCTTCAAGTTAGGCAAAATAAGCTAAAATTTATGTTAAAAAAAATATGTGTACAGGTAGTCCTCGATTTACAACAGTTCATTTATTGACCATTCAAAGTTACGACTGTAAAAAGTGACTTTCCCCAGTTACAATTTTTGTAGCATCTCCATGCTCAACCTGATCCAAATTCAGATGCTGGGCAACTGGTTCACACTTATGACCGTAGCTGTGTCCTAAGGTCACATGATCCCCTTTTGCGACCTTCCGATAAGCAAAATCAATGGGGAAGCCAGATTCACTGAACGACCGGGTCACTAATTTATCCACTGCAGTGATTCACTTAACAACTGTGGTGAGAAAGGTCGTAAAATGGGGCTAAGACTCACTTAACAAATGTCTCACTTAATAACAGAAATGTTGGGCTCAATTATGATCGCAAGTCAAGGACTACTTGTATTTTTATCTATTTCCATGCAATCTCCAAGCCTGCTGACAAAACCAGATTTTAAGGGATTTCTGGAAAAACCATGGAGTCAATGGTCCAATCTCACGGGGTCGGGGGGGCAGAAGGGGAGATGACGCTTCAAAGGGAAAGTATGATGTCAGAGAAAGTTCACTCTCATTGGATGGAACTCCTTAGCTGAAAAGACCTGCAATAGCCACTCCCACCAGACTGATTGGATGTTCCCTTATAATTGCCAATAGTATGCATTGGATGAATAAATAAATGAATGTATTATTCTTTTTAAAAAATGAGCAAATTATGATATACGGGTAGTCCACGACTTACAAAACAGTTCTTTTAGTGACTGTTCAAAGTTAGAAGGGCACTGAAAGAAGTGACTTATGACCGTTTCGGACATAGCATCCCCATGGTTCACATGATCAAAATTCAGACGCTTGGCAACTGACTCGTATTTACAACGGTTGCAATGTCCCGGGATCCGCTTCTGCAACCTTCTGACAAGCAAAGTCAATGAAGAAGCCAGATTCACTTAACAACCGTGTTACTAACTTAACAAATGCAGTGATTCACTTAACATCTGTGGCAAGAAAGGTTGTGAAATGAGGCAAAGCCTACTTAAATGTCCTGCTTAACAACATAAATTTTGGCCTCACCTGGGGTCATAAGTCAAGGACAGCCTCTACTAATTTTTAAAGTACAATCATTATCAAAAATCATCCTCTATAAGACAGCTTATCTCCTTAAAGATAAATTAATTTCTGTCTCTCAGTAAAGTGCTTACTTCGGAATAAAGTCTAGAAACTTAGCTAGATCATGTTCTCTTCACTTTTGCCAACATAAAGAACCAGTAAGAATTTTATTGAATATAATTGTAAATACTTCTCATTCAGTGACCGCTTCGAACAACACAGTCGTTCGCAGTTATGACTGTAATTAAAAAATAACTTTGCAAACTGAACCTCAAATGTATGACCTTCGCAGGTCTGTAAAGCAAAGAAAAGCTGAAGAGAGATCTATAAACACAGTTGCTGTTTCATTTAGGGACTGCTTCATTTAATGAATGAATTGTCTATCCCAATTGTAAATCACTACACAAGGACTACCTGTAACTGTTACAGAGCCTGTAGTACAGTGGTTTAAAGCACCCTGTTATTAACATCTATTAACATCTGCTGCTTGCAATTACTGCAAGTTCGAATCCCACCAGGCTCAAGGTCGACTCAGCCTTCCATCCTTTCTAAGGTGGGTAAAATGAGGACCCAGATTGTGGGGGCACTAAGCTGACTTTGTATAAATATACAAAAGTATGAAGGCTATTGCTTAACGCACTGTAAGCCGCCCTGAGTCTCCGGAGAAGGGCGGCATATAAATCAAATAAAAAAAAAAATAAATAAATAAAAATAAAATAAAATAAACTGATGAGAAATTATAGCATTATATTTTACTGATTCTGTGCTGTAATTTGACTTAGAATGGGTACTTATGATTTTTATGGCATTTTTATTTGCTTATTGTTTTTATTTTTACTTCTCTGAGATGTTTTGGATTGAGAAAAAGTCATTCCCATTTATTGGGGGGGGGATGATTATTTAAAAAAAATATTCACCGTGGTTTAACTATATTCTGATTTCCCATTGCCATGTTATATGATGACCAGCCACACGCAGGCAAAAGTATTTTAGAAAGAAATAGAGTGAGGTTGATTAATCACGGAATATAATTACCGAATCAAAGCAAGACTTAATGTAGAACACAGGAAATAAGGATCAAGGTTAATACCTATTCTGAAGAGAATTTACATAAATTAGCCTCCGCCACTGAACTGTGAAGCTCATTTTTACCAATTTATGCTACAGGAGATCACAGAAACCTGAGATTAAATATATATTCTTATGACACTTTAGCTCTACTCTTTCCACGCATATTTATAGTATGTTATGTTCTCCTTGAATCAGAAGCATTTATGTTTTCCAAACGCCGACTATTAATTTTTTCCCGGTCTTTCAAATTTTCTTTACAATATTTGCTGAGACAACCACCCGCAGCTGAATTTTTTTTAAAAAAGGGGGAAAAAAGCTATTAAACGCAGCTGGGGAAAACGAAGCCGTGTTCATTTTTAGGTGTTTTTTTTTCCTCCATTGTTTTAACTACTCTTTCAACAGACTGGAAACAGGTCTCTGCGTCTTATGAGAGTGAGTTATTATTTATTAGACGCCTGGCTTTTCAAAATAGGAGATGGCAACGTATATAATGATGCTAAACTAACATCATCATCAACACCGAACCCGGTAATAATCAACACTCAAGCCTGGAAGTACACATTGTTCAAATGCATGAGATCAGAATAGAGCAGGTGCTAAGCTGGCAAGTGGCAGGAGATACAAAACTGCATATATTTAGCAGCTATAAAAAGAACTTCATTCAGGAGCTTGACCAAGACACAATGGGGCATCTCCTATCTGGACGTTCGTTCGTAACGGACAGCAGAGAGAAACTAAGGATCTGAGAACTGTCTTCAGCTCAACATTAGCTTTAGTGTCCTGTCCCCTTGTTCTAAACCTGTTCTGACCTAGGCTTCCTGAGACAGTAAAAAGCACACGATTAGTCCCCCAAACCCTCTTTTTATTTCAACGGCTGTGAATTCTGTTCATTCACAGACCATAATGGAGTCACAAAGAATTGGTAAAGAGTCCGACAGAAGTCTGCCACAGTCCTTCGGGATAAGGCTGATAAGCACCCACCTTTTATCTCCCTTAGTTCGCTAATTGGCAACTAGCTTTGCAAGGCCACAGAGCACAGAGTCAAAACGGAGCTTCAGAATTTAAACCGACCAGAACAAACAAAGTTGCTTCCTGCAAAGGCTCATGTGCCTTTGCTCCTCCTTTATGTTTTATGGGAGGGGCCAATCATCTCCAAGCCCTACTCCTGAGTTGTCCCTTTTGTCTTAACTGTTCTTGTCTTCTGGCAGCTCTGGAGGCAGCCCAAACTCCCAGATGGCCCTGGCTCCCTTTCTGCCTCTGATGCAGAGCTCTCGTCTGAGCTTTCCCCAGACTCCAGGACTGGTCCATGTTCCTCCCCAACCTCCTCACTGTCCGACTCTGCTGCCGGCTCCGCAGGCTGCCGGCAGACCACAACAAAACCAGGGGTGTCAAACTTGATTTCATTGAGGGCCACATCGGGGCTGTGGTTGACCTTGAGGGGCCAGTTGGGCAAGGCCAACTGGGTGGGTGTGGCTAGTTTGATGCCACTCCCCAAACTGCTGGCATGTTTCCTCTTTGCATTGGGTAGACCGGGCCGAAGCCCGATCTTTCCTCTTCACATTGGGCAGACCAGGACGGCCCCATGGACTGGATCCAACCACATTGCAGGCCGGATCCGGCCCGCAGGCCTTGAGTTTGACACCCCTGTTCTAAACGGAAGGCATCTTGGTTAGCAAACCCTAGGTTGCAAAAATCTCAGAGCAGAATCCCATTCCTGGGGTTATTGTTATCCCTCAATAAGCTGTCCTATACAGGTAGTCCTCGACTTACAACAGTTCGTTTAGTGACCGTTCGAAGTTACAACGGCACTGAAAAATGTGCAAAGTGCCAAAACATGACAAAGCCAAATGTTTAATTTTAGGAGGGGTCGCTTTGCTTACGGAAATTATGTCATTCAACCATCATTCTTAATTAAACTTTTCTTTTTTTAAAAAAATAATAATAATTCTGGATTTAAACCCAAGGCTTCACTGTCTGACATTCTGATCCGGCTAGTAAAGAATCTGAAATATGCTTGGATCTGAACATCTTGAGTCACAGGTAACAGAAGAATTACTGTTTTAACTACAATTTTAACTACTACTGTTAAAATTGTCAGATAACTGAAACCTTTGGCTTCTCTTTTACTTGATCAATCAATCATTCACTCACTCACTCAATCAATCAATATGCCACCCAACCCCCAGTGATTCCAGACAGTTTTCACATGCATTTGACTTTTGTTCCTATCAATCCTAGTATGAATTATTAAAACAATAACAGAGTTGGAAATGACCTTGAAGGTCTTCTAGTCCAAACCCCTGCTCAGGCAGGAAACCTTATACCATTCCAGACAAAGGGTTGTCCAATCTCTTCTTAAAAACCTCCAGTGTTGGAGCATTTACAACTTCTGGAGGCAAGTTGCTCCACTGGTTAATTGTTCTCACTGTCAGGAAATTTCTCCTTGGTTCTAAGTTGCTTCTCTCCTGTATTAGTTTCCATCCCTTGCTTCTTGTCCTGCCTTCAGGTGCTTTGGAGAATAGTTTGACTCCTTCTTTGTGGCGGCCCCTCAAGTATTGGAAGACTGCTATCAGTTCACCCCTTACCCCTTCTTTTCATTAAACTAGACATACCCAATTCCTGCAACCGTTCTTCATGTTTTATCCTCCAGTCCCCTCATCATCTTTGTTGCTTTTCTCTGCACTCTTTCCAGAGTCTCAATATCTTTTTTATATCACGGCGACTAAAGCTGGATGCAATATTCCAAGTGTGGTCTTACCAAGGCATTATAGAGCAGTACTAACACTTCACGTGATGTTCATTCTATTAAAGTTCTAATTCCATAAATCTGGAGAACACTGTCAAGGTTTTTCTTATCTTCAGGTTGAGCTGCAATGACTAGATTTTAAGAAAAAAAAACCCTAATTCTACATGGGAAATAATTTTCCGATATGGAAACAATCGTAATCAGCCCTAAATGTGCAATGTTGACTTATCCTCAAAATCAGGGTGTTTTTTTCCCCTTTCATAACAATCCAGAAACTGGTAACGAGTCAGTGAATGCATATTTTACTTGAAATTTATAAAGATAAAAACTTAGCCGATTTGTATTTGTTAGTTAATAATTCAAGGGAAAGGACTCAAAATGTCCAAAGCAAGAAATATGAAGGCATTAAATTCCCAGATAAAGCTATACCACTGATTGAAAGTCACTAAAACTAAATCTAGTCTATATTTCCCCTTAATTCTTTAAGTCAAGAAACAACCAAACTTAGATAACATTTTAAATCACTTACAAAACTAAAAAAAAAAAAAGTGCAGTCTGAATCATAGACACAGAACCTATAATAAATATTCTGGAAAAGAGTCATTTAAAGAGTAAGATGAATCAGTTCGAGAAGCTGAAATAGCATAACCTTTAAGAAATGTTAATTACAGAAGATACATCTTATTGTGTAAGAACCACAGGGAAAATATAACAAAAAATTGGTGTTTTTTTTTTAAAATTATACAGGTGAACAGTTACAGAAACTCAGGACTATGAGCAAGTCAACTATTGCCATAAATTATTAATACTTCAGTCTCCTTGGTCACAACGTTGTAATATATGTGGTCATAATTATTTAAATGGGATTTAAGTGGCCATAATGCATGTAATCATGTGGTTTCCAATTAATCTAAACCCATTAATTTCATTGCTTCCCAAACTGTCAGACTTCAAAACTTCATTTTTTGAAGGTCAGGTCTATCTGTCTCCATTAATTCCTGAAGATTTGAGTTTTGTGCCTTACCCCAAGGACAAGGGGCAGGAAGAGAAGTAAGTGCAACGTTTTAAGGATTCTGAATTTATGCTGTACTATACCTCTTTGCAATCAAGTATGGTTCTAAACTGAAGATTTATTCAGCCACTGTAATGTTGCTTATAAAATTATTAACTTAACAAAACAAGCACTTATAACGTGGTGGTTACTCTGGCTTCCACAACATAACTATTCTAAGAAACTTCAGCATTGATGGCAGTACTCTTCTACCACAATAAATCTCGACACTTTATTCATTTCTTGGGAGTTTACTAGAGCTGCCATTGGCGAAAAGGATAGAAGAAGAAGATGGAGGCATTTTGAACTAGCAACAGCTGAAATTCTACACAGCAAAACAAGTGAAAAATGTTGTGCGCCTGCTTACTCTCTTAGAATCCCTTTCTCTCTTAAAGAGTGGAACTACAAACGTTATTTTCTTTCTTACTAATTGTGCCAGCACTGGAGTCAGCATTTCAAAGGGAAAGGAAATGGGGGAAAAGGAGCTGTAAGATTTGTCCTTTTTTCCTGACTTCATCATGAATTAAGTTCCAGAACATTTTTCTGCCTCTTGAGATCATTTAAATGTTTGGGGTCATATCCGTCTGATGCTATAAGTATATTCAAGGGCAATTTCTTAATAAACATTTTCATGATTTATTACTGTCCCAGCATCTTCCCTGAGATATCCATCCAGCAAATTAAGCATCAGCACACAGATTAAAAATCACAGGAATTAATACTGTAATCTGAAGATTAGACATTAAAATGGAGCATTATTAATTTCATGTTGATGTTTCATGAATAAGACCAGCGCGATTAAGAGGATCTTTCTTCAAATATGTAAAGCTGTCAAGTAACGAAGACAAACATAGCTAAAGCAAAAGGGCATATTTACATTCTAAAGGGACCACCTGAAAATTATCACGGACCTGGCTACAGAATCTCACTCATCTCATGTCCACCCAAATAAAACCACTGCAATGTACTTTATACATGACTGTTTAAAGGATACGTGGAAGTTACAGCTAATCCAGAATGCAGCAGCCTGGTACCCTGTTAACCCGAAAATAAGTCCCATCCGGAAAAGAAGTCCTAGCATGATTTTTCAGGATGCTGGTTATATAAATCCTACCCCCAAAATAAGCCCCAGTTAAGATTGTCAGCCAGATGGATGCATTTCGTACCATATTTCCCCTCATATTTCCTGAGTGGCGTAGCAGGCTAATGCCTCCTATTAAGGCAGCATTTAACATCCAGCTGCCTGCAATTACTGCGAGTTCTAATCTCACCAGGCTCAAGGTTGACTCAGCCTTCCATCCTTTCTAAGGTGGGTAAAATGAGGACCCGGTTTGTGGGGGCAATAAGCTGACTTTGTTTAAATATACAAAAGTATGAAGGCTATTGCTTAATGCATTGTAAGCCGCCCTGAGTCTCCGGAGAAGGGCGGCATATAAATATATATATATAAAAAAATAAGACCTAACCAGAAAATAAGCCCTAATGTGTCTTTTGGAACAAAAATTAATATAATACCCAGTCTTATTTTCAGGGAAACATGGTAGTAATTGGTACCCAATACTGAGAGCACTATACTAGGTCCCTGCAGGACGGCCTTCTCTCACCTGTATTGGTCCAACTTGCTTGATCGTTAAACGGGAAACTTTCTCAATCTTCCACACTTCTGGGGGTGAAAGGGAGCTAACATTAGAAAAGCCTGCTTCTCGCAGGCTTTCCAAAGATAGTTAAAATGAGAACGTTGCAGTGATGCTTATTTACTGGGTCATCTTTTTACTTTTTTTGCTTTCAGGTTTTGCTATTTTTATTGTTAGACTACATGGCCTTTTAATTTTATGATTTAGTTTATTGCTGTTTTAAATCCTACAGATTTTAATTTTCCACATCTCAGGTAAGAGGGAAGAGTTGCAAAATTACAAGTGGAATGTAGATAAATAAAATTTATGAGCCATTGGGTTTTTCTTTTAGAAATCCCCATTCCCTCATGCTTTTCGATATAGAAAGTTTTCCTTCCTTCCCTCCTTCCTTCCTCCCCCATTTCATTCCTTCCTCCCTTCCCCATTTCCTTCCTCCCTTCCGTGTTTCCTCCCTCCCTTCGTTCCTTCCCTTCCTATTTTATTTCACACCTAGAGCCGCCGAACTCAACCAAGTGGCTCAAGGAATTCAAGGAATAAGGTTCCATTTCATTTTAGAAACCAAACATTTATATTTTGTTTACATTTTATTTAAGCGCCAGCTGACTGCAAAATAAAATAAAATAAGCATCCAAATAAAAATCCTTAAGTGCAGTTTAGGAAAATCCTCATCCTCCACAACTGGCATTTCAATGATTTTTTTTCTCTCCCAGCTTGCTTTGTACAAAACAGCTACTAAGAAAAGTTGCACCATTACCACTTAATATATCTTTGCTCTACTAACAGATAAAGCAGATGTGCTATTATGGTCTTTGTTCTTGTCTACATGCCAATTATTTAACTTCAAACAATAGGAGCTTGTGTACAACCAAATTCTTTTAAAATGGGAGAGAAGTAACAAGTTTCAGCTGGATTTGCTTCGTATAAAAATAAGGCAGGTCTCCTTGGGAATATTATTATGTTCAAATCTCTATCAAAAGTAGATGAACAGCTAGATAATTAAAGATCTGAAAAAAAGAGGAACAGAGAAAACTAACCAGAATAACACTTTGTGAAATGATATTTATAAATAATTTAAACAACTAAGTGATCCAAATGGGAAAAGAGATAGAAGCTTGTCTAATTAAAAGCAATTTTTTCAAAGTTTCTGAAAAATTATAAAAAACTATCATGCTGATATGCTCTCATTATCAGTCCTTTCCTCCCTATTGCGTTTGAGTGTTATCCACCTTCCTTTATGCTGGCAGAAACAGTGCCACCATAAAATTGCTGTGCCCACGGCTAATTCCTCCACCGTACCATGTTTACTCTAAGTTATTGTTGAACTGTGTTCCAATTTGTGAATACATAAGTCATTACAAGTAAAGTATGTCATTTCCTCCTGTCTCTATTGCTGGAATGAGACAACTTATCACAGCCAACTTGCCGTGGGACAACTCAATGTGAGATAACTATAATATTAATAATATTAATATTACTAATATTACCAATACTATTAAAAGACGACAGATCTAGGGAACAGTTAATCTCACTTTATGTTGTCCCACAGCGAGCTATTCTGCAGCGAGTTGGCAGTGATAAATTGGCCATGATGAGTTGGCTGTGGTAGGTTGGCTGCTGTGAGTTGGCCATGGCGAGTTGGCAGCGGTGAGTTGGCCACGGCGGATTGGCCATGTTGATTTATTATTGATTGATTGATTGATTGGGTTTATATGCCGCCCTTCTCCCAAGGATTCAGGGCGGCTCACAACAATAAGGAACAGGAAATACAAAAGTTAAGAGACAAATTAAAACAGAGTATCCAATAAATAAAGTTAATCGTGGGAATATCAATTCAAATTTAAGATTTAAGAATATAAAAAGTTACAAAATCAGTATAGAAGTTGGCCATGCGGGTTGGCCGTGTTGAGTTGGCCATGGCGATTGGCCATGTTGAGTTGGCCATGGCGGGTTGGCTGTGTTGAGTTGGCCATGGCAGTTTGGCTGTGTTGAGTTGGCTGCGGTGAGTTGTCCTAAACCCCTTTATCGTTAAGTCTTAATAGCTTGCAATAAACTAATGGCAAACAATGACCAATGGACAATTAAGGCTGTGCCACACCTTCATAAGGCTGGTTGATCTATTTTTGGTTGATCTGGTTGATTTTTTTTTTTAAAGTGAACTAAAGAAATAGCAGTGGAGACCTGTCTATTTCAGAGTACTGTTAATAAAGAACTGCACTCAACGTCTTCCCAAGCGAGATTGAGGGGGTCTTCCCTGTTCTAAATTTGGAGAGAATGCGGAAACCAGAAGTGGAGATGGTAAAAAGGAACTTCGGAAACACAGTTCTAATGGAGAAAACAAATGCTTAAAAGAGAGAAATAGCAGTGGCGAAAGTTGGATGGTAACAGGAGGATAAGGGCTGTGTTCATACTTCCCAACACTCTCTGAATACACCTCTGGTCACATCTGCAAGCAGTTGCCCCAGCTCACCTGAGGAAAAAGTATTACAGATTTTATGCACCTCGACATGGTAACAGAACAGCGTTGGTTTAAAGGGGAAAAGACTATGGGTAGTCCTCATTTAGCAACTGCAAATGATTCCAGCAAAATGGTTGTTAAGCAAACGACTTGAGAAACAGGAAGGGAGACTGCAGAGACTGCAGGATGCTGGTGTCTCCTTTAAGTAAAGTTCTTTCAAGCAAAAGTAAAGTTCTTTTTCCAAAAGGGAACTGGGCTTTCTGTGTTTTTCCTCGAAGACGTTTCGCTTCTCCTCCGAGAAGCTTCTTCAGTTCTGATCGAATGGTGGAGGATGGAAGGAATTATATTCCTTTGCAGTCATCCGGCCGTTAGCCCTCTGATTCAGATGATCCTGAGGGCACGGATAAATCTCCAAGTGGCCTCAACGACTCTCAGAAAGAGAGTGCTAATGTGATAAACAGCAAAATGCAAAGGGTTTTTTTTTGCCTGCTTGCTCTCTCCTTGAATTGATGCTTCTCTGTACCCGTACTCCACGCAAAACCTAAAGCAATCATTGTCAAAGCATATTTTACATATTTTTTTAAAAAAAATATGTTTTAACGTGTATTTATAACTCTGCCAAGTTAAATCCAAGGCATTTTGCAGCACAACAAAGGGAATATATCTGTAAAGAATTCTAAAATTAAGAACCACAGCTGCGTATTTCCAAGGACTACCCATTCTTCTTAACAATGCTTGCTTAAGCATCCAAGCCGCCATTTGCGTTTCCAAAAAATACAAGTCGGGACGCCATGGTTTGTTTTTTAAATTTCATCCACCTCCATAATAATATGAAACGCATGTTTATTTCAACAGCAAAGCAGTGATGGTTAAACCGATTGTTCTATTCAAACAGGAAAATATATCTTTATGTGGATATCGCTTCTGGATTTTGTGCTTGGGATGGGGGGAAAAAGTGAAACTTTGACTTTGGTTTTGCCGATTAGTTAATTTGTGGTTATAGAAATGGCTAGTTATAGACACATGGGTAAAAGTAAAAAGTTGAGGTTGTAATGTTGTACAAAAGAGCCTTGGTGGCACAGCGGACCAAACTATTAAAGTAGCACTTAGCTGCCAGCTGCCTGCAATTACTGCAAGTTCGAATCTCACCAGGCTCAACGTTGACTCATCCTTCCATCCTTCTGAGGTAGGTAAAATGAGGATCCAGATTGTGGGGGCAATAAGCTGACTTTGTAAAAAAAAGAACACCGCTTAGGGTGGGGCCGAAAGCCCTACTAAGCAGGTATATACAAAAGTATGAAGGCTATTGCTTAACGCATTGTAAGCCGCCCTGAGTCTCCGGAGAAGGGCAGCATATAAATCGAACTAATAAATAATAAATAAATAAATAAATATCTAAATCCTCTATTGTGCTAAGGAGTTGGAAGTCAACGCCTTTTTATTTTTTCCCATATGCCTCATATTTCCCCCCCCCTCCTATATGCTTATATAGAGTTAAAACAAAAATTCACCTAAATTTAATCATCAGCTTGTATTTGACAAATCTTTATTTCTATTTCTACCATTCTCCCCATTACTGGGCAGACAAAACATTTCACTTACAGATTTTAAAAACTACAGACCAGCAGAATCTGGCTCGATATTAACACATATAAAACAGAACTTGTTCACCAAAAAAGTTATTTTTAAAAAAAGCAATATTCATAAACGCTTGTATTAATTATTAAATGAGGGAAAAAACACTTGCATCAGCAGAAGGAAATATGTTTTAAATCAATTAAAATGAAATGTGATTTATTAGAGATTGCTTATCACCTTTACTGTTTGAAAAAGCTTTTTCAGAGGAAAATATGGCAGGTTTTTTTTTTCCTCTTTTCTTCTTTTTGTTCACACTAATAACAAGCCTTGATGCTACTTTATCAGTAATTTGCTATAAAAAGTACAGCCTGCTCATTTTCTTTAGTGCAACAGCAGGTTCTTTCAAAGTGCCATATTTCATACTGAAGTGCTAACCAAAGCTACCATGCTGTTTTCTGCACTGTTCCCACTTCTAACTCCAATGTTCTTGCCATATTTGTCACAAGTGAAAAGTTTTAAGAAATAACAAGAAAATTAGGGGCTTTTAAAACTTCTTTTCATCATGCTTTTTTTTTTATCTCCCCTGACATATATGGCACACTTAAGCTTGAACAAATTGGTGCAAATGCATTCTGTCAAGGGCAGATTTTATGAGCGACTTATCCCCGAACACGATTTCCATGAAATATGTTTGCGTGTCAGAAAAAGGAAGAGAATCTGTTCGGCTTTTAATTGATTTCAATTCGTTCCTTTCCAATAATTTTATCAGAGGAGTTGACTGCTGTAATGCTGTTGTCACCTTAAAAGTTTAATTTTAATTTAATTTTAATCTCCAACATACAAAAGATTCTCTTACAGTTTTCTGAAAATGTTTCAAGGACTGGCTTACTTCTCCATTAAAAACGTAGCAACATTTTGCACATTTTTTTAAAAAAATTTGATTTATATGCCGCCCTTCTCCGGAGACTCAGGGCGGCTTACAATGCGCTAAGCAATAGCCTTCATACTTTTGTATATTTATACAAAGTCAGCTTATTGCCCCCACAAACTGGGTCCTCATTTCACCTACCTTAGAAAGGATGGAAGGCTGAGTCAACCTTGAGCCTTGGTGAGATTCGAACCTGCAATAATTGCAGGCAGCTGATGTTAATAACAGGGCTTTAGACCACTGTACTATCCAAGGCTCTTGTAGGAGTGATTCATTGCACAAGGCCCACCAATATCATAGAAGCTACAAAGGCTTTGGCATTCCTTGTACGGATCACCACATATCGTGTATAATGAAAAATGGAATTGAAATCCATTTGGAAATAATTTATAGTAACTGCGAAAAACAAAGCTTATTACAGACGTAATAAGGTTTGTTGAGATATATCAAACTGACTTATTGTTTTCAAAAAGAAAAAAAACATTACCAAGGTTACTTTCTATGTATGTAGAACTCCTTCAAGGTTGGATATAAACGCAGAAATACAAAATGAACGCACTTTTAAAATATGCATCTTCTCTAAAGCAGATATAAAATTTACTGGGTTTTTTTTTTTACAAATTAAACAATTCACTACTCTGAAAAACAGTTGCAACTATTTCATTGGAATTCAGCACCTTGGGAAGATCCCAAAAGCAATGGAAAATTATTTAACAGTTTTACAAAATCCATTTCCATTCCAGAGACAAGCGGCTTTCCTATTAGGTGTAATGATAAATTAGTCTTAAATGGAATTGACAAATCAGGTTATTCCCACAATACACAATCGGAAAGAGAAATTTACCAAGATCTCAACCACAGAAATATACTTTGTGGTGTGCAAATCTATTATCGTAGGATTTTTTCAATCTTTCTCTTTTTAAGGACCAGAGTAGCCAGATTGACTAGAAATGACAGAACTATGGTCTCGTATGCCAGAAACCTTTGGAGAATCCTAAATTATAAAAGGCTGACCTACAGAGCTTCATACTAAATAGAGGTAGTCCTCAATTTACGATCACAATTGAGCCCAAAATTACTGTTGTTATAAATGAGACAATTGTTAAGTTTTGCCCCATTTTACGACTTTTCTTGCCAGAGTTTCGTGAATAACCACAGTTGTTAAATTAGTAACACGGCCATTAAGGGAATCTGGGGACACAGCAACCATCGTAAATATGAGTAGTTGCCAAGCGTCTGAGTTTTGATTGTGACCATGGGGATGTAATGGTCATAAATGTAAAAAACATCACTAAATGAACTGTTGTAAGTCAAGGAGTACCTGTAGACAAGTCAGTGTCTAATGTAGAGGTCCACTATCCTTTTCAGACCAAATCAGGCTGCATCCTGATTTAGAATAAGGTAGGCTAAGCTATCTCTAACCTGATCTCTAATTTACTGAAAGGGATAATGCCATTAATTTGTAAAATTATCCTTCCAAAAGAAGGAAGAGTAGCCCCCCACACACATACACACACAATGACAGACAGTGAAAAATGTTGTGCGATATCCCAGTGTCTTAATTTTCATCCATCCTAAAAAAAAAATCCCTGGCCATCCCTCAATAAATGCTTGTGATGTGACACATGTATATATATGTCTGCGTGCATGCAGTCTGCCAAAGCTCATGCTCTCCCCAAAAAACGCTGTCTCAGGACAAATTTTAGTTGCATATTATTTTTAATTAATGATTAGCTTAGTTGCCTATAAAAATAGGTGTCCCATTTACATAATTAATCAACTTTCTATTTGCATGTAGAAGTGCTTGGGCGATTAAAGCACGTAATAATTTTCGCACGGACAAAAATACCAACCTGCATTCTTTTTTTTTCAAGCAGAAACAGGAAAAAAAAACAGAGGCAAATCTAACGAGAGGCAGATGGGGCTGACAGGAAGATGTACCTGCATTAACAAGGGTTGGGATGAGGGTTAAAAATGGGAACGAAAGGGGAAAGAATAAAGGCTAAAAACCATTTTGAACTATAAACTGCCCAGAGCCATTGACTGAGACAGGTGGCTATTGAAATGGAATTGAATGAATGAATGAATGAATGAGGCAGCCAGTCTAAAACATTATTAACCCACGCTTTTTTTGCTACAATGTCTAGTCATTTTCACTCCCTGATTATTTGCTCATTTTCAACACTCTGACATGACAGCAGTCTTCCAATATTTGAGGGGCTGCCACAGAGAAGATGGGGTCAACCCATTTTCCAAAGCAGGACCAGAAGCCATGGATGGAAACTAATCAAGGAGAGAAGCAACCTGGAATTAAGGAGAAGCTTCCTGACAGCGAGGACAATTAACCAGTGGAATGGCTTGCCTCCAGAAGTTGTGGGTTTCCATCACTGGAGGTTTTTAAGAAGAGACTGAAGAGCCACTTGCTTTGAATGGTAGAGGGCAGTGATGGCTAACCTTTTTGCCATCGCGTGCCAGGAAGTGGGGGCTGGGGGAGATTCGCGACTCCTAGAAAGGCTCTGGAGGCTGGGGACAGCAAAAAAACGTCACTTCCTGTCTAACCGGAAGTTGGGAAACGGGCCGTTTCGGGCCTCCCGAGGGGTGGGGAAGGCTGTTTTCGTCCTCCCCAGATGCATAGAGAGGATCTGGAGCCAGGTGAGAAAGAAAAACAGGCCTCACACACACACACCCCGGCCCTCTGGAGGCAGGAAACAGCCTGTTTCCCTACTTCTGGTGGGCCCAGAAGGCCCGAAAATCAGGGAGCTGAGCTGGCGTGCCAGGCGACATGGCTCCGCGTGCCATAGGTTCACCATCACGGGTATTCCTGCCTGAGCAGGAGGTTGGACTAGAAGACCTCCAAAGTCCCTTCCAACTCTGTTATCCTGCGAAGTATACAGTCTGCCCTTAGCTCTCCTTTTGTGCATCTCGCAGAATTCAAATTATCCTCTGTGCCCAATTTGCAGAGAAATTATCTGAGTGGAAACTTGGTTTCAAGTATAAATACGTGCTGGATCTCCTAGTCAACAGCATCATCGTAACAGCTGTTTCCTTTTCCCAGCAATTACTTCGATTAATAACTAATTCAGGTCCTGCGGTCATTGGAGGAAACGGATTATCTGGACCCTTTTCAGTCCGGCTTCAGACCTGGCTACAGCACGGAAACTGCCTTGGTCATGCTGATGGATGATTTCTGGCGAGCCCGAGACAGGGGTCATTCCTCTATCTTGGTGCTACTTGACCTCTCGGCGGCTTTCGATACCATTGACCATGGTATCCTTCTGGGGCGGCTGAGAGAGCTGGGAGTGGGAGGCACCGTGTTACGGTGGTTCACCTCCTATCTCTCTGGTCGATCACTGTCGGTGCTGGTAGGAGGACAGAGGTCATCCCCTAGGCCCCTCGTTTGCGGGGTGCCTCAGGGCTCGGTCCTCTCTCCCGTCCTATTTAACATCTACATGAAACCACTGGGTGAAATCATTTAACTTTTTTTAAAAAAAATATATATTTATATGCCGCCCTTCTCCGAAGACTCAGGGCGGCTTACAATGCGTTAAGCAATAGCCTTCATACTTTTGTATATTTTATACAAAGTCAGCTTATTGCCCCCACAAACCGGGTCCTCATTTTACCCACCTTAGAAAGGATGGAAGGCTGAGTCGACCTTGAGCCTGGTGAGATTAGAACTCGCAGTAATTGCAGGCAGCTGGATGTTAAATGCTGCCTTAATAGGAGGCATTAGCCTGCTACGCCACTCAGGCTCCTCAGGTTTTAATGTTTTAATGTCTTCTTTTAATTTTTGTATGGGATATTGTTGCATTGTTTTATTCTCTGTTGTAAGCCGCCCAGAGTCCCTTGGGAGTGGGGCGGCATAGAAATGCGACAAAATAAATAAATAAATAATAAATAAATAAATTCATTAGGAGATAATCTAAAAGCTACCAACTGCTAACAGAATTCTCAAAAACGAACAAGCCTCGCTCTGTCACTCACAATTTTAAACTATGGAAACGTACGAAACTCTTATGTATGTTCATATGGATTGGAGCCTTAGAATTTGGTAGAGGTATCATTCAAGGATCTTTGACAAAACTAGAAACTGAGCTCGGTTAAAAATAGGAGGAAAGACTGTCGTTAACCCACTGCTTTATTTCTGTGCTGAGAAACTAAAGTTGAGCGCATTTAACATTCATCTTAGAAAGATTGCAATGATCTAAAAGGTAAGACCATCTAAGCATCTACTTACCAAGCAGGAGAAAAACATTGTTTTATAAAGGTTAAAATTTTTACTGCAGTACCTAGCGCCAGCCAGATTAGCGAAAATATTCCCTAATACTATAGCAACGTGTTGGAAATGCGGTAAAGAGGTCGGCACTTTCTATCATATGTGGTGGACTTGCTCAGAGACAAAAAGGTTTTGGTCTAGAATTCGAAGCTGGTTATGAGAAATAATCGAAGAGGAATTAGATTTATCCCCTGAAATATTTCTTTTGGGAATGATTAGAGATGGGTTTACCAAAGATAAAATTCATCTCATAATTCACGTAACAACAGCGGCCAGATTAGTTTTTGCGAAGTTTTGGAAAGATAAAACTATACCTCCAAAGGAAATATTAATAAACAAAATTTTAGAGTGTGCAGAAATGTCAAAATTAACGAGTGAGCTTAATAACGATGAGAATTCCAAACATCATCCAGTATGGGAAAAGTGGTACAAATGGTTTAACAACAGGATAAATTCATGAGGTCTGGATATGCTTTTCTTTGGCAACTTAGATCTGAAATATACCAGATGGATATTTTGTAAATATGTATAAACATCACACCTCTGACTTTAGTAGAGATTTGATGTTTTTTGTAATTATAAAACTAATAAAGTATATTTTAAAAAAATAATTACTGCAGAGCGAATTAAGACATACAGAAATAAGTTTGGGAAACGCGTTTAGTATCAAGCAATTTCACCTGAAATCAGATATATGCATATATGCTACTAGAAAGGAAGTTGCATTAACTTGCAGAAAAAATGAGGTAAAATCATTTACTGCCCAACAATGAGAATATAAATTGTTACGCTGCTTCTCAGTGG
This sequence comes from Ptyas mucosa, assembly GCA_012654045.1. NCBI lineage: Eukaryota > Metazoa > Chordata > Lepidosauria > Squamata > Colubridae > Ptyas > Ptyas mucosa. The sequence continues at coordinate 7,385,445 of WNWU01000049.1, read as the reverse complement.
GTTAGAATCTTGAAAAGGAGGGGCCTGAATTGCAGAATTTATTAGAAAAACCTGAACATGAATCGTTTTTACGTTTAATACTTGAAAGTTAGGAGATGAAATTTACTTTAGAAGAGGACATTTATTCAGCCAAAAATAGAAAAAGCTACCAATCAAATAGAATAATCAAGAACGGGACTCCTAAATTCCTTTATGCTTCTCTACTGGGACATGCAGCACTAACCATAAACAAAATACTATTCAAGGGAAATGTAAACTTTATGTGCTTGCAATAATATCAGAGCGATAAAATATTGCAGGCAAGGATGCTCACAACGTATCTAATGTGCATTTTTAGTAGCCAAAATGTATAATAAATATAAGATTTCACATTTGTCATTATACTTACTTTTTTTAAAAAAATTATTTTAAAAAAATAGAATTTCATTTTTAATGTGTGCCGGTGCCCTCACAGTAAAAAATGACAATAAAGATGATCTTATCTTATTAAAATAGTTCTATTAAAAATAGTTTTAAATATGTGCCTGGATCTTTACAAAATTAAAGCGAATGTCAGATCCATTTTTTTATAACCTCATAAGAATTAGCAAAGCATGTAAAATTGCTAATTAAATTGCCACTCAAACTAAAAAAAAAAAAAAGCTTATTCAAATGAGAAATTTTACATGAAAGAAAGGCAACTGAGATGTAAGGAAACCAATGTTTTCAACCATATATATAGTCACTTTCTGTTGTTGTTGTTATTATTATTCTCCCCGTTGCAATTTAATAAACACCAACCTGGCAACAAATTACAGTAAATGTTTCTAGAATACACAGCAAAAGCAAATTAAAGCCTGGTCTGTACGTAGTTGCTACAAGTTACAGTGCATAAAACACTGGACACAGTGTTTTGCTCTGCAATTTGGTTGCAAGAAAATATTAACCTCTATAAAAACTCTTTTCAAGTACAACATAGTAGCAGAGGTCAAAAACAGTTATTATTATAGAGTCACTCTGAGGAGCAAAAGTCTTAAGTGGCTTACCATATTCTGACTTACAACCGACCACACGCAGGAGTCAGTAACCCGTGGCTCTGGAGCCGCATGTGGCTCTTTCATCCCTCTGCTGCGGCTCCCTGTCGCCACCACAATTTTGAGAGGAGCTTCTGGTTATGGGGAGGAAAAGCACGGCGCACCAGGAAGAGACTCTATGGCAGGGATCAGCAACCTGGGCTCTGGAGCCGCATGTGGCTCTTTCACCCCTCTGCTACGGCTCCCTGTCCCTTAAAATATGTGTCAAAACCGCCAATGTGTGACACCCACCGGCACGCGATTTATTAGCTTTTCAACCCCCAGTAGGCCAACCATGGATAAATCCAAGAAAAGTTTCAGAAGAAAACAGAATGTTTAATTCAACTACATATGTGTCCGACCCCCGAGCCTGTCTTATCAGAGGGAGAAGACTCCGAAAGTGAAGGAGAGGAGTTGGCAAGGCCTCCCTCTCCAGGACCCTCCTCTCTGGCAATGCCTCAGATGTTCTCCGAAGGCCAAGAGATAGGCCAGGGGCCAGGCACTTCGGAGCAGCCGCACTTGGACAGCGATGGAGATGAGTCTTGGCTGGACCCCCGACAGCGTCACAGAGATAAGCGCGCGCAGCAGAGGAAGAGGCGTGCCAGAGATTAAGCTAAGTCACTGGACCACACCCCACAGGGGATAAAAGGGGGTGTGGTGTCCAGTCAAGCCTTGTGACGAACAAAACTGAAAGCTACCACGCCATTCTGCATTTCTGGAACTTTGTTATATGCTCTGCTTGGATTGATTTTTGGACTGGACTTGCCTAATCTTTGGCTTTTGTGAACTTACTTTGATGTTTCGGACGGAGGAGAAAAACCTCCCTTTGTAAGTAAAAACTTTTGGCAAGCAGCCACTGGGTTGCTGCCAATTCTGTTATTAACGGAAATTCTTGTCTGCTGGTTTATTTTAACTCTTGGTCGACTGCTGGTGTGCGTGTGTGAGACGGGAACAGAACAATATGCTAGTTTTGTGGCTGCTCAAGAAATAGCCAGGCACAGGAAGGGTTTTGTGACACCATATCGCAAAAGCACGCATAGAAGATTCACCTTACTGACTGAAATAATCTCTGTCCCCAAGCCTCAAATGATGGCAATTGGGCATAACAGCCCATAACAGTATATTTCCCTAGAGGTAGAAGGATAGAAATTAGCCTCTGAGAAATTCTGTGATAATCCCGTAAAAATGTCATGAATGGTAAAGGACTATAGAAGGAAATGGACTTGAAAGATGATCTAGTCCAAGGGTGTCAAACTGATAGCCCACAGGCTGAATGAGTCACAGGAAGGCCACGTCTATCTCAGCTCCGCAAAGGCAAAAACGTTGCGATATGTCACGTGACATCAATGTGACGCGGTGAGTTTGACACACCCGTGATCTAGTCCATTCCAAATACTTCCAGAGCAGAAGAATACTCCGGAAGTCCTAAAGATGTCTTATTATTAGGAAATTTTTCTTGACGTCCAATGAAAATGAACCAGCTGGTAATTTATGCTTATTTGTTCCTTGCTCTATATTCTAATATAAATTCAAAGTCCTAATTATCTTCTACATGATAATCTTCCAGATAATGAACGTAACAATCATGTCTCTATTTCTTTCCAAGTAAATTATTCAATCGGTTCTGGGTCCTTTTAGTGGTAGCATTGTCTTTAGCCCAGGTTTTATTTATTGTATTAAGACTTTTTAAAATCCCACTTTGATTACTTTCTAAATAACTCAAGGTGGTGAACATACATACTACTCCTTCGTCTTCCTCGTTTTCATTTTCTTTGTCTACGATCTCATGGGAGACGATCACTTGCATTGAAGTATACACTGTATTATGCTCAATTTCAAGTCCTTGAATGGAGTGTTGGCTTTTGAAAAAAGATTTTCATAAGAGTCAGATCATTAAAGAAGCTGTCTAAAAGAAGCTTCAGACTAGAATTCTTTGATAAAGGTGCCATCTGCTGTATAGTCTGAAACACAGTAAAATTTAAGTTGTTCTACACAGTATTGTGACAAAGAAATAATAGCTACAGTTGTACAACACTTTATAATGTTTTGACTACATTTGGAATATTGCATCCGGTTTGGTCACCACGATATAAAAAAGATGTTGAGACTCTAGAAAAGAGTGCAGAAAAGAGCAACAAAGAATATTAGGGGAGTAAAGGCTAAAACAGATGAAGAACAGTTGCAGGAATTGGGTATGTCTAGTTTAATGAAAAGAAAGACTAGGGGTGACATGATAGCTGTCTTCCAATATATGAGGGGCTACAACAAGAGAAGAGGGGGTCAAGCTATTCTCCAAAGCATCTGAAGGCAGGGCAAGAAGCAACAGATGGAAACTAATCAAGGAGAAAAGCAACCTAGAATTAAGGAGAAATTTCCTGACAGTTTAGAACAATGAATCAGTAGAACAACTTGCCTCCAGAAGTTATGTGTGCTCCAATACTGGAGACTTTTTTAAAAAGGGACTGGACAACCATTTGTCTAGAATGATTTAGGGCAGGAGTGTCAAACTCAATTTCATTTAGGGCCACATCAGGATTGTGTTTGACCTGGGTGTGGGTGGGTGTGTGGCCAGGGTTGGCATGGCCAGCTCGACATCACTCCTGTCGGGGGCGCCTGTGGTGGTCAGGAGCCTGTTTTCTCTGCCAGCGAAAACAGGGTCCTGAGCTCCATTTTCGGCCGTGACAGCCTCCTGCAACCCTCTGCCAGCAAAAATGGAGCTCGGGGGGGCCATGTACGGCCCTCTTGAGCTCCGTTTTCACTGGCAGAGGCATCGTGGGCTGGTCCTTCGCTGTTTCCAGGGTGGCCCTGTGGACCAGATCTAAGGAACCCGCAAGCTAGATTCGGCCCCCGGGCCTTAAGTTTGACACCTCTGGTTTAAAGTCTCCTGCTTGAGCAGGGGATTGGACTAGAAGACCTCCAAGGTCCCTTCCAATCAGGCCTGGCCTGATTCCCCTTTTCTAATTAATACTATAAATTTTAATTTGTTTTAAATGATTGGGGTTTTAATATTTCTATGGCCAAATTTATTTAATTGGATTTTAGTGGGTTTTAAACGTTGTATTTATATGTTTTATTTATGGCTGTTCACCGCCCCGAGTCCTTCGGGAGGAGGGCGGTATACAAATTAAATAAACTAACTAACTAAACTAACTAACTTTGATATTCTGTTGTTCTGCGTGGACTCCAACACAATGAAGACCGTTATGATTTAGCTTTGAAAGTTTCAGAGCTGTGTCCCCCTAATGAGCATCAGGCTTTTATACTTCCCTATTGTCCAAATAAAATACATGGGTTCTTCAGTCAATCAGAAGATCCCAGGAAGAAGGCAATAAAAAAGCAACAACAAATTATCGACTGGCTACCGATTTCTAGCTGAGCATTCTATGTTGATCATCAAACAAAGAAACTGAAGGAAGATTATCTTCTTCAGCTTAAAGATACCCAAACCGGTTTCTAATAAATCTCACAGGTCACTTTAAAATTATTCTTTAGCTCTGATAATATGAGAACTGTGGTCTTAGCTTTTTATTTATTTTTTTAATCCCAAAGTCAAACCCGGTGTTTCCAACAGACCTAAAATAATTACTGTCTTGGAAACAGCCTATTGCTATTTCTTGTAATTCCAACACTTGTTAACATAATTCCACTTTTTCAGACTCTAGGTTGATGCTCAGACTAGGCGGATCGGCAAAAGTTCAAATCAAAGGCACATTGACAAAAAAGTTGATTATGTGAGAAAGCAGAATGAGCGAATGAATTTGAAAAGGACAGAACAAATGTATTTATCCTCAAAGGTGGTTTTATATAAATAAAAGCAAAGTAAAGCCACATTACTGTACAGAAAATTGTAGCTGTGTATTCATATATTCATCATCCAAGTAAGCAGGTCGAGTTATTCCATTGTCCTTTAGGGGAGGTATTAAAAAGGGAATATTTTTTTTATATCCCGTGAGCAGTATTAGTTTTTATTCCCTTCTATTTGCTACCATTTTCATTTGCTTTTTATGAAGTTGCTGTAAAGCCTGTTTTTATTCATGAGGGTACAGTGCCATCTAGTGCACGTTCACATGATAAAAATCAAATCATTACAGAATAAGTGACACGTACGTTTAGGAGTGAAAAAAGTAACGTGCCCTTGTTAAATGAAAAATCACGAGTCCCTTGAGTGTGAATCACGTGAATCTGGCTTCCCCATCTGACTTGACTTGTGTTCTGACCTAAAGGTAAAGATAAAGGTTCCCTTCGCACGTATGTGCTAGTCGTTCCTGACTCTAGGGGTGCTCATCTCTGTTTCAAAGCCGAAGAGCCAGCGCTGTCCGAAGACGTCTCCGTGGTCATGTGGAGGCATGACTCAACGCCAAAGGCACACGGAACGCTGTTCCCTTCCCACCAAAGGTGGTCCCTATTTTTCTACTTGCATTTTTTTTACGTGCTTTTGAATGGCTAGGTTGGAAGAAGCTGGGACAGGTAACGGGAGCTCACCCCGTTACGCGGCGCTAGGGATTCAAACCGCTGAACTGCTGACCTTTCGATTGACAAGCTCAGTGTCTTAGCCCCTGAGCCACCGCGTCCCATGTGTTCTGACCTAGGCTTCCCCAAACCACAAAGCAGACTCCTTGTCCCGACAAAACCCCTTGTTCTTAAGTTACGGTGAATTCCTCTCATTCACATCCAACAAAGTCTTTCAAGGGTGAATTTAAAATCACATCTGGCTTGGAGAGTTGCCAGGCCGATACCTTCAAAACGCAACACTGTACTTGACGACGAGTCTTTGAGAGTCACGAACCAATTAAGCGAACTAATTGTCTCCGGCAAACTCCATTCCCCTTTCGCTCCTCTTTATTCCCTATGGGAGGGGCCATTCATCGTACACCTGTGCTTTTACTCGCGAGTCGACCCTTGTTCCTTAACTGTTCCCTTCTGCTGGCAGCTCTGCGCATACGCACATTGGGAACGGGCTCCAGCTGTTCTTCAGCCCCACTTATCTCCAACTCCGAAGGTAGCTGATAACTGTCGGAGGGACCTGGCCCCCTCTCTGCCTCCAGTGCAGAGCACTCATCAAAACCTTCCCCAGACTCCAGAACTTTTCCATGCTCCTCCCCAATCTCCTCACTGTCAGAGTCTGCCACCAGCTCCGCTGGCCGCTGGCGGGCCACAACAACTTGTCAGAAGGTCACAAAAAAGGATCAAATGACCCCCGGGGACACTGGAACCGTCATAAATACGAACTACTTGCCAAGCATCCAAATGTTGATCACGGGGGTTATGGGGATGCTACAATGGCTGTGTAAAAAACAGCCCTACATCACTTTTTTCAGTGCCGTTGCAACTCTGAATGGTCACTAAAATAAACTGTTGTTAAGTCGTGGAATACCTGTAATTGTAACACCAGCAGTATGTGATTATTTCGTAAGTTAAGAAAGAGAGGTCTGAAATTTGTGCCAAGCTTGAGACGCAGGACAACAGTTTCACTCACCTGGGAAAATATATTTGCAGTTGGAGGAATTCGGCTGTCAACGATGCTGTAGAGGATGGCTAGCAATCTGTCCAATGGGAAGGGCTTTGGTCCCAGAAGATGGTTGCTGGTCTGTTGTGGGTGTTTTTTTTTTAAAAAAACAAAAAAAGAATTGTTAACTTGCTTGGAATCTCGCAGAATGAATCTTGTTTAACTTTACGGCTCCAGTTGCCAAAACCCAAATGTGCCGGTAGTCCTCAACTTCTGACCACAACTGAGCCCGAAATCGATGTAGCTAAGTGAGAAATTTGTCAAGGGCCCCGTTTTACGGCTTTTTGTTGCCACGTTTAAGGCAATCACCGCGGTTGTTAAATTAGTAACATGGTTGTTAAGCGAATCTGATTTGCCCGTGGACTTTGCAAAAGCAGATCACGTGACTGCGCACGGGACACTGCAGCCGTCATAAATATGAGTCAGTTGCCAAGCGTCTGAATTTTGATCACTGTGGAGATGCTGCGACGGTGTTAAGTGTGAAAAACGGTCGTAAGTTGCTTTTTTCAGTGCCGTTGTAACTTTGAACGGTCACTAAACGAACTGTTGTAAGGACTACCTGTAGCTTAAACAATTCAGCATCTATATGAAACAAAATGCTTTACATGGATCAGAAACACAAAGCTAAATAAATACCTTTTCATGTTTCTTCTGAAAGTTTACCTTCCTGATTTTTCCATGATGCTGCGAGTGAAAAGAAGAAATTCATTATTAGGCAGACGGTTTACAGAAGTGGCATCAAACTGGAAGATGGTGGAGTATCAGGTATTTCTGCCTGCATATTTCAACTATAATTCATTTTATTTTTACTTCAATAACTACTTAGGTAACAATAACAAAACACTAGAGCTTCCAGCCTATTATCAACCTACAACCATTCTGGTCAACCACCTTTCCAAGTTAGGGACGGTGCTGAACTAATGGTGGTTAGGATTGGTCCTCAGAGTTCTGGCTGCCCCATGATTGTGATCTGGGTTGCTTAGCAACCTGACCACATTTATGATCTGCCATCACATGACTGCCATTTGAGTCAATGGGCAAACCAGCAGATTGTGAGGTAAGTCTCTCCCATCCAATTTATTTTTAAGCGGTTCAATCCTAATGACTATCCGGCCTTCACTTATATTTATTTCATCGATACTAAACCTAGTCCCTTGCTCTTACATCCTCAATTCGTTTGAACTCCTCTGGGCTTTTGGGTGGCAGACTCCATCCTCTTCTCTATCCAGAATGTGGACGGAAAGGACCGCTGGTTTGAAAGAGGGGTCAAGGAGGCCCTCTACGTCAAAATTGAACAGCTCTCTTTCAGCAGAAGGGGAAGGATATGATACCACCTATCTTCTGTTTACAACACAATCCTTTCAGGAATTGCAAGGGGATTCCACAACCATTTGCACTCTGACACAGGTGATCCTTTGGGCACAGATAAACCTCCAAGGGTCTGAAGAGCTCCCAAGGAGACAGCTAAGTCCAGGTGACTGCAAAGAAATAGGATGCTTCCTATGAGAACTAATCCTTCTATAGCCCCCCACCATCCTGCCAGAAGTGATGAAGCTTCTTGGATGAGAAGCGAAATTGCCTGTCTTCTTCTCCTTTTCCTCCTGCACTTCCTCCTCACTCGTCCTCCTCTTCTTCCCCTTCCCCTTCCCTTTTCTTCCTCTCCTTCTCCTCCTGCATCTCCTCCTGCCTCTTCTTTTTCTCCTCCTCTTCCTCTTCTTTCTCTTCCTCTCCTTCTCCTCCTGCACCTCCTCCTCCCTCTTTTTCTTTTTCTCTTCTTCCTCCTCTTCTTCCCCTTTCTCTTCCTCTCCTCCTCCGCCCTCTTCTTTTTCTCCTCGTCTTCTTCCCCCTCTTCCTCTTTCCTTTTCTTCCTCTCCTTCTCCTCCTCCTCCCTCTTCTTCTTCCCCTTTCCCTTCCTCTCCTTCTCCCCCTGCACCACCTCCTCCCTCTTCTTCCCCTTTCTCTTCCTCTCCTTCTGCTCCTGCACCTCCTCCTCCCTCTTTTCTTTTTCTCCTCCTCCTCTTCTTCGAAAAAGAGTCCAATTGGCTATTGACAAAGCACCTTCGAGATCACTATGACCTGGATGACTGAGAATCTCCACAGACCGCTGGAGTGGAGAAATTTTTAAAGAGATATTTCAAGTGTCAGAGTGCCCTAAACCACCCAGGCAGGGCATTTTTTGACTCGTTGGAATTTTGGCAATTTTGACTCGTTAATGTAAAAAGGAAAGGGAGGAAATAACTGGAAGGATTTAAATAGCAAAAAGCTTGCAATAAGTCTGAAATGCGAGAGCTAGGAACGGACTACAAGACAGCTAAACTTGGAGTATCACTTTATTTAAAGCACTTCCAGATTGCAGTCGTTAAGCAAAACACCCGCGGTCATGACTGTAGCTTCCAACCCATTGGTTTTGCTCGTTGGAAACTGGCTAGGAAGGTGGTGACACAGGGTGATCACAAGACCAGGATGCCTCAACCGGTATACATTTGCAACAGTTGCCAAGAAACCAAATTGAAATCACCTGACTGCAGAGAGGCTGCAATGGTTACAAGTGCGAAGACCAGTCATAAATCCCTTCTTTCAGCACCGTTGACAAATGGCCATTAAGTGAGGACCACTTGTAAGTTTGTAGCTTCGGCAAAGAAGATCAGAAATTGCTTCTTTATCTTTTTTTTTTCTTTCTTATCCTAACTGCATTGCTTTTTGCATTTTCCCCGTTTTCCTTTAATTTTTCCCTTAGATGAGGGGTGTCAAACTCAAGGTTTAGGGGCTGGATCTGGCCCGCGGGGTGCTTAGATCTGGCCCACAGGGCCGCCCTGGAAACAGGAAAGGACCAGCCCACAGTGCCTCTGCCAGCGGAAACGGAGCTCAGGAGAGCCACATGCGGTCCTCTTAGGCCCCGTTTTCAGCTGTGACGGCCTCCTGCAACCCTCTGCCAGTAAAAACGGAGCCCCATTTTCGCTGGCAGAGGGCTGCAGGAGGTCTTTCGCTAGCAGAGCGCTTGGGCCACCACAGGCGCCCCCACCACGAGTGACGTCAAACTGGCCACGCCCATCCTGGCCACGCCTACCTCGGCCCCCCCGAGGTCAAACACAACCCTGATGTGGCCCTCAATGAAATAGAGTTTGACACCCCTGCTTTAGATACGTTCATGTTTATCCGTGTAAAAAAATCTTCCATAAAAGCTATTTAAATGTGTGGTTTTTTTTAATTTGAATCTGCGACATCTTAACGACAAAAATAACAAACCTAAATTACCTTAACGAAGAATCTTTTATCTGTCCTGGAAGGATTGTAAGAGGCTAGGTAAGCTGCTATTAGAAGAAACTTGGAATAATAGGGCAGTTCTACATGAGCATGAGCTGAAAGTCCTAGGGGGAAAAAAAAACCAGTAAAACAAAGAAATATTGAATCTGACAATTTAAAAGCTCATGTTAAAAAAAAAATCAACTTAAAGGTTCTTGCCCACCGTTTAAGATTTTTTAAAAATTTGTTTTTTGGAGGGGCAGGGTTGGGGTTTGTTTTTTTTTTTTGAAGCTGCTGGTATATTTATAAATGCTTTCTGATTTGTTCTACGTTCTTAAGGCCAAACTATTGTTGCTACACATACCTTTTATTTGTCCAGGTTCTCCATTATCTTGCTGTAATCGTTCCCACTGGGAGCTAAAAAGACAAGGTAGCCGTTTAAAAACCCTGTGTTTGTTGTGGCTAAAAAACAAAAGGGTTTTTTTTTTCTCTTCCTTTTTAAGAGAATACATTTGGGATTCTTTGGGATTAAAGGAGTAAAGCAGTTAAGTTGTTTAGCAGTACATCTACAGCAGGAACAATACAAGATTATTTCACTGGATAGGCAGCTTGACAACTAGAGACAAAACCAGGCGTTCTTTGAAACATTTTGTAAGAATGTGCCTTCATGAAGGCTGTGATGCTATTGTCCTAGGTACAATACAGGGAATTTCATCCAAACATACAGCTGCCTTCCCGCTATCTCAAAATATACATGTTCAGCAGGGAATCAGAAACAGTCTTTGCTAAGTAATTGTGCAAATTATATAAATACTAGACATGAAACAATAAACTTTCCCTTCTTTCGAAGAAAAAAAACAAGACCAAATGAAATTCATCAGCCTCTCTTAGTATATTTGAGCAACTAAATTGAGATCAACGTTTATTATTTAACATTACATGTGATACTTCCTTACTGTATACTTTCATCATACGGTAAATGCATTTATATCAGATGTTAATTAAAGGCTGAAATGTGTTACTAGATTATAAACGGAAGAATGAGATAAAATATATTTGCTACCCATTTTCAACATTAAGGAAACTAAGAACATGGCATCCGGCCCTCTCAATTCCTGGCAAATAGATGGGGAAGAAATGGAAGTAGTGACAGATTTTATTTTCCTGGGCTCCAAGATCACCGCAGATGGGGACTGCAGCCAAGAAATTAAAAGACGCTTGCTCCTGGGGAGGAAAGCTATGGCAAATCTAGACAGCATACTAAAAAGCAGAGACATCACCCTGCCAACAAAAGTGCGTATAGTCAAGGCTATGGTTTTTCCAGTTGCAATGGATGGCCGTGAAAGTTGGACCATAAGGAATGCTGAGCGCCAAAGAATCGAGGCCTTTGAACTCTGGTGCTGGAGAAGACTCCTGCGAGTCCCTTGGACTGCAAGGCGATCCAACCGGTCAGTCCTAGAGGAGATCAACCCTGACTGCTCTTTAGAAGGCCAGATCCTGAAGAGGAAACTCAAATGCTTTGGCCACCTAATGAGAAGGAAGGAAGGACTCCCTGGAGAAGAGCCTAATGCTGGGAACGACTGAGGGCAAAAGAAGAAGGGGACGGCAGAGAACGAGGTGGCTGGATGGAGTCACTGAAGCAGTCAGTGTGAGCTTAAATGGTCGCCAGGGGATGGTAGAGGACAGGAAGGCCTGGAGGAACGTTGTCCATGGGGTCGCGATGGGTCGGACACGACTTCGCAACTAAAAACAACCCATTTTCCTATGGAAAACCACAAACCTTAAGAAAAATAACCCCAAAAGTACTTTTCCAAAAGGCAAGTAGACTTTCTTGGGTTTTTTTTCTTTGAAAACGTTTCACTTCTCATCCAAGAAGCTTCTTCAGTTCTAACGTCAGTGGATTCCTAAATTGATGCTTCTTGGATGAGAAGCGAAACATTTTCAAAGGAAGTCCCAATGCTTTTTCAGGAGTCACCTGGACTTTCTTATTTTTCTTTTGAAGACAATTTCACTTCTCATCCAAGAAGCTTCTTCAGCTCTGACAGGATAGTTGGGGGGGGGGGGGAGAGGGAGAGGGAGAGGGAGAGGGAGAGAGAAACTAAGGAAGTCCAGTCGTCTTTTGGAAAAAGCATCTTGGGGACAACCGTGACCTGGATGGTTACGAATCTTTATCACACTCTTAAGGAAAGTACTTATGAATTATTCTTTTTTGTTCGAAGAAGTGTATACTATCAAGTGCAATGATAATTATGTCAGAGTGAAGTTTTTTTAAAAAAAACTCAGTGAAGTTTTAATGGCAGGGTAATGGTCTATACCAGTGTACATGTTGGCTAAAGAATTCTGGGAGTCAAAATCCACACGTTAATGTCAGCAAGGTTGAAAAACACCGGTCTAAGCATATAATTACTGCATCACCCTCTTCAAATGGAAATTAGAAATACCATGTCTTACTGAGACACTCTTAGGCAAACTGGCAGGAGAGCTCTAACCTTCCGAAACAAACCACCCGCAACCCCGTTTTTGCTCTCCGTTGTCTTTGAGAGGTCAAACTGGAGAGCGAGCATATCGTGTTTTAAAAGGGAAGCACTTCTCATTCCTCTTCAGCTATCGGGGCTGAATCTCTCCTCGGAGACCCTTTTTAATCTGACGTCGCTAAATTATGACCTTACGTTTTATACGTTTTTAATTGCACGGCGATGGCGGTTTGTTTCCACACTTGCAGTCACCAGAAAACAAGCTTCATTCAAAGGGAACATTGGCCTTTCCTTTCTCTTACAATCAAATATACCAGGATTAAATTAGATAGCAGGACGTAAGATTAATGCGGTCTTTTTTCTCTCTCTCTATAGCAGGGGTGTCAAACTCAAGGCCCGGGGACCGGATCTAGCTGGCGGGGTTACTTAGATCTGGCCGGTAGAGCTGCCCTGAAAACAGTCAAGGACCGGCCCGTGGTGCCTCCGCTAGTGAAAACGGAGCTCGGGAGGGCCGCATGCAGCCCCCGAGTTCCGTTTTTGGCTGGGACAGCCTCCTGCAACCCTCTGCCAGCGAAAACGGAGCTCGGGAGCAGCACGTGCAGTGAACTGTTTTCGCTGGCAGAGGGTTGAAGGAGGCCTTCGCAGCCAAAAACGGAGCTCAGGAGCCCATTTTCACTGGCAGAGCTCTTGGGCCACCACAGGTGCCCGACACGAGTGACGTTGAGGTGGCCATGCCCAACCTGGCCACGCCCCACCCCCAGATCCCCCCAAGGTCAAACACAACCCTGATGCGGCCCTCAATGAAATCGAATTTGACACCTTTTCTCTGGAGGGTCTGAATAACACTGTAGGTGTGGAACTGGAGGAGATTTTCAGCCTCTCTTTAGCATCGTATTACCTTTCATAAGAAAAGATAGAGATATAGATAATGCACATCGGTACCAATGATACCCCATAAAGAGAAAATGGCAGCTTCCCAATGATTTGGCCTGTTCTCCAAAGCACCTGAGGGCAGGAGAAAGAAGCAATGGATGGAAACTTATGAAGGGGAAATCCAATCTAGAACTAAGGAAAGATTTCCTAACAGTGAGAACAATTGGCCAGTGGAACGGCTGGCCTCCAGAAGTTGTGGGTGCTCTAACACTGGTTTTTAAGAAGAGATTGGAGAATCATTTGTCTGGAATGGTGTATCGTCTCTTGCTTGAGTAGCGGGTTGGACTAGATGACCTCCAAGATCCCTCCCAACTTTTGTTCTGCATCTAATTCACCTGTACTTCCTCAGCATTTTTCCCTTATCTGCAACTGCTTTTAATAGCAAACGCATACAAGAACTCTTCCACACCTCACGTCCTCCATATCACTTGAATAACTGCATATTTTTCATTAGTAAAAAAAAAAATAAACTCTTACCCATTTTAAGCAGAGTTTAAACAGGGACACTCATAATGATTGGGGAAAGAAACCTTTCATATCTGATAGTTCAAGGTTGCTGTAAAAAAAATAATAATAAAGGGAAGGAAGAGAGAAGCCGTTACCTTGATATTTCTCGAAGATAAACCGTTTGCATAGCTTTCTTCAAATGGGATTCAATATTTTTCCACAGTCGGCGCGTGTCGCGTTCATTTGCTGTAGCCACGGAAAGACAATTTAATCAGGGTGGATCCCTGAAGAGCATCCAGCTATATAACAATCATCGCCAACTTTATTCAAGTTTACTCTGACACCACGCATTCTGTCTTGGATGTTCCAGAATTATCTAGCCAACATGGCTAAATTATTTTCAAACTAAGAATTCTGGAATCTGCAGTCTCCATACATCAGCAGAGTGCCAAGGCTGGGGAAACTTACAGAAACTTTTGAATCTATATGATACTATGAGCTGTGGTGGCGCAGTGGTTAGAGTGCAGTACTGCAGGCTACTTCTGCTGACTGTCGGCTGCCTGCAATTTGGCAGTTCGAATCTCACCAGGCTCAGGATTGACTCAGCCTTCCATCCTTCCGAGGTGGGTAAAATGAGGACCCAGATTGTTTAGGGCTATATGCTCTGTAAACTGCTTAGAGCGGGCTGTAAAGCACTGTGAAGCGGTATGTAAGTCTAAGTGCTATTGAAAACCGTACTGTTTGTCTGTCTCTAACCTTCAACACTGCAGGGACACAGTGGCTCAGTGGCTAAGATGCTGAGCTTGTCGATCGAAAGGTCGGCAGTTCAGCGGTTCGAATCCCTAGTGCCGCGTAACGGGGTGAGCTCCCGTGACTTGTCCCAGCTTCTGCCAACCTAGCAGTTCGAAAGCAGGTAAAAAATGCAAGTAGAAAAATAGGGACCACCTTTGGTGGGAAAGCAACAGCGTTCCGTGCGCCTTTGGCGTTTAGTCATGCCGGCCATATGACCACGGAGACGTCTTTGGACAAGAAGAAAAGAGAAGAAGCTTCTTGGATGAGAAGTGAAATGTCTTCAAAAGAAAAAACAAGAAAGTCCCGTTGCCCCCTGAAAAAGCATCTTTGGGACAACCAATGCCTGGATGAGTGAGAATCTCTACAGACAGTCACATGATTGTTGTTTCCAATGCCCCCTGCCAGATTCCCATAAGAAAATTAATGGGGAAACCAACAGAATATTCAAGCCGTTCCTGCTCCTGCTGCTTTTTTGCCTGCCCGTGATCATTCTATTTCTCTGTTTAGTAAGGAAATATCCCTGAAATGATGACTCAATGAATCAGAGTTTATTTAGCTATTTCTAATATACAGAAAATGTTAATCTCAAAGCAGAGAACTTTCAAAGCAGGAAAGATGAGCTTGTAAATCAAAAAATGCATCCGTTATTTTACTTGGAAATTCTTTCCCTGGCTTTCCACAGGTGGGCAGCAAGTGATCTCCAAGGCTCAGCAAAAATTGTAGTGCCAAACTTTGCAGCAAAATGCCTGCATTTTAATAGTAAGGTAAAGGTTCCCCTCGCACATACGTGCTAGTCGTTCCTGACTCTAGAGGGCGGTGCTCATCTCCGTTTCAAAGCCGAAGAGCCAGCGCTGTCTGAAGACGTCTCCGTGGTCATGTGGCCAGCATGACTGAACGCCAAAGGTGCACAGAATGCTGTCATCTTCCCACCAAAGGTGGTCCCTATTATTCTACTTACATTTTTTATGTGCTTTCGAACTGCTAGGTTGGCAGAAGCTGGGGCAAGTAACGGGTGCTCACCCTGTTACGTGGCATTAGGGATTCGAACCGCTGAACTGCCAACCTTTCGATCAACAAGCTCAGCGTCTTAGCCACTGCGTCCCTCTATTTTAATAGTACAGGGTCATAATTAAGATCTGGAACAAGAATGGTAGCAGCCTATTTCCCAGAGGCCTTCTACTTCCTACATGTTGAATAGGTAAAAAAATCATTTCAGTCTAGTTTGACTCTAGGTGACTACAGGGAGATTTCCATGGAGTTTTATTTCCCAAAATATGGAAATTGCATGCCACTACTTCATCCTGAGATATTTCCCACGTAGCTTAGTGCCCTATAATTTCTTGTGTCATTTTTGTCTCCTATTGAACTAGCATATGCGTACTGATTCTTTTTCTTTCTTTTTACGACCCTACAATCCCTTTTATCAGGATAGGGGAGGGGCGACTGAATGGAGCTGAGCGTTTACTGGCCGGATGCCCTTCCTGATGCCTATGCAGAGTTCACAGCAGGTATTTTCTCTTTGAGTCCTGATAAAGAAACATCGGCCGCTGCCAGGGATTGAACTCTCAACCTTCTGAGTGGAAGGCGATCGTCTTCGCCTCTAGGCCACTGCACTGTTCCGAATATGAATATATGACAAGGCAAAATTCATTCATATAAAAGCATTCATATGAAAGTAAAATACTCACCCTCTCCTTGGACCACAGGCTCACAATATTTTGAAAAATTAAGTGCAGCCTGTAAGATAAAGAGTGCAAGATCTACTTAGTATCATTTCGAACTTAAAAGACCCACTATGTATTCTAAATGGCCTGTGATTGATATGTATATATGCGCGTGTATGTGTGCGTACAGTAAATATATATGAGAGCGGGCATCAGAATTTCATTTTTTTAATGTGTGTGCCAGTGTGTTCACAGAAAAATGTGGCAATAAAGGTTATCTTATCTTTATTATGAAGAACACCAAAGATCCCTCACCAGATGTTGGAGCTCCTTCAAGTCCCTGCAGACTGGATAGAAGACTCCAAGAAGAATATTAATATATGCAGCATAAAAATCAAATGAATATTCTGGAGGATGATCATGGGACAGAATCTTCTGCAGATGTCCTATATGAATTAAACAACAACAACAAAAAGCATGATTTTCCATTAAGGCTCATAGAGTGACTTATTGCATTGTTTTCAGTGCTAAAATTCAGGAGACATCGCACAGAATAGCATTTTTTATGTAAGACCAAGAAACCTGCTCTTACAGCCATTTTGAAAAAAAAAAAAGATTTCTAGTTCATTCTAGCTAATCAAGTAATATCCTAAGCCAGGGGTTAGTAACCCGCAGATCTAGAGCTGCATGTGGCTCTTTCATCCCTCTGCTGCAGCTCCCTGTCGCCAGTCGGCTCCACAATTGATAGGGCTTTTGGTTAGGGCAGGTAGAGGAAAAAGGACGCCGCACTAGGAGGAGACTCTATGGTGGGGGAACCGGACTTCCAGTTGGCTCCAGAATTGAATGGGGGG
>WNWU01000049.1:7341153-7368083 GCA_012654045.1 Ptyas mucosa | reverse complement strand
CTCCAGCCAGCATAGCTGGCTGGAGAATTCTGGGAGTCGAAGTCCACAAGTCTTAAAGCTGCCAAGTTTGGGAACCCCTGTCCTATCGTGTTTTCAATTTCCTTACAGATACAATTCTCTTTGAAGAAAACAGCTACCAGTTTCTTCTTACCTATCAGATACCCAGAATGACCAAAGCATTTTCCTAAGCCTCAAGCAATGAAATTACCTTTTTTTCAACTCAGGTAAACATTTTATTAATATGTCCCTTGGGGTCGTTGTTCATTCATATGATTATTAACTGCCAGGCACGTTAACATTATTTGTTGATTATCTCACATTCGCATTTTACACTACGTGTTTATGTTTTACTCAGTATGTCATTATAAATCTAGGCCAGGGGTCCTCAAACTATGGCCCGTGGGCCGGATATGGCCCGTCAAAGCCATTAATCTGGCCCACGTGGGACCACGAGGCTGCCCCACCCACATTGCCCCACCTACCCGCCGGCCCCCACCCGCCTTCTGGAGGCCAAATCCCTTCATTAACCTGATTTCTACCCCCAAGAGCATAACAAATTAAAGTTTAATTTGTGTGTATTGTTTAATGGACTGCTAAATTGGCCACGCCCACCCAGTCACATGACCACCTAACTATGCCCACCCAGTCACATAACTACCTAGCCACACCCACTCAGCCAGTCCAACCCCCCACAACAGGGACCGTAAATTGGCCCCCTGTGTAAACAGTTTGAGGACCCCTGGCCTAGGCTATAGGTCAGGGACTACATGTATATTGCATATTTGAGATGTTTAAAGTGAAATTAAATTGGCAAACTACAATGAGTTCACAGTGAAATAGCTTTAGAATCTTCAAACCAGCAACAAAACTAACTACTATTTTTATTATTAGAAACACACATACACACACCCATTATAATGGTATATTTAAGACACACAAGTATCTTAATATACTTAAGATATTTAAGAATATTTTTTAAAAAATTAGTATTACATGTAAGAAGAAAGCTGAAGTCATCAGGCCTTTCTATTAACCATCATTTAGCCCCTCTATAGCTGAGAAAGGAATCACATCAGCTGAGGGGAGAACAATTTCAGTTCCCTTCTTTCTAAACTGTATCTGATGTGGTTACAAATTAAAAGCAACTTTTAATATTAAAAACTAAGGTGCTCTGTCTCTCACAAATGCTTTTTTTCCCTTTTGCGTTGTGTTTTGTTACCTTAAGCTTCAGCATCAGAAACTGACTTATTATATATCTTGTGAATGCTCTGTAGACTTTTGGAATGAATGAAAATGCTTAAAAAATAATAATCTTCACCTCTTTTCGTTGCCGAAGATTATCAAAATCTAAACAGGAAGAAACTTCCTTATTTTCCATAGGAAAGGACTCGTACTTTAAGAAATGAATCTATCAAATAAATTATAGAAAATGATTCTGCAGTCGTAAGAAATTAAGCCTGTGCTTAATTAATTATCTGAACTAAGTCTGTTAATAAATGAAATATAGATCATACAAAAATGAACTCAGGCAAAACGTATGACTAATTCATAAAACCGCTCAGGGGAAAAAAGGAACATTAATATGGAAGAAATCAAAGGATATTAACGGAATTTAAGAATATTGAGTGAGACAAGTTGACAATTGCCATGGCTTTGGTGCTGGCTAGTCATGCATACCCACAGCTATCCAGACTCTGGGATAACTCAAACGAACGGACCATAAAGGTAGTCCTTGATTTACAACCACAATTGAGACCCAAATTTCTGTTGCTAAGTGAGACAGTTGTTAAGTGAACCTTGTCCCATTTTCAAAAGCTTTCTTGACACATTTGTTAAATCAATCTGGCTTCCCTGTTGATTTCGCTTGTCCAAAGGTCGCAAAAGGGGACCACGTGACCCCCAGGGACACTGCAACCGTCATAAATATGAGCCAGTTGCCAAGCGTCTGAATTTTGATCACATGGCCAAAGGGATGCTGCAATGGTTGAAAGTGTGAAAAACAGCTGTAAGTCCGTTTTTTCGTTGCCATTGTAACCTGAGCCGAGGTGGCGCAACGGTTAGAGTGCAGTACTGCAGCTGACTGCTAGTTCAGCAGGTCAGATCAAATCTCACCAGGCTCAAGGTTGACTCAGCCTTCCATCCTTCCGAGGTGGGTAAAATGAGGACCCAGATTGTCGGGGGCAATATGCTAATGCTAATGCAATATGCTAATATGCAATATGCTCTATGCTAACTTTGTAAACCGCTTAGAGAGGGCTGTCAAGCACTATGAAGCGGTATAGAAGTCTGAACAATAATAACTTCAAACGGTCACTAAATGAAGTGTTGTAAATTGAGGACTCCCTGTTTCTCACTTGACAGATCCGAGTGTGTCTGGCTTAGTTCCTAACCATCCTCACCATTGAACACCTAAAGACTAACCCGTGTGAGTCTAGTTCACAGAAATAAGATTTAGATATCACAGTTATTCATCTTCGATAGACATATTAATAAAGTGGTACACAGTATGTAGAGATTCTCAGTCATCCGGGTCATGGTTGGCCCAAAGGTGTTTTTTTTCAGGAGGCAACTGGACTTTCTTGTTTTTTCTTTGAAGGTGTTTCGCTTCTCCTCCAAGAAGCTTCTTCAGCTCTGACAGGATAGTGGGGGAATGGGAAGGATTTATATTCCTTGTAGACAGCTGGTCATTTAAATCCTCCCGTTCCCCACCATCCAGTCAGAGTTGAAGAAGCTTCAAGGATGAGAAGCGAAACGTCTTCAAAGGAAAAAAAGCAAGAAAGCCTAATTGCCTCCTGGAAAAGCACCTTTGGGACACATGTATGGCAACTTATTTTGTCCTTACCTATGCTGTAATCTGGAAAATATAATGGCAGCGGCTCAAGGCATCCTGTCTTTGGACGAAGAAGTTCCCACACAATTTCACTAAGGAGAACCACAGTCACGTTCTTCTCTGTCTGTAAGTGAGCGATGTTAAAGGAGAGAGAATTAAAAATAACCCAGTAGCTATATTTTTAATCAGAGAAGAGTTCAGGTTTGGCAAAAACAAAAAGCGGAAAGAAATTAATCCGATTCAGCATTTTACTTAAAAGTTATTTGCATAGTGAGAAGCCCTTAAATAGCTTAATCAAGCAGCTAACACATTTAGAATTTTTTTTTTAAAAAAAAATAGGTTTCAGGATTCTCTTTTACTGCACTATGACATTTATGATTCTCCAAGGTATATATCTTAATTATTAGGGAGGATAAATTGATTGCGTTCGGGGGGAAAATAATACTTAAATGACATTTATGTTTCCCAAAGATATATATCTTAATTATTAGGGTGGATAAATTGATTGCGTTTGAAAAAAAAAATACTTAAATCATTAAAACTGATACGGGCTCAAAGCAGCCATGCTATTTTATTTCCAATCTGCTTTCCCCTTATGTGATAATGTGCCTTCGAGTCATCTCTAGTATGCTTTTAGGGGACGCGGTGGCTCAGTGGCTAAAATGCTGAGCTTGTCGATCGAAAGGTCGGCAGTTCAGCGGTTCGAATCCCTAGTGCCGTGTAACGGGGTGAGCTCCCGTTCCTTGTCCCAGCTTCTGCCAACCTAGCCGTTGGAAAGCACGTAAAAAATGCAAGTAGAAAAAGTAGGGACCACCTTTGGTGGGAAGGTAACAGCGCTCCGTGCGCCTTTGGCATTTAGTCCTGCCGGCCACATGACCACGGAGACGTCTTCGGACAGCGCTGGCTCTTCGGCTTTGAAACGGAGATGAGGACTGCCCCTTAGAGTCGGGAACGACTAGCACATATGTGCAAATAAATTTACTGTTACCTTTTAGTATGCTTTTACAACACTAAAACTTTAATGTTATTTTCATATCCAGGGCCCAGTTTTCAAGGAAAGCTGGTCTCCTTCTCACATGTTGCTAGATGTCAGGGGCTAATGAGGAGATACTATAATTTGTCAGAAAGGCACATAAACTATAAGTGACCATGTGGAATGGAATGAAACGTCAGATCAAAATGAAAATGAGCTTCCGAGTTAAAGCATGCTTTAATAAAATCTGAGCTTCTACTGACTAGCCCTCTCCTCAGGAGGTAAAGGCCAGGTACAGATAAGGGATTGTTCTTCCTGACTTGAAGCATTCTAAAATTTGACTTTCATTCAAAAGGAATCCTGAAAATAACCACTTTAAGGAAGTGTTAAAAAAGAGAGAAACACCCATGCAGGGGATGATGATGGGAGTAAAATGCAAAAAATCCCACATGTTCCTAATCTCTGAAGCTTCGCATTTAACCGAAATTCTACTTCTTTTCATTGCTGGTGCAGAATTAATTTTTTCATCGAAAGTACTTCACGGATCAATTAGATTTTATTCACCTCCTTTTTTGATCCAGGTCATTGGAAAAGAAACAGTTTCAAATTTTCTGACGCAGGAAAAAATTGTCAATATCTGTAAGTGTCGAGAGATCTATTGTATCCCAAGATGTTTATGCTGGTTTTTCATTATTAACATCAGGGGGGCTGATCCATAGCCTCAAAATGCTGGAGACAACATACTGACGTTTAAAAATTTATGAAACTCAAAATAAAGGAATAACAAAGTTGGAAGGGACCTTAGAGGTCTTCTAATCCAACCCTCTGCACAAGCAGGAGATCCTATACCCATGATGGTGAATCTATAGCATGTGTGCCACAGGTGGCACGCATAGCCATATTGGTGGGCACACGAGCTCAGCTCTGGCGCGCGCCAACTGATTTTCAAGTTTTCTGGGACCACCAGAAGTAAGGAAACAGGCTGTTTCCTGCCTCCGGAGGGCCTCGGGGGGTGGTGGTGAAGGCCCGTTTTTTGCTGCCCCCAGGCTCCAGAGCCTTTCTAGGAGTCTGGGGAGGGCGAAAACGACCTTCTCCACCCCACTCTGGAGGCCGGAAGCAGCCCATTTGCCAACTTCTGGTGGGTCTCCGGAGGGCCTCCCGGGAGTGGGGAAGGTCATTTTCGCCCTCCCCAGACTCCTAGAAAGACTCTGGAGCCTGGTGAGAGAGAAAAAAGGGCCTACAGGATCATCGCGTGCCAGGAGCGGGGTGGGGGTGGGGTTGCGGGCACATGTGTGGGGTAGGGTGCATAGGATTATGGGTGTGGGCATGCGCATGCACGCGCCCTCCTCCCCTGCTCCTGGCACGCAATGGCAAAAAGGTTAGCCATCACTGTCCTATACCATTCCAGACGAATGGCTGTCCCATCTCTTCTTAAAAACCTCCAGTATTGGAATACCCACAACTTCGGGAGCAAGCTGTTGTACTGGTTAATTATTCTCACTGTCAGGAAATTTCTCCTTGGTTCTTTCCATCACAAGTAAAACATACAAAATGTACAGATGGTGAAATGAGGTTAAAACAGAATTAAAATATTACCGTAGTAAAAAACCAAACACAATAAAGCGAGCAAACCCTGTAGGCCAGTGACAATGCTTTTCTTTAAATCCTTCGTAAAGGTCAAAATTGACCCTATTGTACTGGAAAGTGAGTTCCAGGAAGTCACAGAGAAAAGTGGGGCTCTAAGCATCCTCCCCAGATACTCTCATTGGCCGGCGGGAATCTGATTAACACGGTATTGAGACGGGAAAACTAGTCCTGAAGGCTGGGAAAGATACAGCTGTGAAACCACAGTTTGAAAAATTTAATTGGAACAAATTTCGTGTTGTTAAGTCTGCAGGCTGCCCAGAATCATCTATGCCAGATAGCAGAATAACAAGAGTTGGAAGGGACACCTTGGAGGTCTTCTAGTCCAACCTCCTGCTGAAGCAGGAGACTCTATACCAGTCAAGGCTAACCTTTTTGCCGTCGTGTGCCAAAAGCGGGGGAGTGCGGGGGGAGGGGTAGCACCCACGCGTGCCCACACCCATAATTCAGTGCACCCCCGCTGCCCCCGCACAGTGACACCCCTGCGCTTCCCCCGCTTTTGGCACGGTGGGCCCAAGAGGCCCGTTTTTCGCCCTCCCCAGGCTCCAGAGGCTTACTTGGAGCCTGGGGAGGGTGAAAACAGCCTTATTCATCTCCCCGGAGGCCTTCCGGATGCCGGAAATGGCCCATTTGCCGACTTCCGGTGGGACTGAAAGGCGCATTCTTCGCTCTCCCCAGCCTCCAGAGTCTTTCTAGGAGCCTGGGGAGAGCAAAAACGCCCTTCCCCTCTCCTCTCCCCCCTTGAGGCCTTCCAGAGGCTGGAAATAGCCTTCCGGTGGGCCCGGAAAGCCCGAAAATCAGCTGACGCTGAGCTAGGGCAACGCTTGCGTGCCCACCGATATGGCTCTGCGTGCCACCTGTGGCACGCGTGCCATAGGTTCGCCATCGCGGCTCTATACCATTCATGTCAAATTGCTATCCAATTTGTTCTTAAAACCCTCCAGTGTTTAATGTCTGGAGGCAAGTCGTTCCACTGATTATATACAGATGGCGGGGTGGAGAGAGAGAGAGAGAGAGAGAAGGGAGGGAGGGAGATGATATATATTACTACATATAATATATATAGATAATAGAGTTAATATGTATAATATAGGAGCCTGAGTGGCGTAGCAGCCTAATGCCTCCTATTAAAGCAGCATTTAATATCCAGCTGCCTGCAATTACTGCGAGTTCTAATCCCACCAGGCTCAAGGTTGACTCAGCCTTCCATCCTTTCTAAGGTGGGTAAAATGAGGACCCAGATTGTGGGGACAATAAGCTGACTTTGTATAAATATACAAAAGTATGAAGGCTGTTGCTTAACGCATTGTAAGCCGCCCTGAGTCTCCGGAGAAGGGCGGCATATAAATATAAATAAATATATATATATATATATATCTGATATATCAGATATAATCTGATATAGATGGGCAGCTATAGAAATGTAGGAAATAAATTAATAAGTGTTGGAACGACTTATTTTTTTCACATTTACGAGCCCCTACCACTGGAAAGAGCTTGGAATCATGCACTATGCCTCTCTAATCCATTATGAACTGCTGCAAATGCCGTTAATCCAAAGCAAACACATTTCTCCCCGCACTCAAAGTATCACGTTTATTACATCAGATTATTTGCAAGGGAAACGTACGGATGTGTTCAAGGGACACAGCTGTCATCCTCGACTTCGGTTTGCTACAAAGATTAATGCACATCTTCAAAACCCAAATGAGCACATTTTAACCAGGTTCTCGAATGCCGTTTACCAGCAAGCGTAGCAAGGGCTCCCCAAATTAGCATTTCTGTGCTATGGCTTATGGTAGATTTACAGTTTTAATTCCAGGAAAAAAGAAAAAAAAACCACAATCTTGAAGCAAACGCGAAACAATCATTTTCTTGCCTTTAAAACTACTGTATTTATCGGAGTATAAGACGCACCGGACTATAAGACGCACCTACCTTTTTTGGTGAGGAAAACAAGAAAAAGAAATCTGCCTCTGCCTCCCAGCAATTTTGCCTCATTGCAGCAAACAGCAACAGCCTGTTTTACTTTCATTTTCAGCATAGCTTGATTAGCACAAGAAAAAAAAAATCTGCTCCAGCAATTTACCTCCTTGCAGCAAGCAGCAGAGGCCCCAGCAAAACAGCTGAGAGTCGGGACACCGATCCAACAGACAATCAACTTGTGCTAATTAGGCTGTGCTGAAGCTGAAACGGGCCGTTTCTTCTTGCTGCAAGGAGGTAAACTGCTGGGAGGCAGAGACCAAAGAGTGGTGGTGGGCTACATTCGGTGTATAAGATGCACCTAAATTTTCACCCCCTTTTAGGGGGAAAAGGTGTGTCTTATACTCCGAAAAATACGGTATTTGCATGTATTGACTTATCACTTTATAAAATAAACAAATCAATTGTATCCTCCCATTTTGTTAAAACCTAGCTTACTTAGTCCTCTGAACCTCTCACCTCTACTGATATATTTACATAGCATGATGTTTGTCAGCTTGTATCAGTTTCTGCTTGACATGCAAAAAATGCAAAAAAGAGCAAAAAAAATTCATCAAATTTTAATAAAAAAATAACAACACCCAAGTCATTTATCTTTCTCTCTCTCTTTCTCATTTCTGCAAAATTTATATTGATCTTAAGAGCAACATTTCTTATCGGAAAGAAAGCTATGGATTTAGCAAAACTGCAAACAAAATGCGGGTTTGTTCAGCTACGATGGCTATTAAGAAACTATCCTTTAAATTTAGTCAGATAACTTTTCAAACTGTTGATAGATCACAAGTGGCAACACAAAAGACAAGTTAATAAAATAAACAAAAATAGTTAAACTCAAAAGACACACAATTGACCAAATTTGCTAGCAAAAAAGCTGTCTCGCATTAAAATTGTCCTGTTAATTAAAAACTCACAAATTTATTGTCAGATCCGCTAGACCTGGCTCTTTTAATTTTAGAAATACACCCATTAAAACAGTCAGCATATGCTGGAGATTTCATTCTTAAATAATGAAATGTGGCTAATTCCCTTACCAATTCTTGCAATCTAAGAAAACCTGGCAGAATATTTCCTTCCAGCTCGCGCAGCTGTTCTGCTTTATCCAAAACCTGTAAACAAAGAGAGATATTTCTTAGACAAAAATAGTAACTTGAAAGTTCTGTTTCTACTACTCAAATTATGTTTACCAATACAAACTTTCGCTAAGAGTTTCTCAAACTATATTTTTCTAAGAAAAGTATGGTGTTTTTTTCCTCAGGCAGGCACAATTGGTGAAAAAGTCCGTATTTCAGTTAATTGATTTAATCTCACTAATAAACAGCTAAAATATGCCTTAAAAGTCAAGGCAATTGGGAGCCACCCAGAGTTGGTTGAACAATGGGCAACTATGTAAATATGTAAATAATTTAAATAAATTAAATAAAATATTCAATTACATTTTGCTTGAAAGAAATAAAGTTAAGGTAGGAAGTAAGTAATACAAGGCTTAATTTTCTTCTAATAGCTACTAAATTCCTATGTCTATATTGAAATAGGTTCTATTACTTCTGAAAATAGAGAAATATACCCATTGGCTGTTTAATTTTTAAAGGTTTGGATTTTGTAAAAAGTTAGGGAAAGAAAACTATATTTTATTTCAGATGGGGCTGGGCTGGGCATAACTCTGTATTCAGCTTTTCAAAAATGGCCTTGTTTAATATAGAAAATGTTAGGTTTCCAATCAATCAATCAATCAATAAGGACTGCAGAGTGTAATCTTTCAATACATTATCTCTGTAAAGTATGTACTGTAAAGCCTCTAGCCCTCAGTGTGACTGTGGTGCTCCTCGACAAAATATCCATCGCATTGTGTCCGAATGTCCATCAAGAGTTTACAGGGGCCCAATGTCTGATTTTTTCAACATAGACCTTCAACATGGACCTTTGAAGCCCAACATAGGGCTTCAAACATTTTACCAAGGGGTTCTCTACCCAGTTGCTGGGTCGGCGTGGCCATGGTAAGCATGGCCTAGTCGGCTGTTCTGGCCCCCTCTCCCACACACACACCCTCAAACAGTCAGCCGTGGGTTAAAGAATAGCTCAAACAATGTCCGTTATCAGGAACTTGGCAGCAGCACGAGAACCGACTGCCAAGTGCTTTACTACAAGAAGGAGGGGTTGTTCCTCCACCAGATAACATACACAAATACACACCGATTTGGAAACAGTCCAGCTCAAAAGCCTTCGACAGATTTAGGCGTTGCACAAAGTGACTTGCAGAAATTAGCTTTGTCCGTCACAGAGTCTCAATGGCCACCACACTCCCTTTTATAGCCTCTGGGGTGTGGTCCAGTGACTCAGCTTAATCCCTGGCACGCCTCCTCATCTGCTGCGAACGTTTATCTCGCCGACGCTGGATCCAGCCACGACTTATCACCCTCGTTCTCACTCTGATCGGACGGAGACACCTGGCTCCTGGCCAATCTCCTCTCCTTCGGCAGACACCTGAGGAATTGCCAGAGAGGAGGGTCCTGGAGAGGGAGGCCTGGCCGGCTCCTCTCCTTCATGTTCGGAGCCTTCTTCCTCCGAGACGATGGGCTCGGGGGTCGGAGCCACAACAGTTGGCCTCCTGCACCACGGCGAAGGGGGTGTTTTTGCCCTCCCCGGGCTCCAGAGGCTTTCTTCAAGTCTCCGGGAGGGCGAAAACAGCCTCCCCAGGCTCCGGAAGCCCTCTGAAGACTGGAAAGGGGCCCATTTCCAGCCTTCCCAAACTCTGCTAGGCCTGTTTTTTGCCCTCCCCGAAGCTCCGCGCATGCTCTGCACTTACCTGCATCCAAAACAGGCTGTGTGGGGACTTCTGGGAGGGGTGGGCAGGGCCAGCCAGGAGTGGGATTTTGGGGTTCTCCAAACCGCACAGAATCTTAGCTAGAGGTTCTCCCGAACCCCTGCGAACCCCCAGCAGCCCCACCCCTGTCCTTCAATGGCCGGGTGGACTGGATATTAGCATTTGAACTACTTTAAGTCCATGTATTTGCATACGCTAAATAAATAAATAAATAAATAAACATAATTATTATATTTTACTACCTTAACATCTGCACAACTTGCCACCGTTGTTAAGTGAATCACTGCAGGTGTTAAGTTAGTAACATGGTTAAGTGAATCTACCTTTCCCGCTAACTTTGCTTGTCAGAAGGTTGCAAAAGGGGATCAGGTGAACCCAGGACACTGCAGCCGTCATAAATATGAGTTAGCTGCCAGGTATCTGAATTTTAATCACGTGACCGTGGGGATGCTGCAATGGACATACGCGTGAAAAGCAGTCCTAAGTCACTTTTTCCAGCGGCGTTGTAAATTTCAGTCACTAAATGAACTGTTGTAAGTCGAGGACCACCTGTATATGTGTCATTTTGTATAGCGTGACACAGGGGTGGGCAACTGGGGCCCTTTTATGACTTGTGGACTTCAACTCCCAGAATTCCTGAGCCAGCCATGTTAGCTCAGGAATTCTGGGAATTGAAGTCCACAAGTCATAAAAGGGCCACAGATGCCCACCTCTGGCGTAGCAGAATACAGAATGCCTTAAAATTCACAAAAACCGCATATAAAATGTGTATCAAAATATAAAACGTCAGAGCAGTAAATGATTTCAAAAACACACAATCGGAGTGATGAATAAAACTATGCATAAAATTAAATTACGTATGAGCAGTCCCTGGGGTGGTTAAAGCCTCTGCCTGGACATCTTATTTATTTATCCATTGGACAGCAGTGCCCTCAAGATGACGTATTTCATGCAGGGATCGAGGGAACCTTCTGAGGGGGCATTCTGTCACAATATGATATAAAGTTTGAGTTCTGCAGTTTGCAGAATTGCAGCGGAATGCAAAAAACCCTGCAAATTTGCAGTTCTAAAAGAACTGCAGAAAAAAAAAAACAATGGCTACCAACCTGCCTTCCATTGAGGACCTGTATACTTGCATGAGTCAAAAAGAGGGCTGTGAAAATATTTACAGACCCCTCGCATCCTGGACGTAAACTGTTTCAACTCCTACCCTCAAAACGACACTATAGAGCACTGCACACCAAAACAACTAGACACAAGGACAGTTTTTCCCCGAACGCCATCACTCTGCTAAACAAATAATTCCCTCAACAGTGTCAAACTATTCACTAAGTCTGCATTACTATTACTATTAAGTTTTCTCATCGTTCCTATCACCCATCTCCTCCCACTTATGACTGCATGACTGTAACTTTGTTACTTGTATCCTTAAGATTTATATTGTTTCCTAGTGCGATTTGATTGTTAATTTGTACCCTATGACTATCACTAAGTGTTGTACCTTATAATTCTTGACGAATGTATCTTTTCTTTTTATGTACACAAGGAGCATATGCACCAAAGACAAATTCCTTGTGTGTCCCAATCACACTTGGCCAACAAAGAATTCTATTCTATTCTGAGGATATTGTCACAGTGGCTTAACTAAGATCAGATGATGAATAACATCCCACGCGAAGCAGAAATCCTATGAATTGGTTTCTCCCAACTTAAAGTTACCTTAGTTTTTATACTTTAACGCTTATCTAAAGTGCAAATTACAATTCGAAACTCTCGCCAGGAAAAACATGAAGGACACGGTGTTCTCACCGTAGACGTCAACAAAGTTTTACTGACAGCATCAATCACTGGGGAGAATGAGTCATGTTGAGCCTCGTGATTAATCATGATTGTTCCATACCTGTGCTTGGATTTGAGAAGCATTTAGAAACCACTGAAAGGGATCGTTCATTTATCTTCATTTTCCCCGAGTTAACCGAGGCTGAAATATGTTACATTATTCACCAATGAAACAAAACAGAGTTAATTAGTTTTGCCAATTTGTGCTATCAAAACACACGGGCTATCATCAATCTTCATTTAAGTCACCCCATAATAAATCCGTACATCACAGGTTAATTCACATAAATTGATTCTGCTCGCATTCATGTCTGTTTTCACGCACAGCAGAGTGGAAAGTTCTAATTTCACTCTTAATTCTTCTGATTTATTGACAATTTGCCCAATGCAAATGATCACCAGTTTAATGCTCTTTATCATCTACTCTCAAGTAACTTCAGATATGAAAACGATCAATAAACTAAGCAACTTGTCTCGAAAACCAGCTTTATTCATGGTTTCCTCCCTGGAACAGATCAGTAAAACCACGCAACACATTTTCATTTTTTGGGGAGCTTCAATTTCTGTGAACATCTTTCTAGAAATAAAAAGCGAGGTCCTCAGAATTATAGTGATCAATGTGTCAGAAAAAGGAGATGTGTATTTCAGATAAGCTTTGCTTTGACTTTTCATGGTAGAGCTAATTACATTTTATTAACAGGATGGCATTCCCTGTAGTGCGGCAATATTCTCTCTCTACAGTTAACTAACTATATAACAAAACAATTGAGCTGAGCCAATTGCAAGTTTCCTTCTTCACAGCTAGGTAATAATACTATGCAAGCTTCCAGTGCAAATAGATTTTTTAAAAATACTGTCTTAAATCTAAGATTTACAAGTCAGCCATTCGCCATACATGTGGCACTGTATGGCACTGAATGCTGGGCAGCAACCACAGGGACCAAAAGCTATCTCCATGCCATGGAAATGTGAGGGCTCTGTTGGATATCAGGCATCTCCTTTCTTGACCACATCACAAATGACACCATTCGACAGCATTTTGGGGTGGCACCAATTAAAGAGAAGATGAGAGAAGTATGGACATATCCTGAGAGCATGTCAGAATATTCATGAACTGGCAGAGGCACGGTAACAAGGTCAGCCAATGAATAGGCATGGTAATAGATCAGCCAATGAGGCTTATTTGGAAAAAGAAACTTAAGGAATCTGGGCGTGGCTTAGCTCTGTGCTCAGCCCTAAAATGAAACTAGTCTGGTCTTGTCTGTATTCTGCTCTGAACTCTGAACTGAAATTCATCTCTGCTCTCCTCTGCCTGTGTTTTTTGCCTGTAACTCTGTATCACGTTGGAAGAATACGCTGTTGGTGTTGTAGGTGTTATTTTATATATAAAGAGAAATTAATGAATCCTGAGGAACAGGGGTGGGTTCTACTTACCTTTACTACCGCAACGGGATCGCATACGCGCAGATCGCCTATGATGACATCCGAGGTGGTGGGCAGAGCCTCCCGCCGGTTTTACTACCGGTTCTTGCAAACTGATCCGAACTGGGGGCAACCCACCACTGCTGCTGAATCAGTTACCCGTGTGTGCTTTCTGGATTTGATTTTTGCAACAAACTCTGACAGAGCAGTACTTTCTACCATTGCCAAGACTGCCTAACAATTAGAAGTCAATGGCCGGCGACCTCACAAGTGTCCAAAACAGAGATGGCAAGATACCATCAACAAAGATATGCAAGCCACGGCCTGCGCCCTGGAGACGCAGCTGACCGTGCAAAGTGGCGTTCAATGATCTGAAAAGTGGATCCTGCACCTGCGAGAATACGCGAGGAGGAGGAGGAGGAGGAGGAGGAGGAGAAGGAGAAGGAGAAGGAGAAGGAGAAGGAGAAGAAGAATCACAGTATAAAATAGATACTTACAACATATATTGTCTGATTCTGCAGATCAGGTGTCAAAGCTGCCCTTTTAAATAAACGTACGAAATCATTGAATGTGTTGCAGGATACAAATGAAGGTTCTTCTTTGATGAAGAGGCATTGCAACTGTCTCAATATTTCTTCCAGAAGTAACCTTGAAGTAAAACATTCGGCACAATTCACAAATACATGAGGAAGCTGAAAAGAAAGAGAACAAATACAGGTTTCCTTCACGTTTATGTTATTACCTAACCTAACTTGGACTGCTTACAAAGTAACAAAGCAACAACATTATTTACAAAGCAATGTCTAAGACTCAAAGATAGGTTAACTCACTAATTACAGTTGATTTGCAAAAATCACTAAACAAGCAGGATCAGAAGTGAGGGCTGCATAGTAACGCCATCCTGAGGGCACTGTATATAATCATGAATGTGTCCATCAATGTAAAAGCCAACCCTAGAAATTTCAACCGAAATACCATGAAAAATGTGTCATGTATAATTAAGCGGATATCTGAATTTTAAACCACAGTGACAGGTGGGAAACTGCAAATTGTTACCTCATCATTTATAAGACCATGCAATTTTAAGGCTGTCACAGGCTTTTTTTAAAAAAAAATCTTTCTGGTCTGCAATTTTTTGGAGTGCACTTTGGAACCTAAAGTTCTCAGCTTATCTTTAAATATATACAGTAAGTCCCATTCAAATTAACAAGTCTTACATTTGAGCGCAGCTCGCTCCCCTGCTTTTACATGTATTTATTTTATTCCTAAATACTTACCGAGTGGGATTGATATATATCGATAAATATATCGTAAAATATATTTTACTTTATAGAAAGTGAAAAAAGGAGTCCCTGCGGATTTTAATTCCGCTAGTCTTTGCCGACCCTAGGGTTCGCTGCTCGTCTCAGTTTCAAGGCTCTTGAGCCAACGCTATCTCAAGACATTCCCACGGTCATGTGACCAGCATGATGTCATGAGTGCTGTTACCTTCCCACTGATGTGGTACCTATTTATCTACTCACATTTGCATGCTTTTGAACTGCTAAATTGGCAGGAGCTGGGGTGAGGATGGGAGCTCACTGTTGTGTGGTGCTTGGGCCTCAAACCTCAGCATCTTAACTGCTGAGCCACCATGCCACCCCATATGCATGTGTGTGTGTACGTGCGCGCGCAAGGAGCCTCGGTGGTGCAGTGGACTATAGTGCTGTTAAGTAGCACTTAGCTGCCAGCTGCCTGCAATTACTGCAAGTTCGAATCTCACCAGGCTCAAGGTTGACTCAGTCTTCCATCCTTTCTAAGGTAGGTAAAATGAGGACCCAGATTGTGGGGGCAATAAGCTGACTGCATAAAAAAAAATACCGCTTATGGGGGAGCCGAAAGCCCTATTAAGCAGGTATATACAAAAGTATGAAGGCTATTGCTTAACGCATTGTAAGCCGCCCTGAGTCTCCGGAGAAGGGCGGCATATAAATCGAACAAATAAATAAATAAGTAAGTAAGTATATATACATTAAAAACCAGCCACTCAATATAAGTACATACTCTAAATTGATTGCAGTGTGCAATGCATGCAGTTACGTTCAAAAAGACAAGATTGCTGGTAAATATATAACAAATTAATCACATTCAATCATTATAAATAAGAGCTGGGAAAAACAACATACAGTAGCATCAATGCATACGAGAAGAGCCATGTTTGGAACTCAGACTAGGACATGACAAAAATCAGAAATTTGACGAGTCTACTGGTTAAAAAGCCAACAATAAACACTATTTATTTGGTTTACCCTCATTCTAAATATAACTCTTCCTTTCTTTCTGAGGCCAAGGAGGCATATATTTTGAGTACAGATGGATCATAATTCACAATTACTGACGCTAGGCTAAAGGCCGCTGCAGAAAATTGTTAATTTGCTGCCCATTTCCCCTATTTCGCCTACACCCAAATAGAAATAAACACAACTTTGATTTTCTGGATTATTTGATGCATTGGGCACTTCCTGCCAAAATGTTTCTGGACAATCCTACTGAACAGTTCGGTTCACTCACAATGAATGTTAAGGTGTTTCTCTATATTAAATGTGACCCCCCCCCCCTTAAAGGAAGCAACAAAAAAATAACATTTTTTAAAAATCTTGTGGCTTTTTAAAGAAAAAAACAGATGAAGTTGATCATTCTTACCTCCAAGGTTTTTAGAAGGGTCTGCACCACATAAGTCTTTCCACTGGATGTATGTCCATATATGAAAAGGGCTGGAAAGCTAAAGTGTTGACGCTAGGAAATAATATGTACATACTTAGGAGGTTTGTTTGGGTTTTTTTTACTTTAAGCATACTCTGACCTTTGTTTAAATGGTTTTTAGGACTTTGACTCATTGTTTTTTTATCTTAGCTGAACAATGATTGATGAGACAGAGAGAGAGAGAGAGAGAGAGAGAGAGAATAAGTGAAAACAAAACTGAATAATGAGGCAAAAAAGGACCTTGAGAAGGAAGGAAAAGAGGAATCCTAAAAGTTAGCATCACAAATAGTTAAAATTTGGGTAAAATTGAAAAGGAAGTATATATTATTAGAATATTGGTGTTGCTCGGATACCAAACAGGGAATATATTCCACAACAAAGAAAGGAGAGAAGAGGAGAGGGTATGAAGAGAGGGAGAGAGAGGAATGGAAGAAAGGGGAAAGGAGAGGAAGAAAGGATAGGGGACAGGAGTAGGAGAGAAGGTGAGAAAGGGGGAAAGGAGGGGAGGAGTGGGGGAAAGGAAGGGGAAGTAGGAAAGAGGAAGGAGAGGAGATGGAGGAAGAAAGTAGGAGAGGAGAGGAGGGAGGAAAGGGAAGGGAAGGGAAAGGAAGAAGGAGGAGGTTTGTTGTGAAATGAGGGAAAAGAAAGAGTAGAAGAACAACCCCGAATGTAATTAAAATGCTTTATTTTTATGCTTTCTTTAAGAAAAATATGCATACGTATGACCAATTATGTATAAGAGAATGTACATTTACATTATGTGGTATAAGAAATAAAAAAATTTTAAAAAATTCACAAATAGTTAAAATTTGGCAAGCAAATGGATCTTCCCAAGCCTCATCCTCAAGGTGCCATCTTCAAAGGCACCTTTCCGACGGCACTGTCTCCGTCTCTGGAGATTCTCAACCATCCAGGTCATTGTTGTCTCAAAGGTGCTTTTCAAAAGACAAATGGACTTCCCTTGTTTTTTTCCTAACATTTCCCTTCTCATCCAAAAAGCTTCTTGGATGTGAAATGAAACGTCGGGGTAAAAAAAAAAAAAAAACCAAGGAAGTCCAGCTGCCTTTTGAAAAGCACCTCTGGGACAGCACTGCCTTTGCTTAGTCTCACCTCCTGCCCATTGTTGTCAGCAAACAGAACAAGACCTCACCTGGCACCTCACTCCTATGTAATTGTTTTAAATAATAAACCGTCAATTTCAATTCCAGTAATGTCCATTTCTTGTTCATTCTTTCGAGAGGAGCAGAAAAAGGAAATAAAAAGGGTACCTCTCCAAATATTGACAGTAAGGTTGACGCTTGAGCTTCTCGGCAGGGTATCATGCTTTCCAGTTGAAGGAGTTTTGCTTCGGGATACTCCGGGTGTTTCAAAGCTGACATTTTAGCTTCTGTTTCTGCGGCTCCGTCTCAGGGACAGCTTCAAGGATGAAGGAAGACCTGCAAAAGGAAACTGTAGTTAAGATTTCCCATGGGAATGCATTGGCTATGTATTGACTGACATGTTTTCAACCATGTTGCGACCTGTTTTATTAAAAATAGCAAAGCATTACAGCAGTTGAGTTGTCAAACTCAAGGCCCACGGGCCTCATCCAGCTTGCTTAGGGATGCTTAGATTTGGTCCACGGGGCCACCCTAGAAACAGCAAAGGACCGGCCTGCAGTGCCTCTGCCAGTGAAAACAGAGCCCAGGAGGGACATGCGCAGTGGCCCTTTTCGCTGGCAGAGGGCTGCAGGAGGCCATCACAGCCAAAAATGGAGCCCAGGGAGCCACGCAGGGGGCCCAGAGCTCTGTTTTCGCTGGCAAGAGTGCTAGTGAAACAAACTACTAGCAAAAGTGAATCCCGGGCTACCACAGGTGCCCCCAACATGAGTGAGGATGAGCTGGCCACGCCCACCCAGGTCAAACACAACCCTGATGCGGCCCTCAATGAAACTGAGTTTGACACCCCTGCATTTCAGCACTATTAAGTGTTCACTTGTAGCTCAATATTTGAGGGAGAAGGCCAAGATACTCTATAAAAACAGGCAATCCTCACCTTACCGCCACAACTGAATCCATTTAGGATAAATTCAGCAATTTAGTACTTCCTCTATGCTACTTAATACTGATATTAGCATTATTATATTATTTGCCTGTCCTGTATAAATTGAGGATTCTATTCTTCTCTGCCACATGTCTTGCTTAATACATATTCAATTGCTTGCATTGCACATAAAATACTTTCCTTCAACTTTTCTTGCAAGGATATAAATTATGAGAACAAAGATGAAAGAAACATCTGATGCGTATCAAATTAAGTTTCTTAACTCTTAATTATAAGAGATGTCACAAGTAGGACAACCATCTTGACACTTTATTAAAAATAAAAAGCGATCACTTCAGTGATTGCTCATTGTAAATTCTGAAAGGAAGAAAACTATCACTGTTTTAAAGGTAATCATTAAATCTTATTTTAGATTGATGTGCTGTGCAAACTTATAATCTAAAGCTGGTATATACTTCAGTTCACTGCACAAAATCAAAAGCTAAGTTAACCATGGCTAAAACTTCTACAGGAATAGTGGCAGAAAAATTAACACAATATATAAGACTTAAGCCCATTTTTTCCAATGGAAATTAAGTTCAGCTAAACTGGGAATGGACCACAATTGAGCCCAAAATTTATGTGAGGCATTTGCTAAGCGAGCTTTGCCCCATTTTACGACTTTTCTTGCCACATTTGTTAAATGGATCACTGCAGTTGCTAAATTAGTAACACAGTTGTTAAGTGAATCTGATTTTCCACATGGACTTGGCTTGTCAGAAGGTTGCAAAAGGGAATCACATGATCCTGGGACACTCAGGTACCCGTCGTAAATGTAAATCAGTTCTCAAGCATCTGAATGTAAACCATGTGACCATGGGCATGCTGCAACCGTCATAAGTGTGAAAAATGGTTGTCACTTTTTTCAGTGCTATTGTAGCTTTGAACAGTCATTAAGTAAACTGTTATATGTTGAGGACCACCTGTACTTTCTAATGTCTCTACGGTTTGGATCCTCAAATTCATTGGGATTTAATGCAAGGAAAAGTTATAATAAAGGAGAATTTTGATTTGGGACATGCTTTTTTTGCTTTAGGGCAGAGGCCTGATATTAAAGCAGCCATGCTGATTGTAGGAATAGCAATTGAGGCAGTCCTCGACTTATGACTGCAATTGAGCCCAAAATTTCCGTTGCTAAGTGAGACATTTGTTAAGTGAACTTTTCCCCATTTTACAACCTTTCTTGCCAAAGTCGTTAAGTGAATCACTGCAAGTTGTTAAGTTAGTAAGACGCTTGTTAAGTGAGTCCGGCGTCCCCATTGACTTTGCTTGTCAGAAGGTCACAAAAGTAGATCCCGTGACCTCGGGACGCTACAACGGTCATAAATATGAGTCAGTTGTTAACCATCTGAATTTTGATCCCGTGACTGTGGGGTGCTGCGACGGGCATAAGTGTGAAAACGAATCCCTTTTTTTCAGTGCTGTTGTATCTTTAAACGGTCATTAAATGAACTGTTGTAAATCAAGGACTACCTGTAATCCAAACAGATCTAGAGACCCACTCACCCTCAGACTGGAGAAGCTAAAACCTACCCCGGATCCTTCCTTCTAAACTTCTTCTAAATTTAGCATCTGTCAGGGCATACAGGTAATCCTCCACTTACGACCACAATGGAGCCCCAAATTTACGTCGCTGACAAGTGAGAAACTTGTTTAAGTGAGTTTTGCCTCGTTTTACGACCTTTCTTGCCGTTTTTGTCCAACGAATCATCGCAGTGGGTTAAAAAGAACCTGGTGGCGCAGCAGACTAAAGCCGTTATTAACATTCATTAACATTCAGCTGCCTGCAATTACGGCAAGTTCAAATCCCACCAGGCTCGAGGTTGACTCAGCCTTCCATCCTTTCTAAGGTGGGTAAAATGAGGACCTGGATTGTGGGGGGCAGTAAGCTGACTTTGTATAAATATACAAAAGTATGAAGGCTATTGCTTAACGCACTGTAAGCCACCCTGAGTCTCCGGAGAAGGGCGGCATATAAATCAAATAAATAAATAAAAATTTTTTAAAAAGAGCCCAACGGTTGTTAAATGAACCTGGCTTCCCCGAGGATTTTGCTCGTCAAAGGGAATTCCGTGACAACACCACGACCGGTCGTAAATGCGAGTCGGTGAGTCAGAATGTAAATCACGTGACCGGGGAGTGCTGCTGCGACGGTCGCAAGCGTGAAAACAACGGCTCACAAGTCACCTTTCCCCCCTCCCCCCAGTGCCCTGGTGGTATCTTTGAACGGTCACTAAGTGGAACCGTTGTAAGTCTGACTAGGTGGCTCAGTGGGCTAAGACACTGAACTTGTGGGTCAGAAAGGTCGGCCGTTGGGCGGTTCGAATCCCTAGTACAGGCCTCCTGCGTGGGCAGGGGGTTGGACTAGATGACCTCCAAGGTCCCCTTCCAACTGTTACCGACTACCTGTAATCCACGAGACTGTAGATCTTTCTAGAAAAGGTCGAAGGGGGGGGGGTAGTTAGGGCCTTTCTCCTCCCCCCCCCCCCCCCCCCCGAGAGATTTGGAGGATGAAGGCTGCGAGGCAGAGGTAGCAAAAAAGCGATGGCCCCTTTACTCCTTGTGGACTTCAACTCCCAGAATTCCTCAGCCGGGCCTGCCGGGCCATAACGGGCTCAAGGAATTCTGGGAGTTGAAGTCCACAGGTGGTCACCAAGTTGCCATAGTTTCCCCACCCGGCTAAACTTAAGGGAGATGGCGACGGCCACCCTGAGGAAGCCAAGCCCGATGGCGCCAAGCGACTCGGAAGACCCCTGCCGGGATCCAAAGGGCTGAATTCCCCCCTTTCGCCTCACAAATGAGGCGAATGCCAACCTACCGTTGCCGCCTCCGCCGCCAAAAGTGCGGGAAAAGGCGAAGAGAGCGTAACGGAAAGGCCAAAAGCGCGAGAGCTACGTCATAAAGAGAGGGGCTTGATTGAACCGCCCCGCCGTCACTCAGGCAGACTTCCCAATAGGAGTGCGCGTTGATCTCAGAGCGGGTGGGTGGGAGGACGGATAGGGTATAAAAGCCCTCAGTCCGTGCTTTGCCTCGCCATAACAGGCTTTCTTGCCTGAGTTGTTGTGTTTGTTGATTTTGGAGGGGGAAAACGTGCTTAGTCTTGTCCCGAAGGGATAGCACCTATTCGCTTTGTGCTTTTATAATGAGGAGAAAAAACAACCACTTTCTAGTTTTATATTGGGGAAGAGGGCAATTGTGACAAATAATAATTGACAAATAAATTGCTTAACGCATTGTAAGCCGCCCTGAGTCTCCAGAGAAGGCGACCTATAAATCAAATTTAAAAATAATAATAATTGAGTACTGTATTTGCAGTGCCTGGAAATAAAAAGCATGCAAACAGGTGGAATTGCCCACTTTTGTCATCCTGCAAATGTGAATTTCCTTCTGACAATGCACAGGGGGAAAAAGATAACTGAGGACTGAGCGGATGTCTCATCCCCATAAGAATATATATTGCCCAATAATTTTTGAGGGTTGTGAATAAAAAAAAAAGGAACAATAATCCATCTTGCTCAGAACAGGGAAATTGAACAAAATCGTTTCTGGATTAACGAAAGCAATGCATAGAGAGGATTTTCATGCACACAACAACAACAACAAAAAACTTTGTGAATCAACAAAATTGTGGATCAGTTCACAAGCATGTAAAGAAGAATGCATAGAGAGGATTTTCATGCACACAACAACAACAACAAACTGAATCAACAAAATTGTGGATCAGTTCACAAGCATGTATAGAAGAATGCATAGAGAGGATTTTCATGCACACAACAAAAAAACCTCCTTTTTGTGAATCAACAAAATTGTGGATCAGTTCACAAGCATGTAAAGCAGAATGCAACCACACATTAATTGCTGACATTCAAAGGTGTATTGATTTCAAAAGAGCAGTCATATCCACAGATACTCCCAATGGGACTTTTAGGTAGATCCCATTATTATCAAAATAAAGCTTTTAATTTCAATATTTCCTGTTGCAAAGGTGAAGTGGGGGGGGTAATCCCCTTGAGAGTAATCCTTGGCCTTAAATTCTCTGCTCCATAATAGAATATTTAGAAGCCGCTAGAAATTTTGAGTAGTTCGGAGAACCGGCAAATACCACCTCTGGCTGGACCCAGAGTGGGGTGGGAATGGAGATTTTGCAATATCCTTCCCGCAGGAGTGGGGAGGGAATGGGGATTTTGCAGTATCCTTCCCCTGCCACGCCCACCAAGTCACGCCCACAGAACCGGTAGTAAAAATATTTGGATTTCACCACTGTTTATAAGTCACGCTTTATGGCTACAGCAGGAAGATTTAAACACCAGTGCAATACTTTTAACAAAACTATCATTATTTGCATAGCCATTCTTCCCTAGCTGAAGCAACCAGGGGAGCCACAAAGAAAGAAAATCATAATAGTTATTTTTGTCCAACCTGCTGACTTGAACTAGTGTGTCGTTTTGAAAAGTTTGATTCTGTTCTTATATGAATAAAAGTAGAATATTGCCAGGAATTCTAGGGGAGTTCTCAACAAAGATGTGAAGTTTGAATCAATTTTTTATTCCATTCTGCCAGTCTCAAAATATTCCATAGTGTAATTTCCCATTTCTTTCCATTTCAAAATGTGATTGTAGGTGGTTTTCCCCGTGCAATATTTTTTCCTTTTTTTAATGTTTTAATCTAATAATAATAATGATAACAACGATATTGTCATTGTACGTGTATACACAGTATACCCATACAACAAAATTCACGTAACACCCAAAGACCAGGTCCAACACATATAACAATCCCCAAACACACTCCCACCCACCCCAATTCCCCACCCCTAAACCACTCAAACGTCCACACAACAGACCAAGTAATGCTGTCCAACTGGTGGCCCTTTCGTTCATTGTTGAGTGTAATTATAGCTCTGGGATAAAAACTATTCAGAAAATGTGTGGTCCGAGTTTTAATTGTTCTGTATCTTCTGCCAGAAGGCAACAGTCTGTATTTGTTTTGTTTTGTTTGTTTGTTTTATTTATATAACATTCAATTTTCATCAAACAGGGTACAGTTATCTTTAAACAGTCATGATACACATATTTATTGTGGTATTCATCATTATAATATCGATAATATAATAATATAATAACAATTATACTTAACATCAACTTCTTTAACAATGCTCCACTTTAGCATTTCCTCCTTTTATATTTCCTCCTTTCTATCTTCTGTTTCTAGCCATTGATAAAATATGTCCCATATCAAAAAAATATTCAGTTTCTTCCTTAACATTAATACCTGTGTTTCCCCGAAAATAAGATCCTGTCTTATATTTTTTTGAACCCCGAAATAAGCACTTGGCCTTATTTTGTGGGAGGTCTTATTATTTTGGGGCGCATGGAGCAAGATGGGGCTCCTCTTGCCGTCTTACCTGATTTTCAGCTCTGCGTTTAAATATTTTTGTGGAGGGCTTATTTTGGGGGGGAAGCTTATTTTAGCGCATGCTAAAGCCCGATTGTGCTTATTATCAGGGGGTGTCTTATTTTCGGGGAAACAGGGTAGTAAGCATTAGTCTATCCATTTCTGTACAGTCTAATATTTTCTTAATTACATTCCGGTTCATATTTCCATATGTGGTGGACATGCCCAAAAACTAAAAAATATTGGACGAAAATACATACTTGGCTGGAAAAAATGACAAAGCAATAGATAGATCTGAAACCAGAGATATTTGTGTTGGGCATTCTACCGGAAAAATATGATTAAAAGGCTACATATCTGGTCTTGCATATATATTAACCGCAACTAGAATTGTATTTGCGCAACAATGGAAAAATGATGAGATTCCGTCTGAGGATAATGTAATTAAGAAGAAGAAGAATAAAAGAAATGCAATGTTTTTTCCTGATCCAGATTAAAATTGCTGCATAAAAGACAAAGCCGTTGGTTTGAGGCTTTTC
The DNA here is from genome assembly GCA_012654045.1 of Ptyas mucosa. Lineage (NCBI taxonomy): Eukaryota > Metazoa > Chordata > Lepidosauria > Squamata > Colubridae > Ptyas > Ptyas mucosa. The sequence continues at coordinate 7,343,814 of WNWU01000049.1, read as the reverse complement.
TCAGGTATTGCATTTTGAAAAACGTCCAGCTGTACAAAGAGTGATAATTTAAATAAAATTAGATATCCTGAATTGATACCCTTTTAATAATATTTTAATCTGTGTGGTTTAAATGTTTTAGTATTTAATTTTTTTTTTTTTGTTTTATAACCTGGAAGCCTCCCAGAGTCACCTTGTAGGCAAGATGGGCGCCGTAAAATGTAATAAACCTAATAAATATCAAAATGTATCTCTCTTTTTCTATCTCCCGTGGTCCCAGGGGTGGGCTGCTGGGGGTTCGCAGGGGTTCGGGAGAACCTCTAGCTAAGATTCTGTGCAGTTCAGAGAACCCCAAAATCCCATTCCTGGCTGGCCCCGCCCACCCTGCCCCGCCCCTCTCAGGAGTCCCCACACGATCCATTTTGGATGGCTCAGAGGGCGAAAAATGCGCCTACCGGAAGTTCAGGAAGAGGGCCTCCAGAGGGCCTCCTGAGTCTGGGGAGGCCATTTTCACCTTCCCGGAGGCTCAAGGAAACTCTCCGGAGTCTGGAGAGAGCAAAAATCACCCACTCACCCCGCCATGGTGCAGGAGGCCAATTAGGCCACGCCTACCATGGCCACACCCACTCAGCAACCAGGCAGAGAACCCCTTGCTAAAATTTTTGAAGCCCACCCCTGCTTTTTCCTCCATAAAGGAGAAATTTCAGAATAGGTAAAACGAGCGTTTAGAAGTCGCTAAAACATATATTTTTTTTGGTAATGTAAAGTAATGTATTTACTTTACATTTATTTAAATAAAGCGCAACGAAATCACAAAAACAGTCAGCTTGCCAATTAAAACAAGACAACATTAATTAAAATAAAAATGAGGAAGCCCATAAACCGTACAAAGCAATCGGAACGAAAGAGAAAAACGCCTCTCTATTTTCATTTGCAATTTCTAGAGAATCGACAGCTAGTTGTGTATTCAGGTAATTTAAGACCCGAATGGTTTTAGGAGTCTCATTTTAAATGACAGACGGATTCATTCAAATGGGGAACTATTTCCATCTACATGGCTTCTGTTCTTTACAATCCCGGTTTTCGCTGCTAGATCAACAGAGCTCTTGTTAGTTTAGCAGATATTAGCATGTACTATTTACATTGATGTATTTCATAGGGCGGGGACATATGTCATGTTCCATTATTAAACATCCTGAGCTGCCTTTCTTCACAGTTGGAACCCTTCCCTAAAAAAGTGCAAGCTAACAACTCAGTTCTATGACCTTAATTATTGATTTATTTTTATTTAGTTTATTTATTTAGTTTGTCAAATATGAACGAAATAACAGATACAAGTATAAACATGGATATGAACCCAGGAAATGGGTACGAATAAATGGGGACAGTAGGACAGTTAGTTGACTAGAACACTGTAGCCATGCCTCTGCTGCCTGAAACTGACCGGACCTTAATCAGTTTCGCACTAAAAAGTATTTGTTGTCAGGCACAGCCGAATTTGAGAGTGAATACATTGCTTCAAAACCAATTTTTTTTTATTACAGTTGTATTTGCAAATGGTTGCTAAATGAGGTGCAGGTAGTCCTCGACTTACGGCCACGCTTGAGTCCTCGACTTACGGCCACACACTTCTGTTGCTAAGTGAGGCAGTTGTTCAGTGAATTTTGCCCCGTTTACATCCTTTCTTGCCACGTTGTTAAGTGAATCACGGCACATTGTTAAGTTAGTCACACGGTTGTTAAGTGAAACTGCATTTCCCGTCGACTTTGTTAGATGGTCACAAAAAGAGGATCACCTGATCCCGGGATGCTGCAACCGTCATAAATATGAGTCAGTTGCCAAGCATCCGAATTTTGATCATGTGACACGGGGGATGCTGCAATGGCTGTAAGTGTGGAAAACGGTCATAAGTCCTCTTTTTCAGTGCCGTTGTAACTTCGGTCAGTAAATTAACTGTTGTAAGTCAAGGACTACCTGTACCTGCTAAATGAGGAGTAGCTGTATATTCAGAACAGACCGCAGAGGCCTTTAAATAGTGCTACTTACTCCTCTAAACAGCTACCCCATTAATGCTGCTGCCATCTTAATATCTCCATTGGCAAACTTCACCATTGCTGCTTCCTAGTTGCTATTGACTTTCTCAACCAAGTGTCTCATGAGGAAATATTGAATTTCTACCTAATGTATCATGGTGGCAAGGCAGAAAAGAGTTATACATCATGAAGTCTTGAGCAGGGATGAAACCCAGCAGGTTCTGACAGGTTCTGGAAACACGGCAGGTTCTGACAGGTTCTGGAGAACCGGTAGCAGAAATGGGAAAAGTCAGTGAGTGATGACGTTTGTGAACTCTCCTTCGGATTCAGCCTGGTCATCTCCTACACTTCCACCCATTACTACTTCTCCTCCATTCTGCATCTTTGGAGAACAGGTCAATCCCTTCGTCTCTGTGACGGTCCCTTAATTACTAGAAGACAATTATCATGTCCTCCCTAATTCTTCTCTTCTTTAGGCTAGACATATCTAGCTCTCTCAACCGTTCATCGCATGATTTAGACTCCTGACCCAGAATAGAATGGAATGGAATGGAATGGAATGGAATGGAATGGAATGGAATGGAATGGAATGGAATGGAATGGAATAGAATAGAATAGAATAGAATAGAATAGAATAGAATAGAATAGA
>WNWU01000049.1:7317581-7339687 GCA_012654045.1 Ptyas mucosa | reverse complement strand
CTATTCTATTCTATTCTATTCTATTCTATTCTATTCTATTCTATTCTATTCTATTCTATTCTATTCTATTCTATTCTATCCTATCCTATCCTATCCTATCCTATCCTATCCTATCCCATCCCATCCCATCCCATCCCATCCCATCCCATCCCATCCCATCCCATACCCCATACCCCATTCCAGGGGTTAAATCCAAAATTTTTCCCTATTGGTTCTGTGAACGTGGCTTGGTGGGCGTGGTGTGGCTTGGTGGGCGTGGCAGGGGAAGGATATTGCAAAATCTCCATTCCCACCCCACTCCAGGAGAAGGATACTGCAAAATCTCCATTCCCACCCCACTCTGGGGCCAGCCAGAGGTGGTATTTGCCAGTTCTCTGAATTCCTCAAAATGTCCACTACCGGTTCTCCAAACTGCTCAAATTTTTCCGCTACCGGTTCTCCAGAACCTGTGAGAACCTGCTGGATTTCACCCCGCTCCATTCTCCATTCTCCATTCCATTCTATAAGAATAACTGTCAGGGTTCCGACGGATGCCCTAATTAAACCATGAGCCTTGAGCCAAGTTTCCAAAGAAATCCAGTTATTTATTAGGAGCAACATGTCAGCAGGTACCCAAGTGAAGCCAGCTCTGCCCCACGTAATTTACAGCCCAACTATGACTCTGTTCCCCCCCTCCTCCCAGGGTGTGTCATAAATCACATTCTCCAATGGAGCGCTTTCGTGGGTTGTAGAGATCACGCCCCTCCAGCTGTTGCCGGTAACCTGGGATACAGCCTTGAGAAAGGTAGGCGTGGAATGTGCTTCTGGTTGTGGCTGCCGTGTTGCTCCGTCAGTTTTCCCCCCTCCTGCCTATGGCAATTCGAGAGCAGGCCAGGGATGCTTTGCGAGTTGACAATAATTTTATTGTCACTTTGAATGTACACTAATCGGCATGCATTAAAATGAAATTTCGTTGCATGCAGCTCTCAAAGGGTCTCCATCTCCAATATACACTACATATGACTGTTGTGGCCTGCCAGTGGCCTGCACGGATCGTGGCTGATCCCGACGATGAGGAGACTGGTGTGGGGTCACGCCGGCAGCCTGCGCAGCCGGCGCTTGCATCGGACAGCGAGGAGGCTGAAGAGAATGTGATGCCAGAGGCAGAGACTCAGCCAGGGCCTTCAGAAACCTCCAGAGGCTCCTTCCAGTGGAGAGAGCGAAGTGGAGGAGCCTCTCCTCAATACTCGGGCACACAAGGGCTGCCAAAAGGCAGGAGTGGCTACTCAGGAGGAGGAGGTCTACTTGAGGATAATTGGCCACTCCCTTAGCCTATTTAAGTCGCACGCAGCTAGTGCTTTCTTGCTAGAAACAACGTCTCATTGCTACAGAGCATCTTGGAGAGGGAGCGACTTCTCATATCTGGTTTTCTGGGCTGGTTGCCAACCTTTGTCGGACTTTGTTCTTAATAACTTTGATAAGGACCCTTTGCACGGGAAGCCTGCATTCTTGAAAGGGATTTGTTTGGAATTAAACGGTGTTTGTGAAGCTTGGTGTGTGTCACATTCTCTGGGAATCCAAAGCTGGGGCAGAACAATGACAAAATAAATAAACAAACACAAAATTATGCATAAACCCACTTATATTATATGACAGAGAAGCAACACAGTCTAGTTCGGATGTATGATACGTACATGGCGAGCAAAACGAATCTTGCAAGTTTACCAGACGGATGGCTTAGGGAACAAAGCTGTTACAGAACCTGGTAGAAATATTCTATTCTGAACTCTGTGCTATATTCCATTTTATTTTCCATCCTATATTCCATTCCATTCAGAGGTGAGTTTCAGCAGGTTCTGACCAGTTCTGGAGAATCGGTAGCGGAAATTTTGAGTCGTTCGGAGAACCGGTAAATCCCACCTCTGACTGGCCCCGCCCCCAGCTATGCTCTGCCTCCCGAGTCCCAGCTGATCGGGAGGTAAAGTTGCCAGGTGTCCACTATTTGAGCGGACAGTCCGCTTTTTTCACATTATGTTCACTATTTTTTTTCGCAAAATAGTGGACATTTTTTTTATTCAAAAGCTTTATGATGAAATGGTACGTAATCTAAAGCTGTACAGTCTAAGAGAATAAGGATAGGAGAATCGTGTTTTGTCTTTTTTTTTTCATAAGTTAGAATGAGACAAAGATCGAATATCCATTGAACTCGATTCTCTGAAAAAATTATTAATCATACTCAATTGTTTCACAAGACATTTAATAAAAGTATATAAAATTGTTTCAATCTAATTGATCGCAATAATCCTCCAACTTTAGAAGAAATGACGAACATCTGGTTATTATCACCATGGCGAGAAGAACTTCCACCCAACACTCTCTTCGAGGAAATTTCTGCCTTAGAAGAAGTTTATGTTCATCTGCAAGGCGATTCATCCCTTGATAAGTGGACGTACTTTTTCAAGAAAGCCAGCTCCGAGTTTACTGAAACTGTTCCAGTATTGTGCATCAATTCCGGTATCAAATGCAAACGTTGAACGAATTCTCAGCGTCATGGGAAATTTGTGGACTGACGAACATAACCGACTGCTTGTACCCTCAGTTCGACGTGAAGTTTGTATATTTTTAAATATTTCTCAACGTTGTACTGAAATTAAAGAATTATTCCTTAAACAGAAAGAATTGATCAAAGCTGCGCAGTCAAATAAAAAATGCACACGACAGCAAAGTAAAATGTAATGTAATATTTTACATATTATAATATATTTGATGTTTTGAATTTTAAGTAAAGTTTTGAAGTGATTATTTTAATACGTGTTAAAATGTTCGTAAGAAAATATATAATTTAATTGTAATTTTTTTTTTACTACTTAACACACACACACACACACACACACACCGCTTGTCCGCTATTTTTTGGAAGCAGAGCTGGCAATCCTATCGGGAGGAAATGGGGATTTTGCAGTATCCTTCCCCTGCCACGCCCAACAAGCCATGCCACGCCCAACAAGCCACGCCCACAGGACCGGTAGTAAAAAATTGTAAAACCCACCACTGATTCCATTCTATGATTCTGTCAAAGGATGTATTTTAAATCAAGCCTTTTTATCTTTCATCCAGATGGCCCTTGAAAATTCAGATGATTGCTAAGGCAATTTGTTTCCTATTTGCTCTCACCTCAAGGTTGTTTTGTTTTTCTCTTGCTTGCCTTGACTTCTCCTACTGTCATTGATCTTGCTTTTTTTTTCACTTTTTTCCCCCTCAGTGTTACAGAGAAAACATTAATTATTATTGTTCCCTAGCATTGCCACTGCAACATTCTGATGAATTCTTCTCCCATTTAATGGCTTCTGTTAATCTAATGCGTTCTTGGGTGATGTTTACTCTTTTTGCAAGCAATAATGTGTCAGTTCTATCCGATTTACCCATTCTATGACATTCAGCATTCTGATTTGCCTTTCTCTCTCTCTCTCTCTCTCTCTCTCTTTTCTTTTTTCTCTTTCTTTCTTTTTTTAGGTAGGTGACATGATTAGAAGTTAAATAGGAAAGGAAGATCAAGTCGTTTAATAAAGGGCGACGTGGTTAGAAGCTAAAATAAGTGATAGAAATAAGAGAAGGGGGGACGTTAGTGTATATATTTTTATATGACAAAATGAAAGCAACAAGAAGAGAAAATGTGGAATGATTGAACAACGATAGAGGAACATAATATAAGCCAGGGGTGAAATCCAGCAGGTTCTGTCAGGTTCTGGAGAACCGGTAGCGGAAGTTTTGAGTAGTTTGGAGAATAGGCAAATACCACCTCTGGCTGGCCCCAGAGTGGGGTGGGAATGGAGATTTTGCAATATCCTTCCCCCAGGAGTGGAGAAGGAATGGGGATTTTGTAGTATCCTTCCCCTGGGAGTGGGGAGGGAATGGGGATTTTGCAGTATCCTTCCGCTGGAGTGGGGTGGGAATGGAGATTTTGCAATATCCTTCCCCCAGGAGTGGGGAGGGAATGGAGGTTTTGTAGTATCCTTCCCCTGGAGTGGGATGGGCAGCCATTCCTGAGATGCCAGTCAAGGAGCTAAAAAAAATGGTTAACTGGGAAAAATATATATTTTATATTTATATTTGTAGTCCTTGCGATAACAATGGAGTCTTAACATTTCCGTGGCTAAGCAAGACTGTTGTTAAGTGAGTTTTCCCCTATTTTACAACCTTTGTTATCACAGTTGTTAAGTGAATCGCTCCAGTTGGTTAAATTGGTAACACAATTGGGAAGTGAATCTGGCTTCCTCGTTGTCAGAAGGTGTTGTGGCCCGTACGTAACATTGATCGGGGGGAAATACAGCACCATCCCCAGATCTGTAATGCGGCTAAGACAACACTCGGATCTTTTGGGGAAGCTGTTGTGACCCAGGCCCAAGTAAGTAGTATTAGACGCAAACAGTTCCAAAACAAACAGACTTTATTAGAGCAGCGGAGAATTAACTCATTCTCAGCGTAGTCCAAACTAAATTAAAACAAACTCTTCATAACGCAAATTCTTCAGTCTAATCACCAACCTTGGTATAATTAGGCAAACTGCCAAAGGCTTCTCTTGGCAAAAGTTCAAAAGCAAGAAGACACCGACAAGAGATAAGTGCAGCAAGAGTATGAACGTTGTTTTCCGACAAAGAGCCCAAGAGCCGTTGCTGGTCTTTTAAGTCTTATGGGAGGGGCCAATCATCTCTGAGCCTTACTCCCAAGTCATCCTCTTTGCTTTAGTTGCTCTTGCCTTCTTGGCACTCTTCTCATACGGGCACTAGGAAAGACTCCTCCTGTTCCACTGCCTTTCTATTGTCAGCCTTTGGAGGCTCCAAAGTCCGCACATCCCTCCCCGATGGCCCTGGCCCCATCTCTGCCTCCGATGCAGAGCCCTCATCTGGGCCTTACCCAGACTCCAGGACTGGCCCATGTTCTTCCTCAGCCTCATAGCTGTTCTGTCCCCGTCCCCCACACACACAAACCCACACAGACAGACGAGGGTTAAATGACTGGCACACACGGAGGTTTCGTTATCAAGGCTTGGGCAGCCCTATGGGAACCGGCTGCCAAGTTCTTTACTAAACAAGGGGGGAGGGATATTCCTTCACCAGATAACAAACACATACACACCAGCTGGGAAAAACACAGTCCAAATTCCAGTCCTTGAAGCCGACAGGTTTGACACCAAGAAACTAACAAGAATGAAACTTTGTCTGTCACAGAATTCAAACTGCCACCCCACTCCTTTATATAGCCTGTGGGGTGTGGTCCAGTGACTCAGCTAATCCCTGGCACACCTCCACATTTGCTGGGATCTTTTAGCATGCTGACGCTGACGTGGGTCCAGCCACAGCTTGTCTCCCTCATCACTTTCCGACCGATCGGAGACACCTGGCTCCTGGCTAATCTCCTCTCCTTCGGTCGGCAGCTGAGGAATTGCCAGAGAGGAGGGGCCAGGGGAGGGAGGCCTGGCTGGCTCCTCTCCTTCATGTTCGGAGCCTTCTTCCTCTGATGTGATGGCCTCGGGGGTCAGAGCCACAACAATCGCTGTCCGACTCAGCTGCCAGCTCTGCAGGCTGCTGGCGGACCACAACAGAAACAGTGAAAAACCAGCACCAGAACTCATAGGAAGTTAGTGCAGAAATTCTAAATCTTGAAGGTTTTATGGAAACAAGACGAGGGCCTGGGGAGGAGAGAACAATATTGAATTCCTGCAAGCTGGAGATAACACAGCTGCTAACACAGTACATCTTGATAATCTAGTCTTGAGAAGACAATATGTTCATCAAAGTCTCCAGTCCTCCTCCCGTCGGCCCAGGAATTCGGTTTGTGATATTTCACAGATCGTACGAAGATGGACTGGCGAATGAATGAATGGAAACCTATATCTGTTTATCAAACCAATGTCACAGCCAAGCTCGTAAGTCTTGGAAGATTGATCGAGTAAAGCAGGTAGATCATTCGGGTCAGATGTACCATCAGCAAATCTTCCCCAACTTTGAAGGAGCTGATTGCCTTTCTTAAGAAATATTGACGCTGAATCCACTCCGTCAATGAGATATACTTTTCAAGCTGTTTTTCCCTGTACTCTCTAAAATAAAATAAACCAGTAGCTTGACCTGATACAAAACTATTTCACTTTTGCCCCTCCTTCGATACCAAACGGCGCCCTAACATTTTGAAATCAATCTGCAATTTTAATTCATCTTTTAATTCGATTAATCTTGAATTTGGGCCACCTCTCTTTGACGTTTGAATGGAAATGGATGCTTCAAACACAGCAATAATTCCAGAGGTGGGTTTCAGCAGGTTCTGACCAGTTCTGGAGAACCGGTAGCAGAAATTTTGAGTAGTTTGGAGAACCGGTAGCGGAAATTTTGAGTAGTTTGGAGAACCGGTAAATAACACCTCTGGCTGGCTCCGCCCCCATCTATTCTCTGCCTCCCAAATCCCAGCTGATTGGGAGGAAATGGGGATTTTGCAGTATCCTTCCCCTGGAGTGGGGTGGGAATGGAGATTTTACAGTATCCTTCCCCTGCCACACCCACCAAGCCATGCCGTGCCCACCAAGCCACACCCACAGAACTGGTAGTAAAAAAAATTGAAACCCACCACTGAATAATTCTGTGTGACCATCCCTCGAAGTGTAGTTTGATGTACTATAAATTTCCATTTCTGCTTGTACAGGATAAAATATGTGGATATAATATTCAGAAAGATCTGCGTTCACTAACCTTGGACCATTACAATATGCTTGTTTTCAAATGTCCATAACATCCATCTATCCGCGTGCATTAACTCTGGGATATTCACTAAAATATATATTTTAGAATCAGTGGTGATATATTCTATCGCAAGAACCAGTAGTAAAATTTTGTAGTAGTTCGGAGAACCAGTAATAACATTGGCTGGCCATGCCCCGAACCGGTCCCCAGCTTGGTCGCCACTCACTTCTCCCCCCCACCTCATCAAAGGCTTTTTTTAAAAAAAACTTTTAAAAGCATTTTTTCTACAACCTCTTCGGCCAAAAAATGCTTTTAAAAGCATTTTTTTCTGCAACCTCTTAAGGTTGCAGAAAAAATGCTTTTAAAAGTAAAAAAAAAAAAAGTTGGCCATGCTCACCCAGTCACATTACCTCCCCCATCGAGCCACGCCCACAAAATAAGCCACGCCCACAGAACTGGTAGTAAAAAAATTTAGAACCCACTCCTGTTTAGAATGCAATTTCAGGTATCTGTTTCCCACCTAGCTGTCACTTTGATAGTGAGATGGGCAGCATTTATTAAATTTAATAAATCAATAATATTAGATTTCAAACTGTTAATATTCAAAGCATTGCTGCTAGGTCAGTGATGGCTAACCTTTTTGCCATCGCGTGCCAAAAGGGGGGAGCGCGGTGGGCTCACACACATGTGTGCCCACATCCATAATTCTATGTGCCCTGCCCCCCCGCTTTTGGCACGTGATGGCACGGTGGGCCCGTTTTTTGCTCTTCCCAGGCTCCAGAGCCTTCCTAGGAGCCTGGGGAGGGCAAAAACGGCCTTCCCCACCTCCCCAGAGGCCCTCTGGAGGCCGGAAACAGTGTGTTTTCTGACTTCTGGTGGGCCCAGAAGGCCTGAAAATCAGCTGGCTGGTGTACGCATGTGTGCCAGAGCTGAGCTCGCGTGCCCATCGATATGGCTCCACGTGCCACCTGTGGCACCCGTGCCATAGGTTCGCCATCACGGTGCTAGGTCCTTAGTCTGTCAAATTGGATTATTAGCCTTAACTTCCTTGCAGGTTATTTTATACATTATAGACACCTCGTGAATTTGAATATTGAACACGGATTTGAATATGATTAATTAGCTGAATAAGCCATCGTTCTAAGTTTTGAAAGCTTCAGGGCAATCTAGCTAAACAAAGCATCCACCTTTTTAAAAAAAAGATTAAAACCCAAAATTGTTTCATAGTTTGTAAAAAGGATTGAATCTGGGATGGTTATCGGGACCAGATGTTTTGTCTTCTGAGCTTTCAGACTTGTTCTGGACCATCTTCAGGGGGTTTCTCTTTACCAGAATGTGTGCTTTGGGCTATTCTATGCGCAGTGTTTATGTGGTGCCTGGTTGTGTGTGGTTTTTTATTTGTTGATTGAGATGTTGATAGCCAGCTATTAAATTGTTGGCTGTTGTTTCCTTGTATTGGCAAGTTCTTGGTTCGTGATGTCAACTCGCAAAGCATCATTGGCCTGCTCTCGAGTTGTCATAGGCCAAGGGGGATGGGAAACTGGAAAAACTGCACAGCAGCAAAAAACAGATGCACATTCCACGCTTACCTCCCTCAAGGCTGTATCCCAGGGATACCTACAGCAGTCGAAGGGGAGTGACCTCTACAATCTGCAAAATTGCTCCGTTGGCGAATATGATTGATGACACACCGGTGGGGGGGGGGGGAATAGGCTCATAATTGGAGCGTAAATTATGTAGGGTCAGAGCTGGCTTCACTTGAGAACGTGCCCTCATGGAGTTCCTAATAAATACCTGGATTTCTTTTGAACCTTGGCTCAAGACTCATGATTTAATTAGGGCATCCGTCAGAACCCTGACACCTGATAAGCTGGTTGTAAATCAGCACTCCTGTTGACTGACGAGGGGCCTGTTGTCTAGGCTTCAATCATCTCCCTGGCTGTTTTTGTCCCTGCTCGGCCAACAATCTTAGTAGCTGCAAAATTGAATGTACGTTCTTGTTCATTGCAATGTGAGGCTACCAATGAGTTTGGGTGTCCTTGTCCAACCACTCGCTGGTAATTAACTTCCCCTCTCTCTATCCTACATAGTCACAGGCTATGTATACGGTCTGGAGAAAGAATTTATTTATTTATTGAATTTGTTTGCCGCCCATCTCAACATAAGGCAACAGTTTTAATAAAAGGTCAGTAATAGGAAATATTTTAGTAAATGGTCAGTAATATGAAGTAATATGAAAAGGGACAAAGTGGCTCAGTGGCTAAGATGTTGATCGAAAGGTCGGCAGTTTGGCGGTTCAAATCCCTAGTGCCGCGTAACAGGGCGAGCTCCTGTTACTTGTCCCAGCTTCTGCCAACCTAGCAGTTCGAAAGCACATAAAAAATGCAAGTAGAATAATAGGGACCACCTTTGGTGGGGAGGTAACAGCTGTCCGTGCACCTTTGACATTTTGTCATGCCAGTCACATGACCACAGAGACGTCTTCGGACAGCGCTGGCTCTTCGGCTTTGAAACGGAGATGAGCACTGCCCCCTAGAGTCGGGAATGACTAGCACATATGTGCGAGGGGAATCTTTACCTAATATGAATAGCCCAATTTGTTAACTTCTTACAACATCGATTTTCTTCTTCGTTTCCAGTGTCGCATGTAGCATCTTAAAAAGTTAGAAATTATATCAGTGCAGTCAAAGAGCAGCTGCTTCCCCCCATCCCCACTAAAAGTGAGACGCTGAGGGAATTATCTCTGCAAATATGATTAGCCGAACACAGTTGTTTTTAGGATCTGTCAGGAAAGCGAAAAAAAGAAGAGACTCTAATTGGGGGAAAATGTTATATAAATGTGTACGGTAATGTAATTCCTGTATAATCATGTGGCGGGGATGATATTCCTCAAAAGAGTCTTTTATCCCTTAAAAAAAAAATGTATAGAAGTTGTTTTCAAAGCTTCCCGGGCTCTGTCATGTTAATGCAAGTTAATATTATATCAGAGAACTTTTACCCAAAACTTTCATGTTACATTTCCAATCTTGTGAGCCGAGCGTGAATTATACGGAGGTCAGTTATTAGACCATCTGTCTATATTAGAAGAAGACTTTCGCTCAATACTTTCAGTGGCGGAATATATGCCCCAAGGGGACACTGAAACCTGAATCAAAGACAGCGGAATCAATTTGGAATCAACATCATGATTCTTTAATTAAGTTCACGAGTTGAGGGGCAGATGTAAGTCAGTTCAGAAAAAGTACTCAGACAGCATGGGAAGAGGCAGGGATGGGCTTCAAAAACTTTAGCAAGGGGTTCTCTGTCCAGTTGCCGAGTGGATGTGGCCATGGTGGCCTAGTTAGCCTGCACCATGGCGGGTGGCTGTTTTTGCCCTCCCCAGGCTCTGGAGGCTTTCTTTGAGGCTCCGGGAGGGCGAAAACAGCCTCCCCAGGCTAGGGAGGCCCTCTGGAGGGCCCGTTTCCGGCCTTCCTGAACTTCCGGTAGGCCCATTTTTCACCCTCTCCAAGCCTCCACGCGTACCCTGCACTTATCTGCATCCCAAACGGGCTGCATGGGGACTCCGGGGAGGGGAGGGGTGGGCACAGGGGTGGGCTCTAAATTTTTTTACTACCGGGTTTGTGGGCATGGCTTATTTTGTGGGTGTGGTTTGATGGCCATGTGACAATTCTTTAAGATTTAGCAGAGGTACTGGTCTACCAGGCTTTTAACTGCTTGCAGAGCTGTACCGGTCTACCCATTTGTTTTTGGACGCACCAGTCTACCCATTTGTTTTTCGAGCGCACTGGTCTACCAACACACTGCCTTTTAACACTGATCAGCTGTAGGGTGGCCCTTTGAAGCCCCGCGGCAAGAGTTTAAACAGTGTTTTTCCTTCCAGCCAATCAGCTGGGACTCGGGAGGCAGCGAAAAATTGGGGGTGGGGCCAAATAAAAGGTAAGAATAACACGGGGGGCAGGGGTCAGCTCCCGAATAAAGAGAACCAGTTTGGTGATGTCACATCATCACTGCTACCGGCTGAGCAGAACTGGGAGGAACACACCACTGGGTGGGCGGGGCCAGCCAGGAGTGGGACTTGGGGGTTCTCCGAACTGCACAGAATCTTAGCTAGAGGTTCTCCCGAACCCCTGCGAACCCCCAGTAGCCCCACCCCTGGTAAGAGGAGAGACAATTTTAATATGATCCATTTGCAAAAAAAAAAAAGGGGGGGGGGAAGACTGAATTTCAATATGCCTTGGATGGATTCTTTTTTTAGTTCAAAAGAAAGCTCGCCCAAAGTGAAGATCAGGAACAAAACAAACAAGCACACAGAAAGGCAAAAAAATAAACAAATCATTGCTTTGTAAGCTGCTCACAGGAAAAGGAAGGGAAGAGTCAGCCTTTTTGCAAATCCCAGTTGTTGAAAAGTGCTGCGTACGACTGGAGTCACAAAATGAGCCGTGGCGGCGCAGTGGTTCGAGTGCATTACTACAGGGCTACTTCTGCTGACTGCCGGCTGACTGCAATTTGGCAGTTCAAATCTCACCAGGCTCAAGGTTGACTCAGCCTTCCATCCTTCCGAGGTGGGTAAAATGAGGACCCAGATTGTTGGGGGCAATAGGCTGACTCTGTAAACCGCTTAGAGAGGGCTGTAAAGCACTGTGAAGCGGTATATAAATCTACATGCTGTTGCTATTGCTAACTATGTTAGTTCCTTATTTGGAATATTAGATAGACATTGCCTTCTGGCATGAGTATGCTCCAGAAAAGAGCAATGGGACATAGTGGGATAGTTAACATATTAGTGATTGCTGTTTGACGGCAATACAGGTAATCCTTGATGTCAAATTGGAAAGTATCCCTGGCCTGCTCTCGACTTGCCATAGGCAAGGGGGATGGGAAAACCGGCAAAGCAGCATGGCAGCCAAAAACAGAAGCACATTCCAGACATATCTCTCTCAAGGCTGTCTCCCAGGGTTACCTACAGCGGACGGAGGAGAGTGATCTCTATAGCCCGCGAAATTGCTCTGTGAATGTGATTGATGACACATCCTGGGGGGAGGGGGGAAACAGGATCATGATTGGGGTGTAAATTACATGGGGTCAGAGTTGGCTTCACCTGGAACGTGCCGACATGGAGCTCTTAACAAATAACTGGATTTCTTTTGAAGCTTGGCTCGAGGCTCATGATTTAATTAGGGCATCCCTCGAAACCCTGACATTTGATTTACGACTACAACTGAGCTCAACGTTTCTGTTGCTAAGCAAGACAGGTGTTAGGGGAGTTTTGCCCCATTTTATGACCTTTCTTGCCACAGTTATTAAATGAATTATGCAGTTGTTAAGTTAACTAACACGGTTGTTACTCTGAGCTACAAATATTCTCTTCTAGTGGGACTCTGAATCCCCTACCATCCAACTTGTCTTCTTGCTGTCTCCATTCGTTCCACCAACTCTCCTCCATACAATGTCCACTTGCTTTCCATCCTCTCCCTTTTCCCTTCTTCTCCCTTCCTCCAGTTTCTGGGCTGAGCCCGGGCGAACCTTCCTCCCAGTGTTTTAAGGACCCCACCATGCAGTTCACCAAGGGGAGACCCCTGTCATATTTTTATTGCATGTATTACAATTACGAATACATTCTGCAATTGCAGCTCTGTCATGCCATATATCTTCTTACCTCTTTCCTGTCCCCTCCATCCTATTTTTATCTCCCAAACTTGAAGAAGGATTTCTTCAAGACCTAAAACCAGGGGCGAAATCTAAAATTTGTTACTACCGGTTCTGTGGCCATGGCTTGGTGGTGGTGGGGGTAATGTGACTGGGTGGGCGTGACCAACTTTTTTTTTTTTAGGCTTTTAAAAGCATTTTTTCTACAACCTCTTCGGACGAAGAGATTGCAGAAAAAAATGCTTTTGGAAGCTTCGGACGATCAGGCAACTCAGCTGGGATCGCCAGAGGCTTTTAAAGGCATGTTTTTTTCTACAGCCTCTTTGGGCGAAGAGGTTGCAGAAAAAAAATGCTTTTAGAAGCCTCTGACGATCCCAGCTGAGCCGCGCGATCGTCAGAGGCTATTTTTTTTTTTTACTTTTAAAAGCATTTTTTCGGCCAAAGAGGTTGTAGAAAAAATGCTTTTAAAAGTTAAAAAAACAGCCTCTGATGATCGCGCAGCTCAGCTGGGCATGGGTGTGTGTGCAGGGATTTTTGCTACTGGTTCTCCGAACCACCCGCCACCATCGCTACCAGATCGGGCGATCCGGTCCGAACCGGGAGCATTTCACCCCTGCCTAAAACCTATTGTTTTGTGTAGTTCAGCTGACTCTTGTGCAGGCGTTTTACTTCTGCTTTTGGTTGTTTTTAATCCCAAAGCAACATCTCTCTCTCCCTTTTTACATCTACTGTTAGCTTTGTGGCATATCAGCCAGAGGTAGCTTTCACATAATTTTACCACTGTTTCGCCGCGCACCGAAAATGTGAGCGTGTGGCCTTTTGTGCAGGTGCTTTGCTCACGTGCGCAACTTGCACGCATGCATGTGGGTTAGAAAACATGGCTAACGCCGGGGAAGGTGGGCCGGCATGCCCACAGGTCACCATTACCGATTCACTCGAACTTGTCCGAACCGGCTGAATACCACCTCTCATATCAGCCCTCCTTCTCTCCACTACCCAGGGGTGAACCGCTCCTGGTTCGGCCCGGTTCGGGAGAACCGATAGCGATGACGGCCAATGGTTCGCAGAACCGGTAGTGATGGCCACTTGAGGCTCCACCCACCCAGCCGGTCTTTGTTACTTCCTGGTTTTAACCAGGAAGTAACCTGTTTTTTACCCTCTGCACATGCGCAGAAGGGTTTGCGCATGCACAGAGGGTCGGCTTCTTCTTCTTTTGAAAGAAGGCGCTTCAGAAAGATTACTTTACGCGAATATCTTCGCTTTCTGTGCTGTAGAAATCCAATCCGGATTACAGGCATTGATTGGGCCTCTTTGTCATTAGCATCACTCGAAGGAGAAAAAAAACATTCCGCAATCAGAACCTAGCTAAATAGTCCGTTGCTGATTCAGCAAGAAGGGGCTTCAATTCAATTCAATTTCTTACAGAGACCAGAACAAACAGAAATAGTAACTATACAATTAAACATCCTAGAATAAAAGAACAAATAGCAGATAAAATCTATGATCAAATCCAGTCAGTCAATTGCATGTTGGCCTAACTATACTAAAATTACAATCCATAAACTGTGTGGCCCGTAGTCAGTTTAATGCTAAAAGGGAAAGGAATAAGCAATGCAACGGGCTTGCCCCACTTTTGTTGTATAAAATAACTACAGTGGATTAGGCACACGTTAGACGAATCCCCGGTGCTGCGGTATGGAATCTAGCCACATGCGCTGTAATTTCTGACTGTTTGTCCTGTAGGAAGTTAGCACCCACCCCTCTCCTAAGAAAATGAGATATTTTAGGAAATATTAATATTTCCCCTAAAAGGGAGACAGAAACTCAGCCCCCCCCCCATACCTTTGTTAATGGGCCAGTCTATTCTACATAACAAAGCTCTACCTCCAAGCAGAGCCATAATAGGAATTGCCCAAAGCCCTTTCATTACATCATCACCCAGCAAGGCTCAACCAAGCCTGGGACACAGACAACCTACAAAGGTACCCCTGCATGGCCCCATGGGTGTCTGACAACCAATCTGAACAGACGCTCAAATTCAAAGTCCAACAGAGGGTATAAATCATCAAGCTCAGAGAGCATCAAGGATCCCACAGTCCTCCTCCTCCTCCTTTTCGCAAACCTCATTCCCTTCTAGCACTGATGATGTTACCTAGTTTAGCAATGAGATGTCTGCAAGAAAACCACCAAGCTCCCGGACCATCAAGGACCACACAGCCATCATTCTCCTTCTCCTCCTCCATCTCCATCTTTCCATAAACCTCATTCCCTTCTAGCACTGATGATGTTACCTAGTTTAGTAATGAGATGTCTGCAAGAAAACCACCAAGCTCAGAGAGCACGAAGGACCCCTCCTTTCAACCCTGAGTTACAAATATTCTATCAGTAGGGGGGGAAAAAAGAAAATTAAATATATGGGATTGGAGAGCAGCTTCTCGAAACAATTTTCTTCGACAGGTTCCAGCCGTGATCTTGGAACGACTGGAAATCCACTTAAAGATCACAGCCACTCGTATTGCAATTTCCCAAGCAGAAATGGGGGGAAAAAGAGGTTTTAATGGCTGCACCAACCATTTTGATCATAAATCAGTATGAGTGGTTGACACAGCCGGAAGGAAGCACAATCAGCTTATCCCTATTTTTCCGGGGTTTCACTTAGATTTCTTTTAGGAATGGAGAAGTTACGATAAAAGATTAAAAAAAAAAAAACCTTGAAAATCCTAGCCTCTTACTCATCCCTCCGTCGCCTCTTTAATTCAACGGAAGAGTCGGAAGAATCTGAAACAAAGACACAGAGGAATAATTATGGAGAGAAAGAAAGAAAACGGTTCCTTTTGTTCCCAAGACTTGCAAAAAAAAAAAGCTTAGCAACAAATATCCTCGCCGATTTGCAATTTCAGACTGTTTCATTTTTGTTTCGTTTTTTTTTTAAAAAAGAAACCCAAGTGTTGAGAGACGCTGTCGTTTGAGAAGACACATAAAATAGATGTTTTATTATGAATTATGTGGCACATTCTGACAGGGAGATAATCAAGCCACAGGAAATGTGGCGAATGCTGCCCACCACTGAACCTTCGTATCTGCTGCCTAGAAATGGTTTCAGTGCAATGAAAGAAACATTGCAGTACAAAGGGGTAGGGGGGAAACTTCATTAAAACTTGTGACTTTTGTTCTGGCCTTAAAAAGAATCCCAGACACTGTTTTTTTTAAAAAAAATCCATATTTTATCCCTGGTATGGATGAACTGACCATTTTACTTCCTATTCATTCTCCTTTGGTGGCAGCAGCGCCTCAAATAGAAAGTCCCTACAGAGAGTGGTGAGAACAACCGAGAAGATCATAGGAAGCCCTACAGCTGATCAGTGGTAAAAGGCAGCTTGGTGGTAGACCGGTGCCTCCAAAAACAAATGAGTAGACAGGTGCCTGCAAAAATAAATTGGTAGACCAGTGCCTGCAAAAATACATGAGTAGACCAGTGCCTGCAAAAATACATGAGTAGACCAGTGCCTGCAAAAATAAATGGGTAGACCGGTACAGCTCTGCAAGCAGTTAAAAGCTTGGTAGACCAGTACCTCTGCTAAATATTAAAGAATTGTCACATGACCATCAAACCACGCCCACAAAATAAGCCACGCCCACAGAACCGGTAGTAAAAAAAATTAGAACCCACCCCGCATGGGACCACTGAACCACTGAACTGCCGACCTTTCGATCGACAAGCTCAGCACCTTAGCCACTCAGCCACCGCGTCCCAAAGCGTAGAGAAGTTAAAAAGACATCATAAATTATATCTGCTCCAAGTGCTAAGTTATGACAGGGTCTCTGTATTTAAAAGGAATATTTCAGCAGTTCCTTTCTTTTCTTGTGTGCCCTTTCCAGCTTGCTCAAAATGCCATTCCGCTAAATGCATCCCAAAATATTACAATTCATCCCAGCAATCTCATTTTGGCAGAGCGCCTTACCCAAATCCAGATCGTTTCGCTTTACAGATCAGCTGAGTCAGTGTAACGATTCGCAACCCTCCTGCAAGAAAAAACAAACAAACGAACATTCTGCAAAGTTTCAAAGTAATCTAAATTTAAAGTGGCTTATTATAATCAGCCTATGCTACGGATCTACTTAAATCCACCCTGGAATGACTCAGTCCTGCTCGGAAGCGGCTTCCTCATCCGCTGAGGTGGGGATAGGAAAGAAAAAGTACAATTAATGAAAAGTGGGAGAACAAAAAAAGTGTGAGTAAGGAAGAGCACTTTTAAAGGAAGGAGCGTCAGACACGAAAAATCCGGGCTCCAAGTTCCAATTAAACTGACGTATTGCTCAGAACAGGAATCTAATCAACCAACAGCACTAAATTGGCGCTGGGTAGGATAGAATAATTCAATGGATTTGAACTATTTGTGACTATGTAGCGATTCTAGACTATTTCCTCTTTTGACTCCGCCCCCAGGGTCTTCCATTCAGGGGTGGGTTCTAAATTTTTTTACTACCGGTTCTGTGGGCGTGGCTTATTTTGTGGGCGTGGCTTGAGGGTCATGTGACAATTTTTTAGGATTTAGCAGCGGTACTGGTCTACCAGGCTTTTAACTGCTTGCAGAGCTCTACCGATCTACCCATTTATTTTTTGCAGGCACTGGTCTACTCATGTATTTTTGCAGGCACTGGTCTACCCATTTATTTTTTGCAGGCACTGGTCTACTTATGTATTTTTGCAGGCACTGGTCTACCCATTTATTTTTGCAGGAACTGATCTACTCATGTATTTTTGCAGGCAGTGATCTACTCATGTATTTTTGCAGGCGCTGGTCTACCCATTTATTTTTTGCAGGCACTGGTCTACTCATGTATTTTTGCAGGCACTGGTCTACCCATTTATTTTTGCAGGCACTGGTCTACTCATGTATTTTTGCAGGCACTGGTCTACTCATTTGTTTTCTTTAACCACTGATCAGCTGTAGGGCAGCCCTTTGAAGCCCCCCCCCCCCCGCAAGAGTTTAAACAGGTTTTTTTCCCTCTAGTCTTCAGCTGGGACTCAGGAGGCAGCAATAGATTGGGGGCAGGGCCAAATAAAAAGTAAGAATAACGCGGGGGGTGGGGGGGACGCAGTGGGTGGGGGGGGCAGAACCGGTTCGGTGACGTCATATCATCACCGCTACCGGCTCAGGAGAACCGGGCCGAACCGGGAGGAACCCACCACTGCTTCCACTCCTCCTACATCAGGGAGGGAACTTCAATAGAGATTGATGGAGAAAGAGGCTATAAACATTTTTTGCAAGGTGGGGCAGTCCCTGAAATCAGCCCTCCCCCACCACCTTGAATTCAATTCAATTATCATTTTATTCGAAAGCATGTTTGGGAAATGTGCTGCATGTGTTCTATCGCCTTACCTATGGCTGTCATCACCATGTGGCTCCTGAATCACAGTCTGAGACTGTCCAAAGTGGAGCGTTGTCAAGCTCGAAATGTGCTTATGCTGTTGCAACCATTAGTGCATCTCAACTTGCCAACGGACAAGGAGGGAGAGAAGGGCGAGAAGGAATCCAGACTTCAAGGAGGAGAGCCGTGAGGGCCAAGGACACATCAGCAGGTGTCAGCCAAAGCTAGAGAGTCTTTCTCATAACAATTCAATAACATTGAATTGAACAATGTGACCTGCTCTAATAGGGAGGGGGAATTCTATATTATAATTACGTGGGTTTGCGCGGGAATTAGGTAGAGCTGGTTTTGCCTTCAGTAGTGCCAAAATGATGTACTCAATAAAGTTTTGCACTGAGACATTGGCCGGTCTTGAGTGTGCTTCCTTTGGTTGGGATCATCAGTCAGGACGTTGACACATATATTATTCAGACCCGGAGCGGTCACTATTTCCAGTTAGCCCTACTACCTGTGGAATTTAAAAGCAAATTTAATTGGAGTTTCATATTATGTTAATAATATGTTCATAAAATGATAGCTACCTGGTCCTTCACTCCTGATACCACGAACTAGACTAGAAGTTAGAATTCAACAACAGAGATCTACAGTTTCTTCATACAAAACCAAAGTATAATATGCACATCATGACATAATTACAGGTAGTCCTCGACTTACAACAGTTCATTTAGCGACTGTTCAAAATTACGACGGCACTGAAAAAAGTGACATTACCGTTTTTCACAGTTACGACCCCATGATCATATGATTAAAATTCAGATGCTGGGCAACTGGTTCATACTTATGACCGTTGCTGTGTCCCCAAGCCCACGTGATCCCTTTTGCGACCTTCTGACCAGCAAAGGGAAAGCCAGATGCATTCAACAACCGGGTTACTAACTTAACAACTGCAGTGATTCACTTAACAACTGTGGCACTAAAGGTCGTAAATTGGGGCCAAACTCACTTAACAAATGTGTCGTTTTAACAACAGAAATTTTGGACCCAATTGGGGTTGTAAGTCGAGGACTACCTGTACAATTCAAAGCACCTTTTGCCAAGAAACCTGATTTTGATAATAAATAAAATTAGGAAGAAATCATCAAGGGGAGAGGGGGAAAAAAACCCTAAATGAATTCTTCATGATCGTGAAAAATGAAAAACTTTGAAGCAATGTACGGTTCTGTGAGTTCTCGGCTGAAATAAACAAGGATGAACTTTACTAGACCTGCTTTATGATTTTACCAACCATGAAAAGAAAACTATCAGGTGCTATCGTAAGTAACGTCACCTAGCTGTAATATATCTTCTCCCAGGGAATTTTACAGTCTGTATATCTGAAAGCTTGTTTTGTATTTTCCTTAGCAATTACTTCTTAACAGATCTTAACAGAAAAAGAACATGCATACATTCCCATTAAGCTATTCCCTTGAGGGAATAAACAGTGTTGCTCAAAACATGGAAAAAGACTGGAGCGCAAAAGAATAAGACAAGGAGATTAAGGCATGAAATATTTTGTATTTATTTATTCCAATTTTGAGGCTGCCCAATGCACCTCACTGACCTGCTCACAAAATATCTGTGTCGATCTTGCAAGGTGATCCTGTTGTGACCCAGGCCCAAGTAGGTAGTATTAGACGCAAACAGTTCCAAAACAAATAGACTTTATGAGAACAGCTGAGAATTAACCCATTCTCAGCGTAGTCCAAACTAAATCAAAACAAATTCTTCATAACACAAATTCTTCAGTCTAATCACCAACCTTGGTATAATTAGGCAAACTGCCAAAGGCTTCTCTTGGCAAAAGTTCAGAAGCAGAAGATGCAGCTGGTTTGGACCGGTTCGAGGGAACTAGTAGCGGCGATTGCGGGTGGGCCTGCCCCGCCCACCCGCCCTAGCTCCAAGTCGTGCTATTTAGGCTCGTTTTCAAGGCCAGGCGCATGCGCGGAAGGCTGAGCACATGCGTGGACAGCGCGCACGAAATGAGCGTGCACCGTGCAGCGAACTGGTGGTAACTGGATGGAATGGGATGGGATAGGATAGGATAGGACAGGACAGAACAGGACTAGTGTAAGATAAGATAAGACAGGACAGGAACAGGATAAGACAGGACAGGAACAGGACAGGAACCAGGTAAGACAAAATAAGACAAAATAAGACAGGACAGGAACAGGATAAGACAAGATAAGACAGGACAGAGACAGGACAAGAAAGGACAGGAACAGGGTAAGACAAGACAGGGCAGGACAGCAACAGGATAAGACAAGATAAGACAGGAACAGGGACAGGACAAGACAGGACAGGAACAGGGTAAGACAAGACAGGACAGGAACAGGATAAGACAAGATAGGACAGGACAGGGACAAGACAGGAACTGGATAA
Organism: Ptyas mucosa; assembly: GCA_012654045.1. NCBI lineage: Eukaryota > Metazoa > Chordata > Lepidosauria > Squamata > Colubridae > Ptyas > Ptyas mucosa. Next base: position 7,319,540 of record WNWU01000049.1, on the reverse strand, counting down.
GACAAAATAAGACAGGACAGGAACAGGATAAGACAAGATAAGACAGGACAGGGACAGGACAAGACAGGACAGGGACAGGGTAAGACAAGACAGGACAGGGACAGGGACAGGGACAGGGACAGGAACAGGATAAGACAAGATAAGACAGGGACAGGACAAGACAGGACAGGAACAGGGTAAGACAAGACAGGGCAGGACAGGAACAGAATAAGACAAGATAAGACAGGACAGGAACAGGACAAGACAGGATTATTGTCACTTTTTTCCGGTAAACACACTGGCACACATTAAAAAAAAATTAAACAAGGCTGTCAAAACTATCCTTTTCTAGTATGCCTTTGGCTTGAATTGATTGTGGCTGATTGCCCAGATTGTGGGGCTCCTACGTGACGATAGGTATGTGCGCCATCTCTGCCGGTCTCATCCATTGTTGTTTTGCTACCGTGTTGTCATCTTCCTTTTGCGTAGTGGCAAACTACTTTCCCAGATTCAAAGAGCTGTTTTTCACCGTCTCTTTGACAGCCACCTGTAACGTGTGTGATCTAGGGGTGGGTTCTAATTTTTTTTACTACCGGTTCTGTGGGCGTGGCTTATTTTGTGGGCGTGGCTTGATGGTCATGTGACAATTCTTTAGGATGTAGGAGAGGTACCGGTCTACCGGGCTTTTAACTTCTTGCAGAGCTGTACCGATCTACCCATTTATTTTTTTCAGGCACTGATCTACTCATGTATTTTTGCAGGCACTGGTCTACCCATTTATTCTACTCATGTATTTTTGCAGGCACTGGTCTACCCATTTATTTTTGCAGGCACTGATCTACTCATTTATTTTCTTTTAACACTGATCAGCTGTAGGGTGACCCTTTGAAGCCCCGCGGCAAGAGTTTAAACAGTTTTTTTCCCTCTAGCCATCATCTGGGACTCAGGAGGCAGCAATAGATTAGGGGTGGGGCCAAATAAAAGGTAAGAATAATGTGGGGGGTGGGTGGGGGTGGGCAGAACTGGTTCGGTGACGTCTTATCGTCACCACTACCGGCTCTGGAGAACTGGGCCGAACTGGGAGGAACCTGCCACTGGCATGATCCCTCCCTCACGTTCGGAGTTATTAAGCGGACTAAGAGACCGTTGGAAAGGCTACGCTACCTGCTCGCAAATGTGTTTTCTGAGGGAATCAGTAGCGAAGAGCCATCTATTTTGATTACCGCCACAATGACACCAGAGAATTGGGCGAATGAACAATGCCAATGACTGATTCGAAAAGGTATTTCTAAAAGGCTTGGCCATCTCATTAATATGAATAGGATCTGGTGCGGCTGCAATCAGGGTGTGATGCGTGAGTCACCTAGCCACACAATAGGCTTTGAAGCTCTCGAACAGGGTATTCTGTATGCCGGTAACGCCACCAACACAGCCGGCTGCAGGTGTGCGGTGCTTTTGATTAGCTGATTGGTGAAGACGAGGGTCACGCCAAGATAAATTTGATTGTATAAAACACAACAGAATTAGGAAGCCCAGAGTTTTGTCTGCTTCATGTTGCAGGGAAGCTTCCCCCACCCCCTTTCTCTATATATAATACTGGAGTACCTTTTAAAATTAGTAAAATAATTGTAATTAAAATAATTTTATTAGTAAAATAACACCAGCAAAAAATTGCTTGTATCTTTACGATTTATATTGTTTTATTTAGTTTCCTAGTACGGTTTATGTTGGTTGCTTAGTTAGTATCCTATGACTGTCGCTAAGTGTGGTATCTTATGATTTATAATGAATGTATTTTTATGATGACTATGATCATGATTTATCACTTATAGCTTTTATGTACAATGAGAGCTTATGCACCGAAGACACATTCCTTCTGTGTTCAATCACACTTGGCCAATAAAGAATTTGATTTGATTTGATTTGATTCGGTTATTCTATTCTATTCTATTCTATTCTATTCTATTCTATTCTATTCTA
>WNWU01000049.1:7303124-7317571 GCA_012654045.1 Ptyas mucosa | reverse complement strand
TCTATTCTATTCTATTCTATTCTATTCTATTCTATTCTATTCTATTCCATTCCATTCCATTCCATTCCTATTCCTATTCCTATTCCTATTCCTATTCCTATTCCTATTCCTATTCCTATTCCTATTCCTATTCCACTCTATTCTATTTGATAAGTTAGTAGCTCTGTTGTCAGTGTCTTCGTCAAGGGAACCCTTTTCTGTGTTACAATTATTACCCACAATAATTGTGTAAACTTTTCATCCATCACAGGATCGTCTTGTTCCCCACCCATTCGTTTACTTACTCCCTCGATTCAAGCACAGGTTGCCTGTTAGCTTGCGATTATGGTTGCACGGCGGCTAGCAAATCCTTTTACCTGCTTACATAATTGTTCTTTTTAGCAATAAGCCTGCCCTTCCCGGTAATGGCTCCATGATCCTCGGGACTAATTGCTCTCGATATCTTTGAATTGCCATTGCCATCTGCTCATCCAATTAGCAAAACGAATCCCGAGCATTTAAAACTAGTTTGCGGTAATACCGTATCGCCAATTGTTCGTTCTCCACTGGCAAATGTGTGCCCGAGCTTCCCGCTCGCTACTGTTTAAGCATTGAACCGTTCAGGCAAGAAAATGGGTGCTTTCGAACCTGTCCAACCTTGTCTTATTTTCTATATTGTATGCAAATAAAATATAGATAAACGCTGCCAAATACATCACTGGTTACTCTTAAGGATCTTTTTTTTTTAATTTGATTTATATGCCGCCCTTCTTTGGAGACTCAGGGCGGCTTACAGTGCGTTAAGCAATAGCCTTCATACTTTTGTATATTTATACAAAGTCCGCTTATTGCCCCCACAATCTGAGTCCTCATTTCACCTACCTTAGAAAGGATGGAAGGCTGAGTCAACCTTGAGATTAGAACTTGCAGTAATTGCAGGCAGCTGAATGTTAATCAGTGCCTTAGTTTACTGTGCCACAGGTCCGTTAATGTATTATAATAGAATAACAGAGTTGAAAGGGAATCTTGGAGGTCTTCTAGTCCAATCCCCTGCTCAGGCAGGAAGCCTTATATCCGTGATGGCGAACCTATGGCACACGTGCCAAAGGTGGCACACAGGGCCATATCTGTGGGCACACAAGCGTTGCCCTGGCTCAGCTCTAGCGCACATGCGCTCGCCGGCCAGCTAATTTTCGGGCCCACCGGAATTTGTGGGCCCACCGGAAGTCAGGAAACAGGCCATTTCCAGCCTCTGGAGGGCCTCTGGGTGGTGGGGAAGGCCGTTTTCGCCCTCCCCAGGCTCCAAGAAAGCCTCTGGAACCTGGGGAGCGGGGAAAATTGGCCTATTGGGCCCACCGGTAACCTTTTTGTGGTTGCGTGCCAAAAGTGGGGGGAGCACGGGGGGGGGTCGCACGTGCACGCGGGGGGGTGGGGGGGGGGCATTGAATTATGGGTGTGGGCACGCACAAGCGAGCCCCGCCACGCTCCCTCCCGCTTTTGGCACACGACCGCAAAAAGGTTACCGGTGGGCCCGTTTTTTCCCCTCCCCAGGTTCCAGAGGCTTTCTTGGAGGCCCTCCAGAGGCCGGAAATGGCCCATTTTCTGACTTCTGGTGGGCCGGAAGGATTAGCCATCACTGTTCTATACCATTTCAGACAAATGGTTGCTCAATCTCTTCTTCAAAACTTCCAGTGTTGGAGCATTCGCAACTTCTGGAGGCAAGTTGTTCCACTGATGAATTGTTCTAACAGTCAGGAAATTTCTCCTAAGTTGCTTCTGTCCTTGATCAGTTTCCACCCATTGCTTCTTGTCCTGCCCTCAAGTACTTTGGAGAATAGCTTGACTCAGTGGTGGGATTCAAATAATTTAACAACCGGTTCTCTGCCCTAATGATTTCTTCCAACAACCAGTTCACCAAACTGCTCAGAAAGTTAACAACCGGTTCTCCCGAAGTGGTGCGAACCGGCTGAATCCCACCACTGGCTTGACTCCCTCTTCTTTGTGGCAGCCCCTGAGATATTGGAAGACTGCTATCACGTCTCCCCTAGTCCTTTCTTTCATTAAACTACGCACACTCAGTTCCTGCAACCGTTCTTCCTATGTTTTAGCCTCCAGACCCCTAAAACATAAGAAGAAACACGTTTAATCTATGCAGACCCTGGGATAACCCAAACCAACACCATGCACATATTCCTTGACCTACGATCACAACTGAGCCCCAAATTTCTATCGTTGAGATATTTTTTTTAAAGGGAGTTTTGCTGCATTTTACCACCTTCCTTGCCACAGTTGTTAAGCGAGTCACTGTAATTGTTCAGTTAGTCACACGGTTGCTAAGTGAATCTGGGAACCTCATTGACTTTGCTTATCAGAAGGTCCCAAAAGGGGATCCCATGACCTCAGGACACTGCAACCGTCATAAATACGAGTCAGACGCCAGATCTCTGAGTTTTGATCACGTGACTGTAAATATATATGTGTGTATTCTGCCACATTTATATACCCTGTTTCCCTGAAAATAAGATGTCCCCTGATAATAATCCCAATTGGGCTTTTGAACTCATGGCAATAAGGCCAAGCACTTATTTCAGGGTTCAAAAAAATATAAGTCAGGGTCTTATTTTCGGGGAAACACGATATTTAGCAAAATATTTTCAGAGGAAGGCACAGTAAACTCAATACATGGAGCAGATATGCTGATTATTTTTTCCACTTCAAAGTAAATTCTCCAGAGAATGATCATCATACTCCAGTTCTGATATTGCTATCTTATATGCAGGCAAAATATTAATTAGGGATACGGACGAAAGTTCTATTTGATTTTTAATCAAGGCAAAAATGCTTCTTTCTAGCTGGAATAGTTTTTCTCCCAACGAACAATATTATTTTAATTTGCATCCATGACACTTTGAAAAACCTGAGGCTCATAAGACCCTTTGAAACGCCGAAAAATGTAAAGATTACAACTTGAAATTCCAGAAAATATTCAGTTTGATTCGATCTGGGTCTGTCGTTTAGATTTGAGGTATCCAGGCCAAATCCCATTCGCAGCCATCCTGAATGCAGCCCTCATCCTTGTCGTCAGAATTTTATCTGTGACTGTGTATTTTATTTATTTATTCAGTTTCTATATTTGAGTGGCGCAGTGGCCCACAGGGGAAGATGCTTGCCTCACACTCAGTAGGGCAAGAGTTCAATCCTTGACAGTGGCAGATGTTTCTCTCTCAGGGCTGTGAACCAAGAGTAAATATTTGCTGTGAACTCCCTATAGGCATCAGGAAGGGCATCCAGCCAGTAAATGCTCAGATCCATTCAGTCGTCCCGACTCCACCCCGATGTAACAATACATATAACAAACCAATACGAACATTTTAAAAACCAATACTTTTTAAAAAATAAAATATCCACAATAAATATCCACAGCAACCAAGATGCAGGTAGTCCTCAACTTATGACCGCAATTGAGCCCAAATTTTCCATTGCTAAGGAAGAGTGAGTTTTGCCCCATTTCACAACATTACTGGCATAGTTGATAAGTGAATCAATGCAGTTCAGGGGTGGGGCTGCTGGGGGTTCGAGAGAACCTCTAGCTAAGATTCTATGCAGTTCGGAGGACCCCCAAATCCCACTCCTGGCTGGCCCCGCCTACCCCGCCCCTCCCAGGAGTCCCCACACGGCCCGTTTTGGATGCCAGTAAGTGCAGTGCATGTGCGGAGGCATGGGGAGGGCGAAAAACGGGCCTACCAGAAGTTTGGGAAGGCCCCTCAGAGCCTGGGGAGGCCATTTTCACCCTCCCAGAGGTTCAAGGAAAAGCCTCCGGAGCCTGGGGAGGGTAAAAATGCCCCCCTTCGCCGTGGTGCAGGAGGCCGATTAGGCCACGTCCATCATGGCCACGCCCACCCAGCAATCGGGCAGAGAACCCCTTCCTACATTTTTTGAAGCCCACCCCTGCTGCAGTTGTTAAGTTAGTAACCTGGTTGTTAAGTGAATCTGGCTTCCCCATTGACTTTGCTTTTTTAGAAAGTCTCAAAAGGGGATCACATGGGCCACCGGGACACTGCCACCGTCATAAATATGAGTCAGTTGTCAAGCGTCTGAATTTTGATTACGTGACCAAGGGGATCCTGCAACAGTGTGAAAAATGGTCACAAGTCAACTTTTTCGAGTGCTGTTGTCCCTTTGAGCGGTCACTAAACGAACTGGTTTAGGACTACCTGTAAAACCTAAAAAGGTATGGAATTATGGTGTTTCTTTTTTTTATTTTAAATCCAGCTGGGATGAATGCTGCGTGATGAGCTTTATAAAATGGGAACGTTCGATCCACTTTTCTCAACGGCTTGAGAAAACTTCAATTTGCAAAATTAATATCTTGCAAGGATGATTGACCTTGCCGGAATAATATATTCCGCGCTGTGTAAACCTGTTGGAAATAAGGTGGTGAAATAAACGTAAGAAGGCCTCCTAACATGTAAATCAACACGATCGTTAAATTTGCCGTAAACTCTTTTTTTTTTTTTTACCCCAAATACTCCATGGAATTCTAGACCATCTGTTCGAATCTTCTTTCATTTGCATCAAAATGAGATAACTCTAGATAGACGGCTTATTGCAGGCTGTGAAAAGAAGACAAAACCAGCAAGAAACGGATTATCCATCACACCATCCGTCTGAAAACAGTTGGTGAAGCAACCAAAACATTTGTATGATCTTACAGTGGGGGGTTAGTTCAAATGTGTCTGTTGAGAAACTTGCTTAAAACGATGTCTATTCAACTATTCTTGCTAAGAGAAACAAAGATGTCGGAACATCACTTAAAACCACAATTCTCATCCTTTTAGAGCTTGTTATTATGACCCAGTCTTAATCTATAGAGTAATTTATTTGTTATCCATTTTACTATATCATAATCCACAGAGAACCAGTTTGGTCTGGTGATTAAGGCACCAGGCTACAAACAAGGCGACTGTGAGTTCTAATCTCGCCTTAGCCATAAAAGCCAATTGGGTAACTTTGGACCAATCATCAGGAGCCTGGGAGTTCTAGTCCCGCCTTAGCCATAAAAGCCAATTGGGTGACTTTGGGCCAGTCATCAGGAGACTAGGAGTTCTAATCCCGCCTCAGCCATAAAAACCAATTGGGTGATTTTGGGCCAATCATAAGGAGTCTGTGAGTTCTAATCCCTACTTAGCCATAAAAGCCAATTGGGTGACTTTGGGCCAATCATCAGGAGACTGGGAGTTCTAATCCTGCCTTAGCCACAAAAGCCAATTGGGTGACTTTGGGCTAATCATCAGGAGACTGGGAGTTCTAATCCCGCCTTAGCCACAAAACCCAATTGGATGATTTTGGGCCAATCATAAGAAGACTGGGAGTTCTAAAGTCTTAGCCATAAAAGCCAGCTGGGTGACTTTAAGCCAATCATCAGGAGCCTGTGAGTTCTAATCCCGCCTTAGCCATAAAAGCGAGTTGGGTGACTTTGGGCCAATCATCAGGAGCCTGTGAGTTCTAATCCCGCCTCAGCCCATAAAAGCCATTGGGTGACCTTGAACCAGTCATTCTCTCTCAACCCAACTCACCTCACAGGGGTGTTGTTGTTGTGGGGAAAATAGGAAGAAGAACGTGTGTTGGATATATTCGCCGCCTTGAGTTATTTCTAAAAAATAATACAGATGGGATACAAATAATTAAAGAGTCAAATTAAATAAGATACCAACCGCTAATGAAATTGGATTAATAATGGGGATTTCTGCCCTACTTTTATAATATAGCAGATATCATCTGCGCATAGTAAAATATTACTCTCCCTACTGTAATTGTATTAATGTTTTCAGAATACCTAGCTGTATAGATAAGGGCATGTATAGTTAATCAAAATGAAAACCGATAATAGGATATTTTAGCAAGTACTGCATATCAACGTAAACTGAACCAAGGAGAGAAGGACCATTCATAATCATCCACGGTTTAAGAGGTGTGGGAAAACCCAAAGTAGGTCAAAGCTACCGCAGGAAACTCCCAAAAACAATATCAGAAGCTTTTTAGGCTCTTAATAAATAAAAACAGGGTGGATCCTTACCTACTTTGAACTGAAGGAGGAGAAGACATTTGAAAGCCTTATATCGTTCAACGTTTGACAACTCTGTAAAATCCAACCTCAGTGGGCTACGCTATAATTGGAAGAATGCATCACTACATGTGCGCCCTACTCAGGGGTGGGTTCTAATTTTTTTCACTACCGATTCTGTGGGCGTGGCTTATTTTGTGGGTGTGGCTTGGTGGAGGGGGGTAATGTGACTGGGTGGGTGTGGGTGTTTTTGTTTTAAAAACTTTTAAAAGCATTTTTTCTACTACCTTAAGAGGTTGCAGGAAAAAAAATGCTTTTAAAAGCCTCTGACGATCAGGCAAGTCAGCTGGGATCGCCAGAGGCTTTTAAAGGCATTTTTTCCCCCCCTACAACCTCTTCGGCCAAAGAGGTTGCAGAAAAAAATGCTTTTAGATGCCTCTGACGATCCCTGCTGAGCCACGCAATCATCAGAGGCTTTTTTTTTTTTTACTTTGAAAAGCATTTTATTGGCCGAAGAGGTTGTATAAAAAATGCTTTTAAAAGTAAAAAATAAAATTCTCTGATGAGGTGGACAGGGTAAGCGAGCGGCGACCGGGCTGGGGACCGGTTTGGGGGCGTGGCCAGCCAATGTTATTACCGGTTCTCCAAACTACTACAAATTTTTACTACCGGTTCTTGCGAACCGGGAGCAACCCACCATTGGCTCTACTAATTGCCCTTATCCTAAGCGCTTTTTCATTTTTCATTCTTGATTTTAGAAAGAGCCGGTATAAGACATACTCCACTCAGTATCAAGGATGCAGCTGTAGAGGTGGCCAAGAGTATTAAATATTTGGGGGTGCAAATCAGTGGTGGGTTGCTACCAGTTCTTCCCGGTTCGTGCGAACCGGTAGTGGAAATTTTGAGTAGTTTGGAGAACCGGTAAATACCACCTCTGCCTGGCCCCGCTTCCAATCTATTCGCTGCCTCCCGAGTCCCAGCTGATTGGCTAGAAGGAAAAAAAATCAGGGCTCACTTGACAAAGAAGAGAAGAAAAAAAAACAAGACACTGTGGCTTTAAATTGAGAAGCCAAGAAGCCTCCCAACTGATTGGCTAGAACCGATCTGCTCCTTGTAAACGGTGGTGGTAGATTGGCAATTGAGGCCAAGCTGCCTGAAAGCGGTTTCCGATGGTCTCGGTGGTGGCAGAGCAGCAAAAAACTGTTTAAATTCTTGCCGCAGCCCTTCAAAGGGCTGCCCTACAGCTGATCAGCGGTAAAAGGCAGTGTGGTGGTAGATCAGTGCACTCCAAAAACAAATGGGTAGACCAGTACGGCTCTGCAAGCAGTTAAAAGCCTGGTAGACCAGTATCTCTGCCAAATCCTAAAGAATTGTTTGTCACATGACCATCAAACCACACCCACAAAATAAGCCATGCCCACAGAACCGGTAGTAAAAAAATTTAGAACCCACCCCTGGTGCAGATAACGAACAATTGGAATTGGTCTCTGCACACGTCATCCTTAGTGAAACCAGCGTCTGCATTTCCTGCATCGGATGAGGAGAGCACATCTGTCTCCTCCTGTCCTGGCCACTTTTTACAGAGGCACGATTGAGAGTGTTTTAACTAACTGCATCCCTGTTTGGTTTGGTGGCAGCAGTGCCTCAGATAGAAAGTCCCTACAGAGAGTGGTGAGGACAGCGGAGATTATAGGAAGCTCACTTCACGTTATCCAGGATACTGCTTACAAGCGCTATGTGCTTAGAACTCGAAGCATTGTTAGGGACCCCACACACCCGCTTTGTGGTCTGTTTCTGTTGCTCCCCTCTGGGAGGGAGGTTTCGAAGTATCTATAGCAGGACTATCAGATTCTGGAACAGCTTTGCTCCTTATGCCATCTGTCTTGTAAACTCACAGGATTCTTCCCCCCCCCACCTGCTCCTGGATCTCCTGTAATGTTTGTTTGATGACCAGCTCCAGGTGCCAGAACATAGAACAATGACTTAAGACTACATAGAGTTGGAAGGGACCTTGGAGGTCTTCAAGTCCAACGTCCTGCTCTATACCATTTCAGATAAATGGTTGTCCAATCTCTTTTTGAAAGCCTCCAGTGATGGAGCACCAGAGGTGGTATTCAGCAGGTTCTGACCAGTTCTGGAGAACCGGTAGCAGAAATTTTGAGTAGTTCAGAGAACCGGTAAATACCATTTCTGACTGGCCCCGCCCCCATCTATTCTCTGCCTCCTGAGTCCCAGCTGATTGGGAGAGAATGGGGATTTTACAGTAATCTTCCCCTGGAGTGGGGAGGGAATGGAGATTTTACAGTATCCTTCCCCTGCCACGCCCCCACCAAGCCATGCCACGCCCACCAAGCCACACCCACAGAACCGGTAGTAAAATCCCACCAATGTGAAGCACCCACAACTTCTGAAGGCAAGCTGTTCCACTGATTGATTGCTCTCACCATTAGAAGATATCGATCAACGTACAATGAGTTGCACAATGCAGTATAACAGAATAATTTACTTCACTGTGTAATTTATTTATAATTTATGTATCAAAGTTGACGTTCAACTACGCGTTGAAATGTACGGCTACAAAAATAAGGTTCAAACAGCCGTTGCATGCCGATAGGCTTTCCACTTCTCTAATCAATAATAGTTCGCTAATTGGCCAAGTTGGCTGAAGTATTGATTTGCTCTGAACAAGATGTTCCTTACATTTGAAATAATATATATATATATCTTAGGAAATGAAAGCCTTGCTGTTATCTAATCCGGAAAAAAAAAAAGGAAAGAGAAGAAGGACGTTTCCTTTTGCCTCTGAAACTTGTCTCTGAAATACTGGCTTGGAATATTTATATTTGATAAATTTAATGCTTTTTTTAAATGCTGTACGCTGCCCAGAGTCACTCTGAAATGAGGTGGATGGCAAATAAATTTAATAAATAATAATAAGTACTTTTATTAAAACTCAGATAGGGTAGGGCATCGGTTGGGCATCATACAAGGTTTATTTCTTATACCCTAAGACCATGATGGCGAACCGATGGCATGCGTGCCACAGCTAGCAACAGAGCCCTCTCTACGGGTACCCGAGCCATCACCCAGGCTCCCACCAGCCAGCTGATTTTTGGGATGTGCAGGGGGTGGGGCACATATAAGAGATGCGTGCGCATGCATGGGGGGGTCACACACACATTTGTGGGGGGCAGGGAGAGCGCGAGCAGGAGCGGCACACACATTCCGAAGTGTGGAAACGGGGCCGTTTCTGGTCTCCGGTGGCTCGAGAAAAGCCCCCAGAACCTGGGGAGGGCAAAAAATGGGCCTCCCAGAAGTTCCGGAAGTCCAGAAACGGGCCTGTTTCTGGCCTCCAGAGGGCCTCTGGAGCTCAGGGGAGGCCATTTTTGTCCTCCCGGAGGCTCAAGAAAAGACTCCGGAGCCCGGGGAGGGTGAAAACACCCTCCCCCCTGCCCCACTGTGGTGCAGGTTGCTAAAATTTTTGAATCCCATCCCATTTTTGAATCGTGGGGGGTTGAATGCACATGCCTGGGGGCGTGCACGCATGTGTGGGGGCACACACATTGGATTATGGGTGCTGGCACACATGCACGCTGTTGTGTACTCTTTTGGCACCTGAAGAGAAAAAGGTTAGCCATCACTGCCCTAAGATGTGGTTTTCAAACAAAACCCTCTCCTAAGGAACGTAATTACATGTTTTGATTCTAAAATCTTGTCCTTTTACAATTCCACTTTATTTCTTCCTCCAGATTAAGGTTTTGTGCCTTGTTTTGTTTTGTTTTTTTACACCAACCTCCATTACTGACAACAATATTTATCATTAAAGTCGTAACGTCTTGTAAAATCCCTCGCCTTCCTAATCTTGACAGATTGATCCAAGTAAAAGGGCTCGAACTCTACCGTTTCTCTTGCTGCCCTTAATGTGGTTGGTATTATTAATCCCATAAATCAGGATATGCTAATATAATTAGGATGTTTTACTGTCAGTATAAACACAACTTTAGCTGGTTGGCAAGGCTTGATGGCATTTTAATGCCACTCTTGGAAAACATACTTTATATTCATTTTGACGGAGCGTTTCGAGAACGTAACTTTCGGTTCATGGATGCATTTCCACACTGATTTATCAGAAGCGCGATATACATTACGCTTTTTACATAAAGAACAACAACTGTAGTTTGATTAACGACTCATGTGGGAATTACTGAAGAGAGAAATACATTGCATGCCTCTTACATTGTTATAAACAATAAGACAAGGCATATTATCCATGCCTCGTTCCCCCTCCCAACATATAAATCCCCCAAATCACTTGTGTCCCTGTTTAAATTTACGAAAATAAGAAACTACAATGTGCCGCAGAGTGAGTGTAACATGTACTTTTGCCCGCGCTTAAGAAACATTTCCAGAGAACCTATTATCATCTGTGGTGGACATGTATGAAAGCAAGAAAATATTGGACGAAAATACACACACATGGCTAGAAAAGATGATTAAGCGGCATATAGATTTAAAGCAGGAAATATTTTTATTAGGTATAATACCAGAAAATTATGATAAAGAGACTATATACTTAATGCTCAGGGACTCAGTTGCTAAGATGCCGAGCTTGTCGACAGAAAGGTCAGCGGTTCAGCGGTTCGAATCCCGAGTGCCGCGTAACGGGGTGAGCTCCCGTGACTTGTCCCAGCTTCTGCCAACCTAGCAGTTCGAAAGCAGGTAAAAAATGCAAGTAGAAAAATAGGGACCACCTTTGGTGGGCAGGTAACAGCATTTTATGCGCCTTTGGCATTGAGTCATGCCAGCCGCATGACCACAGAGACGTCTTTGGACAGCGCTGGCTCTTCAGCTTTAAAACGGAGATCAGCACCGCCCCCTAGAATCGGGAACGACTAGCACATATGTGTGAGGGGAATCTTTACCTTTACCTTTTATACTTAATGCTACATGCATTGACAGCAACGAGAATTGTATCTGCACAATATTGGAAAAAATGAGAAAACCCCACCAGATGAAAATATAAATCGGAAAATACTGGATTGTGCAGAGATGGATAGATGGACAATGAAAATAAAAGATAAAGGAGATATAGAGTACTATTCAACGTGGAATAGGTTTTATCAATGGTTAGCGATATGAGGTAGAAATTAGATAAAGAAAGATCATTGTTATGTGTAAGTAAAACATGAATGTTGTCTATAATTATAAGTATGCTAGTATAATTAATAGGATCATAAATAAGCTAATATAATTATAAATACGGTTATAATGATTACGTGTATTACCATTAATACTATCAGTATATTTGTTCTTTTTTCTTTTTTCTTTTTTCTTTTCTCTTTTGTAAAATGAAATGCCCAGATAATACACTGTATTCAAAATATTTATTATATCATTAAAAAACTTGACTTAAAAAAAAAGAAAGATTTCCAGAGCCAGAATAGAATATTGCACAGAATTCTGTTTAGGATCTACTCCTGTTCTGCAGGGCACCAACCAGGCCTGCTAGTCCATTATGGATCCACTTCAATAAATAAATAAATAAAATAAAATAAAACTATTAGTAAATAAAACTATTTACTGAGTCTGCACTACTATTAATCTTCTCATCGTTCCCACCACCCATCTCCTTCCACTTATGACTGTATGACTGTAATTTTGTTGCTAGTATCCTTACTATTTATATTGATATTGTTTCCTGATCGCTTATTTGTACCCTATGACTATCATTAGGTGTTGTACCTTATGATTCTTGATGAACGTATCTCTTCTTTTATGTACACTGAGAGCGTATGCACCAAGACAAATTCCTTGTGTGTCCAATCACACTTGGCCAATAAAAAAATTCTATTCTATTCTATTCTATTCTATTCTATTCTATTCTATTCTATTCTAAATATATTCAGTTTCTATCCTATAGCAGAGCTGATAGTCTTCTCGTTTTCAGAGACGGATGTGTCCAGGTGAAAAGGACCAAGACCGTACATTAAATTGCAGTTCAAAGATTTACTCTTCAAGCCATTACGCAAGAATCCGGTTGACTAAAGTTCAGTGTTTAATTGGTGCCAGATAAGGGTCAACAGAATTCAAGAGCAGTTGGACTTGGACCGTTTGTGACCACGTAATGATTCTAAGCTGATGACACACTTAACTCCATCCCCCAGCTCTGCCTGCTCTTGTATAGCATGTCCATTATTATTATGAGCCCTGTCTGGTGGCGCAGTGGTTAGAATGCAGCATTGCAGGCTCATTCTGCCCACGGTCTGGAGTTTGATCCTGATGGGGCTCAAGGTTGATTCAGCCTTCCGTTCTTCCAAGGTCAGTAAAATGAGGACCCGGATTGTTAGGGGCAATATGCTGATGTCATAAAACGCCTAGAGAGTGCTGTAAAGCACTATGGTGCAGTATATGAGTCTAAGTGCTATTGCTATAAATCTGAGTACAAAACAATTGTGGGTTGCTCCCGCTTCAGACCTGTTCTGCCCCAGCTACGGACCCCAAAGAACGCAGCACACACAAACTCTATACAAAGCTTATTTTACTCAAATAACTTAGTCTTTATCGTTCAAAGGCTGTTAATGAACTGTCTTAACAGCCTACCAGAATTCTAAGATAAGGTAATCACAGTCTTACTAGAATCGGCAGAAAGCCCAGAAGCAATTTTACAGACACGAAGGAGAGTGAACTAAAGTTGTTCTCTACAGCTTGTTGCAAGCGGCGTTCCTTCTTAAATAGGCTTAAGGGAGTTGCCAATTAGCACCAAGCCTTACTCTCAAGGAGACCTCCTCCTGAGGAGCCACTCCTGCCTTTTGGCAACTCTGCGTGCCCGTGCATTGAGAAGAGGCTCCTCCCCTTCGTCCTCTTCACTTAAAGGAGCCTCTGGAGGTTCTGAAGGCCCTGGCTGAATCCCCACCTCTGGCACCACATCTTCTCCAGCCTCCTCACTGTCCGACTCGAGCGCCAGCTGCACAGACTGCTGATGCAGCACCACACCAGCCTCCTCGTTGTCGGAATCAGCTACAATCCGCACAGGCCGCTGACGGGCCACAACAGGACCGGTTCGCAAGAACCGGCAGGAGGCCCTGCCCACTGGCCCAGATGTCATCATTGGCGATCTGCGCATGTGCAGAAGTTTCTGTGCACGCTCGTGCACACACGCAATCCCGTTGCGAACCTGTAGTAAAGGTAAGTGGAACCCATCCCGGTACAAAACTATTTGTGGTACCTTTGATACCTCAGGTTGCCATCTGAAAACTCCTCTTCCGGAAGCTCCTGGAAGAAAGATAAACATGGAACTCAAGAATACCGAATTTCTTAAATTACATTTATATATCAAAGCCTTTATACGTTATATTGGTTTTTTTCCTAAATGTATTATTTTTCCCCCCCCAGTATATGGTTCTGGAGAACGTCCTGATCCACTGAGTGGTTTTTCTCATTTGGGGAGGATTTAAGACAGAATCCTGACAATTCCTACGAAAAGAAGAGCAATATAATATTCTCATTACAGTCGGCACAGACCCAATCCACCTCACGAAGAACAAGAAGGGTGAAATGCCAAGTCCAAGAAAGACTTGAACGAAAAGAGAAAAGGGAAAAGAAGGACTAGGGGTGACATGGTAGCACTATTCCAGTATTTGAGGGGCTGCCACAAAAAGGAGGGGGTCAATTTATTTTCCAAAGCACCTGAAGGCAGGACAAGAAGCAACGGATGGAAACTAATCATGGAGAGAAGCAACCTGGAATTGAGGAGAAACTTCCTAACAATGAGGACCAGTGGAACAGCTTGCCACCAGACGTTGTAGGTGCTCCATCATCACTGGACGTTTTTTAAGAAGAGACTGGACAGCCACTTGTCTCAAATTGTATACAGCAGTGGTCCCCAACCTTTATGGCTTTGTGGCCTGGTGAGGGGAGGAGGGAGAGGGGAACTGGCCCGTAGAAGCGGGGCGCTGTTTCGTGCAGGTGTGCATACGCCGGCCCTGCTTGAGCAAGGGATTAGACTAGAAGACCTCCGAGGTTCCCTTCCCAACTCTATTCTGATTCTGAAGTTATGCTCTGCGTAAGACTCCTTACTCACTTCCTCACCGTTCAGGAAGGTGTCTGAAATAATTTGCTGTCTCCAAGTTGTCAACGCTGGAAGTCATAATTTCCGCAAGAAGCTGTCAATCCACTACACAAAGAACATCTATAAATGCTGGGGCTGACTGGCAGGGAAAGCCTTTGGAAGAGGATCAGTTCAGCCTCTGAGACAGTTTGAGATGCCTAGCTGTGCTTAAAAAAAAATACTGTACCAATTCGTTGCATTCCAACCAAATAATCCTTGCATGGATATTGCAGGAATTCATCCAGCTGCATTCTTCTTCTTCTTCTTCTTCTTCTTCTTCTTCTTCTTCTTCTTCTT
>WNWU01000049.1:7284721-7298429 GCA_012654045.1 Ptyas mucosa | reverse complement strand
GGGAATGGAGATTTTACAGTATCCTTCCCCTGGAGTGGGGAGGGAATGGAGATTTTACAGTATCCTTTCCCTGGAGTGGGGAGGGAATGGAGATTTTACAGTATCCTTCCCCTGGAGTGGGGTGGGAATGGAGAGTTTACTGTATCCTTCCCCTGGAGTGGGGAGGAAATGGAGATTTTACAGTATCATTCCCCTGGAGTGGGGAGGAAATGGAGATTTTACAGTATCATTCCCCTGGAGTGGGTGGGAATGGAGATTTTACAGTATCTTTTCCCTGGAGTGGGGAGGGAATGGAGATTTTACAGTATCCTTCCCCTGCCACGCCCACCAAGCCACACCCACAGAACCGGTAGTAAAAAAATTTGAAACCCGCCACGGGATAAAAAGGATGTGGTTAGCAAGTACGATAAAATAATAGATGTAACACCTGAGCTATCTGCACGAAAAATAAAAACGGGACACGGCTCAGGTGTCAGAATCCTCACGGCTGCTTTGTGAAGGGAAGCAACTAGTTATTCCACTTTTTTTCATGCTCTCTGTACTAAAAAAAACAAACACAAAACATGGAATGTGCAAATCTTGGCACATTTTAATTGGGCTGCCACTAGATCCTACCTGAGCCAAGAACTAGGTACCTTGTTAACATCAGGAAGGTTTCCAATAGTGACACGAAGCGGAAAAGGGAAACTGCTTCTAGAAGTAGGCAATTAGGGAGAACAAGCGTCTTCGGTTTTATGTTACGCAACTTTTCAAGTTGGGAAAAATATATATATATATATATATTTTCGTAAGAGCCGATGAGAGGATTTGAACTTAAGCGATCGGCCATTTTTGAAGGGCGAAAGGCCTTCGGAAATATTATTTTAGAATCCGATGTTTTCAAACAATGTTTTTTAAATAGTCGTTTTGTTCAAAATTTAATAGAAACGGAGGGGGGAAAAAATAGAAGGGGCCGGGGAAAAGAAATGGTCTAAATTCAAAGCCTCTTGAATCCTTTTGACTCTTATTCTAGCGCCATTTTTTTTTTCCTGTTACAGGCAGGAGCAATAAATCAGCTTAACTGGGATTTATCG
Source organism: Ptyas mucosa (assembly GCA_012654045.1). Lineage (NCBI taxonomy): Eukaryota > Metazoa > Chordata > Lepidosauria > Squamata > Colubridae > Ptyas > Ptyas mucosa. The sequence continues at coordinate 7,297,356 of WNWU01000049.1, read as the reverse complement.
TGTAGTTCTGGTCCTTCACACCTGACAATTGCCACTAAAATTCTCACTGTCTTTTGCGTTGCCTTTTTAATTACCTATTAAACGTATTTTAAAATTTTACCCAAGTGACTTTTTTGTTGTTGTTGTGACTTATATTTTCTTCCCATTGGAAGATGCTGTCAGGGTTCCGACAGATGCCCTAATTAAACCATGAGCCTCGAGCCAAGTTTCCAAAGAAATCCAGTTATTTATTAGGAGCAACATGTCAGCATGTACCCAAGTGAAGTCAGCTCTGCCCCACGTAATTTACGACCCAACTATGACCCTGTTTCCCCCCCCCTCCTCCCAGGGTGTGTCATAAATCACATTCTCCAACGGAGCATTTTCACGGGCTGTAGAAAACATGCCTCTCCGGCTGGCTCTGATAACTTGGGAGACAGTCTCAAGAAAGGTTTGCGTGGAATATGCTTCTGGTGATGGCTGCTATGCTGCTCTTTGTCAGTCCCCCCTCCCCTCTCCTGCCTATGGCAACTCGAGAGCAGGCCAGGAATGCTTGACGAGTTGACAGATGCATTTCCTGCTTCTGGAAGTAGGTTATTATTTTTGTTGTTGTTGTTTATAAACTGAAAAAAAAAATTCCAGGGAAACTTGCTTTCAATTAACTGAACTTAAGCTGGAGGTGACAATTGAGTCAAACTTCCCACCGTTATTTTTTCTAAAAATACCTTTGGACATTGAAGTAGGATCACACCAACACTGAAATCATAGTAATTACGAAAGCATATGACACTGACTCCATAAATAATAATTCTGCCCTCTTTTTGGGGAGTGCAATAGAATCAACATACAAAAGCAATAAGGTAGTCCTTGACTTATGACCACGGCCGAGCCCGAAATGCACGTTGTTAAGTGAGGCATTTGTCAAGCGAGTTTTGTCCCGTTTTACGACTTCTCTTGCCACAGTGGTTAAGTGAATCACTGCAGTTGTTCAATTAGTAACATGGTTGTTAAGTGAATCTCGCTTCCCCATTGACTTTACTTGTCGGCAGGTCGCAAAAGGGGATAACGCGGCCCCGGGACACTGCAACCGTCATAAATGTGAGTCAGTTGCCAAGCGTCTGAATTGTGATTACATGACCGTGGGGAGGCTGCAATGGTCATAAGTGTTGAAAATGGTCACAAGTCACTTTTTTCAGTGCCGTTGTAACTTCGAACAGTCGCTAAGTGAGCTGTTGTAAGTTGAGGGCTACCTGTATACTTGTTATTTCTTATCATTGGGAAAAGAAATCTTCCAAAAGTTTGCCCTCCAGGGCTTCTTCCCACCTTGGAGCGCCTCCATACTCCTTACCTGGGATTCCATCTCCTTAATGTCAGGTGGTTCTCAGCTAACAATGGTAACTGGGAATGACGGGATTGTGATCATTCATTCCAAGCCATGCAATCACTTGTCGTGTTGTTTTATGACCTCATTACTTAGCAACAGAAGTGGGATTCAGTTACCTTCCTTACCAATTCACAAATGTGAGCATGCCTGGGAGGAGGGGGGGGGGAAACAGGGTCATAGTTGGGTCGTAAATTACGTGGGGCAGAGCTGACTTCACTTGGGTACATGCTGACATGTTGCTCCTAATAAATAACTGGATTTCTTTGGAAACTTGGCTCGAGGCTCATGGTTTAATTAGGGCATCTGTCGGAACCCTTATCTTTACTGCTGGTTCGCAACGGGGCCACACACATCGCTCGCATGCATGTGCTCTTCTGCACATGTGCAGAAGCGTTCTGATGACATCAGGGTCGGTGGGTGGAGCCTCCTGCCGGTTTTACTACCAGTTCTATAGAACCGGTGCGAACCGGGGGCAACCCACCACTGGAGCACGCGCGCATGGATGCTTTGCTCACATGCGCCACCTTCCATGCATGCTCGGCCTTCTTTGCTAGCGTGTGTGACTTACACGCATGCACACAGCCTCCAAAACGTGGTGAAATAGGACAGCATTACATCCGGGCAGGTGGTTGGGGCCTACCGCCATCGCCGCTACCTGTTCGCCTGAACCGGACAGAACCGGCTGAATCCCACCACTACTTAACAACCAAACTTCCAATCCCAGTTGGGGTGGGAAGTCAATGGCTCTCTGCACTGTCTAGTGGCCATTCTCTTAACGGTAACTTTGACGTGATAGTATTTCCCCACCCCTAAGTAGAAACGTCGTTCATCACCGCTGCGGAGAGCAGACAGGAGTATAAACCTGACCCTGGATGCTCTCAAAAATTTAAGCAGATCCATTCGGGATCTGGATTGAGTGGTGTGGTGGCCTAGAGGTGGAGCTCTCGCCTCACAATCAGGAGGCTGTGAGTTCGATCCTAGGTAGAGGCAGATATTTCTCTCTCTGGACACAATGAGATTATATTTGCCGAATAAAATTCCGCATTGGTGACAGGAAGGGCATCCGGCCAGTAAACCCTCAGCTAGCTCCATTCAGTTGCTTAGACTCCACCCTGAAAGGGATTATGGGGTCATTAAAAGAAAGTGAATTCGGGACCTGAATTAAGAGATTGGCCAAGAAGTACCAGAGGGAGCTGGAAAAAAAAGCAATGGTTGCCAAGAAGATGTCCATGAACTCATCAGGAGCCAAGCTGAATTGGATGGAGATTTTTATCTCAATGGTATTGCTTAAATTAAATAGACCTTCGCTTGTGGTTTTCTTAAAATCAATAAAAGAAGAAAACTTCCCACGAGTTATTAGGACTGTAATTATCTCTGTGGCATTGTGAAGGTTTACTTTAAAGAGCTGAAGTTTGCAATCGGTTGGGACTACCAAATGCGGGGAGTCCTCACTTAACAGTAGAAATTCTGGCTGGAATTTTCATCACTAAGTAACGTGCTGAATACCACCTCTGGAATGAATGCAGTCCTAGTTTGTTGAAAGTGAGGGGAAAATCTGATTTCTTCTCTTAGCACAGGGGTGTCAAATTCAATTTCATTGAGGGCCACATCAGGGTTGTGTTCGACCTCGGGGCGCCAGGGTGTGGCGAGGGTGGGCCTGGCCAGCTGGATGTCAGTCCTGTCGGCGCCTGTGGTGGCCCAAGCTCTCTACAAGCGAAAACAGGCTCCCGAGCTCCGTTTTAGGCTATGACGGCCTCCTGCAACCCTCTGCTAACCAAAACAGAGCTTGGGAGAGACGTACCAGCCCTCCTGAGTGCCGTTTTGGCTGGCAGAGCCAGCACCACAGGCTGGTCCTTCGCTGTTTCCAGGGTGAGCCCTCAGGCCAGATCTAAGCACCCCGCCGGCCGGATCCGGCCCACGGGCCTTGAGTTTGACACCCCTGCCATACCACATCATTAAAATAGGGAAGGGAACATTAAACATGGTTAATAGCTGCCTGCCTGTCTTATTTGTTTACAGGAAACCATGGCTTTTCGTTACAACTGAGCCATTATAGCTGGGTTTTTAACCATGACGCCTGACATCTTGACTGTAAGAAATCAGTAAAGGCTGAATTATAAGAAGACAAGAATGTCACCGTATTTCATGGTGCGCAGAGCGAATCGATGGGATTGTGCCGTTGCAAATCCCACAGGAACCCGCAGGGGTGATTTATCTATTTTTGTGGAACGTACAAATAGCAGAGAATGCAAGCAAGGTGAGGAAATCTATTATTACCCAGAGCCCAAGTCCCATTATCGGTTAACATCACGATACATGAGGCCTGGAATCAAGTTCGGGAAATCCAGGCTCTTAGAATAAGGTGAATTAAATCAGAAATTTTGGTTTTTGTTTTTTTTTTAAATGCAGCTATGAAGGATTTCCTCATGAAATGCTCTTACCTGAATCCATTGCTATACACTTTGGATATCTGTGTTTTTATTTTTCAGGGTTTAAAAAAATGTCATGCCTATAAGAATAAACACATACTTTACTCAAAACCAATTTTTCTATTCAGCTGGTCCTTGACTTGTGACCACAATTCCGTTCTGACCTAGGCTTCCTTAGAAATTAAACAGCACAAAGTTGACATCTGAAATTAAAGAACAAGAAGATAAACAATATTATAAGATATGGGACTTATTTTACCAATGGTTAGATTGGTAAAGAGCCTTGGGTAGTACAGTGGTCTAAAGCCCTGTTATTAACATCAGCTGCCTGCAATTATTGCAGGTTTGAACCTCACCAAGGCTCAAGGTTGACTCAGCCTTCCATCCTTTCTAAGGTAGGTAAATTGAGGACCCAGTTTGTGGGGGCAATAAGCTGACTTTGTATAAATATACAAAAGTATGAAGGCTATTGCTTAGCGCATTGTAAGCTGCCCTGAGTCTCCGGAGAAGGGCGGCATATAAATCAAATTTAAAAAAAAAAGATTAAAAAAAAATATGGAAATGAAACATGATCTTTCTAATACAAGTAATGTAGAATTATATAAAATATAATATAAAGATGTACTATTGATGGAGCGATTGAAGAGGATGATATGAATGGTATAAATATAAATTAACTCAATTTTAGAATATCTGGCATGAAACGAGGGAAGAAGCAGACAGAGTCAAATATATGATTAATCAGGATAATAAATGTATGGCTATACATGAATAAGGTGAAGACACACAAAAGACTTGTAACCAACCGACACACTGTTTGTATTTGTAATTGAAGATGGTTTTTTATTTGTTTAAAAATAAAATTTTCTATTAAAAAAAAAAGAAATTAAACAGTACAAACTTAGTCTCGGGAAACCCCTTTAATTCATACGGCTGTAAATTACTTTCATTTACAGTCCGCAAGGCTTGAGAAACAGTCTTTCAGAGGAAGGTTATCAACACCCACCTATCTCACGTGGAACGCTGCCAGAGAGCTAATTTCCAGACGCAGGGCAAGGCCAAACTTGGCACAGAGTCACAAACAGAAGTTTCAACTCTTGAATCGGCCAGAGGAACTATTTGCTTCCTGCAAAAGCTCACGTCCCGTTCGCTTCTCTTTTATGTCTCATGGGAGGGGCCAATCATCTCCAAGCCTTACTCCCAAGTCGACCCTGTTTCCTTAATTGTTCCTGTCTCCTGGCAGCTCTGTGCAGGCGCACACTGGGAACAGGCTCACGCTGTTCTTCAGCCTCGCTGATGTCAGACTCCAGAGACTCCGGAGGCAGCAAAGAACTCCCAGATGGCCTTGGCCCCCTCTCTGCCTCCGACGCAGAGCCCTTGTCCGAGCCTTCCCCAGACTCCAGGACTGGCCCACGTTCCTCCCCAACCTCCTCACTGTCTGAATCTGCTGTTAGCTCTGCTGGCAGGCCACAGCAAATTCAAAGCAGAGTTTTCTTGATAAGCAATGTGGTTGTTGAGAGAATCCTGCCCAATTTTACAACTTTTTCTGCCGTGGTTGTCCCAAAGGTGCTTTTTTTCAAGAGGCAACTGGACTTCCTTGTTTTTTCTTTGAAGACGTTTCGCTTCTCATCCAAGAAGCTTCTTCAGCTCTGATGGAATGGTGGAGAATGGAAGGGTTTATACCAGTGGTGAAATGTAAAATTTGTTACTACCGGTTCTGTGGACATGGCTTGGTGGTGGTGGTGGGTAATGTGACTGGGTGGGCGTGGCCAACTTTTTTAAAAAAAAACTTTTAAAAGCATCTTTTCTACAACTTTAAGAGATTGCAGAAAAAAGTGCTTTTAAAAGCCTCTGACGATCAGGCAACTCAGCTGGGATTGCCAGAGGCTTTTAATGGCATTTTTTTTTCTACAATCTCTTCCGCCAAAGAGGTTGCAGAAAAAAATGCTTTTAAAAGCCTCTGACGATCCCAGCTGAGCCGTGTGATCATCAGAGGCTTTTTTTTTTTACTTTTGAAAGCATTTTTTCAGCCGAAAAGGTTGTAGAAAAAATGCTTTTAAAAATTGAAAAAAAAAAAGGCTCTGATGATCGCGCGGCTCAGCTGGTCATTGGGGGGGCGGCAGGGATTTTTGCTACCGGTTCTCCGAACCACCGGCCACTATCGCTACCAGATCGGGCGATCCGGTCCGAACCGGGAGCATTTCACCCCTGGTTTATACACCTTGCAGACAGCTGGTCATTTGTCTTCTTTTAGAGAGTCATTGAGGCTACTTGGAGGTTTATCCTAAACCCTTCTATTCCCCTCCATCCAGTCAGGGCCGAAGAAACTTCTTGGAGGAGAAGTGAAACGTCTTCAAAGAAAAACCAGAAAGTCCAGTTGCCTCTTGAAAAAAAAGCACCTTTGGGACAACCATGACCTGAATGACTGAGAATCTCCATAGACATTCTACCATGGTTGTTAAATGAATCATGGCAACTAAGTGCATCACGCAAATCTGGCTTCCCCCGTTGACTTTGCTTGTCAGAAGCCGGCTGGGAAAGTCACAAACGATGATTGTGTAGCCCTGAGACACTGCAACCTGGAGGCCCAAACATACAAAGAACGGTTGCAGAAATTGGGCATGTCTAAGTCTAGTGAAAAGAAGGACTAAGGGTGACATGAATGCAGCCTTCCAGTATTTGAGGGGCTGCCTCAGAGAAGAGAGGGGTCAACCTATTCTCCAAAGCACCTGAAGCAGAGATGGGTTTCAACCGGTTCTGATCAGTTCTGGGGAACCGGTAGCGGAAATTTTGAGTAGTTCGGAGAACCGGTAGTAAAAATTCTGACTGGCCCCGCCCCCATCTATTCTCTGCCTCCCGAGTCCCAGTTGATTGGGAGGGAATGGGGATTTTGCAGTATCCTTCCCCTGGAGTGGAGTGGGAATGGGGATTTTGCAGTATCTTTCCCCTGGAGTGGAGTGGGAATGGGGATTTTGCAATATCCTTCCCCTGGAGTGGTGGGAATGGGGATTTTGCAATATCCTTCCCCTGGAGTGGTGGGAATGGGGATTTTGCAGTGTCCTTCCCCTCGAGTGGGGTGGGAATGGAGATTTTGCAATATCCTTCCCCTGGAGTGGGGTGGGAATGGAGATTTTGCAGTATCCTTCCCCTGCCACGCCCACCAAGCCACACCACACCACGCCCACAGAACCGGTAGTAAAAAAAATTGAAACCCACCACGGACCGGAAGGCAGGACAAGAAGCAATGAAACTGATTAAGGAGAGAACCCACCTAGAACTAAGGAGAAATTTCCCGACAGTGAGGAAAATCAATCAGTGGAACGTCTTGCTTTCAGAAGTTGTGGGTGTTCCATCACTGAAGCTTTTTAAGAAGAGACTGGACACCCATATGTCCAGAATCGCACAGGATCTCCTGCTTGAGCAGGGGGATGGACTAGAAGACCTCCAAGGTCCCCTCCAACTCTGTTATTCTCTTAACCGCTCTCCAGAGAAGGCTAATGTTGAGAATGGTGTGAGGAAGCAGCAACAGAAGAAGACAATAAGCAGCAAGGTGGATGGACTCGATCACGGTGACAATGGGTGCAGTGTTGGAAGATCTGAAAAGACCCGGTTGTGGGGACAGGTCATTACGGAGTAAATCTATCTAGGTGGCCTCTCAGAAAGGATGGCACATAATCGATCAACCGATCACCCAAAGTTATCCACTCGACTCTTCCCCCTTCTTCGACATCAGCCGAAGATTAATAAAATAGCACTTGTTCCATTAGATTTCTCCAGCACTGTATCATTGTTCAGTGACAGTTCTGGCAGGGTAAGATGATTCTTGCCAGCTCAAGCAATAAGAGTGTTGGCAGGTATAACTAATTATTAGCTGGGTGTTACAGAAAAGATGATTACGGGCAGGATGGACTTAACAGTTTAATTTTGAAAAAATTCCGCTCGCTGTATCCCAAATACTTCTTTGCGGGAGAAAATATCACACACGCTCAACCACACGGCTCATCCGGGCCTCAGAAGCTCACGATCGAGAACGTCTGAATCACTTAACAGAATCATAACGAGGGAACCAGAGTTGGAAGGGACTTTGTAGGCAGTGGTGGGATTCAGCCGGTTCGTGCCGATTCATGCTGATTAAATTGCTGACTGACCCCTCCCCTCCCCTTCCAGGAGTCCCCACGCGCCCCATTTTGGCTCCCGGGTAAGTGCAGGGAGGTCTCCTAGGCCCAAAATGGGGCACAGGGAAATGTGATGCCCCTCCCCGCAGCCCGTTTTTGCTCCTAAGAGGCTGCAGGGAGGCCTCCTAGGTCCAAAACGGGGCACAGTGAAGTGCGGTGCGCCTCCCCGTAGCCCGTTTTCGCTTCCAGGAGGCTGCAGGGAGGCCTCCTAGGTCCAAAATGGGGCACAGGGGGATGTGGCATGCCCCCGCCCATGGCCCATTTTCACTCCTAAGAGGCTGCAGGGAGGCCTACTAGGCCCACAATGGGGCATGGAGCGGCGGGGAGGCCCTTTCCCTGCGGCCCGTTTTTGCTCCCAGGGGGATGCAGGAGGCCGAGTGCTGCCTGTCACACCCTCTGGCTACGCCCACCCAGCTGATCATTAGGGCAGAGAACCAGTTGTTAAATTATTTGAATCCTACTACTGCTTGTAGGTCATTTAGTCCAACCCCCCACCCAAGCAGGAAACCCTTCGCACCATTTCTGACAGACTTATTCAAAGATCTTGTTTTTAAGCCTCTCATAATAATAATAATAATAATAATAATAATAATAATAATAATAATAATAATTATTATTATTTTATTTCTATACCGCCCTTCTCCCGTAGGACTCAGGGCGGTGTACAGCCTATTAAAAGCACAAGACAAACATCAATTAAAATAATTTAAAATTATTAAATAATTTCAGCTAAGTTTAAAACCCCCAAAATTTAAAACACCCGATTTAAAATTATTACATTGATAGCCCGGCCTTGCGGAATTAAAAGGAAGCCTACATATTTTTAAAATACTATAAATAAATAGCAGAAATATAACATAACGCAATCATATTTCATATGGTATGATTATAGTATCTAACATATTAATGCCTCCAAGGTCCCTTCCAACGCTGTTATTTCTGCCTTTGTAGCTAATGAATGCTATATTTTGATTTTCCAGTATTTATTAATGATTAACCCAGCAGCTTATAAAAGGAATTGAATCTATTTCTTACATTGCATTCATTTATATGACTCAGGAAGCATACATATATTTTATAAATTATAGTTATATGATTAATATATTAAATTATAAAAACACATTGTATTATTTTCCCATTATTTTTTCAAAAGCTTTCAACAAAATGTCTGGATAATTAGGCACTGTCATTAGCAGAGATAATACATGCCAATTTGCTCATAGCCCAGATGATGCTAACTGGAATGATCATATTTTTTTTCCCATTTCTCTATTTTATTTTTATTTTTTATTTAAATAAGATGCTGATTTAAACAATATAGCTAGTCCTCAACTTACGATCACGATTGAGCCCAAATTTTATGTTGCTAAATGAAAAAAATTGTTAAACACGTTTTGCCCCATTTTACGACTTTTCTTGCTTCATTTGTTAAATGAATCACTTCCGTTGTTAAATTAGTAACACGGTTATTAAGTGAACCTGGTTTCCTTGCTGACTTTGCTTGTCAGAAGTTCGCAAAAGGGGAACATGTGACCCCAGGAAGGGAGGGAGGGAGGGAGGGAGGGAGGAAGGAAGGAAGGAAGGAAGGAAGGGAATAGCAATAGTACTTGGATTTATATACTGCTTCACAGTGCTTTACAGCTCACCCTAAGTAGAGTCAGCATATTGCTCCCAACAATATGGGTCCTCATTTTGGGTCCTCATTTTACCAACTTTGGAAGGACAGAAGGCTGAGTCAACCTTGAGCCAGTCAGAATCGAACTGCTGGCAGTCGGCAGAGTGAGCCTGCAACACTGCATTCTAACCACTGCACCACCGTGGCTCTTCTACAACCGATAAGGGTGTAGCCAACAGGCTACCCAGCCACGATTGAGATGTCTTCTATCATGTTGAGAATTTGTAGGATCAATTACTGACTTAAGCATCAATTTTCCCCAAATATTTATTACCTTTAGCTCTGACAGATGACCGCACATCCAGCTGGAAAAACAGCAACCGAACAGAAGTTAAAGTCAGAATTAATTAATTAATTTATTAATTTATTTATTCATTCAATTAATTTATATGCCACCTTTCTCCGGAGACTCAGGGCGGCTTACAATGCATTTATGCATTGGCGGGGATCGTTGTAGAATGTATTTTATCTGTTTAGAATGAACAGGCTTTTCTCCAAAGGGAAAACGTTATCAGAAGGATGTTAATAAGAGGTAATCAGAATAAGGTTAAGGACTAAGTAGATTGCATAGAACCTGAACATTATATAAATACATTTACCTTCCACTCTTGAGAATATATACAGACATTCTCATATACACACAGTGTATATAGGCAGCGGTGAGTTGTCCCCAGTTAGGACCGGTTTGCAAGAACCGGTAGTAAAACCGGCGGAAGGCCCTGCCCACCACCCCGGGTGTCGTCATCACCGATCTGCACATGCGCAGAAGCAAGGTGCGCCCGATCGCGTTGCGAACCGGTAGTAAAGGTAAGTAGAACCCAGCCCCGTATATAGGGTAGTGTTCTGACCTAGGCTTCCTGAGAAAGTATACAGCACAAATGTAGTCCTGGCAAACCTCTTTAGTTCAAACGGCTGTGAATTATTGTCATTCCCAGTCCGAAAGGCTCCTCAAACAGTCTTACAAACACCCACCTTATCTCCCTTGGAATGCTGCCAGAGAACTAATAGCCAAACGCAGGGCAAGGCCAAACTTAGCACAGAGTCAAACAGAACTTTTCCAGAGCTTTCACCAACCAGATAAACTAATTGCTTCCTGCAAAAGCTCACGTCCCGTTCGCTTCCCTTTTATGTCTCATGGGAGGGGCCAATCGTCTCCAAGCCTTACTCCCAAGTCGACCCTGTTTTCTTAACTGTTCCTGTCTCCTGGCACCTCTGCGCATGCGCACACTGGGAACAGGCTCCCGCTGTTCTTCTGCCTCGCTGATGTCAGACTCCGGAGACTCCGGAGGCAGCAAAGAACTACCCGATGGCCTTGGCCCTCTCTCTGCCTCCGACTCAGAGCCGTCGTCCGAGCCTTCCCCAGACTCCAGGACTGGCCCACGTTCCTCCCCAACCTCCTCACTGTCCGAATCTGCTGCCAGCTCTGCTGGCCACTGGTGGGCCACAACAGGTAGCCCAGTGTTTCTCAACCATGGCAACTTGAAGATGTGTGAACTTCAACTCCCAGAATTCACAGCTGACTGGGGAATTCTGGGAGTTGGTCCGTACATCGTCAAACTGCCAAGGTTGAGAAGGTCTAGGTTAGACGCCATGTTCTCTCTGCTGTACTGCCAAAGGTGCTTTGTCAAAAAGGCCACTGGGCTTCCTTTGTTTTTCCTTGAAGACGTTTCGCTTCTCATCCAAGAAGCTTCTTCAGTTCTCAAGAAATTTGTCAGTCTACACGGAACTGAACTGAAGAAGCTTCTTGGATGAGAAGCGAAACGTCTTCGAGAGAAGAGATGAAGAAAGTCCAGTGGCCTTTTGAAAAAGCACTTTTGGGACAACCATGATCTGGATGACTGAGAATCTCCATAGACATCTCTTTTTCCCCTCCATTTATTTTTATTTACAAAACTTCTGAGGCCACCTAACTTGTACAGGGTGGTAACAGTTTCATAAAGGAATTAATTATCTTGATAAGGATAATAATTGATCATGTGCCATCCACCATCATGCTCAGTGGTGAAATGTAAAATTTGTTACTACCGGTTCTGTGGGCGTGGCTTGGTGGTGTGGTAATATGACTGAGTGGGGCGTGGCCAACTTTTTTTTTTAACTTTTAAAACCATTTTTTTCTACAACCTCTTCAGCTGAAGAGGTTGTTTTAAAAAATGTTTTTAAAGCCTCTGACGATCCCAGCTGACTTGCCTGATTGGCAGAGGCTTTCTTTTCTTTTTTTTTAAAAGCCTCTGACGATCCCAGCTGACTTGCCTGATCAGCAGAGACTTTTTTTCTTTTAAAAGGCTCTGACGATCCCAGCTGAGTTGCCTAATTGGCAGAGGCTTTCTTTCTTTCTTTTTTTTAAGCCTCTGACGATCCCAGCTGACTTGCCTGATCGGCAGAGGCTTTCTTTCCTTTTAAAAACATTTTTTCTTCGGCCCGAAGAGGTTGTAGAAAAAATGCTTTTAAAGGCCTTTGATGATCCCAGCTGAGCCGCAGGATCATCAGAGGCTTTTTTTTTTTTACTTTTAAAAGTATTTTTTTCTGCCCAAGAGGTTGTTAAAAAAATGCTTTTAAAAATAAAAAAAAACCCTCTGATGATTGCGTGGCTCAGCTGGGCAATGGGGGAGGGGGCAGGGATTTTTGCTACCGGTTCTCCGAACCACCCGTCTCCATCGCTATAGGATTGGGTGATCCGGTCCGAACCGGGAGCATTTCGCCTCTGATCATGCGCCTCAGCATCACCGTGCCGCTGGTGGTATTGGTGGCAGTTCAGACATTTATCTTGCAATTCTGTAGGACTGGAAAGAGCCAGCATATTCCGGAGACCCGTCTGCTGTCTACCGAAGGTCACTTCTGGCTTTCAAGGCTACCAATTACCCTACTTGTACAATGAGTAAACTTGGAAATTGGCACTCACTAAACCACAGCTGGCCAGGGAGTTCTGGGAGCTGATGTTTCCCACGTCTTCCAAGTTTTGGAAACCTTGCATTAGCTGGCTGGGGAATTCTGGG
>WNWU01000049.1:7227348-7255358 GCA_012654045.1 Ptyas mucosa | reverse complement strand
TACTCTAAGATGCACCCAGATTTTCACCGTCTTTTTGGGGGTAAAAAGGTGTGTCTTACACTCTGAAAAATATGGTAGTATAAAATAAAATAAAAACAAATATAAAATCAAAGCAAAGTCTTGAAAATTGTAAAATGAGTGCCCAGATATACTGCAAACTTACTAAGTCAGATTCTCTCTGAAATGTTTCCTTCCGTGGTTTCCATTCCAGGTTGGGAAAATTGTTCCTGTATCCACAAATCTCTCCGTGTGATTTTCGGTTACTTACACATACTTTTATATGGCAAGTCACAACTTTCAGAGGTTGTGGGTGCTCCATCGCTGGAAGGTTTTAAGAAGAGACTGGACAGCTCTCTGTCCGGAATGGTGTTTGAGCAAGGGGTTGAATTAGAAGATCTCCGAGGTCCCTTCCCACTCTGTTATTCGGATATGTAAGTGTTAAATGTAGCCTCTACAGCAGGGGTGTCAAACTCAAGGCCTCGAAGGATCTGGCCCGCAGGGTGCTTTGATCTGGCCCATGGGGTCGCCCTGGAAACAGTGAAGGACCGGCCCACAGTGCTTGGGAGGGGCCCGTGTGGTCCTCCCGGGCTTCATTTTTGCTGGCAGAGGGCTGGAGGAGGCCAGTGAAACCGAAAACAGAGCCCGGGAGGACAGTGGATCCCTCCAGCCCTGCCCAGGCACCACAGGTGCCCCTGACACAAGTGACGTCGATCTGGCCACCCACCCCGAGGTCAAACACAACCCTGATGCGGCCCTGTTTGACACCCCTGCTCTACAGGAATCATCCAAACAGAAGTGTTTTAAAATACTAGCAATCAGAACAGACTTCACATCCATTCAATGATTGTAGGCTGATGGCATGGGATCTCCTGCTTGAGCCGGGAGATGGACTAGAAGACCTTCAAGGTCCCTTCCAACTCTGTTAGTTTGTAAGTCACGGTCTTCTATGTACACCGCGATTGCTAATTGCATGACAGTTACCCTGAACTAACCTAGCTTCCCACAGCGGAAAGGAACAGCTGTCGAATTCCTTGAAGATTGTCAAGCACAGACAGTAGCGGTATTCAGTTACCTTCGCTACCGGTTCGCCAATGGGAGAGCCCACGCCACCTCTGCGCATGCGCAGAGCCGTCTGCGCATGCACAGAAGCGTCCATGATGACGTCTGGGCAGGTGGGCGGAGCCTCCCGCCGTCGCTACCAGTTTGCCCGAACTGGGGAGAACCGGTAGAATCCCACCACTGAGCACAGATTGTTAATCAGAAATCATCTGAATTCTGATAGTTAATCTAGCCGTATACCTTGACGTGGACATGATTTCGGTGGTAGTCTGGTAGCAGGAAACTAAGCAGCTGCGTTGCTATTTTTAAATGACCTTAAGCTAACATCCTGACCATGAGAGACATCACGCTCGCTCGCTTTCCGCCGGCTAAATAATTTATTCCTTGAATAAATGAATGAGTGATTGTTGTTCGGAATATAACCAGCATGGCAGCAAATCCATCTGTACAATAATGACAGTGTCAAGTTGTTACGCGCCCAACCCTGAAGCCAGTTTATTCGGTTTGTAACACATTGTGTGTGCAGCCAAATGAGGCTGTGTTTATGCACAGAAACAACAGTTGCGGGCCAGAATAAAAGAACCATTTAGAATGAATTGATTGCTCTGTTGTCTAAACATTCAGAGCTTTATACACCATGTGCCACAAGAAAATAACCAACTTTTTTTTTTTTAAAGTACCTTTAAAATATCATTCATCATTGGCATCCTTCAGTCTCGAGAGACGATGGTATCGTGCTCTGGAAAGAGGTCCTAAAACAGCATCTGGTGTGACTAAAAAGGCCAATTCGAGAGTGGCCATCCCTTCCACGCTGAGGGCAGATACATTCTGTCCCCTGCCCAGCCCCAGATTTCGCTGGTTCCGGGACTGCCTCTTTGCCTCGGCCTGCCGAACAAATGTCTCTTCGAATTGGAGGAGGCCATGCTGCGTCTTTAGCCTCCAAGCTGAACGATCGGAGGTCAAGGTTTCCCGGTCGTTAATGTCCATTCCCAGGGCCTTTAGGTCCCTCTCGCAGATATCCTTATATCGCAGCTGTGGTCTCCCTCTGAGGCGCTTTCCCTGCATTCATTCTCCATCCAGGAGATCTTTCAGAATCCGACCTTCAGCCGTTCTCACGACATGCCCCAGCCAGCGTAGACGTCGCTGTTTCAATAGTGTATACGTGCTAGAAAATTCCAGCACGTTCCAGCGACTGCGCTACCTTTAAAATATATGTCCTGTAATATCGGTTGTAAATGAAACTTGAGGAAAGTCTGGAAAAGTATTGGAAAGAATATTCAATGTAGTCAACTAACGGAAATGAATGGAACTCAATACGGGATGGGACACGGGGGGGGGTTCACACTATGTTACTACTGGTTCGCCCCGTGGGCGCATGCTCACTTCATGTGTGCACGTGCCCAGTTCGCGCCCACGCGCCTGCCTTCCACACAAGCACCTGGCCTTCCGTGCATACGCCCAGCCTTAAAAACATGCCTAAATAGGATGGCATAGAGCCGGGGCAGTTGTGGGGGCCCACCTGTGATTTCCGCTACCGGTTCGGGTGAACCTGTCTGAACCGGCTGAATACCACCTCTGCAGATAGTCCTTGACTTACAACCATTCATTTAGTGGAGGGGGGAAAAATCACATGACCAGGGGGATGCTACAAAGGTTAGGTTAGTTTAGTTTACTTTATTGATTAGCCCTTGGGCCCTATCAAAGTGCAGAGTTCTAGACACAAATGATTACTAAAAATCTGATCAAAAACAATTTATTTATTTATTTATTTTTAAATTTGATTTACATGCCGCCTTTCTCCGGAGACGCAGGGCGGCTTACAATGCGCTAAGCAATAGCCTTCATACTTTTGTATATTTATCCAAAGTCAGCTTATTGCCCCCACAAACTGGGTCCTCAATTTACCTACCTTAGAAAGGATGGAAGGCTGAGTCAACCTTGAGCCTTGGTGAGATTCGAACCTGCAATAATCGCAGGCAGCTGGTATTAATAACAGGGTGCTTTAAACCACTGTACTACCAAGGCTCTTATTTAAAATGGAGTTTATTTAAAAATGGAGTTGGTTAAAAAAATACGAGTTAAATTGAAATGGGAATAAAATACAGTTTTAAAATGAAATGGGAATAAAATACAATAATTTAATATGTAGATAAATAAAATATGATGAAACTGTATTTCGGTGTCACCCCTGCAGTCTACCCCAATCAGTCCCACATATGCCGATCTTAAACGAATCATTTTGTTCAAGTATTTTTTTTAAAATTTGATTTATATGCCGCCCTTCTCCAGAGACTCAGGGCTGCTTACAATGTGTTAAGCAATAGCCTTCATACTTCTGTATATTTATACAAAGTCTGCTTATTGCCCCCATAATCTGGGTCCCACAGTACTGTACTGTGTTAAATGTTATTTTCGGATTCTGGCCGGACATAAGGGAAGTTGTTTTGATATGGGGATCCCAATGGGCCATTCGTTTAGTAAAGGGGTGTCAAAATGGATTTCTTAGAGGGCCGGATCGGCATTGTCCTTTTCCACGGGCCGGCCACTGAAGGGGAGACAGTACGAACGCCTCCTGCACAGCGGTGAGCTTCAAAAATTTTAGCAAGGGGTTCTCTGTCCAGTTGCTGGGTGGGCGTGGCTATGGTGGGCGTGGCCTAGTTGGCCTCCTGCACCAAGGGAGGGGGGCATTTTTGCCCTCTCTGGGCTCCAGAGGTTTTCTTCGAGCCTCCGGGAGGGTGAAAACGGCCTCCATAGACTCCGGAGGCCCTCTGGAAGCTAGAAACACAGGCCTGTTTCCAGCTGTCCTGAACTTCTGGTAGGCCCGTTTTTCACCGTCCCTGAGCCTCTGCACACGCCCTACACTGCATCCAAATGGTGCTGCGTGTGGACTCCTGGTTCCCACGCAGCCAAGAGTGGGATTTGGGGGTTCAGAAAGAGGTCTCCCGAACCTCTGCGAATGCCCAGCAGCCCACCCCTGCTCCTGCAGCATCCTGCTGGCCAAAACGGGGCACGGGGGGGAGCATGGGTCTCCTGTGTCCTATTTTGGCTGCCAGAGGCACCGCTGGCAGGTCCTTTGCTATTTCCAGGCTGGCCCCATGGACCACATTTAAGCACCCTGCAGGCCTTGAGTTTGACACCCCTGGTTTAATATATAGTATGTAGATTGAAAACTGTACCGTGTTTCCCCGAAAACAAGTCCCTGTCTTATATTTTTTTGAACCCTGAAATAAGCACAGGGTATATAGGTTGAAAAATGGTCATAAGTCTCTTCATTCAGTGCTGTTGTGACTTCGATTGGTCACTAAATGAACTGTTGTAAGTCAAGGATCACCTGTACAGCGATCTGAACACTTTATCCGATGAATGGCCTTAATTTTTTAATCAGGCAACTGTCGTAGAATGCAAGGGGAGCTGATTTTCTCATGGCAACGAAGACGCTTCTGTCCTTTTGCTTCGTGGGTTGGAATTCATACAGCCAGCCGAATCCAAAATGGACATCCAACAGATCTGATCCTTGCGCGACGTTATGCCCAAACATCTGCAGGTGTGACGGAATAGATAAGAGCAAATACCAGGGATGGTTATTTGAAACAACGTGGTGCATATAGGATGTGCATTAATGAGAGATTTAGTTCTAGCGGGACATCTGTTGCTGTTTACCGAAGAGCAAAATTACGGTGTCCTTTTTTTTCTTTTGTGGTGTACGTGATACTACCCAGAGGTGGGCGGTATCACGGGGGTTCGCAGGGGTTTGGGAGAGCCTCTAGCTAAGATTCTGTGCAGTTCAGAGAACCCTCAAATTCCACTCCTGGCTGGCCCCGCCCACCCTTTCCAGGAGTCCCCACGCGGCCCGTTTTGGATGCAGGTAAGTGCAGGGAACGTGTGGAGGCTTGGGGAGGGCAAAAAACGGGCCTACTAGAAGTTCAGGAAGACCAGAAACAGGCCTCCAGAGGGCCTCTGGAGCCTGGAGAGGCTGTTTTCGCCCTCCCGGAGGCTCAAGAAAAACCTCTGGAGCCCGGGGAGGGCAAAAACGCCCCCCTCTGTGATGCAGGAGGCCGACTAGGCCACGCCCACCACGGCCACACCCACCCAGCAACCGGGCAGAGAACCCCTTTCTAAAAATGTTGAAACCCATCCCTGATACTGCTGGTATCTGAATTTTGTCCATCTCATGCCGTTGCTACAACAACACAGACAAGCAGGAAGGCTTCAGTCCTTATTCTAAATCGAGTGGAGGCTGAAAGGGCGATCTAAACAGCGAGGAAAGAGCTACCCATTTGCAGCGCGCAGGTGCGAGAAAAAACAACAACAACAGACGAAGTGCCATCTGACCAAAGCAGTCCCTGACTTTGCCACTTAGCTGCTCACGAGTGCACAGAGGTGTTTTTTCATTCCTGCTGTTCCTCTTCCATATGATGTGAGCAGCCAGAGTTGCAGATTATCCACAACCATGTGGCATATGGCATATGTGACGTGAGGTCCTGGTGAGTGACAGCTCTCGGTGCCCTTAGCTGCCCTGCGTTTCGGCTGTTCCGAGACCTATTTTTCCTGCATGAAGTGCTCGAGCGGGTTATCTGTGGCAAAAGTTGGATCTCGCTGGATTCGTTCCGATCCTCGATTCCTTCTGTTTGAAAGGGTTAAGGGGTTTTGTGCAGCTCCTAAGAACCAAAAACCACACTCTAAAAGTACCAAGTCTAAAAGATAATTAACAATGTAATCCCAGCATTAAGCCAGCTGCTACTTCCTAATAGCTCGCTCTCTAAATAGGACACCTTCGATATTCACTATTCATGTCACTGGTAAATATCGCTCCCACGAACAGAATAACAGAGTGGGAAGGGACCTTGGAGATCTTCTAGTCCAACTCCCCACTCAGGCAGGAAACCCTATGCCACTTCAGACAAATGGTTGTCCCATCTCTTCTTTAAAACTTCCAGTGTTGGAGCATTCACAACTTCTGGAGGCAAGTTGTTCCACTGATTAACTGTTCTAACTGTCAGGAAATTTTTCCTTAGTTCTAAGTTGCTTCTCTCCTTGATTAGTTTCCACCCATTGCTTCTTGTCCTGCCCTCAGGTGCTTTGGAGAATAGTTTGACTCCTTCTTCTTTGTGGCAGCCCCTGAGATACTGGAAGACTGCTATCATGTCTCCCCTTCTTTTCATTAAACTAAAGATAAAGGCAAAGGTTCCCCTTGCACATATGTGCTAGTCGTTCCTGACTCTAGAGGGCGGTGCTCATCTCCGTTTCAAAGCCGAAGAGCCAGCGCTGTCCGAAGACGTCTCCATGGTCATGTGGCCAGCATGACTGAATGCCAAAGGTGCACAGAACACTGTTCCCTTCCCACCAAAGGTGGTCCCTATTTTTCTACTTGCATTTTTATTTTACGGGCTTTCGAACTGCTAGGTTGGTAGAAGCTGGGACAAGTAACGGGAGCTCACCCCGTTACACGGCACTAGGGATTTGAACCGTTGAACTGCTGACCTTGACAAGCTTCATTAGACATACCCAATTCCAGCAATCGTTCTTCATATGTTTTAGACTCCAAACAACCCCTAATCATGGTTGTGGTTGTTCTCTGCACTCTTTCCAGAGTCTCAACATCTTTTTTTTAATATCATGGCGACCAGAACTGGATGCAATTTTCCAAGTGTGGTTGTCCCAAAGGTGTATTTTTTTCAACTGGACTTTCTGGTTTTTCTTTGAAGACGTTTCACTTCTCATCCAAGAAGCTTCTTCAGCTCTGATTGGATGGTGGGGAATGGAAGGGTTTATACCAGTGGTGAAATCCAATTTTTTTTACTGGTTCTGTGGGCGTGGCCTGGTGGATGTGGCATGCCTTGGTGGGCGTGGCAGGGGAAGGATATTGCAAAATCTCCATTCTCATCCCATTCTGGGGCCAGCCAGAGATGGTATTTGCTGGTTCTCCAAACTACATGAAATTTCCGCTGTTGGTTCTCCAGAACCTGTCAGAATCTGCTGAATTTCACCCCCGGTTTATACACCCTGGAGACAGCTGGTCATTTGCATTCTTTTAGAGAGTCATTGAGGCTACTTGGAGTTTTACCCTAAACCCTTCTATTCCCCTCCATCCAGTCAGAGCTGAAGAAACTTCTTGAAGGAGAAGGGAAACGTCTTCAAAGAAAAACCAGAAAGTCCAGTTGCCTCTTTGGGACAACCATGACC
Organism: Ptyas mucosa; assembly: GCA_012654045.1. Taxonomy (NCBI): domain Eukaryota; kingdom Metazoa; phylum Chordata; class Lepidosauria; order Squamata; family Colubridae; genus Ptyas; species Ptyas mucosa. The sequence goes on along the minus strand of WNWU01000049.1, from coordinate 7,248,116 downwards.
TGGAGGACTGAGAATCTCCATAAACATCCAAGTGCAGTCTTACCGAGGCATAATAAAGTACAGGTAGTCCTACAGGTAGACTTACAACCATTTGTTTAGTGACATGAGCCAGTTGTCAAGTGTCTGAATTTGGACCACATGACCATGGGGATGCTGCAGTGGTCGTAAGTGTGAAAAGACGGTCATAACTCATTTTTTTCCAGCACCGTTGTAACTTTTGAATGGTCACTAAATAAACGGTTGTAAATTGAGGACTACCTGCATATCAGGTTGAAGTAGAGCAACAGGATCTGGTTCATATGTGGGTTTCAGCAGGTTCTGACCAGTTCTGGAGAACCGGGAGCGGAAATTTTGAGTAGTTCAGAGAACTGGTAGTAAAAATTCTGACTGGCCCCGCCACCTAGCTGATCGGGGATTTTGCAGTAACCTTCCCCTGTATTGTGGAGGGAATGGAGATTTTGCAGTATCCTTCCCCTGGAGTGGGGTGGGAATGGAGATTTTACAGTATCCTTCCCCTCCCATGCCCACCAAGCCACACCCACAGAACCAGTAGTAAAAAAAATTGAAACCCACCACTGATCTGGTTAATGTATATCTGTTTAAAAAGGCAAAACAAAGAAGAGAGAGAAAAATACCCCAGCATTTGTCTTCTCTTTGGATGCATTTCTTAATCAGGTATTCTCTAGACATTGAGGGACTACAATTTCCATAATTAGCAGGCAGCATGACCAATGTCTACACTGCCTTGGGAAATGTCGCTTTACTTTATTAGAGCTGCACAATCTCCTCAATGTTCTTGGATAAGGCTGCTTGAATAATATCTCTGTAATTAAAGCCCGTTTAATTTACATCACATTTGAAGGTTACAGTTCCATCTTGGAAGCTGAAATGTCAGTTGTGAAGGAGGCAAAATATTTCTCCAGTACAAAGACTTCTTGTGCCTGTTTATCCCGGGTAATGATGGATTTGTCTTAGAGATAAATTTGATTGGTATTTCTGTTTACGCCACACAATTTCTGCTACTTAAGGCCGGAGGGTAGGAGTGGGCTGCTGGGGGTTCGGGAGAACCTCTAGCTAAGATTCTGTGCAGTTCGGAGAACCCCAAAATCCCACTCCTGGCTGGCTCGCCCAACTCACCCCTCCCAGGAGTCCCCATGCAGCCCGTTTTGGATGCAGATAAGTGCAGGGTGCATGCAGTGGCTCGGAGGGCAAAAAACGGGCCTACCGGAAGTTTGGGAAGGCTACCGGAAGTTTGGGAGGGCCTCTGGAGCCTGGGGAGGCCATTTTCGCCCTCCTGGAGGCTCAAGAAAAGCCTCTGGAGCCCGGGGAGGGCAAAAATCCCCCCTCTGTGGTACAGGAGTCTGACTAGGCCACACCCACTGTGGCTACGCCTACCCAGCAACCGGGCAGAGAACCTCTTGCTAAAATTTTTGAGAGAGGAAGAGAGAGGGGGCGAGAGAGAGACATAGAGAGATACAGAGAGAGAGGGAGAGGGAGAGAGAGAGAGAGAGAGAGAGAAAGAGAGAAGGGTTTTGTGGTTCCCGGTGTTTCTTAACAACCACTTCTCTGCCCTAATGACCAGCTGGGTAGGCGTGGCTAGGGGGGTCATATGACTGGGTGGGTGACATGGAGTTGGCCATGCCCACCCAGGTTTTGTGGCTCCCTGTGGGTTTTTTTTTCCCCCTGTGGGAAACGGGTCCAAATGTCTCTTTGAGTGTTTAAGGTTGCAGACCCCTGGACTAGAGGGAGGTGACATTTAGTTGGAGAATGGAGATATTCCAACACATCATGGTTAGACAACTCTCGGTTTGATGATCAACAGGAAAAAATATCCACCCCCAACAAGATACCCATAGAGTGGACATTGGAAATGTAAGAAGAGTTGGATCTCATTTTATAAGAGAGTTGCGTCTTCGGAAAGGGACCCTACCAACATCGTATTTTGATGCTTATGTCACACTTTTTTTTGTCAGGCGCAGAGGATCAGGATCGTACAGTTGCAGTTCAAAAGATTATTGCTGGAGCCTCTACAGAAGAATTTAGTTAACTAAATTTCAGGACTAACTTGATACTAGATCAGTGGTGGGTTCCTCCTGGTTCGGCCCGGTTCTGCCAAGCCGGTAGCGGTGACAATATGATGTCACCGAACTGGTTCTGCCCTCCCACTCCCCTGCCCCCCACCCCCGCATTATTCTTACCTTTTATTTGGCCCCACCCCCAATCTATTGCTGCCTTCTGAGTCCCAGCTGATCGGCTAGAGGGAAAAAAATTGTTTAAACTCTTGCCGCAGGGCTTCAAAGGGCCGCCCTGCAGCTGATCAGTGTTAAAAGAAAACAAATGAGTAGACCGGTGCCTGCAAAAATAAATGGGTAGACCAGTGCCTCCAAAAACAAATGAGTAGACTGGTACAGCTCTGCAAGCAGTTAAAAGCCTGGTAGACCAGTACCTCTGCTAAATCCTAAAGAATTGTCACATGACCATCAAGCCACGCCCACAAAATAAGCCACATCCACAGAACTGGTAGTAAAAAAATTTAGAACCTACCCCTGTACTAGATGGGAGTCAAAAGAATTCAAGAGGGTTGGATTTTGATGGTTTCTGGCAATGTAAGGACTCTAGGCTAATGACACATTTAACTCTGCCTCTTACTTCTGCCTGCTCTTCCCCTGCATAGATATTTGAAATAGATCCTATGAATTGTATGGGAGTTTGCTCACTATCTTGTAAAATGTGGATGCCAAGATTTTAATAGCCACTTTGGCATGAAGATTATAGAAGGTATTACCTTCAATAATTCATTCAGCCAATCTGGTTTCTGAAGAGGCGCCAAGTCTTTTGATAATATTAGATTACTAGTAAACATATTAACATTGTATGCTGATGAAAAGGAAACAGCTGCGGCTGGCTTCATTAAAAGCAGAAAAAAGATGATGTGGTATAAATTACATTTCTGGAGCAAGTTATGAAGAAAAATGGATTGCCAATTGAGTGTCTTTCTTGGGATTAAAAAAAATAATATTCTGATCCTTCTGTTTAGGTAATCACTAATGGGATTATGTCTCCTGCAATCAAAAGTGTATTTGGAATACAGTACGTAAAGGATGTACTTGATTTAATTTAGCGTTGGAACCTTAAACACTTTTAATAAAATAATCTGATATCCAGGAAGCATGTGGAACAGAAAATGAAAAGAGGAGAGGAGAGCAGTGGAAATCTGTGGACCGGTCCTTGGGACAGAAAAGCAACTGTCGCTAGCGAAGCCTCACCCTAGATCTGGGGATAAAAGGCTTATAAGTGATTATATGCAGATGATATTTTCAGTCTTCTTTATTAGAATCTTTAAATAGATCCTAAATCTGTTTAGATTTAAATAGTCTTGGTGTACAATTAATTAATTAATTAATTAATTAATTAATTAATATTTATATACTGCCCTTCTCTGGAGACTCAGGGCGGCTTACAATGCATTAAGCAATAGCCTTTGAACAGATCTAACAGTAAGTCGACTGATAACCAGGTACCCATGGAAGTCAACAAAATAATCACCATTTGTTTCTTGTATGAATGGCATTACATTCTTCAGAATAGTTATTCCTAAGAAAATAACATGTTTAGTAAACACAGGTCAATATCTCCGAGTAGATATCCCAATTCGTTTTTCAACAAATAAGGGGGATATTGCAAGGTGGATGAAAATAGGCAATTGGACGAGCAGAGCAACGCAGCTCAGTGAGACTCCTCGCTGAGCAAGGGTGAGGTTAATTGCAGCCAGCTATCTGCAGGCAGATTTAAATAGCTGCTTTGCTTTCAGCCGGTGTTGGAAAAAAACTATTTGGTATTCTGTCTCGTGAGCCTTGTTCCTTCATCTTGTTTGTGACACTTTGACTCTTGAACTAGCTGATTGTCCAATTTGACATTCTGCGACTCTCGGAATATATTTGGGCTACTCTTTTGTTCCTTGAACTATAATTGGTAAGCGGCACGCTTTTCGCTAGATATTTGAATTGCAAACCAGGCTGCTGTTAGCTGCCTAAACTGCGGTAAATACTTCAGCTCCTTAATAACAGCACAGGTAGTCCTCGACTTAACAACGGTTCATTTAGTGACGGTTTCAAGTTACAACGGCACTGAAAAAGGTGACATGACCATTTTCCACATTTTTAAAAAAAAATTGGTTTTCTATTAAATACATTTCTAATGCTTAATAAACATTGTGTTGTTGGGGTTTTCGTTTGCTTAACAATACAAATTACATTCTTAGTCTCCACTCCTTTTTTTCCAACCATTGGTAAAATAAATTCCATGTTTGATAATATTTTACATCCTTCTTGATATTGTCTTTCAATTTGTCAGAGAGTTCGTTATGCTGGTTTCTTTTGAGAGCTGTTATTTTTCTTCTTCATTGGTATTGTACTAGACTGGGCTTTTATAATCTCACTTTTCAAAATTTCCCAAGCTTCTTGAGTTGTTTTCCCCTTGAGGATTGTCATCCATGGAATCTTTCCTAAGCTTTCTCTAAATTTATTGAAATTAGCTCTTTTAAAGTCCAGGACTCTCGTTTGTTCTACTACATGTGCTTGCATAATGTTGAATTCCAATATTGCATGATCACTAGCCCCCAAGGTTCAACAGTTAGAACAATTAACCAGTGGAACAACTTGCCTCCAGAAGTTGTGAATGCTCCAACACTGGAAGTTTTTAAGAAGATGTTGGATAACCATTTGTCTGAAGTGGTATAGGGTTTCCTGCCTAAGCAGGGGGTTGGACTAGAAGACCTCCAAGGTCCCTTCCAACTCTGTTATTCTATTCTATTCTATTCTATTCTATTCTATTCTATTCTATTCTATTCTATTCTATTCTATTCTATTCTATTCTATTCTATTCTATTTTTTCTCTATTCTCTTTCTGTTTAATTTTCAATGTCAATCTATCCATTTCTGCACAATCTAGACTATTTCTTCATCTTGTGGTATATCTTAATTTTTCCAATTTTGTTTGGAAATAATCGTTTTTCACATTTTATGACTGTTGCAGCTTCCCCCACGGTCACATGATCAGAATTCAGTTGCTTGGAAACTGGCACGTATTTATGACGGGTTGCAGTCTCCCTGGGTCATGTGATTCCCTTTTGCGACCTTCGGACAAGCCAAGTCAACGGGGAAGCCAGACTCACTTAACAACCGTGTTCCTAACTTAACAACGGCAGTGATTCACTTAACCGGTGTGGCCAGAAAGGTCGTAAAACAGGGCAAAATTCACTTAACAAACTGTCTCACTTAGCAACAGAAATGTTGGCTCAATTGTGGTCATAAGTCGAGGACTATCTGTATGTACGTATGTGCTTGGACTTCTCAAGCAATATTTAAATTCAGTTAACTCAGTGGTGAAATTCAATTTTTTTTACTACCAGTTCTGTGGGCGTGGTTTGGTGGGTGGATGTGGCTTGGTGGGCGTGGCTTGGTGGGTGTGGTAGGGGAAGGATACTGCAAAATCCCCAATCCCTCCCCACTCCTGGGGGAAGGCTATTGCAAAATCTCCATTCCCACCCCACTCCTGGGGGAAGGATACTGCAAAATCCCCATTCCCTCCCCACTCCAGGGGAAGGATACTGCAAAATCCCCATTCCCACCCTACTCTGAGGCCAGCCAGAGGTGGTATTTGCCGAGCTACTCAAAATTTCCACTACCAGTTCTCCAGAATCTGTCAGAACCTGTTGGATTTCACCCCTGAGTTAACGCCATCCCATGCTGGAGTTACGGTGGATTTAAACACATCATCAGAAACGTATTTTGATCTCGTGGTCATGTCTAATTGTAGTAAACCAGGTATTTGGAAGGAGGTTATGGTTTAAAGCTGTTTACAGGTTGTTGGGTTAAATCCCCAAAATTTAGAACTTGCCTACTAATGAGGAAGTTTGTGGATTTCATGCTTGGATTATTGCAAGAAAGATTATTCTCCGGAGGATACGAATGAGCAAATTTTTAAAGGTTGGCTTAATGAAACGTCAAGCCTTTTTAAAAAAAAAAAAAAAAACTACCTTTCCCTTTTTGGTTTGTAATATTCAGCGTACTTTTAAGTAGATAGTTTTCCACTGAATGAAATTAAGGCATCTTGTTTTCAGTTTGTTCCAATGCCTTGTGCAATATTAAATGTAATTACATTTTTTTAAAAAAACAAAAAACTCATATCTTTCACAAGCCAGAATGCAGCAGTGTGGCTAAGTCCTTAGTCCAATGTAAAATCGGCAGATCATTTCAAAATTTGCAAGATGCTTTTTACTACTGTGGACTTCTAACTGAATATCTTTAGATTCAGAATACAGTTGGAAGAGACTTTGGAGGTCTTCGAATCCAACCCTTACTCAAGGAGGAGACCCTATACCAGTGATGGCTAACCTTTTTGCCGTTGCGTGCCAAAAGTGGGAGGAGCATGGGGGGTCATGGGTGCGGGTGCCCACATCCATAATTCAATGCGCCCCACTCTCCCGTGCATGCGCACATGACCCCCCCCACACTTCCCCCTGCTTTTGGCACAGGGGGCCTGGTAGGCCCATTTCCCACCCTCCCCAGGCTCCAGAAGCTTTCTAGGAGCCTGGGGAGGGCAAAAACAGCCTTCCCCATCCCCCCTGGAGGCCCTCCGGAGGTCTGAAACGGCCCATTTTCTGGCTTCCAGTGGGACTGGAAGGCCTGAGAATCAGTTGGCTGGTGCGTGCATGTGCGCTGGAGCTGAGCTAGGGCAACACTCGCGTGCCCACCAATATGGCTCCGCGTGCCACCTTTGGCACCCGTGCCATAGGTTCGCCATCACGGCCCTATACCATTTCAGACAAGTGACTAAAAGCTTCCAGTATTGGAGCGCCCACAACTTCTGGTGGCAAGCCGTTCCACCGGCTAATTGTCCTCCCTGTTAGGAAGTTTCTCCTTATTTCCCCTTAGTTCCAGGTTGCTTCTTTCCTTAATTAGTTTCCATCCATTACTTCTTGCCCTGCCTTCTAGTACTTTGGAAAACAATTCGGAATTTATTTTATTTAAATTTGGAATTTAAATTGAATTGAATTGGATTTTAATTCAATTTAATCGGGATTTGGTATTTAAATTTGGAAAATAAATTTAATGTTTATTTAATGTTTAATGTTTATTTAATGTTTAATGTTATGTTGGCAGGCAATCTTGATGTATCGTATGGGATACATCCTGCTGTTCCAATATGTCAGCATACAAATTTTTCCTATGTTGAGAACTGACTTTGCTATTATACAGGTAGTCCTTGACTTACAACAGTTCATTTAGTGACCATTCAAAGTTACAAAGGCACTGAGAAAAGTGACTTTTGACCATTCTTCACGCTTACGACTGGGGCAGCATCTCCATGGTCACCTGATTAAAATCCAGATGCTTAGCAACTGACTCATATTTATGACAGTTGCCGCATCCTGGGGTCACGTGATCTGCTTTTGCGACCTTCTGACAAGCATTGGGGAAGCCAGATTCACTTAACAATCAGGTTACTAACTTCACTGCAGGGATTCACTTAACAACTGTGGCAAGAAAGGCTGTAAAACGGGGCAAAAACTCACTTAACAAACGTCTCACTTAGCAACTGTACGCTCAATCCAGAGGTGGGTTTCAGAGGTGGGTTTCAGCAGGTTCTGAACAGTTCTGGAGAACCGGTAGCGGAAATTTTGAGTAGTTCGGAGAACCGATAGCGGAAATTTCGAGTAATTCTGGAGAACCAGTAGTGGAAATATTGAATAGTTCAGAGAACCGATAGCGGAAATTTCGAGTAATTCTGGAGAACCGGTAGTGAAAATATTGAATAGTTCAGAGAACCGATAGCGGAAATTTCGAGTAATTCTGGAGAACCGGTAGTGGAAATATTGAATAGTTCAGAGAACCGGTAGCGGAAATTTTGCATAGTTCGGAGAACCGGTAGCGGAAATTTTGAGTAGTTCTGGAAAACCGGTAGCGGAAATTTTGAGTAGTTCGGAGAACCGGTAAATACCACCCCTCATTGGCCCCATCCCCATCTATTCTCTGCCTCCCGAGTCCGTGCTGATCAGAAGGAAATGGGGATTTTGCAGTAACTTTCCCCTGGAGTAGGGAGGGAATGGAGATTTTGCAGTATCCTTTCCCTGGAGTGGGGTGGGAATGAAGATATTCCAGTATCCTTCCCCTGCCACGCCCACCAAGCCAAGCCACGCCCACCAAGCCACACCCACAGAACCGATAGTAAAAAAAATTTGAAACCCACCACTGGCTCAATCGTGGTCGTAATTCGAGGACTTCCCATATATGGCTGTATTTTTTTTAAAATAGAAACCAGTTGCTTTCCTGGCGGAGAGCAGAGTCCGCTGTTAAATTGGGCAGGCAATTCAGCAATAGCATGCTGGTTAATTGTAACCACCATCCATCTAAACCCAATTGACAAGATGCCTTATTTAGATGTGCACCCAATTCTTCTTGGAGTTTAGATATTCGACGGGGAGAATGCGTTGGAGCGCGGAACAAGGCAACCAATTTATTTATTGACTCTCTATGCTGCTGACTCCACACGGTTTTAGATGGGTGAAGAATACAGCTGAATAGTATATTATAAGTAGCAATGGAAAGGGAATGCTTTAGCTTCCAGTCCCCCAAAACATATAAAGAACGGTTGCAGAAACTGGGTATGTCTAGTTTGATGAAAAGAAGGACTAGGGGAGACATGATAACAGTGTTCCAATATCTCAGGGGCTGCCACAAAGAAGAGGGAGTCAAGCTATTCTCCAAAGCACTTGAAGGCAAGACAAGAAACAATGGGTGGAAACTAATCAAGGAGAGAGGCAACCTAGAACTAAGGAGAAATTTCCTGACAGTTAGAACAATTCATCAGCGGAACAACTGAATATGAGCCAGCCATGTGCAGCAGCCGCCCAAAAAACCAAACACAATCCTGGGTTGTATAAACAGAGGCATAGAATCAAGATCACATGAAGTCAGTGGTGGTTTTCAAGGTTTTTTTTAAGTTCTGTGGGCGTGGCTTGGTGGGTGTGGCATGGCTTGGTGGGCGTGGCTTGGTGGGCATGGCAGGTAAAATCTCCATTCCCTCCCCAATCCAGGGGAAGGTTACTGCAAAATCCCCATTTCCTCCCGATCAGCTGGGACTCGGGAGGCGGAGAATAGATGGGGGCGGGGCCAGTCAGAATTTTTACTACCGGTTCTGTGGGTATGTGGCTTGGTGGGCGTGGCATGGCATGGATTGGTGGGTGTGGCAGGGGAAGGGTACTGTAAAATCTCCATTCCCTCCCCACTCCAGGGGAAGGTTACGGCAAAATCCCCATTTCTTCCCGATCAGCTGGGACTCGGGAGGCGGAGAATAGATGGGGGCGGGGCCAGTCAGAATTTTTACTACCGGTTCTCCGAACTACTCAAAATTTCCGCTACCGGTTCCCCAGAACTGGTCAGAACCTGCTGAAACTCACCTCTGCATGAAGTACTTGTGCTGCCTTATAAAACCCCAGTAAGGCCACATCTGGAATACTGCGACCAATTTGGGCCACCATCCTACAAAAAAGATGCTGAACCTTTGGAAAAAGTTCAGAGAAGAGCAACTAAGGCCCGGAGACTAAAACATATGAAGAACGGTTGCAGGAATGGAGTTTGTTTAGTACAGTGATGGCTAACCTTTTTGCTATCGTGTGCCAAAAGCGGAAGGAGGGGGATATGTCGCGCGTGTGTGTGCCCAAACCCATAATTCTATGCGCCCCGTCCTCTGCGCATGCGTGCACGACTCTCCTGCGCTTCCCCCACTTTTGGCACGTGATGGCACGGTGGGCCCGATAGGCCCATTTTTTTTGCCCTCCCCAGGCTCCAGAGCCTTTCTAGGGAGGGCGAAAATGACCTTCCCCACCCCCTCAGAGGCCCTCCGGAGGCTGGAAACGGCCTGTTTGCCAACTTCCAGTGGGACCAGAAGGCCCATTTTTTGCTCTCCCCAGGCTCCAGGGTCTTTCTAGGAGCTTGGGGAGGGCGAAAATGGCCTTTCCTGGTATCCCGGAGGACCTCCGGAGGCCGGAAACGGCCCGTTTGCCGACTTCCGGTCCCACAGGCATGCAGAGCCCTCTCTGTGGACACATGAGCCGTCGCTCCGGCTCAGCTCCACCGTACATGTGTACGTGCCTCCCGCCACCCAGCTGGTTTTTGGGTCTGCCACGCATGCTGGGGGAGAGGTGCACGAAGAGGGTTGCGCGCCCGTGCGTGGTGGGTGAGGGAGAATGGGGTGGCGTGCGCAAGCGCAGGGAGCGGGGCATACGGGGGGGTCGCATGCGCACACGGGAGGTGGGGCAGATGCAAGGTTTGGGCGCAAAGTGCAAGGCAGCGCAGGGGGTCATGCACGACTGCACGGGCATTGCATTACGGGTGTGCGCGCTCATGCTTTCGGCACGCAGCAATGAAATGATTAGCCATCACTGTATTATACAGTATCCTAAAACTGAGGGGATCTGTGGGTATTCTTCAGAGTAAAAGAAGAAAAGGAAAAAAAAATCCAAATCTGCCTTGTGCTTTTATTTGAGTTAAGACATTCTGGAGAAATACTGTATCTCCTATATATGAACCTTGCTGAAAATCGAAAGCGTTCGGAAGAAGAGAGTCATTAGAATTGGCCTTTCTAATCTCGCTATAACATGTGGCAGTTGAACCTTCTATATTAAATTCTATTTCAGCTCAGCTACAGGATTTAATTCCTCTATCATAATAAATATTGTCTCGGGCAGTCAAAGTGAAATGAGATTTTTTTTTCCTCTCCGCTGGCCAGAAATGGATTTTTTTCTGATCCTGATTACTATGTTATAATAGATTAGTAAGACAGGAGATGTAACGTTCACTAAATAGAGGGAGTCCTCGACTTACAACCACAATGGAGCCCAGAATTTATGTGGCGGCGTGAGAAATTTTGAGTTTTGCCCCATTTTACGACTCTTCTTGTCATATTTGTTAACTGAATCAATGCAGATGTTAAATTACTAATGCGGTTGTTAAGTGAATCTCCTTTTACTTGCCTGTCAGAAGGTCGCGTGACCCCAGGACACTGCAACCGTCATAAATGTGAGTCAATGGCCAAGCATCCGAATGTAAATCACATGACCCTGGGGATGCTGCAACGGTCATAAGTGTGAAGAAAGGTCATAAGCAGTGGTGGGATTCAGCCAGTTCACACCTATTCGGGAGAACCGGTTGTTAACTTTCTAAGCAGTTCAGAGAACTGGTTGTTGGAAGAAATCTTATTTTGTTTTTTCCACTTTACTAATCCTGTAAGGAAGGCAGGAAGGAAACATTCTGGCGTTGTTTCTAGCCTCATCTTTACTGCCCTGTTTACATAAACTGCCTCATAAATCCCTTTTTTCAGTGCTGTTGTAACTTCGAACGGTCACTAAATGAACTGTTGTAAGTCGAGGACTACCTGTATTTCTGGCATACTGATTGCACTCTTTCCTGAAGTGGGAGACCTTTGTAGGCCTGGGATGGTGTGATAGGTCTTTGGTTTCCATTAGCCTTGATCACTGTGGATAGTGAGCATTGAGAAGTAACAGCTGACGGAATGATTTCTACATCGCTATTTTACGTTGCAACTTGCCTTCGGGGAATTTACATAGTATCATGGAGTCCTCGGTGATCTCTGAGCTTGATTGTTTTCTTGTATTTGCATGAAACAGAAGTTTCATTTCCAAACTAGGCAACATCTCTCTCTTTTTCTCCTGGCCACTTTTTACAGAGGCACGCTTCAGAGCGTTTTAACAAACTGCATCTCTGTTTGGTTTGGTAGCAGCAGTACCTCAGATAGAAAGCCCATACGGAGAGTGTTGAGGACAGTGGAGAAGGTTAAAGGAAGCTCACTTTCTGTTATTCAGGATACTGCTTACAAACGCTATGTGCTTAGAGCTCAAAGTGTTGTTAGAGACCCCACACACTCACTCCATGGTCTGTTTCTGTTGCTCCCCTCTGGGAGGAGGGTTCGAAGTATCTATAGTAGTATCTTTAGTAGGACTACCAGATTCTGTAACAGCTTTGTTTCCTAGCCCATCCATCTGGTAAATTCGCAAGATTCATGTATACATCCAAATTGTGTTGTTTCTCTGTGTCATATAATATATGTGGGTATGTGTATAATTTTGGGGGTGTGTGTGTCATGTTTATATTGGGGCGGTGATCCTTTTGAGAGCCGTATGCAACAAAATTTCATTTTAATTTATGCAGATTAAAGTGACAATAAAAGTTATTCTATTCATCATCAGTGCACTCATGATGTTGGCGACATGATGCATTCCCCTTTTGACTCATATTTATGACGGTTGCAGTGCCCTGGGGCCATGTGATCCCGTTTTGCAACCTACTGACAAGCAAAGCCAATGGGGACGCCGGGTTCACTTAACAACTGGGTTACTAATAAAGCAGTTGCAGTGATTCGCTTAACAACGAGGCAAGAAAGGTCATAAAATGGGACAAAACTCCCTTAACAAATGTCTCACTTTACAACAGAAATGTTGGGCTCAATTTTGGTCATAAGCCGAGGACTACTTGCATAACCAAAATTACACACTGTTGTATTATTTTTTCCATGCGCATTAACAGATTAACAGAGTTGGAAGGGACCTTGGAGCTCATTTAGTCCAACCCCCCACCCAAGCAGGAGACCCTACACCATTTCTGACAGATGGCAACCCAGTCTCTTCTTGAAATTGTCCAGTGATGAATCTCCCACAACTTCTGAAGGCAACTTCTGTTCCATCGGTGGATTGTTCTCACTGTCAGAAAATTTCTCCTTATTTCCAGGTTGAATCTCTCCTTGTTCAGTTTCCATCCATTATTCCTTCTCTGGCCTTCAGGTGCTTTGGAAAATAGCTTGATCCCCTTCCTCCTCTCTGTGGCAGCCCCTCAAATATTGGAAGACTGCTATCATGTCTCCCCTGGTCCTTCTCTTCACTAGACTAGCCATGCCCAGTTCTTGCAACCGTTCATCGTATGTTTTAGCCTCCAGTTCCCTAATCCTCTTGGTTGCTCTTCTCTGCACTCTTTCTAGAGCCTCAACCTCTTTTTTATAGTGTGGTGACCAAAACTGGATGCAGGATTCTAGGTGTGGTCTTACTAAGGCTTTATAGAGTGGTATTAGTACCTCATCTGATCTTGCTTGTATAAAAGGACTTTGACCAGATGCAGCCTACGATAGAACCACGGATCTAACCAGGTTTCACTGCCAAGGAAGAAGTTCAATACTGGCCCTTGTTTGGCTTGTCAATGATAGCTACCCTTTATCTATTTTGTGTCAGGCACAACCAAAAGCCCGTAAGCAGTAATTGTGGTTCATCAGCACGGGTGGGTCTGCTGGAAATGGCTTACGACTTGTTTTTGCGAGTATGTTTACGTTTCTCGGGTTACAATCGGATCAGATGTGCGAGAGACCTTGGGATCAAACCTCCGGCTGCTATCCCGACTGATAAATGGAATCGATGAAGAGGTTAATTAAAGGCATAAATTAGCAATGATCCCTGTCAGAGGCAGAGGTTAATGAGCATTTTGTGTAGCTGCTGTTAATCATTCGGTGTTGGTACCCCCGGGTAGATTCGTTCAAGAATGCGGAAGGATGAAAATAAATCTTGTCCTCGCGGCTGAATTTATACAGCTAATATTAGGTAGGAATGGATTATGAGTGCAGATTAATCCTCGTTAATGGTTTAATGAAGTGGAGGAGTATATCTTTTTTTTTTTTTAATTCCCTGAATATCATCATTCATTGGCATCCTTCAGTCTCGAGAGACTATGGTATCGTGCTCGGGAAAGAGGTCCTAAAACAGCATCTGGTGTGACTAAAAAGGCCAATTCGAGAGTGGCCATCCCTTCCACACTGAGGGCAGATACATTCAGTCCCCTGCCCAGCCCCGGATTTCGCTGGTTCCGGGACTCCCTCTTTGCCTCGGCCTGCCGAACAAGTGTCTCTTCGATTTGGAGGAGGCCATGCTGCGTCTTTAGCCTCCAAACTGAACGATCGGAGGTCAAGGTTTCCCGGTCGTTAATGTCCATTCCCAGGGCCTTTAGGTCCCTCTTGCAGATATCCTTATATTGCAGCTAAGGTCTCCCTCTGAGGTGCTTTCCCTGCACTAATTCTCCATCCAGGAGATTTTTCGGAATCCGACCGTCAGCCGTTCCCACGACATGCCCCAGCCAGCGTAGACGTCGCTGTTTCAATAGTGTATACATGCTAGAAATTCCAGCACGTTCCAAGACTGCGCTATTTGGAACTTTGTCCTGCTAGGTGATGCCAAGAATTCGTCGGAGACAGCGCATTTGAAAGGTGTTCAACTTTTTGTTGAACACCTTTCTGAATATATCTACCAACATACCGCACTATACAGGTAGTCCTTGAGGAGAGGTGGGTTTTGCATAATTTTACCACCGGTTCGCCGCGCACTGAAAATGTGAGAGCGCACCTTCCGCGCATGTACGCGGCCTTCCGCGTATGTACTTTGGTCACGCACACAGCTTGCACGCATGCGCGAAGCTTAGAAAACATGGCTAAATAGGATGTAATGACTCCAGGCTGATTCCTCTCTTGTCTTCACCTCCAGACTCTGTGTGTGTGTGTCAGTGGTGGGTTGCTCCCGGTTCGGCCCGGTTTGGCCGAGCCGGTAGCAGTGACGCTATTACGTCACTGAACCGGTTCTCTTTCTTCGGGAGCTGGGCCCTCCCGCCCGCCCCCGCTTTATGCCGACCTTATATTTCTTCTTTCTTCGCCCAGCTGAGAGGTGCAGCAGAGCGGATTGCCGTACCTCAGCTGGGCAGATTCGCAACGCGCTTGCGCAAAGTGCAAGTTCGGCGCACAGATGAGCGAAGTGACCAAAGAGGCGATCGCGCGCAAAGAGAACCGGTAGTAAAGCCCGTTAGAACCCACCCCTGGTGTGTGTGTGTGTGTGTGTGTTTTCCCTACAGATTAAAACTCAGACCGATGATAACAATAACAAAAATAATGACCAATTGTGTGCGTGCTGTGTGCATGCACACACGCACAAACACACATTTGGCAGCCAAGGGCAATAACAATCGTTACAACAAACATTCGTCTCATAAGCCTCTACCATTGAAATGATAGTTATAACATAGTTTATGTTTCTGTTGGCCAGGATTACCTCAAAACTGTTGACTTTTCACTGGGCAAGATAATCGTTGGTCCTTACCAAAGGTGGTATTCAGCCGGTTCGGGCGAAGAGATAGCACCAATGATCAGCTGGCCCTGCCCACTCACCCCCTCCCTATCCTGTACTATATTTCCTTCTTTCTGGCTCAGCTGATTCGCGCGGCACAGCTGATTTCCGCACCTCTGCTGTTCTACTTACCGGGGCTGCCTTAGAAGGTAAGCAGCTAAGCTTCAAATTGCTGGATTTTGAATGCTGCATGCGTGCGGGCACGAAATGTGCGCTCACCAAACTGGTTATTAAACCGGTTGCGTCCCACCACCGGCCCTTGCCTTTTTCTCTCCCTCATTTTCTCATTGACTTCCTTTCTGAAGCTCATTTGAATTAACCTGTGCGAATCTTTTCAAGGTCGAGACCTCTCCTGCACGAAAGATCAGATCCACACTTGAAAGTCCATTTAAATTGATTTATGACTATTCATCTCCATGCACAGGGATCTTCTCAAATAAATGGCAGCATCTGCTTGGAGTTAGATAGGGGTCTATGGAATTCAAGGTCTTAATTTGCTACATAATGACTACATAAAGATTCTAGGCTGATCCCTCTTTTGACTCCGGCCCCCAACCCTCAGATTCAGCTTCACTTTCTCTTACAAGACCCTATGACCGTGATGGCGAACCTATGGCACGCGTGCCACAGGTGGCACGCGGAGCCATATTGGTGGGCACGTGAGCTCAGCTCTGGCACGCATGCGTGCACTGGCCATCTGATTTTCAGACCTTCTGGGCCCACAGGAAGTTGGCAAACGGGCCATTTCCAACCTCCGGAGGGCCTCTAGGCGGGGTGGGGAAAGTCGTTTTCACCCTCCCCAGGCTCCTAGAAAGTCTCTGGAGCCTGGGGAGGGCAAAAAAACAGGGTGACCAGGCCCACTGTGCCATCGAGTGCCAAAAGCGGGGGTGTGTGGGGAGGTTGCGCATAGAATTATGGGTGTGGGCACACACATGCACGACCCTCCATGCTCCCCCCCATTTTGTGGGGTGCATAGAATTACGGGTGTGGGCACACACGTGCGTGACCCCCCCCCTCCATGTTCCCCCCATTTTTGGCACGCAATGGCAAAAACGTTAGCCATCACTGCCCTATGACTTATTTTGAACTGTTACAGTTCAAATGAATGTGTACAGGTAGTCCTCGACTTAGGACCACAATTGAGCTCGAAATCTCTGTTGTTAAGTGAGATATTTCTTAAGTGAGTTTTGCCCCATTTACGACCTTTCTTGTCACATTTGTTAAGTGAATCAATGCAGTGGATAAGTTATTAATCTGGTTGCTAAGTGAATTTGGCTCCTCCGTTGACTTTGCTGGTTCAGAACGACGCAAAAATTGATCACATGACCCCGGGACACTGCAACCATCATAGATATGAGCCATTCGTCAAGCATCTAAATTTTGATCACATGATCATGGGGATGTTGCAAAGGTCATAATTATGAAAATCGGTCATAAGTCACATTTTTGAGTGCCATTGTAACTCTGAATGGTCACTTATGGTTGTAAGTTGAGGACTCCGTGTATTAGGAACCCCTTGAGCCACTACGACTTATTTTGAGTTGGTCAGACCAAAGTGAGCATTCCAAATTGATCAAAGCGACACCATTTTGATTTGTACTGGCAATTGTCAACAGAAATAATGATTAGGGAACCAAGAGTGGTGCAGTGGCCTAGAGGTGGAGTTCTCGCCTCACAATCAGGAGGCTGTGAGTTCAATCCTAGGTAGAGGCAGATATTTCTCTCTCTGGGCACAATGAGAATATATCTGCTGCACGAAACTCCATATTGGCAACAGGAAGGGCATCCGGCCAGTAAACACTCAGGTCCATTCAGTTACCCAGACTCCACCCCGCAAGGGATTATGGGGTCGTTAAAAGAAGATGATGATACTGAATAGGGAAGCAGCCTAGAAACAGGATTGTTGAGCCATGGTGGCGCAGTGGTTGTACTGCAGGCTACTTCTGCCGACTGCTGGCTGCCTGCAATTTGCCAGTTCGAATCTCACCAGGCTCAAGGTTGACTCAGCCTTCCATCCTTCCGAGGTGGGTAAAATGAAGAGCCAGATTGTTGAGGGCAATAGGCTGACTCTTTAAACCGCTTAGAGAGGGCTGGAAAACACTGTGAAGCGGTATGTACCGTATATTCCGGCGAATAAGACGACTGGGCGTATAAAACGACCCCCTACTTTTCCTATTAAAATATAGGGTTTGGGCTATACTCATCGTATAAGACTACCCCTCAATGTTGTCGGCGCTCCCGTAGCGTCATCGGTCAGCGCGGCAACTCAGATTCAGGAAGCTGTGCCGATCTCGTCAAGGCTGCATGCCGCTGAATGCTGAACCCAGCTGGTTGCTGCACGGAGCTTCTCCCACCGTCCCAGGCATCCAGGTGGATATTACCGATGCTCCAACTTCCCCAGACAGCTGGGGCTCGCTATCACTGGGGGTCAGCTGGGGAAGTCGGAGCGTCGGTAGGCTTATACCCGGCGTATAAGACGACCCCCGACTTTTGAGAGGATTTTCCTGTGTTAAAAAGTAGTCTTATACGCCAGAAAATACGGTAAGTCTAAGTGCTATTGCTATGGATAGTCCTTCATGAAACCACCTAAAATTAAACAGTGGCTTTGGAAGAGCGGATTTTAAGACACAACGCAATGCGTACTAAACAAGCAAGATACTCACATGAGAATTGCAAAGAAGTAAACGAGGGGAGAAGCAATTTAGAGAAAGTTCAGATCCTTTGGACAAATATTGATCAGCAGACAGCTTTGCTGCTCCTGTTGCTAATGCATTACACAGCCAGGTTGCTTCGACACGTTCCTTTACCGTGATGACATTTAGGAAGCTGTTAATTCTCTCACGCTTTGGGGGAGAACAAGAGTTGGACCCCTATTTTTTGGGTTACATGTTACCGCGGAGGCCATTCATTATTCTTTTTTGCATTTCTTAATTATCATTTTTTAAAAATTATTTTTAATTGCCAGCCACCTAGATTGGGAGTTGGGATGACCTGTAAATAGAACGTCAACCCAAATCTCTTGAGTTTTAAATGGGCGAGATAGTTTACTAGAGGGTGCCAACCAATTTGGCAAGGTTCATGAAAAAAAAACAAACTACCTAGCATGGGTAGGCTGATACAGTGGTGGGATTCAAATAATTTAACAACTGGGTCTCTGCCCGAATGACCGGCTGGGTGGGGGTGGCTGTGGTGGGGGTGGCCAGGGGATGTGGCAGGCAGCACTCGGGAGCAAAAATGGGCCACAGGGGTGTGCGCTGCACCTCCCTGCAGCCTCCTGGGAGGAAAAACGGCTGTGGCAGGGTTGTGCTGTTCCCCCTGCACCCTGTTTTGGGCCTAGTAGGCCTCCCTGCTGCCTCCTGGGAGGAAAAACGGCCGTGGTGGGGTCGCACTGCTCCCCCTGCACCCTGTTTTGGGCCTAGTAGACCTCCCTGCAGCCTCCTGGGAGGAAAAATGGCCGTGGTGGGGTCGCGCTGCTCCACCTGCACCCCGTTTTGGGCCTAGTAGGCCTCCCTGCAACCTCCTGGAAGCAAAAACGGGTCGCGGGAGGGGGCTCACTGCATACACAGCCCCCCCCCGGTGCATCCTGTTTTGGGCCTAGTAGACCTCCCTGTACTTATCTGAGAGCTAAAATAGGGCGCTTGGGGACTCCTGGAAGGGGCGGGATGGAGCCAGCCAGCAATTTAACAACCGGTTTTCTCGAACCGGCCTGAACCAGCTGACTCCTACCACTGGGTTGATAGCTGCCCGGAGTCCGTTGGAGATGGACAGTGCCTAAATTTAATTAATTTAATTAAATCAATTAATTAATGGCAGGAAGACTTGCTATTTGCCAAAGATACAGTCCACGCAGCCTGCTGGGTGTAAAGTCCCTGTGAATTATGAGGAAATCACCGGTATTCGTCTGAACGATGACAGTTGGCACAGGGTTTGAAAAAAAATCTTAATCAAAATGATAATGAGGTTCTGAGTTGCTGTTGTTGTTTTTTTAAAAAATAATAAGCTCGGGGAAAGCAAAACATTAAAAAATACCGAACATGTTTGCTTTAACTAAAACAAATGCTTAGTGTATATAGCCTTTGTTTAATAAGATTTCTACTGTTGTGGGTTATCTCATTATCTGCCACTGTCTGGAGACAGCGCACTTTTAACAGAAACTCATTTCACTGAAAGAATTGAAGCAAAAGTAAGGATGTATTTACATCACTCAGGAAACTGTGAAGAACTGGTTGTTTTCCCAGCTCCTGGGGATTTTAGAAACCTCCTTTTGTCCATTTGCCTGTCTTCTTTAATTAATTTATTTTATTTATATAACGTCGGCAGCACGATGGCTTAGTGGTTAAGACACTGAGCTTGTCGGCTGGAAAGGCGGCAGCCTGGATTCAAGACCCAAGGGCCACGTGACGGGATGAGCTCCCGTCCTTGCCTCAGCTTCTGCCAAGGTAGCAGTTTGAAAGCAGGCAAATGTGAGTAGATAAATAGGTACCACTTCGGTGGGAAGGCAGCAGCACTTTGTGACGTCACGCTGGTCACATGACCGTGGGAATGTCTTCAGACAGCGCTGGCTCAACGGCCTTGAAACGGAGTTGAGCAGTACCCCCTGGAATCAGCAATGTCTAGCGGAGTAAAATCCGCAGGGGCTCCTACATATTAACGGGTAATATACTGTATTTTCTGACGTATAAGACTACTTTTTAACACAGGAAAATCCTCTCAAAAGTCGGGGGTCGTCTTATACGCCGGGTATAAGCCTACCAACGCTCCGACTTCCCCAGCTGACCCCCAGTGATGGTGAGCTCCAGCTGTCTGGAGAAGTCGGAGCGTCGGTAATATCTACCTGGATGCCTGGGACGGTGGGGGAAGCTCCGCGCAGCAACCGGCTGGGTCCAGCATTCAGCAGCATGCAGCCTTGACAAGATCGGCACAGCTTCCCGAATCTGAGTTGCCGGCGCTGACCGATGACACTACGGGAGCGCCGACAACATTGAGGGGTAGTCTTATATGGCGAGTATAGCCCAAACCCTATATTTTAATAGGAAAAGTAGGGGGTCGTCTTATACGCCCAGTCGTCTTATACGCCGGAAAATACGGTATATTAACATTTCACCTAGATTAATAAAACACAATAAAATATAAATGTGACAAAGACCTATGTTCGAATACCAATGACTAAGCCATCTAACCATTAAAGCGCAGGATCGTTTATATGAAAAAAAAAATCAAATAGAAGAAGCTTCTTGGATGAGAGGCAAAACATCTTCAAAGAAAAACCAGAAAGTCCAGTTGCCTCTTGAAAAAGCACCTCTGCGACAGCCATGACCTGGATGACTGAGAATCTCCATAGAACAGGGGTGTCAAACACAAGGTCTGCGGGTTGGATCTGGCCCACGATGTGGTCGGATCCAGCCCATGGGGCCGTCCTGGAAAATGTAAGGGGCCTGCCCGCGTGGCTTCAGCCTGTTCTACCCAATGCGAAGAGGAAAGATTGGACCCCTGTGGCTTCGGCCTGGTCTATCCAATGCGAAGAGGAAACATTGGGCCC
>WNWU01000049.1:7208924-7224714 GCA_012654045.1 Ptyas mucosa | reverse complement strand
GCCAAGGTTAGAGACCCCTGCTACAGAGGATCGAGCAGAAAGTTTGAGATGCAAGAAATGTCATAGACATAGTATACTGTATATATGACCTATGATATGATAGAGAGCACTTGGGTTCAGTGATTAAGGCACCTGGCTAGAAAGCTGGAGACCATGAGTTCTAGTTCTGCCTTAGCCATGAAAGCCAGTGAGGTGACTTTGGCCAAACACCAGGAGACAGTGAATTCTAGTCACACCTTAGACATCGTGAAAGATAGCTGGGTGGCTTTGGGCCAATCACCAGGAGACGGTGAGTTCTAGTCCCACCTTAACCATGAAAGCCAGCTGGATGGCTTTGGGCCAATCACCAGGAGACGGTGAGTTCTAGTCCCGCCTTAACCATGAAAGCCAGCTGGGTGGCTTTGGGCCAATCACCAGGAGACGGTGAGTTCTAGTGCCGCCTTAAGCCAGATGGGTGGCTGGCAATCAGAGATTCTGGAATTTTAGATTTGAACTGTTGAGATAGATGATGGCTTCTCGGGTGGGGAAGAAATTACCCTCCCCATTTTCCAATCTCTTTACTATTAAATTGAGGTTTCCAAATTCAGCCTTGGTGTTAAAAGAGGATAAGATAGCTAAGAACTGTAATGAATTGTACCCTTCCCTATTTTTGTGAGTTTATATGTCAACTTGAAGAACAGATCCCAATCCATAAGGTAAAGGTAAAAGTTCCCCTCGCACATATGTGCTAGTCGTTCCTGACTCTAGGGGGCAGTGCTCATCTCCGTTTCAAAGCCGAAGAGCCATCACTGTCCGAAGACATCTCTGTGGTCATGTGGTTGGCATGACTCAACACCAAAGGCGCACGGAACGCTGTTCCCTTCCCACCAAAGGTGGTCCCTATTTTTCGACTTGCCTTTCTGTCGTGCTTTCGAACTGCTAGGTTGGCAGAAGCTGGGACAAGTCACGGGAGCTCACCCTGTTACGCGGCATTCGGGATTCGAACCGCTGAACTGCCGACCTTTCGACCGACAAGCTCAGCGTCTTAGCCACTGAGCCACTGTGTCCCTTTATGTCAACTTGACCTTTATGTCAACTTGAAGAACAGATCCCAATCCATGGAGGGGATTAAAAAAAAAAATCAAGATGGAGGCTATGCTGGAACCCACCCTGTTTATATGAGTCAAGGGGAATGCGGCTTTGATCCCAGAATCATAACCACGGCTTTGCTTGCTTTTTTAAAAAAAAACTCTCCCGCAAACATCCCTGCGGTTTTCCCTCCTACTAACCGAATAAATGTTGACTTTGTAAAGATTATATGACTAATGTTACACCTTTTGGAGAAGCTCTAAGTATAACCTCCTCAGTTTTGCATGACTTATTAGCAGCTGTTCAGAGATTAACATCTGAACTACTTCTAAAATGGATGTCTTCAGTACTCTCAGATCATTGAAGGTGCAATTAATCAGTGGAACAACTTGTCTTCAAAAGTTGGGAATGCTCCTTCACTTAAGAAGAGAATCGATAACCTTTTGTCTGAAGTGGGATAGGGTTTCCCACTTGAGCAGGGGGCTGGAGTAGAAGACCTCTAAGATCCCTTCCAACTCTGCTATTCTGTTAATCTCCTTTTTCTGCCTTCTGTTGTTAAATTGCCTAGATAGGAGCTACATGACTGGATATTTTTGGGATTTGGTCTATATTTATCTACTCAGAAGAAGTGAGTCCTACAGGATTACAGCCAAATGGGTTATAATTCTGTGGGATCCATGGCAATCTCTCAGCTTAGTGGTTTTCTTGCAGACGTTTCATTACCAAACTAGGTAACATCATCAGTACTAAAAGGGAGTAGGATTCGCAGAGTAGAGAAAGAGGAGGAGGAGGAGGAGAGGAACTGTGGGGTCCTTGGTGCTGTCTGAGCTTGACGGTTTCCTTGCAGACGTTTCATTACCAAACTAGGTAACAGCATCAGTACCAAAAGGGAGTAGGAGTCGCAGAGTAGAGAAAGAGGAGGAGGAGGGGGGGGACTGTGGGGTGCTTGGTGCTCTCTGAGCTTGGCGGTTTTCTTGCAGACATTTCATTACCAAACTAAGTAACCAATATGCAAATAATACTTACATTGTAAACTGCCAGAGAGCACTGCAAAAAACTATGGGCTGGTGTGTAAGCTTAATTGCTATTGCTGTTGTATATAAATAGAGAGCAAACCCTACTCCCCTCTAGCACTGATGAGGTTGCATAGTTTGGTAATGAAACGTCTACAAGGGAATCACCCAGCTCTGAGAGCGCCAAGGGCCCCACTGTTCAATCCTGAGCTGCAAATATTCTCTTCTCTAGGTTGTATTTCTGTTATTTGTTCTCCATTACTGCCTGAAATGATGATCTCGGGGCGGGGGGTGGGGGAGAAATAAGAAAACGCTTGATAGGAGAAGCTAGCCCAGCTTCAAAACACCGCAGGTGAGAATTGCAAGGCGTGTTTGTGCCTGAGCTGCGAGCTATATTTTCCATTTGAGACTTCAATCCGAGTTCTTGTAGAAATGGATTGGTTTTCTCACAGCTTTGCGGATATGTGTATCAGAGAGAGGAGGGGGTGGGGTGGGGAAAAAGTACCGGCAGGGGAAGTAATTGAGAATATCCATGCAAGATGCATTTAAATAATAGGAAATGAGAATGAAACCTTTTTACAACCTGCATTGTGAATAGGTAAGGATAAAGAGCAGGCGCTAATGGAAACTTTTGCGGACGGCTTGGTGTTGAGGAGCTGCGGATATCAAAGCCCCGGAAGACAGGACAGGAAGCAACAGATGGAAACTAATCAAGGAGAGAGCCAACCTAGAACTAAGCGGAAAATTGCATTTCAGACAGGTGCTTGTCAGATCTGATCTTAAAAATCTCCAGTGTTGCTTATAAGGAGAACCTCTATAAAATGTTTTATCGGTGGTATTTGCCACCAGCCAAGATGTTCTCAAACCAATCGCCGGAGTGTTGGAAATGTGGTTGTAAGCAGGGAATGTTCTACCACATGTGGTGGACATGCCCCAAAATTTAAAAATATTGGTGTAAGATAAGAAAGTGGCTGGAAGAGATAACCGAACAGAGGATAGAGTTGAGGCCGGAACTGTTTCTTCTGGGTATTTTTGATGGGAAAATGGGGAAAGAACTACAATATTTAACATTGCATATCTTAACCGCCAGTAGAATTGCTCTAGCACAGAATTGGAAACAAGCAGATACACCTCCAGACCAAATTATAATAAGAAAAATTTATAAATGTACAGAGATGGATAGACTGCCTGTGGAAATGAAGGAGCGGGAAGAAACCGAGTACTATCAAATATGGAATAGATGGTATTCCTGGCTTGAGAGTAAACGTAAAACTTAAGGTATAAGATGTAAAAGTGTAATATATAAATTGTAAAATTTATAAGAAATATATGATATCGATTTGTGAGATTCGTTATATCCTTAAATAAGGTTATAACTTAGGATAGTGATATATAGAAGTAGGATTTATGTAAATATGACTGTTACGAAAGCTATAGATACCGACATGGAAAAGCTGTTATAAGTGTAAAATTGTGTTTTGTGTTTTAAACATTGGAAAATTCAGTAAATATTATCTTTTTAAAAAAAAAATCTCCATTGTTGGAGCACCCCCAACGTCTGGAGGCAACTCATTCCACTGATTAATTGTTCTGTCAGGAAACTTCTCCTCAGTTCTGGGTTGGTTCTCTCCTTGATTAGTTTCCATCCATTGTTTCTTGTCTTGCCTTCATGTGTAGAGGTGGTATTCAGCCTGTTCGGATTGGTTCGCCCGAACCGGTAGCGGAAATCGCAGGTGGGCCTTCCCACCCGCCCTGGCTCTACGCCATTCTGTTTAGGCATGCTTTTGTGGTCGGGCGCGTGTGCGGAGGGCGCGCCCGTGAGCAAAGCGCATGCACGGAAGGCCGGGTGCACAAACCGGGCGCAGGCACGCGCAAAGCAAGAATGCATGTGCAGGGCGAAATGGTAGTAACATAATGTGAAACCCATCGCTGTTCAGGTTCTTTGGAGCAGCGGTCACCAACCGGTGGTCCGTGGACCACTGGTGGTCCGCAAGAACATTTTGGCGGTCTGCAACCAACATTTCGGTGGTTGGCCGAAGAGGTTGTAGAAAGAATGCTTTTAAAAGCCTCCTGACAATCCCAGCTGAGTTGCCTGATCGTCAGAGGCTTTTAAAAGCATTTTTTTAACAACCTCTTCGGCCGAAGCGATTGTAGAAAAAATGGTTTTAAAAGTTTAAAAAAAAAAGTTGGCCACGCCCACCCAGTCACATTACTCCCCCCCACCAAGCCACGCCCACAGAACCGGTAGTAACAAATTTTACATTTCACCACTGCTTCTATTATATGAGCCACGGCTGCTTGCAGTTTGGCAGATCGAATCTCACCAGGCTCAAGGTTGACTCAGCCTTCCATCCTTCCGAAGTTGGTAAAATGAGGACCCAGATTGTTGGGGGCAATAGGCTGACTCTGTAAACCACTTAGAGAGGGCTGTAAAGCACTGTAAAGTGGTATATAAGTCTAAGTGCTATTGCCCTTCCTTCCTTCCTTCCTTCCTTCCTTCCTTCCTTCCTTCCTTCCTTCCTTCCTTCCCTCCCTCCCTCCCTCCCTCCCTCCCTCCTTCCTTCCTTCCTTCCTTGAGCAGTGGTTAGAATGCAGCATTGCAGGCTGATTCTTCCCACAACCAGGAGTTCAATCCTGACCGGCTCAAGGTTGACTCAACCTTTCGTCCTTCCAAGGCCGTTAAAATGAGGACCCAGGTTGTTGGGGGCAATAGGCTGACTCTGTAAACCACTTAGAGAGGGCTGTAAAGCACTGTAAAGTGGTATATAAGTCTAAGAGCTATTGCTACTGCTATTTTCTGCCATAACGCAGCTAGATTTCAAACTTCTTCCTTTCCCCGTCTTAGACATTATAAGCTTGCAACGTGTTCATTTTCCTGTCTGGCTACCTGCCAAAATAATCGAAATGATGGCTTTTTAATTACACCATTTGGTAAACAGGCATTGTTTAATAATCCCTAGCATTGAAAGCGACTTTAAAGCTATTACAGTTCATCAGCTAAATACTTACTTGTCGTTTATTATTATTATTATTATTATTATTATTATTATTATTTTAAAAAAGGGGTATTTAACTAATGTGTGGCTGCTGCCGAGTTGAATGATAGAGTTAATTTGCAACTGTTGGGCAGGCTAGATTCCGACTTCAAGATTCTCTTTTGAATATAGAAATCAGATTTACAATGGTGTTTGGATTTCGGGGTTTAGGGAAAACATAAAACAGCCAAGCCATCTGGAGCCTCCATTAATAAGAAATGGTGTTTCCTTCTCTCCATGTTGCGCAGTCACTAGTTTTGTGTGCCAGTAAATTGGACTAAAATCCATCATGCAGCTGGTCCTTAAGCCATTCATGGGGGAAAAAAGAGAAACAAGGCATTCTTTTAGAATTTTGGAGTTGACAACTAATTCGGTATTCAAACGATAAGAGTGGTCACGGAGTTTCTTCAATTAGACGGATAGATGAATAGACTGATTTTTATTTATTTTTTTAGAATTTTAAAAGAGTCAAAACCTGAAGCCGCTGTCTGTTTTAAATTTGGTTTGGAGCAGTAAGAAAAAAATATTAGAAGGGGCAAATGGACCCAGGGCCATGAGAAGGATCTACGGGAATTGTTTGTGGTCGTTCTAGTGAAAAAAAGATAATGTTAAATGTCATGATCCTTCCCATGTGAGATGATCGATAGATCGATTGATAGATCGATAGATAGATTGATTAATCAATAGATAGATAGGTTGATAGATAGATCGATAGATAGATAGTTAGATTGATAGATAGATAGATAGATAGATAGATAGATAGATAGATAGATAGATAAATCGATACATAGATAGATAGATACATAGGTAGGTAGGTAGGTAGGTAGGTAGATAGATAGATCAATCGATCGATCGATAGATGATCGATCGGTAGATAGGTAGATAGATAGATGATAGATGATACATGATAGATGATAGATGATAGCTGAGATGATAGATACATAGACAGGGATAGATAGATAGATAGATAGATAGATAGATAGATAGATAGATCAAGAGAGAGATCGAGAGATCGAGAGATCAAGATAGATAGATTGAGAGATACATATAGATAGGTAGGTAGGTAGATAGATCGAGAAATCAAAGGATCGAGAGATAGAGAGATAGATAGATCGAGATAGATAGATCGAGAGATACATAGATAGATAGATCGAGAGATAGATAGATAGATAGATAGATAGATAGATAGATAGATAGATCGAGATAGATAGGTAGATAGATCGATAGATAGATAGATAGATAGATGATAGATACATAGATAGATAGATGGATGGATAGGTAGATAGAGAGAGAGAGAGAGAGAGAGAAAGAGAGATAGAGAGATAGAGAGATAGAGATAGATAGATAGATGGAGAGATAGATAGATATATATAGAGAGAGATAGATAGGTAGGTAGATAGATAGATGATAGATACATAGATAGATAGATGGATAGGTAGGTAGGTAGGTAGATAGTTAGATAGATAGATAGATCGAGAGATAGATAGATGATAGACACATAGATAGATGGATAGATAGGTAGATAGATAGATAGGTAGATAGATGGATATAAGATGGATGGATGGGCACGCGGGCACGCCAGCCGCCACCCCAGCCCATCTCCACCATGCATGCACGCACGCCTCCCACCGGCCAGCTGGTCTTCGGGTCTCTGCCGCGTATGTGCAAGAGGCAGGGCGCTTGCGGAAGACATGCGAGTGCACGCACAGAGGGTGGGGCGCATGCATGGGACTGCCGGTTGGTGCAGGAGGCTTTCCAGGCCCAAAACGGGACACGGGGCACATGCGTGGATGGGGTTCTCGCATTGCATTTTGGGGGTTCGGGCACACGTGCGTGTATTTGCACGCGGCACGCTTTGGGCACTCGGCCCCAAAAAGGTTAACCATCACAGCTTTGAGATGTTAATTTTCCACTGTGTGGCCTGGTCTTTTGTGCCTGGCACATGTAGATGTACCCGGGCAGAGGTGTTTGGAATAGATATAATAGAAAAGGAAACGTTGAAGGCCACTCTTATTTCTCAACTGGGCTGCCTAGCAAGCATGAACAAAAGAACTGCAAGGATGAGGATCTATTAGAGATTCTGAGTGGGGGGAGGGGGAAAGTAGGTTATATCACTATTTCTGCCATCCCACCTTGTCTTAATTTCAGAGCTCTGCTCTCCGAAGCAGAAACACCGCGTAATTATTCTGAGAGCTATTTTGCTTATATAGGAAAGCAGCTAATAACCTTCTGAGGTGATAGACAAGACTCTAACGGAAGTAGTTAGGTACTGCTGATACTCCCTATCATCATCTTCTTTTAACAACCCCCATAATCTCTTGCGGGGTGGAGTCTGGGCCACTGAATGGAGCTAGCAGAGTGTTTGAATGGCCGGATGCCTTTCTTGTCTCCAGTGCGGAGTTTCGTTCAGCAGATATATTCTCATTGTGCCCAGAGAGAGAAATATCTGCCTCTATCTAGGATCGAACTCACAACCTCCTGATGATGAGGCGAGAGCTCCACCTCTAGGCCACTGCACCACTCTGCAGTGTGTTCTCCCTAGAACCCAATTTAAATGAGATCCAACTTCTCTTGAATTCCGTTGACTCTTATATGACTCCATTGAGGTGCTAACCTTTAGTTGAGAAGATTCCTGCGCATAGGCTTTTAGCAATGAAGCAGATTGATGAGACCTTCATGTGCGGACTTGGTCTTCACTCCCAATGCTCCAAAGATTCTTTCTGATTTTTTTTGGCCTGTCATTAATGCCCATACTAGTTGGGAGTGGTGCGGTGGCCTAGAGGGGGAGCTCTTGCCTCACAATCAGGAGGCTGTGAGTTCGATCCTAGGTAGAGGCTAGACTACCTCTGTCAGGGTAGACTAGAACAGAACAGAACAGAATTCTTTATGGCCAAGTGTGATTGGATACACAAGGAATTTGTCTTGGAATCAATGGGAATGTATCTGCTGAACAAAACTCCACATTGGTGACAGGAAGGGAATCCAGCCAGTAAACACACTGCTAGTTCCATTTAGTTTCCCAGACTCCACCCTGCAAGGGATTATGGGGTTGTTAAAAGAAGATGATTAGTGCCCATACTAATTGCAGATGCTTCCTATACTGTCGTAGAAGGTTTTAATCCACATTGAGCTTCCTGGCCTTTCTAGAAATTCCTAACAGTAATAGAGTTGGAAGAACCGGTAATGGAAATTTTGAGTAGTTCAGAGAACTGGTAAATACCACCTCTAACTGGCCCCGCCTCCATCTATTCTCTGCCTCCCAAGTCCCAGCTGATCGGGAGGAAATGGGGATTTTGCAGTATCCTTCCCCTGGACTGGGGAAGGAATGGAGATTTTACAGTGTCCTTCCCCTGCCACGCCCACCAAGCCACGCCCACCGAGTCACTCCACGCCCACCAAGCCACGCCCATAGAACCAGTAGTAAAAAATTTTGAATCCCACCACTGACCTGTACCAGTGATTTGAACCACCGAACTGCCGACTTTTCTGATCGACGAGCTCAGCATCTTAGCCACTGAGCCACCTAGTGTAGATCCCACTCTGTATAATACTTGATAATACCTGATGGTGATACCTATACAATACCTGAAGGCACGACAAGAAGCAAGGGATGGAAATTAATCAAGGAGAGAGCCAACCTAGAACTGAGCAGAAATTTCCTGACAGTGAGATTTGACTTTAAAAAAAAATCATTTTTTAAAAAAAATTGATTTATATGCCGCCTTTCTCTCAGGGTGGCTTACACTCAGGGTGGCTTACAGTGTGTTAAGCAATAGCCTTCATACTTTTGTATATTTATCCAAAGTCAGCTTATTGCCCCCACAATCTGGGTCCTCATTTCACCCACCTTAGAAAGGATGGAAGGCTGAGTCAACCTCGAGCCTGGTGAGATTAAAACTTGCAGGAATTTCAGGCAGCTGGATGTTAATCACAGTGCCTCAGTCTACTGCGCCACTCAGTAGACAAGTCAGTGGACCGACGTGTCTCCAGAAGTTGGGAGTGCTCCATCACTGGAGGTTTTTAACAAGAGATTGGACAGCCATTTGTTCAAAGTGGTATAGAAGTGATGGCTAACCTTTCTTGGACTAAGTGCCCAAAGCCCAAACGCGTGCCCCAACCCCCAAAACGCAATGCGCATGTGATGCATGCGGCCCATTCCCCACGCATATGTGCGCAGCTCCCCGCTTGCGCCCCCCGCATGCATAGCAGAGACCCAAAGACCAATTGGCCGGCGGGAAGTGCGCATGCATGCACAGCGGAGCTGAATTGGTGCGATGGCTCACGTGCCCACAGAGATGGCGCTTTGTGCCACCTCTGGCACGCGTGCCATAGATTTACCACCATGGTGGTATAAGGTCTTTTCAACTTCTCCGGTACATAGAAAAATGTTGTGCCGAATCATAGTGAGCCGAGCCGATTCCGCACAGTTTCTTATTTTCTGGATTATTACTTGTTCGGGTGGGCTAACGTCCATCTTCCAATATTGGGCCCATGCCAGTCTTGCAGCTATTGTTATATGTAACAACAGGTACCATGCCGTTTTATTAATATTTACGGGTCTTATCCCTAATAAGAATACTTCAGGACACAGTTGTATATATTGCCCCAACATCTCATTGAGCCACTTCTGAATATTCTTCCAAAATTTCCTTGCTTGCCTCTCGACAGGTCCACCATTGGTGGAAATATGTGCCTTCTTTAAAGCCGCATTTCCAACAGGATGAGGATATTCCCGGAAACATTTTGGCAAGTCTGGCCGGCGGCAAATACCATTGATACGCCATTTTGTATATATTTTCTTTATATCCTATTGATCGGGTTAATTTCAGATTCTTAGCCCAGATTTCATTCCACCTCTCAGGTTCTATTACATGACCTAAATTCTTCTCTATGATTCTGAAAGAATGAGGGGACACAGACTATTATATATCCTGGAGCCAATGGTACAATTGGATTTCAAACAGAGTTGTAAATAGAAATATTAGATAGACATGTTATTTAGTATATGTAAGAGACTTTTGCAGGTTACTTTATATGTGTAATGGGACAAGCTTATTTCCTTCTCACGTTATGATGTAGACCGTGATAGAGCTAACATTTGTTGGATGTATAAGACAAAATAAAATTATTTTAAAAAAAATAAAAAAATTGTGCCGATTAAAAAATTCATTACTCTCAAAATAACAGCAAGAAACCCAAAACGCGAGATACCCAAGTTTTTTCCCCTGTTGGGGAGCTGCCTTGCGATCAAGAAAATATTCCCCCAAAATTACAAACGTAACTTTTTAAAATACGATCCTCCTTTCCCCCAAGATTTTTTTTCCTTCTCCATTATCACATTTTAACTAACTTTCCCAGTGATTGAACTTTCCCAGAATTCAGTTTGCACTCTTGCTAAATATATTTGCTCCTTTGTGGTAACACTTTGCGTTCTGTAAATACCAAGCTTAACTTCGCTGACATCTTTTTTGCCATAAATAGTACGCATTTTGGTGACAAGTGGATAATTAACTTTTTGCTAATTAGTTATTGGCTGCTAGCA
Source organism: Ptyas mucosa (assembly GCA_012654045.1). Lineage (NCBI taxonomy): Eukaryota > Metazoa > Chordata > Lepidosauria > Squamata > Colubridae > Ptyas > Ptyas mucosa. The sequence continues at coordinate 7,214,056 of WNWU01000049.1, read as the reverse complement.
TCAATATACATTTAAAAAGAAAAATAAAAAAGCAATTCCGAGGGAAATGGATGATATGACAGCTTGCCTAGAATATTGAGATGCGCCGAGTCGGGGTATGGAATGCAGTGAGGAAGGAAAAAATAATTTATACGCCACTTCTGTTCAAGTGACCCTAAGCAGTATGCAAAATAGAATAAAATATATAGAATAGAATTTTTTTATTGGCCAAGTGTGATTGGACACACAAGGAATTGGTCTTGGTGCATACGCTCTCAGTGTACATAAAAGAAAAGATTCCTAAATGATTCCTAAAATTTATTATGTATTATTATTTTTATTAGTCATATTTCTATGCCGCCCACTCTCCGAGGACTCTGGGCAGCTTACACCAAAGACAATATACTAAATAGCATATTGCCCCCAACAATCGGGGTCCTCATTTTACCCACCTCGGAAGGATGGAAGGCTGAATCAACCTTGAGCCTGGTGAGATTTGATCCGCTGATCTGCTGAACTACCGGTCAGCTGAAGTAGCTGCAGAACTGCATCCTAACCACTGTGCCACCTTGGCTCATAAAAATACAAGAATCAGGGTCAAAAACTTATACAAAGATGTTTTGCAAAGTGAGGTGTTAGTAAAGAGTAAAGTTTGGTAGACTTACTGATTTCTTTCCTTGCTCTTCGATGGCCTCTACAGTAGCAGCCAAAATTGTGGAAACCTTTTGGGAAAAGTGTATTTTTGAGGTTTGGTGGCTCAAACATACATACAGTGACATACAGTGTCGGTACTGAATGCAGGGTTTCATATAAACATCTAAAGAACTTCAGAATTTTAGTTATTTTAATGTTTACTCTTAGTTTTGTATTTGATATGAAAAGGGGATTAGCTGGAGCGCTTGGGATTTGATTTCTTGAAAGTAAGAGTAGCTAAGGGACATGCCAATAACTCAAGTATCGATAGAGGAGAATATCTGTAGCTCAGCGTTGAAATGAAGGATCCTTGGTGCTCTCTGAGCTTGGTTGGGTTTTGTTTTGCAGGCATTTCATAACCCCATTAGGTAATATCATCAGTGCTAGTAGGAGGTGGGGGTTGCTCTCATTTTATATACAATGAAGTAATGCAAATAACTGGTGATTTTTCATGCACTGAACTGAATTCATTGTTTCTTTCTGAACTCAAGAGTGTGGCCGTAAGTGTGAAAACTGGTCATAAGTTAACCCAAAGATTCTTTTTCAAAAGGCAACTGGACTTTCTTTGTTTTTCCTTGAAGACATTTCGCTTTTCATTCCAGAAGCTTCTTTGGTTCTGACTGAAAGATGGAGAATGGAAGGATTTATATTCCTTGCAGTCATCTGGTCTGTTAGCTCTCTTTCTGAAGGTTGTTGAGGCCACTTGGAGGTCTATCTGCACGTCAGGGTCATCTGAATAGTGCAAATGGGTGTAAAACCTTCTTGGAACTGCTGAAAGGACTGTGTTGTAAACAGGAGATAGGTGGTGCCGTATCCCTCCCCATCTGTTGAGAGAAGGCTGTTCAATCTTAATGTAGATGGCCTCTTTGATCCCTGTTTCAAACCAGGGTCCTCTCTGTCCAGAATGTGGACTTTGCTGTCTCCAAATGCAGATGGACTGCTGCATTTTGTCCTGATCGGTTTTTTCTTCTATATTGTGCCATGCGTTTGTGAAGTGGTTGTTTTGTTTCTCCAATGGACAGAATTGCACCTATCTCACTGCATTGTACCTCATATCCAGTCAGAACTAAAGAAGCTTCTTGGATGAGAAGTTAAACATCTTCAAAAAAACCCCCAAAGAAAGTCGAATCTCCTTTTGAAAAAGCCTCTTCGGGACAACCATGACCTGGATGACTATGAACAATCTCTACAGACATGTGGTCACTTTTTTTGAATGTCGTCGTAACTTCGAACTGTCACTAAACCAATGGTTGTGAGTTGAGAACTACCGGTACTAACTCAGCAACTTACCCACAACTCGAACAGACTCGAACCCTGGGCCGTATCTAACAAAATGAAATTTAATGTAGAGAAAAGTAAAGTCTTACACTTAGGCAAGAAAAACCGAAAGTACACATATAGACTGGGTGAAACCAGGCTTAATAGCAGTAACTGTGAGAGGGATCTCGGAGTCTTAGCAGACAACCAATTAAATATGAGCCAGCAGTGTGTGGTGGCAGCCAAAAAAGCCAATGCAATCCTAAATTGCATTAACAGACAGATACAATCAAGTGAGGTACTAATACCACTCTATAAAGCCTTAGTAAGACCACACCTAAAGTACTGAATCCAGTTTTGGTCACCACACTATTAAAAAGATGTTGAGACTTTAGAAAGAGTGCAGAGAAGAGAAACCAGGATGATTTGGGGACTGGAGGCTAAAACATATGATGAATGGTTGCAGGAACTGGGCATGGCTAGTCTAGTGAAGAGAAGGACCAGGGGAGGCATGATAGCAGTCTTCCAATATTTGAAGGGCTGCCACAGAGAGGAGAGAGTCAAGCTATTTTCCAAAGCACCTGAAGGCCAGACAAGGAACAACGGATGGAAACTGACCGAGGAGATATTCAACCTGGAAATAATGAGAATTTTTCCGACAGTGAGAGCAATCAACCCATGGAACAGAAGTTGCCTTTGGAAGTTGTGGGAGCTTCATCCCTGGAAACTTTCAAGAAGAGACTGGACTGCCATTTGTCAAAAATGGTGTAGCATCTGCTTGGACTAGGAGAGGGGGTTGGACTAGATGACCTGCAAGGTCCCTTCCAACCAGTGGTGGGATTCAAGTGATTTAACAAGCGGTTCTCTGCCCTAATGATTTCTCCCAACAGCCAGTTTGCCAAACTGCTCAGAAAGTTAACAACCGGTTCTCCCGAACTGGTGCGAACCGGCTGAATCCCAGCTCTGCTTCCAACTCTGTTAATCTGTAAACCTTCTCACAGGGGCTACAGTCGAATGAACTCAAAGGCTCGGAAAGATGCCGCAATCCACCTTAAGTCACGATAAAAGGAGCCTTCTGAATGCGGTGTCAACAGAATGCGGTTTGTTGAATGCTAGGTGCGTTTTAGAAGACCCGAGGCGAACACACAGCCCTGCCTGAATTTGCCATCAAATAACCGATCTGCAATGCTGAACATGGCCCGCATTTCGCTTACAAATGCTGTTAGCGTATTCTTGATTGAAGCTTTTGAACCTGATCAGAATATGATTTCTTTCGTATTATGACCATCGCTTATATTACTGCCTCCGGGAGTTCGATGTGGGGGGATTTTAATGCATACTAATAATAATTTTTAAAAACACCCCTTCTTGTAACACCTCCTAATTTCCATAAGAATTACCTTGTTCCATACTTAATAAAATAATTTTCACTAAACGCGGAACTGCTGGTAAGTTGTTTTTTTTTTTTTTCCTCCCACCCCTGGCTAGATAGATCAGATTTGCGCTTCCTCGGTTTCTCCAAATTAAAAAAAAATAAAATAAAATACATTTTTTCAAAAAGGCAAAATCCATGCTAATTTGTTTTTTTTTAATTAGTGGGTATAATTAACAGGAATGCATGAAGCAAAACGATAGCTGGAGGTAGCATTTTTCTCATCTCCCTGAGTTATTCTTATTGCTCTTCGGGGCTTTTGCAACCATAGGTCTCCTTTTCCTTAACGGTAATAACATTGCTTAGATGGAAGAAAAGAAAGAAAGAAAGAAATAGGATGGGCTGATTTATCTAAGTTATTTATTGGGGAATTATTGACATATGCACGCATAATGTTTTCTGCTTAGTTTGAGTATTTCAAATGGGATTTCTCCTGAATTATTTTTAAAAGGGAGCTTTTAAGGAAAGAAATCTTCTAGATCAGGAGTCCCCAACCTTTCGGACCTCAGGGACCACTAAAGTCATAATTTTAAATCCCGCGGACCACTAATATGATCTGCCTAAGGACCAGCTGGGTAGGTGTGGCAAGGTGGTCATGTGACTGGGTGGGCGTGGCCAACTCGATGTTACTCGCGTCGAGGGGTACCTCGCTGGCCTCTACTCACCCCTCCCTGCTCGCCCGGGCTCCTTAGGGCCCCAAAAGGAAGCAGCTGTTGGAGCTAAGCAGCCACCACGAGAAAGAGTTGGCAAAACAGCTCAGTTCAAATTGGATCTGACCGAGAAGGAGGCTCAGTAGAAGAACCTCACTGAGGTCTAGGAGCATAGACTTTCCAAGCAGAGGGAAGATCTGCAGGAGTGCAAGGCCAGGTATCGGCGCCTGGAGGTTCAGCGGGTTGAGATAGTCAGCCAGTTCCCGGCCATGATGCAGTCCCACTGGAACGAGGCCCTCTGGTTCTTCGCCACCAGCGGTGCTTCCCTCCAGCCTTTGCCCAAAACCCCTCACCAGGAGGCTGAAGCAGACCCCAAGTAAGAAATTCTGTCCCCCTCCGACCCGCACAAAAAGACCCCAAAGGGGGATACTCTCTGTCAGCAACACAAGCGCTCATTGCACGTATCCAGTCCAGGGGCCGTAGTTTGAGGACCCCCGATTTAGTGCAATATAAAAAATGCAAATAATTTTTCTGCAGACCACCAAAATTTTCTTGTGGACCACCTGTGGTCCACGGACCACCGGTTGGTGACCGCTGCTCTAGGCCATTAATAGGGTGCTTGCTGTAGTTAAGGGGACACGGGTATATATACATATCTGCACACATACAGTATATGTCAGCCAGGGGTGAAATCCAGCAGGTTTTGACAGGTTCTGGAGAACCAGTAGTGGAAATTTTGAGCAGTTCAGAGAACCGGCAAATACCACCTCTGGCTGGCCCCAGAGTGGGGAGGGAATGGGGATTTTGCAGTATCCTTTCCCTGGAGTGGGGTGGGAATGGAGATTTTGCAGTATCCTTCCCCTGGACTGGGGTGGGAATGGAGATTTTGCAGTAACCTTCCCCTGGAGTGGGGTGGGAATGGAGATTTTGCAGTATCTTTGTCTGGTCGACCACCTCCCCCAATGCCTGAGGGGCCCGGGACAGCCCCTGGCATGCCTTCCCTGTCAGATGGTCCCAGTTCTTCCTCTTCCTCTTCCTCCTCCTCCTCCTCCTCTTCCTCCTCCTCCCCCTTTTTCTCTTCCTCCTCCTCCTTCTCTTCTTCTTCCTCTTCTTCCTCTTCT
>WNWU01000049.1:7155505-7187256 GCA_012654045.1 Ptyas mucosa | reverse complement strand
GAGGCTTTTAAAAGAAAAAAAGCCTCTGCCGATCAGGCAACTCAGCTTGGATCGTCAGAGGCTTTTAAAAGAAAAAAAGCCTCTGCTGATCAGGCAACTCAGCTGGGATCATCAGAGGCTTTTTTTAAAAAACTTTTAAAAGCATTTTTTCGGCCAAAGAGGTTGTAGAAAAAATGCTTTTAAAAATTAAAAAAAAAGCCTCTGATGATTGTACGGCTCAGCTAGGCATGGGGGGGGGGCAGGGATTTTTGCTACTGGTTCTCCGAACCACCCGCCTCCATCGCTCCCGGATCGGGTGATCTGGTCTGAACCGGGAGCATTTCACCCCTGGACCTCCCCGAAAATAAGGCCAAGCGCTTATTTTGGAGTTCAAAAAAAATATAAGATAGGGTCTTATTTTGGGGAAAACAGGGTAGGTGACTGATCATGAAAATTTGCCTTGCTGGTTAGTTTCAGTTGTTTACAGGAGTAACAAGATTTCACTTAACAAATCCTAGGAAATAGGACGAGAAATTTTAGAGCAGGATGGTCCCAGTGTATTGTGGAAGAGAAATGTTTACTTTCACATTTACATTTAAGTTTGCGTCGGTTGATTTTTAATTAAATATGCACATTTAAAAGAAGCGGCTATAATTTAAACAGAAATAGAATGCATCCACCATAATCAGGGAGGCTGTGATTAAGGAGGGAACATGAATATTCAGTCTCGCAAGATTAAGCACCTTTTTTTACATTCCAAATTGAAGGAAATTCAATAATCTCACGAACAAATTGGTTGCGTTGGACGAGAGGTAGTTCTTGGCTTAGGACTGAACCGGCTAACGACGGTTCAAAATTCAAACTTATAATAGTTGCTTTTTGCGAATTAGAACACTGTGATTTTCAAAACTACACGCCTAAGTTTTGGTGCCACTACATGGATGACATCAGTGGTGGCATTCAGCCGGTTTGCACCGGTTCAGGCGAACCGTTTGTTAAATTTCCCACCCACCCCGCTATCAAAGTGGATCCTGGGCACTGCGCTGTGCTGCAATGCAGAAATGGGCAACGGAGCAGTCGGTGCAAGGAAGAAGAAGGCCGCTTTCCCTCTTTCTTCTCCCTCCTCTTCCTCCTTCCCTCTTGCCAACCATTCTGTTGCCCATTTCTCCATTGCAGTGCAGCGCCCAGGATTCACTTTGATAGCGGGGCGGTGGTGGTAATTTAACAACTGGTTCACCCAGAATCAGGTTGGCCATCACGGGAGGCTCGACCTGCATGTGTGACAGAACGGGAAGACGGGGATGGGCCACGCCTCCCATGACCGCCAACCTGACCCTGGGCGAACCGGTTGTTAAATTATTTGAATCCCACCACTGGATGACGTGTTTGTCATCATCAGAAGAAACACACTGAAAGACTTTCATATCTACTGAACTCTTAGACATACAATTCACAATGGAGGAAGAAATTGCTAAACAATTCCCATTTTTAAATGTGATGGTCAACAGGTAGGGAGTTGGAAGCCTCGAAACCACAGTTTATGGTAAGGCCACTAACAATCCACGCATTCTAATTTCAACGGTAACCATCCACTGTCACACAAAAACAGATGTGTTAGAACACCATATAGCAGGGTGAGGACCAGTGGTGGGTTTCAAAAAATTTTACTACCGGTTCCATGGGTGTGGCTTCGTGGATGTGGCAGGGGAAGGATACTGTAAAATCTCCATTCCCTCCCCACTGCAGGGGAAGGTTACTGCAAAATCCCCATTTCCTCCCGATCAGCTGGGACTTGGGAGGCAGAGAATAGATGGGGGCGGGGCCAGTCAGAATTTCCACTACCGGTTCTCCAGAACTGGTCAGAACCTGCTGAAACCCACCTCTGATGAGGACCCATTCTTAGTACCCAGCAACTGGAAAGAAAGTACCTACATGAACAATTCAGGCAGAATGAGTACTACCCGCAAGCATGTATTACAAGATGCCTGGGCGCAACACGCAAAGGAGAGGAAGGAAGGAAGAAGGTGAAAGACCAACTATATGGTTCACCTGCCATACATCAAGAACATTTCGGAAGCAAAGTGGAACGCAGCTTCCGAGATCTGTTGCTATTGGTCTTCTCATCGTTCCCGTCGCCCATCTCCTCCCACTTGTGACTGCATGACTAATGGTTAACTGCAAATCTTTATCCGACAAGCTGCAAAACCCAGCACAGAGTGACAAACAGTAAAACAAGCTAAGTCAGTGCTAACGTGGTCTATACCCCCCCCCCCTAAATAGCCATACCCCCCCCCCACAGTTCCACCCCCTGGGCTGTGCCCTTGATAACCCCCACCCCTCACACACTGCATGTCCAGTGATGATATTGCAGCTATCTGCTCCCTCAGACTGCGCACGCTCCGCCACCCTTCCAGGCCACCGCACAGCAGCTGCTCATGACGGGCCCTGCTCACCTGGCCTTTGCCGCGTCTGTATTCACAGGGGGACACGTCAAGGCCGTGCCTGCCTGCCCACAGTCCGGTAGGGTCCTGGCGGCACGTAGAGCCCCCGCACGACTCAGCTGGGCAGGCTGCAGGCTGATGGCGGGCTTCCGGTAGACGTTGCTTCTGGCACGGGTGTTTGCAAGTGTGGACGCGCTTCTCCACTGGCAGCTTCCGGTCCCCCTCCGAATGACAGCCCCGGCGACCCAGGGGCTGACATAACACTTGAACCAAGAATCAACCTAGCTTTTATTTTACAACTTCAAAGCAAGTTGAAAACAGATTCTCCTTTAGGATTACAATTTAACTTTTAAGTTCTCTTACTCTCACGGCAAGATGGTCTCTGGTAATTTATACCGTGGGTTAGTTGTCCCTGTAGGCTATTAATCTTTGCCTCTCTCTCTCTCGACAATATATCTCGGTTCCAGAACCTGCCATTCTGTCAGTTGGAAGATTTGCTTAGGCTGGGACTCAAGACTCTGAATTTCTCTCAGACCCATCAATCTACTTCCCTGGGTCTGCTCTTCGGGATCTTAAGTTTGGAGAGACCATCTTCAATTTATTCACAGGCCTATCTAACTGAGGAGCTTGGTTATAATGTTGTAGACCTTTTATTATCCAACTAGATAACATAATCAGTGAGCATGATGATGATGTTATCTAGTTTGGGTGATGAAACTCCCAGAAGAATACAACCAGGCTCAGAGAATGGACCAAGGCCCTCTCATTTGACGCGTGAAGTGTTAATACCACTTTATAATACCTTGGTAAGGCCACACTTGGAATACTGCATCCAGTTTTGGTTGCCACGATGTAAATAAGATGTGGAAACTCTAGAAAGAGTGCAAAGAAGAGCAACAAAGATGATGAGGGGACTGGAGGCTAAAACAGATGAAGAACAGTTGCAGGAACTGGGTTATGTCTAGTTTAATGAAAAGAAGGACTAGGAGTGAAATGATAGCAGTGTTCCGATATTTATGGGGTTGCCACAAAGAAGAGGGGGTCAAGCTATTCTCCAAAGCACCTGAGGGCAGGACAGAAAGCAACAGATGGAAACTAATCAAGGAGAGAAGCAACTTAGAACTAAGGAGAAATTTCCTGACAGTGAGGACAATTAACCAGTGGAACAACTTACCTCCAGAAATTGTGAATTCTCCAACACTGGAAGTTTTTAAGAAGACATTGGACAACCATTTGTCTGAAATGGTATAGGGTTTCCTGCCTGAGCAAGGAATTGGACTAGAAAACCTCCAAGGTCCCTTCCAACTCTGTTGTTCTAAATTCTAAATTTTAACCCTGAGTTACAAATATTCTCCTTTATTGCTATCTCAATTTCCCTGCTGCAGGCTGGTTGTGACCTCATGACCAATCTCTCTTGCTAATTATTAAATCAGGATTCATTTCCAGGCCAGACTCACATCTCCCATTTTCTTCCGGCTCATACAATCAAGCAGTAATAAAACCAGCAGATTACAGCAGTTTCTCCTACATTAAGGCCTCACTTATTCCTTGTGGAGGTATCTAGAGATGAGTAAAATGATCCCTCAAGCAACCCAACTTAGAATGACCCCCATCAGTTGCAACCTTGCATCTTAGGCCAGTGCCCCCCAACTGCTTGGGCACCAGGGACCAGTTCTGTGGAGAGATGTTTTTCTGTGGACCAGAGGGGGCATGGTTTCATGTGCTGCCTACATCCCACGGATGGGGTTCTGGGTTAAGGTAATGATTTAATAGCTGATCAGCTGCTGTTATGCTGTAATGCTGTAATACTGAGAGGAATGAGTCAGCTGGGTTATTTGACTGTTACCACTTTAAGAGTCTGTATTATAAGAGAGGCCCTGTGAGGGCGTTTTTCTGTGTGTGTGTTCTTCCTTGCTGTAGCTGCTGATTGTTTGACCTTTGCCTAGTATATATATGTATATTCTTTTGTAAAGATGAACCACTATTTATTACTACAAACCTCTGTTTTGATGTTATTGCTCCTGGCAGGGGTGGGTTCTATTTACCTCCACTACCGGTTCACGAAAGGAGCGCGCACGCTTCTGCACATGCGCAGATCATCTGTGATGACGTCTAGTTGGGTGGGCGAAGCCTTCTGCTGCCATTACTACCGGTTCACAAGGACCGGACCGAACTGGGAGCAACCCACCACTGGTTCCTGGGTTGTCTCACATAATCACACTGCGCGCACTCTGACACTTCGCTTGTTTGCATGGCCCAGTTTCTGGCATGCCATGTCCCAGTCCACAGACTAAGGCTTGGGTACCCCTGTCCTAGGCCATTGTTTCCTATTCAGTAAAAAAAAAAAAGGTGAAGGAGTCCCTGCAGATTTTATTCCACTAGTCATTGCTGACTGTAAGGGCAGTGCTCGTCCACATTTTAAGGCCATAGAGCCAGCGCTATCTGAAGACATTTCCGCATTCATGTAATGAGCATAATATCACGGAGCACTGTTAGCTTCCCGCCAAAGTGGTACCTATTTATCTACTTGCATTTGCATGCTTTCGAACTGCTAGGTTGGCAGGAGCTGAGGTGAAGACGGGAGCTCACCCCATCGCATGGTGCTCGGGTGTCGAACCTGTGTTCCTTTTTTTCCAGCTGACAAACTCAGCTGAGCCACCATCCGGCCCCTCTTTATAATTAGGGAATCTTCCCACAGAGAATCTTCAGGTCAAAATCCAGATAGTTTGGAAACTTGGTTTCCAAAATGGAACGTTGTCAAAGAAGCTGTTTCTTCCAATTTTGCTGTGAAAGATTTAAAGCCACCATATGTCCACCAAATTAATCTCCAGAATATAAATTTCTCCAGCTTTCTGTGTATGAGAATTAAATTTAGAAAGTGATAGCACTGCAGCTTAGAAAAGCTAAGTCTAAATTTTTATTTAACCCTTAACCACAGACCTACTATTTCGGCTACGCTATTACAGACATGAGGTCCCGATGACCTCAGTAGCAAAAAGACATTCGATGTTTTCATGATTGGATCTAAAAATTGATGTAAAGAGCAGTAAACCAAAAAAATGCATTGATCTCTATCAAATCCACATCGCGCAGGTCCCTTTTTGTTTCGCCATCCTTGAATTTCAATCTTCCTTCTCTTCATTTTCACATTGGTCCACTGAATGAGGGCGCTAATAATTTCTTTAGAAAATAATAATTTCCAAATATCTAGGGGAGTCGGTGAATTTCCGAGATTTCTAGCTGCTGGCTGTAGTCCAGGTCATCGCACAACAATATTATGACTAGCAGTTCTGGATCTATTGCTTCCAAAAGGTGCACAAGACCATTTTAATTTGTTCTTGCCATATAAATTATTGCACGACATAGATTGTAGCTGGTCATCGATTTCTTTTTTTTTTTTACATAACATTTATTATTATTATTTTTTTAAAAAAAACATTTAAAACATCAATCAGCCCTTCCCTCTGACGTCTCGGTGTTAAATTCTTCAGTTCATTTTATTCTTCTTGTACCAGCAGTTTCTTCTGTCTCCATCATCTTCAAACCACTGTACGAATTGATTACTATAGTCATATTCTTACCATCAGGTTTTTTATACATATTTATACAATGAATCATTTGTGTCTCTTTTGCAACCAACAGTAAAAATAATTCCATGTTTTAAAATATTTGGATTCTTCCCTATTTTTAATCAATAAAGTTAATCGATTCATTTCGGCGCAATCTAAAATCTTTCTTATTACTTCATCTTCCGAAGGTATTTTCTCTCATTTCCAATTTTGTGCATAAACAATTCTTGCAGCTGTTATTACATGTATAATCAAATAAATATATTCATTTTTAATTTTGTCAGGTAGGATACCCAATAAATACAACTCTGGTTTAAATTCAATACATATTTGTGTCATTTCTTCCAACCGGGTTTTAATTTTATTCCAATATTTTTTTGCTTCAGCGCATGTCCACCACGTATGATAATAAGATCCTGGTAATTGATGACATTTCCAACATTTCGCTGATTTATCTTTAAACGGTTTTGCTAACTTCTCCGGTAGCATATGCCATCTATAAAACATTTTATATTGATTTTCCTTATATGAGGTGGACATTGTTAATTTATAATTCCTCCCCCATAGTTGTTGCCATTTTCTGGTCATCAATTTTATTGGGAGCTTCGTCATCGCTGATGTAAGAATCGGCGGCGGCGGGTTCCTCATTGTCCATTACAAAATTTTCGTCACAGTCCAATTCCACATCACTCAAATCACTCTCTGCTTCTCCATACCGTTTTAGAACAATTTCTTTGAAGTTTGGATCACCAAATTGCACTCTTTTTGGTGGAAAACATGGCCCCGACATTACAAAATATATATATATATTAACAAAGAACTGTGGTCAAAATGACTGAACCTCAAATTCAAATGCTGCTACAGAAAACACCAAATAACAGATACAAGCACGATGCTCCATACACCCTTACTGGTGGGAAAATAAAAGCTATTCGCAACCGGAATGGTCCATTTTTAAAAATAGGGGTGTTCTGAACATTTTGGAAAACTGTTGCGGTCACTACAACCCAGAGGTGAGTTTCAGCAGGTTCTGACCAGTTCTGGAGAACCGGTAGCGGAAATGTTGAGTAGTTCGGAGAACCGATAGTAAAAATTCTGACAAGCCCCACCTCCATCTATTCTCCGCCTCCTGAGTCCCAGCTGATTGGGAGGAAATGGGGATTTTGCAGTAACCTTCCCTTGGAGTGGGGTGGGAATGGAGATTTTACAGTATCCTTCCCCTGCAGTGGGATGGGAATGGAGATTTTACAGTATCCTTCCTCTGTCACGCCCACCATGCCACACCCACCAAGCCACACCCACAGAACCTGTAGTAAGACATTTTGAAACCCACCACTGCTACAGCCGCAGGCCTGTGGTTATGGGTTAATGTCTCCATCCACTTCATTTATCTCTTCCACCTCATTTTTAGAGCATTTCTTAATCTTGATTTTCAACCCCCTTAGCCATTTTTGAATTTCCAAAAATTCAAGCAGGTTTTAAATTGCTTCATTTAGTATTTGTCTCAATGTGGAAGAACCTTTAAGGCCTTTATACCCAGCAAAAGTAATAAAGATGTCATATTGAACTCAATTAAATAAAAACAAGAGTTTGCAGAAGCAAAGACCAATGTTTCCATAGCTCAAGGGAACAACAATCATTTAAAAGAACCAAAATGTTTTAATTTTTTTAATTGGGAAAAAAAAAAGAGGTGTAGAAAAAAATACATTTAAAAAATGAGAACATTAAAAAGAAAGAGAAGAGTTACTGCTATCTCGCGTAGCTTCAACTCCTTTCCACAAAAATTCCCTTTAAAGGAAAAGGAGTCCCGGCAGATTTTATTCTACTAGTCATTGCTGACTGTAGGGGCAGTGCTCGTCTACATTTTAAGGCCATAGAGCCAGCGGTATCTGAAGACATTGGTGAATGTCATTGGTGACATATGGTGAACATAACATCACATTGTTACCTTCCCACCAAAGTGGTACCTATTTATCTACTTGCATTTGCATGCTTTCGAACTGCTAGATTGGCAGGGGCTGAGGCGAAGACGGGAGCTCACCCCATCACATGGTGCTCGGCAGTGGTGGGTTTCTACCGGTTCGCCCCAATTCGGGTGAACCAGTAGCGGGGGAGGCGGGAGGCTCCACCCACATGCCCGGACATCATCATGGACGCTCTACGCATGTGCAGAAGGTTCTGAGCATGCACAGAAACGCCATGCATGAGCAAAGCGAGCATACACACAGGCTCCCAGTTCTGAACTGGTAGCGAAGGTAAGTGGAACCCACTACTGGTGCTGGGGTCTCGAACCTGGGTTCCTGGTTTTCCAGCTGACAAGCTGAGCCACCACACTGCCCCTCTTTATAATTAGGGAACAGAAATTCCCTTTAAACTGAAAATGCTGGCGGACCACAGCACTGTTTCCTTCTTTCTTTCCAACCTCACTTTGTGCTTTGTGATAGAGAAACATTTTGGTTGCGTCATGAAAAGTTGTTATTGCTGGTGGATGTTGAAGGATGCTAAAGAGCAGTCTGTTTGTTATTCTGGGGGGGAACAATTTTCAAGCGTTGTTTCTAAAGCTTCAAAAATAACTTGAAATCTTTCCAGGAATTTATTTTTTCTCCATCTCGCTCTCCAAGGACCGAATTTATCTTTCAGATATCTGGTTGCTGCAAAGCATTGATAATGCACAGATTCCGTGAGGCGTTAAATATCCATCTACCCCGGCTTACGAAATTAATCAAATTACCTTTCTTTTTTTAAAAATAAAAAACAAAAAACACGTGAATGCAGTCAGTGAGAAGAGTTTAATGATATTCAAACTCTTCATGGTAATAATTACAGTTGAAGAGGGTCAGGCAATGGAGAATTAATGCGAAAAGCGCAGAGAATGGTAATCGGAATCGATGTATTATACGGCGGGTAAAGGGTACGGGAAAGTTAGCTGGTGGGAAAAAAAAAAACCAAATTAAAAATCGTGTCTTTCTTTTACAACACCGGCAAAGAAAAAGAATAAAAAAATTCCCCCCCCCTCCCCAAAGCTTATTAGGACTTTGATGGGGAAATCAAGTTAAGGGTGGATGCTTTCTGAAACGAGAATGGAGAAAATATGCTAAGGAGGTCGGGCGCCGATTTTGAGGAAACCTGGCTTTTGATGTCTCCGAATAGATAGTCTCGTGAAATTAACCCTGTACCACTTGAGATTTCAGATTCGTCTATTTAAATGTGAAGTATTTCCCTAGGATTTTTTAGCCTAATAATACAATTTTGGATTTAACGGAATAACAGAGTTGGAAAAGGAATCTTTTTAACAGATTTAAACAGAGTTGGAAGGGACCTTTGTAAGTCATCTGGTCCAATCGCCTGTTCGGGGAGGAAACCCTCTAGCAGTGATGGCTAACCTTTTTGCCATCGCGTACCAGGAAGGGGGACGGGGGAGGTTCGCGCATGCCCACACCCATAATTCTATGCGCCTCGCTCCTGGCATGCAATGGCCAGGTAGGCCCATTTTTCTCTCTCACCCGGCTCCAGATCCTCTCTATGCATCTGGGGAGGGTAGAAACAGCCTTCCTCACCCCCTCTGGAGGCCCGAAATGGCCTGTTTCCCAACTTCCGGTTGGACAGGAAGTGACTTTTTTGCTGTCCCTAGCCTCCAGAGACTCCTACAGAGGATCTGGAGCCAGGTGGGAAAGAAAAATGGGCCTTCCCCACCTCTCCCAGGTCCTCCGGAGGCAGGGCCCAGAAGGCCAGAAAATCCAGCTGGCCAAGACGCACGTGCGCGCCAGAGCTGAACTGGCGTGCCCACTGATATGGCTGCATGTGCCACTTGTGGCACACATGCCATAGATTTACCATCATGGCCATCATATAGCAATAGCACTTAGATTTATACAGGTAGTCCTCGTCTTATGACCACAATTGAACCCCACATGTATGTTTCTAAGTGAGTCATTTGTTAAGAACAGAACATTGGAAGGGACCTTGGAGGCCTTCTAGTCTGACCCCCTCCTCAGGCAGGAAACCCTATGCCATTTCAGACAAATGGTTGTCCAGATTCTTCTTGAAAACCTCCAGTGTTGGAGCACCCACAACTTCTGGAGGCAATTTGTTCCACTGGTTGATTGTTCTAAACCAGGGGTGTCAAACTCGCGGCCCGCAGACCAGATGCGTCACGTGCTGGCCCCGCCCTCGCCCGATATAGCGAAGAGGGTGTGTGAAGTCTCGATACGTCACATGACGCCGCCGTGGTGACGCGAGTTTGATACCCCTGTTCTAAACCATCAGGAAATTTCTCCTTCGTTCCAGTTTGCTTCTCTCCTTGATTACTTTCCATCCGTTGTTTCTTGTCCTGCCCTCAGGTGCTTTGGAGACTAGGTTGACCCCGCCCCCCCTCCTCTTTGTGGCAGCCCCTTTTTTTGTTGTTGTTCAGACAACACATTTCAGCGGTATATTTAATTTTGGGTGATGCCTGGCACACCATTTGCTAGCTGCCCATTCTTCTTGACAGATTATGGCTAATTTGAACCATGTTTTTGTGTGCATAGACAACGCAATTTCCTCACCGAACAAGCTGTATAATCATGCTACCATGAAATGGACTGTCCATAAGGGGCTGAGTTATTTGAGCCGAAAAATCTCTTTGTGTGCTGAATTAGAAAAGGGGATCTCCTCATCTGAACGAAGATAGCACAAGGGAAACACAGGTAGTCCCCGACATACGACTGCAAGCGAGCCCGAAATTTCTGTTGCTAAGTGAGGTGAATTTTGATCATGTGATCCTGGGGATGCTGCAAAAGTCATAAGTGTGAAAAATGGCCATAAGTCAGTTTTTTCAGTGCCGTTGTAACTTTAACTGTAACAGATAAATGAAAAAAGAAATTCATATTTTTTGTCTTTCTCTTTCTTTTTTCTCCTTCTCTCTCTCTCTCCCTCTCCCTCTGCCTCTCTCTTTTCCCTCCCTCCCTCTCCCTCCCTCTCTCTCCCTCTCTCTCTCTGTCCCTCCCTCCCTCTCTCCCTCCCTCCCTCCCTCTCTCTCCGTCTCCTTCACTCCCTCTCTCTCTCCTTCCCTCCCCCTCTCTCCCTCTCCCTCCCTCTCTCCCTCTCTCCCTCTCTGCCCTCCCTCTCTCCCTCTCTCTCTCCCTCCCTCCCTCTCTCTCCCTCTCTCCTTCTCCCTTTCCCTCTCCCTCTCTCCCTCCCTCCCTCCCTCTCTCCCTCTCTGCCTTCCCTCTCTCCCTCTCTCTCTCCCTCCCTCCCCCTCCCTCCCTCTCTCCTTCTCCCTTTCCCTCTCCCTCTCTCCCCCTCTCTCTCTTCTTTCTTAGGAAAACAAAAACAATTTAAATTGTTACTGGGAAGACTATAACGGAAGCCCCTTTAGCATCGGCAGAGGGAACATTTGCTGGCTGTCGCTGCCAACAAAGCTCCTAATTGTTGCCACACAAACTGGAATCACACACTTGCCAGTCTAAGGCTAACCCAGCGTTGGCTCGTGTGTCGTTCAGCATGTTGTGGGAATCCAGCCATCCCACCGAGCATATTGTGAAAACTGGGCTATCATGTTCAGCCATAATTTGCTTTATGGATTTGGGGGATACAACATCCGTATTATGATGCAAACACAAGCGTGTGATTTATTAAGCCGGCTTCAGAATTTTAACTTTGCACGGTTGTTTAATTGAGCGGGCGACAGCTGGAACAGTTTGCTAGCTGCAGATACTGAGAGTCATGAGCCCCATCGAAAAGATAACATGTCAGCTTTCCCCCACCCTCTTTTCTGGTCAAAGAAAATAATGGATTCCTTTCGATGGTGGCTCTGTAGCAGAAGTAGGATTCAGCCGGTTCTGTCCAATTTGGGTGAACCACTAGCAGTGGCTGCGGGAAGCTCCACCCACCCGCCCTGATGTAATGTGCAAGCACTACACATGCGCAGAAGGCCACGCAGATACATAGAGGAGGCGCATGTGAGTGTAGTGAGCATGTGTGTGTGTGTGAGCGTCGTGAGTGCGCTCACATTTGTGACCCAGTAGGGAAGGTAAATGAATCTCACCTTTGCCCTGTGGGCGAGCAGATGACAAACATATGATAAGAAGAAAATATTTGTAGGTCAGGGTTGAACTGTGAAGTCTTTGGTGCTCTCTGAGCTTGTAACACTGATGATGTTACCTAGTTGGGTAATGAAACGTCTGCAAAAACCCCAAAACAATCAATCTCCAAGGCCTTCCGTCAATCTAATGAGACTTCTTTACAGGATATTTGTCAGGTATACACACATTTACGACAGTTGTAGCGTCCCCGGGGTCACGCGATCCCCGTTTGCGACCTTCTGACAAGCAAAGTCAATGGGGGAAACCAGGTTGACTTAACAACCGTGTTACTAATTTACGAACGGCAGCAGTTCACTTAACAAATGAGGTGAGAAGAACGCAAAGACTCCCTCTGATGACTTAATAATTAAATAATTAAAAATTTTTTTTACTGCGCTGATATGGATAAACTGACATTGGAATTGAAAGGAATGACAGACTTGGAGTATTATGTATCATGGGAGAAATGGTACAAATGGATTGAACACAGAAAAATAAAACAGACTCGGACATAGTAGAATTAGATGAAGTAAAATGTATAGAGTATAAGAATTTTTTAAAAAAATTGATTTATATGCTGCCCTTCTCCGAAGACTCAGGGTGGCTTACAATGCGTTAAGCAATAGCCTTCATACTTTTGTATATATTTATACAAAGTCAGCTTATTGCTCCCACAATCTGGATCCTCATTTTACCTACCTTAGAAAGGATGGAAGGCTGAGTCAACCTTGAGCCTGGTGGGATTTGAATTTGCAGTAGTTGCAGGCAGCTGGAACTTAAGTGCTACTTTTAACAGCACTTAGTGCACTGCGCCACCAGGCTCTTTTTGTAGCGATATGTTGTGTAAATAGCCACAGTCTTGCAAAAAAAATGTTTTCTTTTTTTGTAATTTTGCATTTATGTTTTTAATGTTTGAAAATCAATAAAATATTTTTTTTAAAAAAACAAAAAAAATGCAGCGAGAAATGTCACAAAATGGGGCAAAACGCACTTAACCAATGTCTCACTTAACAACAGAAATTTCGGGCTTAATTGTGGTCGTAAATTGAGGACTACCTCTATGTCTGGAGACAGTAAAAACCTGGATTGCAGGACTGTAGTAATTGACCGAGTGCCCTACTGTTCTACTCTGTTTGCCCAGAAAATATTTCGTAACGAGCTTCATAAAATGTGAATTGGCTTTACCTAGAAGCAGGGAAATGAGGGTGCTTAGCTTCTCAGGTCTGGGTGACCAGATTATATTCTTCACTCTATCTCGGCTCTTCATCCTTGGTGCTGGTTGACCCTTAATCACGGAGGTCATAAGTCTTCTCCAGCAATTTTCTTGAATTCATGAGCCATGTTCCCTACCTTCTACAGATCTATTTTCCAACATTTTTATTTCTTGACTTTGCTGAACTGAGTTGAAAAAAAATCCGCAGTCTTATTTGGTTAGTTTGGATGTGAGCAGAAGCCTTCAGTAAGGGGGCGTGGGGGCTCAGTAGTTAAAGACAGGGGTGGGCTTCAAAAATTTGAGCAAGGGGTTCTCTGCCTGGTTGCTGGGTGGGCGTGGCCATAGTGGACGTGGCCTAGTTGGCCTCCTGTACCATGGGGGGAGGGGTTGCCCTCCCCAAACTACAGAGGTATTTCTCGAGCCTCCGGGAGGGCGAAAACGGCCTCCCCAGGCTCCTGAGGCCCTTCCCGAACTTCTGGTAGGCCCATTTGTCGCTCTCCCCGAGCCTCCACGCGCGCCTTGCACTTACCTGCATCAAAAATGGGCCGAGTGTTGACTTCTGGGAGGGGTGGAATGGGGTGGGTGGAGCCAGCCAGGAGTGGGATTTGGGGGTTCTTCAAACTGCACAGAATCTTAGCTAGAGGTTCTCCCGAACCCCTGCAAACCCCCAGCAGCCCACCCTTGGTTAAAGACCACCGAGCTTGTCAGTTTTCCAGCTGACAGCCCAGGTTCGAGACCCGTGCACTGGATGAGCTCTTGTTCCTTGCTCTGGCTCCTGCCCATCTAGCAGTTCGAAAGCATGCAAATGCGAGTAGATAAATAGGTACCATTTCGGTAGGAAGGTAATAGCGTTCTGTGCTCCTCGGCGTATAATCACAGTGGCCATGGAAGTGTCTTTGGAAAACGCTAATTCTAAGAAAGATTCTCATGAGATGCTAAGAAACAGAGATGAGAATCACCCCATAGACTCTCACATGACTGGTCAGGGAAACCTTTATCTTTAGAAGTCTTCTGTGAAGCAAGACACGAGAGGCCATCCAAACACGTTCCTATTTCTTACACACACACACACACACACACACACCAATCATTATTAATGGTGGCCAGGTCGCAGGGGTGGGATTCAAAACATTTAGCAACCGGTTCTCTGCCCAGTTGCTGGGTGGGCGTGGCCATGATGGACATGGCCTACTCGGCCTCCTGCACCATGCCAGAGGGGTCTTTTTGCCCTCCCCAAGTTCCAGAGGTTTTTCTCGAGCCTCTGGGAGGGCGAAAACGGCCTCCCCTGCTTTCCAGAACTTCCAGAACTTCTGGTAGGCCCGTTTTTCGCCCTCCCGAGCCTCGGTGCGGGTGCTGCTGTCAGGTTCCGATGTTATCTCAAATAAATTGCATTTCCAAACACAAAGTCTTTGATGAAACCTTTCATTTATTGGAATAACGATCTGGCCCCGGACTCGGTTGCAGCCGAAACTGACCCTCTGCCCCCCAAACCCTTCCCTTTCCGTTCCTCAATTCTCAGCGTCTCATTGGCCATCTTCCAAATCACTCTTGTCTTCTTGGCTACTTCAACTCACGGGAATTTCCCCCCCCCTCCCATCTCATCTCCTAGGGGATGTTATCTGCTGGGGGTGGGGGGTGGGTGAAAGTGGGTGAAAAGTCAAACTGCTAAATCAAACTGCTACTTCTACTGTTCATGTCAGCGCTGGAGAGAATGTAACTTGGAGCGCTGACAGCTGCACTTACCTGGCATCCCAGATGGGTTGCGTGGAGACTCCTGGGAGGGGTGGGGTGGGGTGGGCGGGGCCAGCCAGTACTTGCAACTACCAGTTCGGCAAACCAGATGTAAAATTAGCATCCGGTCCGAACCGGCTGAATCCCACCCCTACCAAGTCCACATGTGAAGGCCCAATGACATTGATTTATTGCTAATCATGCCTTATACACAAGAATCTTCTCAACTAATGGTGGGCACCTGCTTGGAGTTAAATAAAGTCAATGGAATTTTAAGGGAAGATGGACTTAATTTGCTTGTGACTACGCAGAGATTCTAGGCTGATGCCTCTTTTGTCGCCGCCCCCAGGTTCTGCCATCCTTTCTCCTACATAAAGAGAGTGAAGGCAGACTCTTGAGAGACAGGCAATTACCCGGTTTTCTCAGAGATGATAGCAGGCTCATGATTTTGATTATATGTCACTGTTATTTTCAATCTTATATAATACACTATATTTATCTTGATGCCGTTAAAATATTTCGGGCTACACAGTTACTTCGGTTCTATGAAATCCTCCCGTAACTGTATGAGCATCAGGTTTTTGCATCTTCTTTTTTTTTGAATCTATAACACTAGGTATATATTTTGACACTTTCCGTATAAGAAGCTGTTCTAAAGATGGTTGTCACAGAAGATGGGAAAGTTTGCTCTTTTCCCGGAATCTCTCATTCCTCTCTGATGTAGTTCTGCAGTGTGAGTTCAGAAATCTTGTGATTTGCAAATATAATAGGGGGGGAAAAATGCTTCTGATTTGGGATACACAAATAAGCCAAGATTCAAATGTAATAGTCAAAGATGACAAGACTTCACTCATTGTTTAGATTTTAGATTCAAGGGAACAAGATCCCATTTGAGCAAGTTTGAGATGGGGGTGACAGATTAAACCGTAGATTATAATCGTTCTGGCCCAGCCTTAACAGAAACAAGAAACAGACTCCTTGTCATGAAAAAAAAAAACCTTCTTTATTTACCTCTTGTGAATTAATGGCATTCACCCACCAAAAAGTCCAGGCAAGAGTCCTTCAAGGAGTTAACTGCAGTAACAGACCTTATCGGTTCCTTGCGATAATTGCAAGGCCATGAGCCCCCAGATGAAAGGCTGCAAATTAAGTTCTGGCAAGCAGTCTTTGTGGCATGAAACGCAATGAGCTAAAATCTTCAGAAATACGAACAGTTGTCTCCTATGACCACCACTCCCCTTTCCTTCTATTTATTCCCCAGGCAGGGAGGGGCCATTCAGCGAGTCGACTCCTTGTCCTCCGTTGTTCTCCTCTCCTAATTACTCTGCGCATATGTCTATCTGGAACAGGCCCCAGCTGTTCTTCCTCCTCACTCATATCAGCCTCCAAAGGCAGCTGCCTCTCCGGTGGCTGGGAAATGTCAAACAGCCCTGGCTTTATCTCTGCGTCTGACGCAAAGCATCCATCAGAGCCTTCCCCAGACTCTAGAACTGGCCCAAGTTCCTCCCCAACCTCCTCATCATCCGAGTCTGCCGCCAGCTCTGCTGGCAGCTGAATGATTTGCTGAACGACCACAGCATTCACTTAACGACTGTAGCTTTCACGTGAGGATTGCCGCAAAAATGTCATAAAATTGAATTCTTCGCGTAGATGACAAGTTACAATTGTCAGGATTTACGACAGGGGTGTGAAACTCAGGGACCGGGGACCGGATCCGGCCCATGGGGTGATTAGATCTGGCCCACAGGCCCACCCTGGAAACAGTGAAGGACCAGCCCGCAGTGCTTCTGCCAGCAAAAACAGAGCTTGGGACGGCTGCACAGGTCCTCCCCAAGTTCCATTTTTGCTGGCAGAGGGCTACAGGAGGCCATTGTGGCTGAAAACGGAGCCTCGATGAGTGATGTGTAAACTGGCCACGCCCACCCTGACCATATTCCCCCGGCCTCCCGAGGTCAAACACAACCCTGATGCGGCCCTCAATAAAATTGAGTTTGACACCCCCGATTTACAACATAAATTCTGGGCTCTGTTACGTTCACAATTTTTAATTTAAATTTTTTTTTTTAATTTTTGATTTATATGCCGCCCTTCTCCGGAGACTCAGGGCAGCTTACAATGTGCTAAGCAATAGCCTTCATACTTTTGTATATTTATACAAAGTCAGCTTATTGCCCCCATAATCTGGGTCCTCATTTTACCTACCTTAGAAAGGATGGAAGGCTGAGTCAACCTTGAGCCTGGTGGGATTTGAACTTGCAGTAATTGCAGGCAGCAGATGTAAGTGGATGTTAATAACTGCCTTAGTCTACTGAGCCACCAGAGCTCCTTATTTTAATTTGAGGGGTTAATGTACCAGCCTTTTTCCAGTGGGCATATGGATCGCCGATGAGAATTTTTTTACATCATTTAGGAAATTCTAAGCAAGCCTGGAATGATACTCTCTATAAATTTCACATCTTACTTCTTGGCTCGAGCAAAATATTAACTAACGGACTTGTTTTTATTGGCAAAAAGAGAGCAGGATTTTGCAATTATCCTCAAAATGCTCCTTGAGCAAGAGAGATGGCTTCAATATAGCAAAATGTCAGGAAAAACGAAGCCGTTGAGTATAATACTGATAATTTATTTTTATTTTTTGGGGTACAAAAAATGATGGTAAACAAGCCAAATTTCCAATGGTTTTTCAGACTCGTCCTCACAATAATAACATTAAAGATAATTTTTTTTTTTGGTTAGTAGTGGTATCCCAGAGCTGTTTATCCAATTAAGCTCACGTTCTGTGCGGTGGTGGGATTAAATAATTTAACAGCCAGTTCTCTGCCCTAATGACTGGCTGGGGGGGGGGCGTGGCCATAGTGGGCAGTAGCACTCGGCCTCCTGCACCTCCCTGGGAGCAAAAACTGGCCGTGGGGGGGCACTGCCCCTCCGTGGCCTGTTTTGGGCCTAGGACAGTGACGACTAACCTTTTTGCTGTCTCTTGCCAAAAGTGGGGGGAGCACGGGGGATTGCACCCATAATTGAATGTGACCCACTCCCCCGCACACGACCCCCCCTGCGCTCCCCCCACTTTTGGCACGCAATGGCACGGTGGGCCCGGTAAGCCCATTTTTCGCCCTTCCCAGGCTCCAGAGGCTTTCTTGGAGCCTGGGGAGGGTGAAAACAGCCTTCCCCACCCACCTGGAGGCCCACCGGAGGCTGGAAATAACCCGTTTCCCAACTTCCAGTGGGCCCAGAAGGCCCAAAAATCAGCTGGCCAGTGCACATATGCGCACTGGAGCTGAGCTAGGGCAATGCTCACATGCCCACAGATACGGCTCCGTGTGCCACCGGTGGCACGCATGCCATAGGTTCACCATCATGCTGGTGGCACGCCGAGCCATATTGGTGGGCACGCGAGCATTCCCTAGCTCAGCTCCAGCATGCATGCATGCGCTGGCCAGCTGGGCCCACCGGAATTCGGCAAACAGAAGGGGATGGGGAAGGTTGTTTTCGCCCTCCCCAGGCTCCTAGAAAGCCTCTGGAGCCTGGGGAGGGCAAAAAACTATGCCATCACACGCCAAAAGTGGGGGGAACATGGGGGGGTCACACGTGCATGCATGGGGGGGCAGGGCGCATAGAATTATGGGTATGGGCACACACGTGCGCAACCCCCCCTTCTCCGCACTCCCCCCGTTTTTGGCACGCAGTGGCAAAAAGGTTAGCCATCACTGCAATAGAAGTTCCGGTACCAATTGTAATCGTAAATCGAGGACTGTGTGTATTCCAGAGAATAATTTCCTAGCCCCATTCAAATGTAGCCTGATTATTAATATTTTCCTCTTTCGTGCTTGTGAAAACTCAAGCACTTAACACATGATAATCTGTTCAATATGGTAACCACTCAAGCGCGACTTGAATATGATTTTAGTAAATATGTCACCAAATCTTCTCACTCCAGATCCAATATTTTCTGCTACTTGCGCACACTTAGTACTGTGTTCTGTGTATTAAGGATATGTAAGGATGTACTGTACAGCTATGACCACAATTGAGCCTAACGTTTTTGCGGCTAAGAGAGACAGTTGTTAAGTGAATTTTGCCCCATTTTACAACCTGTCTTGCCGCCGTCGTTAAGTGGATCACTGCCATTGTTAAGTTAGAAACACGGTTGCTAAATGAATCCGGCTTCCCCGTTGACTTTGCTTGTCACAAAGTCACAAAAAATAACCGTCATAAATATGAAGCGGTTGCCCAAGCATCCAAATTTTAATCATGTGACCATGGGAGGCTGCAGTGGTCGTAAGAGTGAAAAATGACCGTAAGTCACTGTTTTCAGTGACGGCGTTACTTCGAACGGTCACTAAATGGGCTATTGTAAATCAAGGATTACCTGTAAATTAAGAATACATTAAAAATGCGTTAAGAATCTGTAAGTTAAAACCAAAAGACTTTGCAGTATTGATTGCACAAGTGACATTTCATTTTAACACACAATTCAAGTGGTCCTCAACTTACAACCATAACTGAGCCAGGATTTATGGTTTCCAGACTCCTGGAAGGGGAGGGGAGGGGAGGGGCAGGGCCAGCCAGCAATTTAACAAACAGTTCCCTCGAACCAGCCCGAACCGGCTGAATCCCACCATTGCCCTTAGATATTGGAAAGCTGCTATCATGTCACCCCTAGTCCTTCTTTTCATCAAACTAGACATACCCAATTCCTGCAACCGTTCTTCATCTGTTTTAGCCTCCAGTCCCCTAATCAACTTCGTTGCTCTTCTCTGCACTCTTTCTAGAGTCTCCAGATCTTTTTTATGTCGTGGTGACCAAAACTGGCTGTAATATGTGTGAACGAGACCATCGTTTGATTGTTTCTGTCAATGAAGGTGGGGGGGAAATGCAGAGTTAAAGAGCCTGTTGGCACATTACCTTCGCTTCCAGAATGTATCGAGCTCCAGTTCTCTTTCTTCTTTTAAATTGGGTGCCCTTGGGCAACATGCATCCCCAAATTTCAAGACTCCAGCTCAGCCGAGAGAATCCAAACTGTTTCAGAGATTTATACGACCCTGGTAGGTTTCGCCTCCAGCTCATTTAAATGAATTGATTAAGTTGGATAGTCTGAAGCAGAATCATGTTCTTAATGAGCTGCTTTAATTAATGCCAGCCTTCGCTTTTCGGCTCCCGCCACCGTACAGGCTCAGCATTTTTGTCTTGGAAAAACAAATAACTCTTTCGCCGACGTATTTATGCGACCGCATCACCGATAATGAGAAGGTTGCTTATAAATAATGCTAGCGTTCAGAAATGCCATTTGCTGTGATCTTGTTTCTTTTTTTTTTTCCAAATGATAAAAAAAATAACACCGATTTGGGGAGGGCACCACGGGGAGGGGGGGTGTTTTTGCCCTCCCTGGGCTCCGGAAGCTTTCTTCGAGCCTCCGGGAGGGTAAAAATGGCCTCCCCAGGCTCTGGAGGCCCTCTGGAGGCCGGAAATGGTCCCGTTTCTTCCAGAACTTCCTGTAGGCCCGTTTTTCGCCCTCTCAAAGCCTCCGTGTGCATCCTGCACTTGCATCCAAAACAGGCTGCGTGGGGACTCCTGGGAGTGGTGGGGCAGGGTGGGTGAGGCTAGCCAGGAGTGGGATTTCGGGGTTCTCCGAACCGCACAGAATCTTAGCTAGAGATTCTCTCGAACCCCTGCGAACCCCCAGCAGCCCCACCCACCCACCCCCTGAGTTAAACTCCCAGATTCCACCTTAAGTAACCATTGATTGGATATACAACATTATAATCGTAATTGATGGATGCCACCTTCGTAGAGGTTGGATCAGAAGAATTTATCTCCTACAGGCCCTGCTGAACTTTTTCGATCGCCGCATCAATCTTCTTCTTTGAATAAGCTGGTAATAAATGGCCCGTGACAGCTAGAAAATAACGTCGGATTACACAGCTGTTGTTGTTTGATAGCTCATCGTCGTGGAAAAGCCTGACGTAGCACCTAGCCCGCCACAGCGATGTCAGCAAACTTGGGCCTGATGAGAACCTAGCCTAGCAACAATCAGGAAATTCTAGGATTGTACACAGGTAGGCCCCGACTGACAACCGTTGGCTTAGGGACCGTTCGAAGTTACAACGGCACTGAAAAATGTGACTTATGACCCGTTTTCACACTTAGGACCGTTGTAGGAGCCCCGTGGTCACGTGGGTTTACATTTGGATGCTTGACAACTGACTCACATTTATGATGGTTGCAGCATCCCCGGGGTTGTGTGATCCCCTTTTGCGACCTTCTGACAAGCAAAGTCAATGGGGAAGGCAGATTCTATCTATCATCATCTATCTATGTCTCTGTCTCTCTCTGTCTGTCCATCCATCATCTATCTATCTATCATCTATCCATCCATTCATCCTTTCATCCATCCATTCATCTATCATAGATATCCTTCTATCATCTATCTATCTATCATCCATCCATCCATCATAGATATCCTTCTATCATCTATCTATCTATCTATCTATCTATCTATCTATCTATCTATCTTTTTCTTTCTTTCTATCTATCTACTGCTATCTAGCTAGCTAGCTAGCTATCATCGATCCATCCATCCATCTGTCATACATATCCTAATATCTATCTATCTATCTATCTATCTATCTATCTATCTATCTATCTATCCATCTATCATCTATCCATCCATCCATCCATCCATCTATCATAGATATCCTTCTATCATCTATCTATCTATCTATCTATCTATCTATCTATCTATCTCTATCTATCTATCTATCTATCTATCTCTATCTATCGATCTATCTATCTTTTTCTTTCTTTCTATCGTATCTAGCTATCTAGCTATCTAGCTATCATCGATCCATCGATCCATCTGTCATACATATCCTAATATCATCTATCTATCTATCTATCTATCTATCTATCTATCTATCTAGTTAGCTAGCTATCATCTATCCATTCATCCATTCATCCATCCATCCATCTGTCATAGATACCCTAATATCATCTATCTATCTATCTATCTATCTATCTATCTATCTATCTATCTATCTATCTATCATCTCTCTCTCTCATCTTCTCCAAAACCACAAAGTGCTTTTAACAATCTTTCTATCCTGCTTCTTCAAAGTCTTCGATAGCTTTCATAAAATATCCCAGGGGAAAAAAAATTACTTACATGATTGTGATTTTTGTAGATCTAGACACACTACACCATCTAAATTCCCCCTCCCCCTCCCCCAAGGCCCTCATTGCTTCTGTACCGAGTGGCTTTGTGGCCTTTATATTAGAAATAAGAAATTGTTACCAAAACCGTCAGCAGAACCCCAAGATTGTAAGTTTCGTTTCTGGCAGTGGATATTTGATGACCTTGGATTTAAGCGGCCAGAGTTTGAAAAATTTGGAGCTTGGGGGAAAAAAAATACCTTTATGCTGATGCTTCTGTCTGAAATGATGTGTGTTCGTCTGGCTTGTGGAGTAGGGCAAGATTAATTAAAATCGGTGCAGCAGAGCAAATTAAGCACTTAGAAGGGCTCGGAGGCGACGGGAAGTACCTGACTGCAAATGAACCGAGCATATTCAAATTTGTGAAGCTTGTTAACAGTATTTTATCCATTTGCCCAGTCATGCACGTTCAGCTGAGCCATCTGCCTTGCTATTTTCTGCAAGTTCTACGGGTAGTCCTCGACTTACATCCGTTTAGCAACCATCCGGAGTTAAAACGGCACTGAAAAACGTGTCTCATTTCTAAAGATCGAAGTGCCCGAGCCCGCTATAACAACATTGTCAAAAAGGCATTAAGAGTTGTTAACCTAACCTTGTGTAGCTTTTTCTCTGGGTAATGTTGTACTACTAACTAGAGCATACAAAACATTTGCTAGACCAATTCTTGAATACAGCTCAACTGTCTGGAATCCGCACTGCATATCGGACATAAATACAATTGAGAGAGTCCAGAGATATTTTACGAGAAGACTCCTCCATTCCTCTAACCGCAATAAAATCCCTTATGCCACCAGACTCCAAATTTTGGGCGACTTAGAACTACGCTGACTTCAGTCTGATTTAAGCATAGTACATAAAATTATCTGCCACAATGTCCTTCCTGTCAATGACTACTTCAGCTTCAACCACAACAATACATGAGCAAATAATAGATACAAACTCAAGGTAAACTGTTCCAAACTCGATTGCAGAAATGCCATCCCCAAATGACCCGTGTCATTCTCTCCATGTTGCCAGCTGAGCAGGGGTGAAATTCAGCAGGTTCTGACAGGTTCTGGAGAACCGGTAGCGGAAATTTTGAGTAGTTTGGAGAACCGGCAAATACCACCTCTGGCTGGCCCCAGAGTGGGGAGGGAATGGAGATTTTGCAGCTTCATAGTGTTTTACAGCCCTCTCTTAGTGGTTTACAGAGTTAGCCTATTGCCCCCAACAATCTGGGTCCTCGTTTTACCGACCTCGGAAGGATGGAAGGCTGAGTCAACCTTGAGCCTGGTCAGATTTGAATTGCCAAATTGCAGGCAGCCGGCAGTCAGAGAAGTAGCCTGCAGTACTGCACTCTAACCACTGTGCCACTGTGGCTCAATAGCAATAGCATTTAGACTTATATACCGCTTTACAGCCCTCTCTTGATAGTTTATAGAGTCAGCATATTGCTTCCTGCATTCTGGGTCCACATTTTATTGACCTTGGAAAGATAGAAGGCTAAGTCAACCTGAAGCTAGTCAAGATCGAACTCCTGACTGTGGGCAGAGTTTGCCTGCAATTCTGCATTCTAACCACTGTGCCGTCTGTCAGTTTCCAAATAATGCATCCATCACAAATTGAACTCTGAAGCATCCTCTTACCTTAAAAAACAAATTTATATAGATACACCATCTTGGCACTAACTGGTGGAAAGACAGTACTGAAGTTCCCGGGCTTTTCACCCCAATATAAGTATCAGTTTCTCAATTTTCTGAAATAAACTGTCACATTGTCCAACCAAGATGGGAGCTGATTGCTTGGTGACTTCTCTGCTCCATCTCTGGCCAGCCAGCTGTTGGAATGTGCTTGAGTCATTGGCTAGTTATGTTGGTTTGGCTGAAGGCTTTATCCTCCTCCCTTCTCCCCCCTTCAGCTCCAAACTGTGTCAAACTGAATTCATGTCAGAGTACCCAAGGATACAATCAATCCCACACCCACACGGCTTGACACCATCACTGTTTAGATAGCAATAGCGTAGACTTATATACCGCTTCACAGTGCTTTACAGCCCTCTCTAAGTGGTTTACAGAGTCAGCATATTGCCCCCAACAATCTGGGTCCTCATTTTATCAACCTCAGAAGGAAGGAAGTCTGAGTCAACCTTGAGCCACCTCAGGATCAAACTATTGACAGTGGGCAGAAATTGCCTGCAATACTGCAGTTTACCCACTGGGCCACCAGAGCTCTTTTGAAAACAAACTCTTGATTTTAAATTGATTTTATGGAGACTGGATTGATAGACTGATTTATTGCTGCTTTGCAAAGTGAGTCTTGCAAGAAAGGACCAGAATTGTAATATAAAACTAATAAGCAGCAAATCTCCTGCAGTTCAGCTTTCTCGCCATTCGGAATAATTTTCAAATATGCTTCCGAAAGGAAGCAAAGACAATTCTCGTGGAGTCAGACAAAAAGACAACGTATTAACTCCAGCTCCAAAGAAGAAAGGAACAAATGCGTTCTAACATGAGAGCTGTGCAAGCCCAGTTTCAGAACTGCCACGTCACGCTCTGCTATCACTTGGTGCCAGTCTGCCATGAATTTGATGTACATTTGGGATCCAGCATGGGGAAAATTCTAGGGCGGTGATGGGTAACCTTTTTGTTGTTGTGTGCCGAAAGTGTGTGTGCATGCCCGTGATAGCACGTGTGTGTGCTGGCACCCATAATGCAATGCACATACCCCCTGAATATGCGTGCATGAGCCTGCCACCACAGCAGCTTTGCAGAGGCAGTGGCGGCTCCTCCTCCTGCCAGCCTCGCACTCCGTGCCAGTAACTAAAGGACTAGCTGGCCAGTGCACATGTGTGTGCCAGAAACCCGGAAGAGAAATGGGCAACCTTGCATGTGCCAGGTGACATTCCTCTGTGTGCCACTTTGGGCACATGTGCCATAGGTTCACCATCATGATTCCAGGGGAAGGGATGTTAGACTTGGGGGGATTTTGACAGGCGAATTTCAGTTCTGGCTTTGCTTTACCATATTCCACCTGACCTTTAGTAAACTATACTTTTATGAACAAATGGAGTCAAGGATTGTTCTTACTTAAAGGTTCAAGTTGAGGCAGGTCTGATAACCACTGAGCCACCACGCTGCCCGGAATATAGAGATTTGCATACCGAATACACCTGTGAGTCTATGTACATAAATATGTATTTATATATACACAGTATATAAAACTTCAATCTGCAGAGAAGTAACATCAAATTAGTTTTTTTAAAAAAATGTGTGCTAGAATATTTTCATCAGGGATGCAGTGGCTCAGTGGCTAAGACACTGAGTTTGTTGATCAAAAGGTTGGCAGTTCAGAGGTTCGAATCCGTAGTGCCGCGGAACGGGGTGAGCTCCGGTGACTTGTCCCAGCTTCTGCCAACCTAGCAGTTCGAAAGCACGTAAAAAATGCAAGTAAGAAAAATAGGGACCACCTTTAGTGGGAAGGTAACAGCATTCCATGCGCCTTTGGTGTTGAGTCATGCCGACCACATGACCATGGAGACGTCTTTGGACAGCGCTGGCTCTTTGGCTTGGAAACGGAGATGAGCACTGCCCCCTAGAGTCGGGAACGACTAGCATGTGTGTGCGAGGGGAACCTTTACCTTTACTTTTAGAATATTTTCATAAATGATCAGTGTATTTATAAATAAAGTGTATATTTTTAAAAATATTCTGTGTTAGTGTATCAGGGTAAATTTGACCTAAAATATTTTCAGTTTAATTCACTTTATAATTCTTTGGTTTTATTTATGACCAATCCAATATTACATCGATAAGAAATTAAAATGTGACACTGAGCCGTATACAACAACTCATTATTTAGAAAGACAATCTGGACAACTGCATTTTTTTAAAAAAACAAGGGATTATGAAGAGGGCAGCATGCTGTTAATGACTGTCTAATTAAAAAACACTGTGCTGTAATTCAT
Source organism: Ptyas mucosa (assembly GCA_012654045.1). Classification (NCBI taxonomy): domain Eukaryota; kingdom Metazoa; phylum Chordata; class Lepidosauria; order Squamata; family Colubridae; genus Ptyas; species Ptyas mucosa. Next base: position 7,161,109 of record WNWU01000049.1, on the reverse strand, counting down.
TGGTAGAAACATCTGGTTAGAACACTGCTTTAATTCTTGTTTTGTTTTGCTTTGCTTTGCTTTCCTGCTGCATATTAATAGATTGCTCCTTGCAGGGTTCAATCTGGGTCTGTCATTGGGACCAGAGGTTTAATTTTCTGAGCTTAGAGACTCATGCTGGATCACATCCTCAGGGAGTTTATCTCTACTGGAATATTGCTTTGGGGTATTCTGTGTGTGGTATTTATATGGTGCTTGGTTGTGTGTGTTGTTGATTGGGGTGTTGATGGCTGACTATTAAGTCGTTGGCTGTAATTGTTATGAATTAGGCTTCCTTAGAAAGTATACAGCACAATCTTAGTCCCGGCAAACCTCTTTAATTCATACGGCTGTGAATTATTGTCATTCTCAGTCCGAAAGGCTCCTCAAACAGTCTTTCAATAGAGTGTTTACAAACACCCACCTTATCTCCCTTGGAATGGCGCCAGAGAACTAATTGCCACACGCAGGGCAAGGCCAAACTTAGCACAGAGTCAAACAGAACTGTTCCAAAGCTTTTACCAACCAGATGAACTAATTGCTTCCTGCAAAAGCTCACGTCCCCTTCGCTTCTCTTTTATGTCTTATGGAAGGGGCCAATCATCTCCAAGCCTTACTCCCAAGTCGACCCTGTTTTCTTAATTGTTCCTGTCTTCTGGCAGCTCTGCGCATGCGCAGACTGGGAACAGGCTCCTGCTGTTCTTCTGCCTCGTTGATGTCAGACTCCGGAGACTCCGGAGGCAGCAAAGAACTACTAGATGGCCTTGGCCCCCTCTCTGCCTCCAACTCAGCCCTCGTCTGAACCTTCTCCAGACTCCAGGACTGGCCCACGTTCCTCCCCAACCTCCTCACTGTCCGAATCTGTTGCCAGCTCTGCTGGCTGCTGGCAGGCCACAACAGGGGTTTCCTTGTGTTGTCAAGCCCTCCCCTCCTAAGTACTTGAGAAGCTGATGATAAATCAGCACTCCTGTTGATTGACAAGGGGCCCATTCCCAGGCTTCAATTATTTCCTTGGCTGTTTTTGTACCTGCCCGGCCAACAATTTTAGTAGCTGCGAAATTGAATGTATATCCTTGTTCATTGCAATGAAAATCCGAAAGCTCAGAAGACTAAACCTTTGGTCCCAGTGACCGACCCTGGTTGGATCCGGCAACATTATCCTTGGACACATATATTTGCCTTCATTTGTGATGACTCAGCCTTCCAGTCTTCCGAGGTCGGTAAAATGAGGACCCAGTTTGTTGGGGGCAAGATGTTGACTCTGTAAACTGCAGGGGTGTCAAACTTGGGGCGGGCCAGATGGGTCATGTGCTGGCCATGCCCACACCCGGTTTAGCGAAGGGGGAAGAAGTTGTGAAACGTCATGTGACAACACCATGACAATGTGAGTTTGACACCCCGGCTTAGAGAGTGCTGTGAAGCAGTATATAAGTCTAAGCCCTATCGCTATCATTCCTTGGTCTCTTATTGCAATCCCGTCACTTGGATAAAAACAGAAATCTTGAGCTCAGGTTTCCAAAAAATGAGACAAAATGGTGTTCTCCTAATTTCTGACCCCCCCTTTTTTTCCCTCTAAGATGCACTTACAATGTATCAACATAGAAAAAGGAAAAAAAGAGACAAGGAGGGGGGAGAAAAACCCCTGGCTTGGTGGGCGTGGCTTGGTGGGCGTGGCAGGGGAAGGATATTGCAAAATCTCCATTCCCACCCCACTCTGGGGCCAGCCAGAGCTGGTATTTGCCGGTTCTACAAACTACTCAAAATTTCTGCTACCAGTTCTGCAGAACCTGTCAGAACCTGCTGAATAGCACCCCTGACTAAAAATTCAGAATTGTTAGAAATGGGTGGGAAGGCACATAAGTTACTTGTAACCTTGGGCTGCTGCTTTCAATGGAGCCCACGCTCAACTCAAAACTTAATAAAGCCTTTTGTTATGACTCAAGGCAAAGCAGGCCTCTAGAGAGTTCTTTGTTTCTCTTAACAACAGTCCTTCACCGACCGGTAAGGCTTCAACCCCACGCTAATCTGAAGGCAGCCACCCTCAGTCCTCCAAACAACAGCCCCGGTAGTATGAAGAAAGCTCACAGAGTAAGAGCAGATTCACAGGCCAAGGTTCAAGGTTCCAAGTCCAATCCACCAGGCAGAGTCCAGGCGCAAGATGTTGTGGTCCACCAGAAGCCTACGGAGCTGGCAGTGGAGTCGGACAGTGAGGAGGCTGGGGAGGAACATGGGCCAGGCCTGGAGTCTGAGGAAGGCTTGGACGAGGGTTCGGCATCAGAGGCAGAGACGGGGTGAGGGCCATCTGGGAGTGATGACAGACTCCGGAGCCCCCAGAGTCAGACAGCAGAGACGCAGAGGAACAGGAGGAGCCTGTTCCTAGTGCACTCATGCACAGAGCTGCCAGAAGGCAAGAGCAGCTAAAGCAAAAGGGACGACTCAGGAGTAAAGCCAGGAGATGATTGGCCCCTCCCAGAAGGCTTAAAAGAGGAGCAAAGGCACTTGGGCCCTTTGCAGGAAAGCAACGTTGCTAACTCTGTTTCCAGTCGGCATCTCTTGTTTGTTTCTGAACTTCGTAGGGCTTTGCCAAGTCAAAGAAGATAAAGGTTGGTGATTATCCCAAAGGACTTCTTCCGAAGGACTTGTTTTGCAACTAATTGGGATTCAGCTGGGAATGAACGTAATTCTCAGCTGTTACAATAAAATAGGTTTGTTTGGGACTAATTGTGTCTTGTAATGACTCAGTAAGCCTAGGTCACAACACAGGACAAGGGCAGTCCTCGGGACAAAAAACTGGTCACAGCCAAGAAGCAGTTCCAAAGCCCCAGTGAAGCAGAGGCCAAACGCAGAGAAGGGCTCGATCCAAAACCAAAAGCGAAGAGCAATCATCCAAGCGAGGTGAGGCAAACAGCAACAGGCACGAATGAAAGCCGGGGTGGTGTAAGCCAAAGCAAACAATTGTTCCTGGCAAAGACTTAACTCCTTAAGTTTCTCCACCCCAGGTGTTTGCTTGTGAGGAGGGGTGGGGCGACCTCCTCCCAAGTAGCCTTGCAGACCTTCTCTGGATTTGCCTCCACTCTGCTCTTCGTGCCCTTGGATCAGTGGGGGAGGCAGCTGTTCCTCATCAGAGGGGATCGGATGCCTAACAGCACCACTGTTGCTCAGCAGCCAATCCTCCCCTGCGTCTGTGCAGGCAGGCGGCTCTCTGTCTGGTCGACCACCTCCCCCAATGCCTGAGGGGCCCTGGACAGCCCCTGGCATGCCTTCCCTGTCAGATTGTCCAAGTTCTTCCTCTTCCTCCTCCTCTTCTTCTTCCTCCTCTTCCCCTCCTCTTCCTCCCCCTCCTCTTCCCCCTCCTCTTCCTCCTCCTCTTCCTCCTCCTCCTCCTCTTCTTCCTCCTCCTCCTCTTCCCCTCTTCCTCCTCCTCTTCCCCTCTTCCTCTTCCTCCTCCTCTTCCCCCTCTTCTCTTCCTCCTCCTACTCCTCCTCTTCCCCCTCTTCTTCCTCCTCCTCTTCCTCCTCCTCCTCCATCTCTTCCCCCTCTTCCTCTTCCTCCTCCTCTTCCCCCTCTTTCTCTTTCTCTTCCTCTTCCTCCTCCTCTTCCCCCTCTTCTCTTCCTCCTCCTCCTCCTCTTCCTCTTTCTCCTCCTCCTCTTCCTCTTCCTCCTCCTCCTCTTCTTCCTCCTCCTCCTCTTCCCCCTCTTCTTCCTCCTCCTCTTCCTCTTCCTCCTCCTCTTCCCCCTCTTTCTTTTCCTCCTCTTCCTTCTCTTCTTTCTCCTCCTCCTCTTCCCCCTCTTCCTCCTCCTCCTCCTTCTCTTCCCCCTCTTCCTCCTCCTCTTCCTCCTCCTCCTCAACGGTCTCTGAGGGAGCCATGACAATTTTAATCTCAAAATGATGTGTGATTTACTCTCCCGAGGGCGATATTCCGCATTTTAGGATACCAAAAAGTCGTAGGCAAACTCTAAAGGCTCTTCCAAACATCTGCCCACCACAGTCTGTTCTATAGCTAGTAGCAAATAGAAAAACAGGAGGTTTTGTTTTTTTTTAATGTTGGTTCCCACCATTATAACAGCAATATCATTTTCGATTTCTTTGCACTGACGTCCCTATTTACAAACAATAACAACGACAATTTATCAGGCAGAAGAGAACCATAGAACAATGCTGTAGTTTGCTGTTCGAATTTTAGGTTTATATTTCGTTTGTTTGCTTAGTTTTTTCAGTGAACCATCCCCAATATGTCCAAATGTTCTCTTATTCTGACTAAAGATGGAAAAGAAGTTCCATAAAAGGATTTTTTCCCCCTGTGCAGTAATTGCGAATGATGAAAGCTTAGACAATAATCACCCTGTTATTTATCTCCTATTCCTTCTCTAAAATTGGCGCTACCCCCAACTGAATTTAATGCTAAGTCTCGAATACTTTTAACACTTTCATTGATTTGACTTCCATGAATGTATCCAGTCTTTCTTTCAAAAGGACCGAGTTGGTGGCCATCACTATGTCTCGTGGAATTCGACAACTTAATTATGAGAGGGAGAAGGAGAGAGGGAAGGAGAGAGAAAGAGACAGAGAGGAAAAAAAGAAAGAAAGAAAAGAAAAGAAGAAGAGAAGAAAAGAAAAGAAAAGAAAAGAAAAGAGGAAGGAAAGAAAGAAAGAAAGAAAGAAAGAAAGAAAGAGAAAAAAGAAAGAAAGAAAGAAAAAGAAAGAAAGAAAAAGAAAGAAAGAAAGAAAGAAAGAAAGAAAGAAAGAAAGAAAGAAAGAAGAGAGATATTTTGCCTTTTGCATAGGAACTTCAGGAAATATAAAGAGCCACGGTGGCACAGTGGTTAGAGAGCAGTACTGCAGGCTACTTCTGCTGATTGCCGGCTGCCTGCAATTTGGCAGTTCAAATCTCACCAGGCTCAAAGTTGCCTCAGCCTTCCATCCTTCCAAGGTCGGTAAAATGAGGACCCAAAATTGTTGGGGGGCAATATGCTGACTCTGTAAACCACTTAGAGAGGGCTGTAAAGCACTGTGAAGCGATATATAAGTCTAAGTGCTATTGCTAATATGCTGACTTGGCTGGGGAATTCTAGGAGTTGAAATGTCTATGGAAATTCTCAGTCATCCAGACCATGGCTGTCCCAAAGGTGCTTTTTCAAAGACCACTGGACCTTGCTTTTCCTTGAAGACGTTTCGCTTCTCATCCAAGAAGCTTCTTAAGTTCGAAGGAGGTTCTTGGATGAGAAGCGAAACGTCTTCAAGGAAAAAACAAAGTCCAGCTGCCTTTCGAAAAAGCACCTTTGGATGTTGTTGAGCTCTTAAAGTTGCCAAAGTTGGACATCCCTGGTGTAGATCTAACCGAGAAGATGCTGTGGTCCAGCTGGCTTGAGAAAGGGATCGGTCTACAGGCTTTTTGGAATTTCTGTCTGCAAAAGGGACTTCTGTTGCAATTTATATCACTTCGTTAAAAATTTGGGCTCTTCTCTTTGTGAGTCTACTTATTGTCTTGAATCCAGAAAGAACAAACTGGCTTCCATTGGGTAGAACATGGAGAAGCAGTGAATAGAATAGAATAGAATAGAATAGAATAGAATAGAATAGAATAG
>WNWU01000049.1:7096527-7113802 GCA_012654045.1 Ptyas mucosa | reverse complement strand
TGTATTTTTGCAGGCACTGATCTACTCATGTATTTTTGCAGGCACTGATCTACTCATGTATTTTTTCAGGCACTGGTCTACCCATTTATTTTTGCAGGCACCTGTCTACCCATGTATTTTTGCAGGCACCTGTCCACTCATGTATTTTTTCAGGCACTGGTCTACCCATGTATTTTTGCAGGCACCTGTCCACTCATGTATTTTTGCAGGCACTGGTCTACTCATTTGTTTTTGGAGGCACCGGTCTACCACCAAACTACCTTTTCCCACTGATCAGCTGTAGGGTGGCCCTTTGAAGCCCAGCCGCAAGAGTTTAAACAGTTTTTCCTTATAGTCCATCAGCTGGGACTCAGCAGGCAGCAATAGATTGGGGGTGGGGCCAAATAAAAGGTAAGAATAACATACAGGGGGGTGGGGGGGTGGGGCAGAACCAGTTCGGTGATGTCATATCGTCACCACTACCGGCTCGGCAGAACCGGGCCGAACCTGGAGGAACCCACCACTGAATATATCGCTTCACAATGCTTTTCTCTAAGCAGTTTACAGAGTCAGCCTATTGCCCCCAAGAGTCTGGATCCTCATTTTACCCACCTCGAAGGGATGGAAGTCTGAGTCAACCCTGAGCCGGTGAGAATCGAACTGCTGGCAGTGGGCAGAATTAGCCTGCAATACTGCATTCTAACCACTGTGCCACTTTTATATGCAGCCATTGGTATGAATTGGCCAGGAAAATTTTACTTTTACGCCTACAATCAAACTAAGCACCATTGATTACACTGGTTTTTCTCAGGATTTTATAAACCAGCTCAACAATTTAACAATTGCACAGGGCTTAAGCGCAATCATACCTACCAGTCCTTGAGGCATCGGTAAAGAGCCGATGTGGCGCAGTGGTTAGAGTGCAGTACTGCAGGCTACTTCAGCTGGCTGCTAGCTGCAGTTTGGCAGTTCAAATCTCACCGGCTCAAGGTTGACTCGGCCTTCCATCCTTCCGAGGTGGGTAAAACAAGGACCCAGATTGTTGGGGGCAAGAGGCTGACTCTGTAAACCGCTTAGAGAGGGCTGTAAAAGCACTACGAAGCAGTATATAAGTCGAAGTGCTATTGCCAAGTGCTATATTCCCACAATAAGATGGTCAAAAAATATGAACACATTTGGGATTAGATTTTGATTTTGGCTCTTGCAGGGCCTTTCCAAAATCATTACAATTAGCTCTGGTGCTATGAAATCTGGATTCAGCTCTTCCGGCGGATAATAACAGCTTTTTGGTCTGTGCGCATTAACCAACAACATGTTATTTAACATAGAGGAAAATGTGGGTTTGATCAGGATCCCTTCCGTACAAGAAGAAGAAATGTATTGTCAGTCATCAAGTCCATAGCAGGAGCCGTAAAGGAGCCTTTTTTCAGGGGTGGACTACTTTCTAGTCCCTTTATGACCTAACAGAATAACAGAGTTGGAACGGAACCTTGGAGATCTTCTAACCCAACCCCATTCTCAAGCAGGAAGCCCTATATCAATGATGGCTAACCTTTTTGCCATCGCATGCCAAAAGCGGGGATTGCACCGGGAGCCGCGCACATGCGTGCCCACACCCATAATTCAATGTGCCCCACCCCCACGCATACGAGCACAAACCCCCCCCCACGTTCCACCCGCTTTTGGCACACAATGGCACGGTGGACCTGGTAGGCCTGTTTTTCGCCCTCCCCCAACTCCAGAGGCTTTCTTGGGGCCTGGGGAGGGCGAAAGCAGCTTTCCCCCCCCCCCCCCCCCGGAGGCCCTCTGGTAACCGGAAATGGCCTGTTTCCCGACTTCTGGTGGGACCGGAAGGCCTGTTTTTCACCCTCCCCAAACTTGAGAGGTTTTCTAGGAGCCTGGGGAGAGTGAAAACGGCCTTCCCCACCACCACCCCAGAAGCTGGAAATGGCTTGTTTCCCAACTTCTGGTGGGCCCGGAAGGCCCAAAAAACCAGCTGGTCAATGTGCGCATGCACGCTGGAGCTGAGCTAGGTCAATGCTCGCATGCCCACAGATATGGCTCTGCGTGCCACAGGTTCGCCATCATGGCCCTATACCGTTTCAGATAAATGGTTGTCCAGTCCCTTCTTAAAAGCCTCCAATGATGGAGCACCCACAGCTTCCCAAGGCAAGTCGTTCCACTGGTACATTGCTCTCACTGTCAGGAAATTTCTTGTTAGTTCTAGGTTGCTTCTCTCCTTGATTAGTTTCTAGCCTTTGCTTCTTGTTCTGCCTTCAGGTGCTTTGGAGAATAGGTTGACCCCTTCTTCTCTGTGGCAGCCCCTTAGATTTTGGAAGATTGCTATCATGTCAGGCCTGGTCCTTCTTATCACTTGACCAGACATATCCAATTCCTGCAACCGTTCCTTGTACGTTTTAGCCTCCAATCATCTTTGTTGCTCTTCTCTGCACTCTTTCTAGAGTCTCAACATCTTTTTTTACATCGTGGCGACCAAAACTGGATGCAATATTCCCCGTGTGGTCTTACCAAGGCATTGTAAAATGGTATTAACACTTCACGTGATCTTGTTTCTATCCTTCTGTTAATGAAGCTTAGGACTGGGTTGGCTTTTCTGGCAGCTGCAGCACACGGCTGGCTCCTATTTAACCTGGCTGGTTCAAGTATTGTGGGAGTTGAAATCCACAGATCGTAAAGGGGCCATAAATGCCCACCCCTGCCTGACTTGAAGGCAACCCTCCAAAAAAGCACTGCGGATCTTTATTGCCACTTTTAAAAGACAACTGCTGCCAAGCTGCTCGAAAATAAATCATGCAACAGCAAGAGAAATGAGCCGGCCAATTTTTAAAAAGAGATTTATAGTGCTGGGAACAAACTCTCTAATCGTCGGATTATATTCCAGCAGCTATTTGATAGGATGGATCATGTCTGAAGAAGGACTCGATGTTGGGGAAAGCTTGCTTGGAATTGGGCAAGGGACAGATGTCTGATTGGCCACCAGTCAAGGCTGAGGATCAGAAATTAAATTAGGCAACCGAAATTCAGAAAGTCCTCCAGACAGGTGAGTCCACGAGGGGTAGCAGAATGTCAAAATCTGCAAGAGAGCAGGAAGAGTCCAATTGCAAGGGAGGAAATTAGAGTACAACGCTGTAAACTCATATCTTGTAGATGTTGACCCCTGGAAGGATTTTAAATTCCTTTTGAACAAAAATAGAACCATTCTAATTGATTAGCACCAAGACAACCTTCATTCTTTAAGGACATTGAGAAGTTGCTGTTGTTCAGTTGCTAAGTCGTGTCCGACTTAGAGGTGGTATTCAGCCGGTTTAGACCGGTTCGAATGAACCGGTAGCTGAAATCGCGGGTGGGTCGGCCCATCCCAGCTCTATGCTGTCCTATTTAAGCACATTTTTGAGGCCAGGCGCATGAGTAGAAGGTGCGCGCACAAGCAAAGCATATGCGCAGAAGGTCAGGTGCATGCGCAGAGGTGGCTGGACGCAGCGCACTCACATTTTCAGTGCTGGATGAACCAGTAGGTAAATTGTGTGAATGGCACCTCTGTGTCTGACTATTTGTGACCCCGTGGACCACAGCATACCAGGCCCCCCTGTCCAGGGGTGAAATCCAGCAGGTTCTGACAGGTTCTGGAGAACCGGTAGCGGACATTTTGAGCAGTTCAGAGAACCGGCAAATATCACCTCTGGCTGGCCCCAGAGTGGTGAGGGAATGGAGATTTTGCAGTATCCTTCCCCTGCCACGCCCACCAAGCCACACCCACCAAGCCACACCACGCCCACCAAGCCATGCCCAGAGAACCAGTAGTAAAAAAAATTGGATTTCACCGTGCCCCTGTCTCCCACTGTCTCCTGAAATTTGCCCAAATTCATGTTCATTGTGTCGATGATCCTATCTAAATATCTCATCCTCTGCTATCCCCCATCTCCTTTGGCCTTCCATCTCCCACAACATCAGGGTCTTCTCCAAGAAGGAGTCCTCTCTTCTCATTAGGTGGCCAAAGCCAAAAGTGAGCAAGGAAAGAAGAGTGGTTTGTTAGTCATCTACTTCCCATCCTGATCTTCCCAATGTAGATCAATGTAGGTGGGGAGGAAGGGAGGGAGGGAGGGCACTTAGCAACAGCAGTAGCACATGGATGTATATGCTGCTTCACAGGGCTTTACATCCCTCTCTAAGCAGGTTAAGAGAGTCAGCATGTTGCCCCCAACAATCTGGGTCCCCATTTTACCGACCTTGGAAGGATGGAAGGCTGAGTCAACCTTGAGCCAGTTAGGATCGAACTCCAAACTGTGGACAGAGTCAGCCTGCAATATGGCTTTCTAACCACTGGGCCATTATGGCAGGCGGGCAGAAGGGAAGAAGGGAAGGGAAGGGAAGGGAAGGGAAGGGAAGGGAAGGGAGGGAGGGAGGGAGGGAGGGAGGGAGGAAGGAAGGAAGGAAGGAAGGAAGGAAGGAAGGAAGGAAGGAAGGAAGGAAGGAAGGAAGGAAGGAAAGCCTCTCTTATACAACTGCAAAATAGATACCAGTAAGTTGACAGTGACAATGGCAAAAGCACTATAGTGTACTAGGACTGTTAAGCTTGCCTCACTTGAGTTCTCCAGTGGGCAGGAAGTCATCCTGAGGGATTTCCATTCATTGAAAAAATAATTCTTTCATATATCTCCGGAGATGTGATTTAAGTTCCAAATATGCCTTGGGTTAGAACAGAATGTAACTATTAAAAAAAAAACTTTACAGCTCCATCTCTGCAGAGAAATGAGGGTGGTTTTTTTCCCAACCCCTGAAGGGACTGGTAAAAAAAAACAAAAAACCCTTGCTTGAAATGGAGAGGCTGCCTTCGGAAACCTTGGCTGGGTTTCCAATTTGTGTATGCAATTTGTCTCCTTCTCAAGAAATTGTAGGTGTTTGGTATTGTATCCAGTTACTGTGATGGATATTTGAAAGCTTTGCAGGAGAAGAAAAGAGTACAACGTAGAACAGGGGTGTCAAATTCCTTGAGGGCTATATCAGGGTTGTGTCTGACCTTGGGGGGCCAGGGTAAGCGTGGACAGCTTGATGTCACTCGTGTCGGGAGGCCCCGTGGTGTCCTGCATGCTCTGCCAGCGAAAAAGGGCTCCCAAGCTCTGTTTTTGGCTGGGACAGCCTCCTGCAACCCTCTACCAGCGAAAACAGGCTCCCGAGCTCCGTTTTCAGCTGGGACGGCCTCCTGCAACCCTCTGCCAGCGAAAACAGGCTCCCGAGCTCCGTTTTCAGCTGGGACGGCCTCCTGCAACCCTCTGCCAGCGAAAACAGGCTCCTGAGTTCCGTTTTCGGCTCGGATGGCCTCTTGCAACCCTCTGCAAGCAAAAACAGGCTCCCGAGCTCCATTTTCAGCTGGGACGGCCTCCTGCAGTGAAAACAGAGCTGGCAGAGGTATTGTGGGCCAGTCCTTTGCTATTTCCAGGGCGGCCCCACGAGCCAGTTCTAAGCACCCCCACGGGCCGAATCTGGCCTGCGGGCCTTGAGTTTGACACTCATGACATAGAGCAAGATTCAAGTTATTGTCAAAAAAAAAAATTCAAAAATTAAGACGAAGGCTAATGTTAATATTGCACCTTCCACCTTTAGTCCTGATTCTAATTGCTCCACTTTTTTATCAACATTAGAAGGGGAACTGGGCAGATATTGCCCACAATTGGTGTGCGATTATTTATACAGTCACAGCTTTGCCAGATTGAAATTCAAAAATTAAGACGTTACCTTTGAACCAGTGGTGAAATTCAATTTTTTTTTACTATTGGTTCTGTGGACGTGGCTTGATGGGTGTGGTGTGGCTTGGTGGGCGTGGCTTAGTGGGCATGGCAGGGGAAGGATACTGCAAAATCTCCATTCCCTCCCCACTCATGGGAGAAGAATATTGCAAAACCTCCATTCCCACTCCACTCTAGAGCAAGGATACTGCAAAATCCCCATTCCCAGTCCATTCCAGGGCAAGGATACTGCAAAATCCTCATTCCCTCCTCACTCCTGGGGCAAGGATACTGCAAAATCCCCATTCCCTCCCCACTCCTGGGGGAAGGATATTGCAAAATCCCCATTCCCACCCCACTCCAGGGCAAGGATACTGCAAAATCCTCATTCCCTCCTCACTCCTGGGGGAAGGATACAGCAAAATTTCCATTCCCACCCCACTCTGGGGCCAGCCAGAGGTAGTATTTGCCAAACTACTCAAAATGTCCGCTACCGGTTCGCCAGAACCTGTCATAACCTGTTGGATTTCACCCCTGGCTTGAACCTGTTTTCACAAATCAGGCTACCTCTGCAGTTCCTTTTTGTGTACCTTTGTCGTTTCTTGTTTACCAAGGTTTTGGACGCAGTATTGGAACTGTAGATGTTTAAGCAATCCAACTCCCTGTGGTTGTTTGGAGTGGCAATGAAGCTGTTTTTTAAACATGTCTTCAGGGTAATTAATAATCAGTGCCCTGTTTTTTTTCTTCTTCGTTTCCCCTTGTCTCCTTCCCCTTCTTTGTATTTAAGCTGTAGTCTTTAGTAGGGAAGGTTCTCTGAATAACAACAGCAACAAGAACCATTCCTGTCAGGAGTGAAGACTCAGGGTCACACATTAAGTTCCAGTTCAGAAGATTTATCGCTGACGTCTTATACATAAGAATCTAGTCGACTAATGCTCGGCGCTAAATTGGTTCTAGATAGGAATCCATGGAATTCAAGAGAGGCTGAATTTAAACCAGGGGTGGATTTCACTTACCTTTACCACCAGTTCACCACACACCTGTGCTGCCTGCACATGCGTCTGACCTTCCGCGCATGCGCTTTGCTCACTCATGCGCCATCTGCGCATGTGCCCAGCCTTGAAAATGTGCCTAAATAGCATAACTTGTAGCCGGGGCGGGCCCACCCCGGCCCACCCCACCCCACCCCGGCCCACCCCACCCCACCCCACCCACAATTGCCGCTACCGGTTTGCTCAAACCGGTGCAAACCGGCTGAATCCCACCTCTGATTTAAACCATTTGTGGCAATGTAATGACTCTAGGCTAGTTCCTCTCTTGACTCCACCACCCGGCTCTGTTTGCTCTTCTCCTAAAAACTCTTCCTTCGGGCATTGTAGTAAAAGAAGCCAGGACCCTGAAAGAAAAGGGAAAAGTTAAAAGTTAAAAATCTTAAACATTATTGATTTGAAGGGCTCTTCGGCGCTCTCTGAGCTTGCTCATTTTCTTGCAGACATTTCATTATCCAAACTAGGTAACAACGTCAGCGCGGATGGATGATGTTCCCTAGTTTTGGGTCATGAAAACAAGCAAGCTCAGAGAGCATCAAGGACTCCTCATGTCAAAGCCTTGGTGGCGCAGCAGGCTAAAGTGCTGTTAAATAGCACCAGCTGCTTGCAATTACTGCAAGTTCAAATCTCACCAGGCTCAAGGTTGACTCAGCCTTCCATCTTTTCGAGGTAGATAAAATGAGGACCCGGATTGTGGGGGCAATAAGATGACTTTGTAGAAAAAAAGAATACCGCTTGGGGGGGCCGAAAGCCCTACTAAGCAGGTATATGCAAAAGTATGAAGGCTATTGCTTAACACATTGTAAGCCGCCCTGAGTCTCCGGAGAAGGGCGGCATACAAATCGAACCAATAAATAAATGTCAACCTTGAGCTACAAATATTCTTCTTTATTGGCATTATTGATTGATTTAAATCCTTAATGGTTATTATTTATTTATTTTATCCTGGGACACGTATATGTGCCTTCATTCATTCATTCATTATTTATTTATTTATATTTCATATCTCCTAACCTCCAGTCCCCCTCAGAGTGGGTCTCTAGGCAGTGTACAAATTATTTTAATTATTGTTCCTTGTTTATTTATTCATTACATTTCTATCCAGCTTCTTCTCCGAAAACGTCAGCCAACTTATGCGGAAGGTCTCCCCTCATTTTATCTCCACAGCACCTTCTTGTTGGTGGGTTGGATGGGGTTGATAACGGTGAGGTCTGCCAAAGATGCTCTTGCGTACCCAGTAGTGAGCAGATGGTTGGACCAAATGATGGGCATGAATTTCCATCTGGTGTCAACTCGCAAAGCATCCCTGGCTGCCATAAGCCAGGGGGGATGGGAAACCAATGAAACGGCACGACAGCCAAAGACAGATGCACATTCCAGACTTATCTCTCTCAAGGCTGTATCCCAGGATTACCCACAGCAGCCGGAGGGGTGTGATCTCTACAACCCGTGAAATTGCTCCGTTGGAGAATGTGATTGACGGGGTCATGATTGGGGCGTAAATTACGTAGGGTCAGAGCTGCCTTCACTTGGGAACCTGCCGACATGAAGCTCCTAATAAATAACTGGATTTCTTTTGAAGCTTGGCTCGAGGCTCATGATTTAATTAGGGTGTCCCTTGGAACCCTGATAGCTGGATGATTCTGTGAGACTCATTTAACATAGGGAATTCTCTTGTTAAAGAAGGTCTTGAAGGTGAGTCTTCCCAGGCAAAGCTGAAGGACATCATAATGCTTCTGTTGACTCCCTGAGATACAGTGGGCTCTCTCTAGGAAAATCCAGATTTCATCATGGTCTCTGCTCGCACCACAGCTGATGGCCCTAGTAAGCTACCTCACCACTGATCCTGATGGTCTCTTGGGATAGATTGAGAAGTTGGACTGGGGGCAGCACGATGCTCAGAGGTGATGGTTTCTTCCTCTGCTACTTCATTGCTGTTTCAAATGTGTTCTATTTGTCTACTTTGTGTTGAGATGTGCAGGTTGTAGATCAGGGGTGTCAAACACAAGACCAAATCCGACCCGTGATATCAGATCTGGCTCACGGGGCCATCCTGGAAAATGTAAGGGGCCAGCCCGTGTGTCTTCGGCCCTGTCTACCCAATCCAAAGAGGAAACTGGGTGGCGTCAACCCACCCGATCGGCCACACCAACCCAGTCAGCCACATCCAGTGAGTGGCATCAAGATGGCCATGCCCACCCAGTTAGCCACACCCAGCCAGTTGGCCATGCCACCCCATCCGCCCCCCCCTCCCAAGGTCAACCACAGCCCTGATGTGGCCCTCAATTATTGAGTTTGGCTAAATTAATGAAAGAAATAAAAGAAAAGGAAGATACAGAATATTATCGACTAAGTGGTACGATTGGCTCGAGATTAGGGAAAGTAAAAGTGAAGAAATGACGTGACAAATGTCTGAAATATTGTAAATGAATAAAACTGGAAATAAAGGGACGATAAAGATGAGAAAGGATGAGAAAAATGGGAAATGTAGAAAGTAGAAAGTAAGAGGAACGGAACTGATACTTAAAAAGAAACACACATTGTGTGTTTGTGTTTTGTGTGTTGTGGTGTTGTTGTTGTTGTAAAATTAATAAAAAAAATTAAAAAAGAAAGAAATTGAGTTTGACACCCCTGTTGTAGATTGTAGTTAGGTTTCAACAATTTCTTAACTTCAGTAGTTCCTGTTTTATTCCCTGGTCTCCATCCATTGGGGGTTTTTTTTCCTTACAAAAACAATGAATCCGGAGACCTTTTGTCATTTTTTAGAACATGGGATTATTTCTCCCTGATTTAGAGGGAAACACATAGTTTTTATACGAAGTTGGTTTCCAAATTAATCTGTTAGGAGTTAAGAACTTATTAAATTCATATGAGAAAAAAATCCTGCCCTAGATACTGAAAGAAGGAGAATCATTATAAATGAATCATTGTATGTTGTCTTTGGATAGAGGATTTATATTTAAATATAGCTCCCATTTTCTTTGTTTAAAATCCCTTCGGCATCAAAGCAATCCGAGGAGCGCCGAAATTATACACAAAGTGCAAAAAGCTTTCAGGTTACTTTTCGTCCTTTTTTTTTTTTTTTTTTACTTTTTGTCCATGTGCCTGGCGTTTTTAATTCACCGTATTCCTGAATTAAGTGCTAAAATGTAAACATACAACATACGACATGAATTGCTAGTCTCATGAAAAGAGGGGACAATTATATCGGGCTTCCTTTGAAAGGCAAGATTTCTTAGAGACCAGCGGTGTTTATTTTGATCCATCAAAATTTCCTTCTGGCTATAAAGTGAAATGAAATCCGTGCCTTTGATTTAAAAAAGAAAAAGGAAAAAAAAAACACAAGCAGAAGGAACAGCTTTCATGATAAATCAGAGAGAACTCATTTTAATTTAATTTCATGGGCTGTCCAAATGGGGTCCAGATAAGGGGATAGCAATATTGCCAATTCAGATTTGAAATATTATATGTTGTATTAACGAGGAGCAGGTGTTGATGCTGGCAGAAAAGTAAAATACGGTATAAAAATGAAGTTGCTGAATAAAGGCATTAAAGAGTGATTAGGACTTCTGCGAGAAACAGTTGGTGTGCTGCAGTGCGTTGGCAATTTTAAGATCTGTGGGCTTCAATTCCCAGAATTCATCAGTCAGGCTGGCTGAGGAATTCTGGGAATAGAAGTCCGTGTGTCTCAAAGTTGCCAAGGTTGCAAAACACCAATCTAATGTTTAAGATGTTGGAGCAAAAGCATCTCAAGCAGGTAGACTTGAGATGAGATCAGTGGTGGTCTACAGCCGGTTCGGGAAAACCAATAGCGGAGATCGTGGGGTGGGCCTGCCATGTTTTTTAGGCTGTGTGCATGCGTGAAAGGCACACGCACAAGCAAAGCCCATGCTTGGAAGGCACCCCCGCATGCACAGAATGTGCATGTGCAAAGTGTGCTTGCACGCATACAACTGGTTGTAAAACTAAGTAAAACCCACTTCTAGATGAGATCCTCCCTTAGATACAGGAGCCAGCTGTATACAGGTAGTACTTAACTTACAACTGTGTGTTTAGTGACCGTTTGACGTTACTCTTTGTGACTCCATGGACCACAGCATGCCAGGCCCTCTGTCTCCTGGAGTTTGCCCAAATTCACGTTCATTGTGTCCATGACACCGTCTAACCATCTCGTCCTCTGCCGTCCCCTTCTCTTTTCACCTTCCATTTTTCTCAACATCAGATCTTTTCCAAGGACTCCTTTCAACTCATTAGATGGCCAAAGTATTTGACGAAGGAGGGCAAACATATGTGTCCCAGGATAATGTTGCCGGATCCAATCTGGGTTCGTCTCCGGGGCCAGAGGTTTCGTCATCTGAGCTTTCTGACTTTCATTGCAATGAACAAGGACATACATTCAATTTCGCAGCTATTAAAATTGTCGGACGAGCAGGTACAAAAACAGCCAGGGAAATGATTGAAGCCTGGGATAATGGCCCTTTGTCAGTCAACAGGAGTACTGATTTACCAACTATTTATCAGATACTTGGGAACTGAGGACTTGGCAGCACAAGGAAACAACAGCCAACGACTTAATAGCCAGCCATCCACACCCCAAGAAACAATTAAAAACCAGGCACCACATAAATACTACACATAAACTAGCCAAAAGCAAACATTCTGGTGAGAGAGAGAAGTTCCTTGAGGATGGGCTCCAGCACGAGTCCAAAAACTCACAAGACTGAACCTCTGGTCCCGGAGACCGACTCAGATTGGATCCTGCAAAGTATTAGAGCTTCACTATTGTATCTGTCCTTCCGAAAGAACAGTCAGCATTGATTTCCTTTAGGCTTGACTGTCAATAAAAGGCTGTGATTAATCTGTCTTTATGCTGGTGTTTGTCTCCGTGGTTAATTTGTTCTTTAGCTAATAGCTAAGGAAATATTGCAGGGCAGGGTGGGATTCTACCGGTTCGGACCTGTTCGGGTGAACCGGTAAATCCAACAATCAGCTGGGACCGGACCGGTTCGCTACGATGATCATGTTGGCCCACCCCCGCCCTTACATTTTACTGATCTATATCTTCTCAGCTGATTTGTGCGGCAGAGCGGATTGCCACACCTCAGCTGTCTTACTCCCCAGCAGAAACGCAGAAGGTAACTTTTTGTAAAACTACGCATGTACTCGCAGCGAAGCGCGCGATCACCAAATCGGTTGTTAAACCAGCAGGATCCCACCACTGTTGCAGTGGCATCCTTTCATCAGTCTGAGTAGTTTACGTCTTCCTTATATGAGTTTTTAGCCGAGGGAAGTAGAGTTGTTACTATCCAATGATTTCATTCATGGAAGGTTTATGATCTCATTCTGCAGAGCCAGGGACAATTTCAGTGTAAACTCCTATAAATTGTCTGTATATATATCCTACTGTTTTAGTAGTGGCCAAGCAATATGTAAAACCACAAGAACCGGTTTTTCAGGTAGGGGAGAGAATGCGACATGGCATCGACCCATTTCTGTGTAATTGAAGACTTCCGTGAGGTAAATCTTTTCCACAGCTTGTTTTGTGATTATTCTAGCCACAGTTTAATACGGCCTCCACTCTGGTTTTTATGTGACACCCACTCCCCCCCCAACAGTTTCAGCAATTGCCTTGCTGAAATTTGACAGCAGAAAACAAACCAATTTTCAGCCGAAAATGAAGCAAAATTGGGCTGTAAGTCACCGAAAAGATGAAACATGCCTAATCCGGAACATCCAGGGAAAATAACGGCAAACAGAAATGTGACTTTTTAGCAGAGCTGACCAATGCAGCGTACTGAAAAACCAGCACGCAGATAGACCCTTCGTAATGCCTCTCTGGATACAGATTAGCCACACATTCTCCATACAGTTGTTCCTTGTGAGGAAACCCACAAAATCAGGGCTCTGCAACCTTAAACACTCAAAGAGCCATTTGGACCCGTTTCCCACAGAAAAGAAAACACCGGGAGTCACAAAACCCTTCCCGTGCCTGACTATTTCTTGAGCGGCCACAAAACTAGCATATGTAGTTGAATTAAATGTTCTGTTTTCTTCTGAAACTTTACTTTTCTTGTGTTGGCCTACCGGGGGTTGAAAAGCTCAATAAATCGCATGCCGGTGGGAGTCACACATTGGCGGCTGTGACACATATTTTGAGTGACAGGGAGACGCAGCAGAGGGGCGAAAGAACCACATGCGGCTCCAGAGCTGCGGGTTGCTGACCCCTGCACAAGATAATGGTCTCCCGTGAGTTTAGATCTCTGGGAGACAAGGGAATAGCCATCTTGCTCAAACTACAGTTAGTCTTTTAAGGACATTGGATTTCCACGTTTCTTTTACTAATCACTTTCAGAAATTGCTTGTTATCTGCTTTTTAGCTATTACAAATCTTTGAATTAACAAGTTTTATAGCATCGGGTGAGTTTCTTCCAATCATTAGTGAAACAAATTTTAAATACAAATTTAAGGACTTTTTTTTTTAAGAAACAGCAAAGGGGTGATTAAAACTTTGATTTTAGAAAGTAACAAACAGACTAAAGATCCAGATAAGTTTGAAAAAAAAAGATTTTGGAATTAATTATAATAATCC
The DNA here is from genome assembly GCA_012654045.1 of Ptyas mucosa. Taxonomy (NCBI): domain Eukaryota; kingdom Metazoa; phylum Chordata; class Lepidosauria; order Squamata; family Colubridae; genus Ptyas; species Ptyas mucosa. The sequence continues at coordinate 7,100,441 of WNWU01000049.1, read as the reverse complement.
TTCCCACGGGAAAGTGCTTTTGCTTTGAATTCATAAAAAAGTAATAATCACAGCATGGGACTTTGAAGATTAGAGCTAGAGGAAACTAGAAAAAACTAAAGGTTACAATTAAAGGAAAAGGACACTTATATTTGACCTATTAATACAGAATGGACAAAATATTTGAAGCATTGGACACATTGAATGATATTTTTGAATTGGATTCAGAAATTAATTTTAAGCATGTCTGCCTCTGTAGATAAATTACGTTTAAAAGGTTTTGTGAAAGAAAAGTAAGTTTTACCAGACTTACAGTTGATTTTAAAATATACTACATTGGACACACGAAAGAAACGGATTGATGTTTTAATAATTAGAACGGATGTAGAAATCACAAACCAAGAGAGTGACCTGGGTAATTTTCCTACATTGGACTTATAAAAGAGGCTCATTGAATTTTTTCTAGTTTTGTGAGAAGAGACGAAGAAAAAATGAAAAGGAAAAATTTAGGACATCATTTGAAGGGATTAGAGATCAAGATTATTAAAAGTAAAAGGAAGGAATATAAAGTTGGTTTATTTGATCGAGGTTAAAATAAACAGCTTGCCTCTAGAAGTTGTGGGTGCTCCATCATTGGAGGCTTTTAAGACGAGATCGGACAGCCATTTGTTCAAAATGGCATAGGGTCTCCTGCTTCGACAGGGGTTGATCTAGAAGACCTCCAAGGTCCCTTCCAACTCTGTTATTCTGTCCTTGGGAGCCAAGATTCGAAATGGCAGTTCAATAATGAATGCTTCTAGAAAGTCTCTGTTCCACGTCTTCTTCTACCAGCTGGATCCTAAATTCTTCATCCCCTAACTGGCTGGAGAATTCTGGGAATTTTTTTTTTAATTTGATTTATACGCCACCCTTCTTCGGAGACTCAGGGTGGCTTACAAGGCACTAAGCAATAGCCTTCATACTTTTGTATATTTATACAAAGTCAGCTTATTGCCCCCACAATCTGGGTCCTCATTTTACCTACCTTAGAAAGGATGGAAGGCTGAGTCAACCTCGAGCCTGGTGAGATTAGAACTTGCAGTAATTGCAGGCAGCTGAATGTTAATGACAGTGCCTTAGTCTGCCACGCCACCAGGCTCTTTTGAAGTCCACGAGTCTTAAAGCTGCCAAGTTTGAAGACCTCTGCTCTAGAGATATCCACATACCCTTGGAAGTTCAATCTAGATATATCTGCCATTCCAGGCAATTTCACTTGACATTTTGAGGTCCTAAAAGTAATTACTTTAACCTCTTGTATTTTCCTTCCGCTTGGTCAGAAGAAGGGGGTCCCCTTTCCCCTCCAGCAAGTTGGTTGCGATTTTTAAACAGCTGGGTGACAAGTAGAAATTCAACCAATCCATTTTTGGAGTGGTGGGTACAGGATAGTGAATGTCGGTTGGACATGCAACTATGAGGGGTGTTGTTTTTTTAAAGTCAACTTGTGAGGAAAAGCAAAATAATAAAAAGGAAAAGGAGAGGGGAAAAACGCTTTTCTGACATACAGTACGTATCTTTGTACCATGAATAGTCTTCCTGCTCTGAAAAACAAACACCGGACATTCCTCAAAAATGACACATTTGGACATTCAGGCTGGGAAGATTCTTCCTTAAATGTAATATATATATATATATATATATATATATGTATATCTGTCCACAGAAGGAACATTTTCTCATGAATTTTCAACATTTATGGGGACAGAGTGTCCCTCTGTGACACAGTTTCTAGACAAAGTTCTAGAAGTTTCTAGAAGAGGGTAGATTTGGTATCTTTCCATTATTAGTATCTGTCCACTTTCTATAAGACGGTACTGTTTTATGTCTAAGGATATTTACCCATGTAGTATGGCTATATTACTATTATCATTTTTTCTACTAACGTCTTTTATTGGTGTAATTATTATGATTATTATTACTTTGTTGTTTTGTATGTAGGGTGAGAGCTTCTGCACCAGAGACAAAGTTCTTGTGTATCCAAATCACATTTGGCCAAATACAGTGTTCTGTTCTGTTCTGTTCCGTTCTGTTCCATCCCATTCCACATGTTCTCTTCTGTTCTGTTCCATTCCGTTCCGTCCCATCCCATCCCACATGATCAGTTCTGTTGTGTTCTGTTCTGTTCCATTCTGTTCCGTTCCATTCCATCCCATATGTTCTGTTCTGTTCTGTTCTGTTCCATCCCATTCCACCTGTTCTATTCTATTATGTGCTGTGCTGTTCTGTGCTGTTCTATGCTGTTCTGTGCTGTTCTGTTCTGTGCTGCTCTGTTCTCTTATCAAGGGCATGGTGTCGTGCATTGATGAGGCTAGTCATGCAACTCCAAAGTTACTCGGAGCTATTATAAAGTATAACATACACTTCTCTACTAGGTCACACCACATCCCATCACTGGCTTTCCCCCCCACATGATGTGGGATATCTATGCAATAAAAGATGCTCTAGATTTGAGAGGCGCAGTTTAGATTTTATATCTCGCCATTGCTCTTAAGATTAGTTTCTTCACATCTCATTGAATTTGACATAAGCTTTCGGATGTTATGTTCTGCTACAGAGCAGAAGCTACATCAAGAAGCCACAGGCAATCATCCATGAATTTGCTGAGATTGCTCAGCTATGAAGTGGGTGCTCCCTACGTATTAAAATGGATAGAGGTAAAAAAAAAAAAAACACTCCCAAATAGTCTGTACAGACTCAGTTTGCAACCTCAGAATATTTAAGTAATCCTTCCAACCTGAGGTCCTTCTCAAAATGTATTCATTTATTCCATTTCTATAGCTGCCGATCTCAATCGATGACTCTTGGACAGCTTACAATTCAAAAAAAAATACAATTAATAAAAAAACCAAAAACATGTTTTAAAGCATCCAAATTATATATACAAAAGGAGCAAGATGCTTGGCCAGTTAACAACATAGGCGGTCCTCGACTTGTGACCCAACATATGGCCATGGCTAAGCAAAACGGCGGTTAAGTAAGTTTTGCCCCATTTTCCGACCATTCTGGCCACAGTTGTTGAGCGAATGCAGTTTTTAAGTTAGTCACCAGGCCAGGGGTCGGCAACCTTAAGCATTCAAAGAGCCACAAAGGTCCTCACCGGAAGCCCCCTGTTCAATTCTGGAGCTGACCGAAAGTCTGGTTCTCCCACCATAGAGTCTCCTCCTACTGCAGCGTCCTTTTTTCCTCTGCCGACCGGAAGTCCAGTTCCCCACCGCCACCACCATAGAGTCTCCTCCTAGCACGGCATCCTTTTTCCTCTACCTGTCCTAACCGAAAGCCCTATCAATTGTGGAGCCGATCAGCAACAGGAAGCCTCAGCAGAGGGATGAAAGAGCCACATGCGGCTCCAGAGCCCCAGGTTGCTGACCCCTGCACCAGACCTTCACAGCCTCCAGACACCAGGATAGGATGTCCACAGGATGGCTCAGTCCACTGTGAGCAGAGGTGTAAAGTTGGGTATTATCAGCCTCACCAGATGATGCTTCAGCCCAGGGTGACAAATGCAGACTACTCAGCCGTCCGATGTAGATGCTAAATAGGAAAGGAGAGAGCACAGATCCTTGCAGTGCCTTAAAAAAAATTTACTGCCCTAAACAATGGAATCTCAATCTAGAAATTACTACCAAGAAGTATTTTGTGTCTCCCATTAAGATGCTGCTGAGGACAGAGGTAGTTTTCTGGAGCTGATATAACTACAAATCTATACATAAACGGATCTGTAGATAAGAGATAGGAGAAGACGGACGGACGGACGGACGGACGGATGGGGAGGGAGAGAGGGAGGGAGGGAGGGAGGGTATGAAAAGAAGAAGGAAGGAGGGAAGGAAGGAGGTATATGAGAAGAGGAAAGGGAGGGCGGGAGGGAGGGAGGAAGGAAGGGTATGAAAAGAGGAAGGAAG
>WNWU01000049.1:7054929-7074034 GCA_012654045.1 Ptyas mucosa | reverse complement strand
GCGCAATGGCTCGGTAGGCCTGTTTTTCTCTCTCACCTAACTCCAGAGCCTCCCTAGGAGTCTGGGGAGGGTGAAAACAGCCTCCCCCCCCCCCCAAGAGGCCCTCCAGAGGCCAGAAACGGCCCATTTGCCAACTTCGGCAAGAGACCGGAAGGCCCGAAAAGCACGCTGGAGCTGAGCTCACGTGCCCACTGATATGGCTATGCATGCCACCTGTGGCACGCGTGCCATAGGTTCGCCATCACAGGTATAGGGTCTCCTGATTGAGAAGTGGGTTGAATTAGAAGACCTCCTTCCAGCTCTATTCTGTTTGATTGATTCGCCGGTTCACTGAAAAAATCTTAATAACGCCCTTGAAAACACGGTGCGGTTGATGTAGCAACTGCAACATTGCGGGGTGACTACGGCAAGTGAATTCTTTGCATAAAACAATTTGCCTTTTAAAACACCTTCTTCTTAACTGGGAGCAGCAAATTAAGATTTCAATGCCGTGCACTCTCTAATGAACTACATATGAATGATGCTTATTTTTAGCAAATAAATGCTAATGTAATCTTTTGCCGTTGTAAAAATAGAAGGCGGTACTGGTCAAGGAGGAAAATCAGAAACATTTCCCCCCCACCCCCTTGGGAAACATTTCCCCCTGCAGAAAGTCCTCGACTTACGACCATGACGGAGCTCAAAATTTCTGTTGCTAAGTGAGACATTTGTTAAGTGAGCTTTGCTCCCCATTTTACAAGCTTTCTTGCCGGAGCTGCGAAGTTAATGTGCTTAAGTTAGCAAAACGGTTGTTGTTGTGGCCCGTCAGGGGCCTGTGCAGCTAGTTGCTGATTCCGACAGCGAGGATGCTGGTGTGGTGCTGCGTTAGCAGCCTGTGCAGCTGGCACTCGAGTCAGACAGTGAGGAGGCTGGAGAAGATGTGGTGCCAGAGGTGAGGATTCAGCCAGGGCCTTCAGAACCTCCAGAAGCTCCTTTAAGTGAAGAGGAAGAAGAGGAGGAGCCTCTTCTCAATGCACGAGTGCGCAGAGCTGCCAAAAGGCAGGAGTGGCTCCTCAGGAGGAGGTCTCCTTGAGAGTAAGGCTTGGGGCTAATTGGCCACTCCCTTAACCTATTTAAGGAGGAACGCCGACTGAAGCAATTTGCAGGGAACAACTTCATTCACTCTCCTTCGCGTCTTGATCTTAGTTCTCTTATCAGTTTCCTGCAAATTGCTTCTGGGCTTTCTGCCAACCATAGTAAGATTAAGATTATTTATTCTTTGGATTCTTGTAGGCTGTTTAGAAAGTTAGTTAACAGCCTTTGTTTGAAAAAGACTGATTTAATTTAGTAAACTAAGGTTTGTACAGACTTTGTGCGTGCTGCGTTCTTTGGGGTCCGTAGCTGGGGCAGAAGTGTTGTTAAGTGAATCTGGCTTCCCCTTTGACTTTGCTTGTCATTTAGTGACCCTTCAAAGTTCAAAAAGTGACCTCTGACCATTTTTCACACTTATGACCGTGGCCGCATTCCCCAGGGTCACGTGATTTACATTTCGGATGCTTGACAACTGACTCACATTAATGACGGTCGCAGTGTCCCCCGGGGGTCACGTGATCCCTTTTTGTGACCTCCTGACAAGCCAAATCAACAGGGAAGACCAAATTCATTTAACAACCATGCTACTCATTTAAGAACTGCAGTGATTCACTTTACGAATGTGATGAGAAAGGTCGTAAAATGGAGCAAAACTCACTTAACACGTGTCTCGCTTAGCCACAGAAATTTGGGGCTCGATTGCAGTCGTAAGTCCAGGACTACCTGTTAATTCTCCTTTCTTCTTTGGAGCAGGAGGGATGGAAGAGAGAAAGAAAACTGTTCTCCCCTTCCCCTTTTATCATTTTTATTTTATTATATAAAATGCAAAGAAAACAGTTCTAAAAATACAGGAAAACCTCCATTTATCCAATGTATTACCTAAAACCGAAAAGGAATTTGCATTTTTTAAAAATTTTTTAATTATTATTCATATTTCTATGCCACCCACTCTCCGAGGACTCTGGGCAGCTTACAACAATCAACAGTATATTAAATAGGATATTGCCCCCAATAATCTGGGTCCTCATTTTACCCACCTCGGAAGGATGGAAGGCTGAGTCAACCTTGAGCCGATGAGATTTGATCCGCTGATCTGCTGAACTAGCAGTCAGCTGAAGTAGCTGCAGTACTGCACTCTAACCACTGCGCTACCTCGGCTCTTTAAGTTCCAGAAACATGTTTGATAGTGGTGAAATTCAAAACATTTCCCTACCGGTTCTGGGGGCATGGCTTGGTGGGCATGTTTTGGTGGGCAAGTGACTGGGTGGGCGTGGCTTGGTGGGCATGTGACCAGGAAAACCAACTATCACACTTTACACAAAAATAACACAAAAGCTACACAACTGACTCACACACAATGCAAAAGCAGCTGGATTTCACACAAAAATGGCCCCTGCAACAAGCAGGAACCTCACAGTCACAGAGAGCTCAAAAACAAAACGATCACACTTTACACTAAAATACCGGTTCGGGTAATAGGTAGTAAAAAAACTGCTTTAAAAAGTTAAAAAGTAAAGTTCGAACAATCGCGCGGCACAGCTGATTGTCAACAGCTGATCGTCAGAAACTTTTTTTTACTTTTTTAAAGCATTTTTTTTACTACTTATTCGCCCGAACCGGTAATAAAAAAAATGCTTTATAAAAGTTTTTTTTAAAATTCCGATGATCAGCTGTGCCACGCGATTGTCGGAACTTTTTTTTTTTTTTTACTTTTTAAAGCATTGTTTTTATTACCGGTTTGGGTGAACCGGCCTGAACCGGTAGCATTTCACCCTTGATGTTTGACCTAAAAATGCAAACTTGAGTTTCTGGAGTGCTAACCCTGTTTTCTCTCTGTCTGTTTTTGCTTTGCAGTTTTGTTAAGTGAATCTTCACTAGAATGAGCACAAACAGTTAACAGCTTTTGTACATCAACATTAATGGAGGAAAAGCCCGAGAAAGAAAGAATCCTGGGAGGAAGAGAACATAATGAATGAGTGAGTGAACGATTGAAAAAGCTGCCTTCTAAACATCGCTTAGCCAGACATGGGAGAATTCTCTGGTGAGAAGATTCAAAACATGAATTTGGCCACCAGCCGACTAGAAACCGCGGCTCTCTCGACAACATTCAGGAGGCGTGCATGAAAAGTCACACCGGGGAAACACATTTCAAAGGGGGAAACGGGAGGTCTCTCGGGAAAGTTGCAAACATCCATGCGTCAAAAGAAATTTGCACACTTTTTAAAAGAAATGCTCCGAAGGGAAGGGGGGGAAAAAAACAAAACAAAACAAAACAAAAAAACACTGCAAGAGGCGGGAAGTTAATGGAAGAGAATTCCTCCGCTGAACGCCTGGAAGGAAATCGGGATATCGCTTGCCGCTGTTTTACCACGCCCAAAAGAGACGCCTTTCGTTTCGTGATGGCCATAAAATTGTGCTAATTTTTCTTCCGGCTGCCATTTGCACATGCTCCATCATTCCGGCCTCCATTGTTCACTCCTTGTTCTTTCTTGAGTTGGGGAGGGGGGGGTAGGACCCCTACAACGGAGAGGGGGTGTCTGATGCAGTTCTTCGTGTCGCTGAGATGATGGTTTCCACGGTGAAATTGCACTGGGGTGGAGTTACGGATGGGGGGGGGTGTTGGAGGGACGGGGGCGGGGGTCTTTCTTGGGGAAAATCAGTGGAAGGAGAGCTAACTCATCTTCTTCCGCCATTTTGTCCCGGTGGGAGCTGGAATAGCCATTTAAATGTCTGTCTTGCGTGTTTGCCTGTTCCTCACCCGTTGGCTGCGTTCTTAGCAGGGGAGAGGGAGAGGAGGAAGAAGGGGGAGAGGAGAGGAAAGGAGGAGGGGGGAGGAAGAAAGGAGGAGAGGAGAGGAGAAGGAAGGACAGGAGAGGGAAAGGAAAGAGCGAAAGGAAAAGTAGCGAAAGGAAAGAAAGAAAAGGAGAGGAAAATCAGAGCTGGAAGGGACCTTGGAGGTCTTCTAATCCACCCCCCTGCTCAAACAGGAGACCCTACACCAGTGATGGCGAACCTTTTAGACACTGAGTGCCCAAACTACACACGCACGCATGCCCAGACTGAAAAGCTTGTGCAGCAGAGACCGGAAGACCAGTGGGAGACGTGGCATCCCAACACCGGCAGCGCGACAAGAGGTAAGATCTTTTTCTTTCGTGAGCTTCTGTTTCGTCGTTTGCAGGGAAACAGAAGCTCATGAAAGAAACGCTACGGAGATCTGAGCTGAGGCGACAGCGCACGTGCCAGCAGAGAGGGCTCTGGGGTCTGTCTGGCATGCGTGCCATAGGTTCCCCATCACGGCCCTATACCATTTCAGACAGGTGTCTGTCCAGTCTCTTCTTAAAAACCTCCAGTGACGGAGCACCCACAACTTCTGAAGGCAAGGCCTTCCATTGGTTAATTGTCCTCACTTGTTAGGAAGTTTCTCCTCAATTCAATTTGTTTTAAAAAATCAAAAAAGAAGAGAGGAGACAAGAGCAGAGGAGGAAGGAGAGCAGAGGAGGAAAAGGGAGAAGGGGAGGAAGGAGGAGAGGAGAGGGAAAGGAAAAGAGATAAAAAAAGAGGGGAGGAAAGGAGAGGAGAGGGGAGAGGAGTGGAGAGAGGAGAGGAGAGGAGGGAAAAGGGAAAGGAAAGGAAAGAAGAAAGGAAAGGAAAGAAGGAAAGGAAAAAAGGAAAGGGAAGGGAAGGAAAGGAAAGGAAAGGAAAGGAAAGGAGGAAAGAAAGGAAAGGAAAGAAAAAAAGGAAAGGAAAGGAAAGGAAAGGAAAAGAGGAAAGAAAGGAAAGGAAAGGAAAAAAGGAAAGGAAGGAAAGGAAAGAAGGAAAAGAAAGAAAGAAAGAAAGAAAAGGAATCTTATCTTTCCAGAAGTTGAGACTATTTTTGTTAATGGGATATGATGAGAATGACTGGTGCAAATTATGGCTGAGGCAGAAAATGCCATCTTTTCTTGCTACCGATTCAGGAACTCTGACTTTAGAGGTTCATACGCAACATAACATTTGCTTTTGCCCATTGGTGTGAAATGTCATTCAAATAAATGTAGGTAGTCCTCAACGTATGACCACAAGGGAGCCCAAAATTTCCGTTGCTCAGTGAGGCAACTGTTAAGTGAGTTTGGCCCCATTTTACAACCGTTCTCACCACAGGCTTAACTCAGGGGTCTGCAACCTTAAACACTCAAAGAGCCATTTGGATCCGTTTCCCACAGAAAAGAAAACACCGGGAGCCACAAAACCCTTCCCGTGCCTGACGATTTCTTGAGCGGCCACAAAACTAGCCTATGTCGTTGAAATTAAATGTTCTGTTTTCTTTTGAAACTTTTCTTTTTTCTTGGATTTATCCATGGTTGGCCTACCAGGGGTTGAAAAGCTCAATAAATCACGTGCTGGCAGATGTCACACATTGGCGCTTGTGATGCATATTTTATTATTATTATTATATTATTATTATTATTATATTATATTTATATACCGCTCTACTCCCGGGGGACTCAGGGCGGTGTACAGACAAATGATAAAATACATATAATACAAATATTTTAAAGAATTGATTAAAATACAATTAAATAATTTGGTCTTAAACCTAAAATTAAAACTCTAAATTTATGAGATTAAGATTTAAAAATATAAGAGCAATTTTAGAAGAGGTTAGTCCAGGCCAGCCTGCTGGAATAGAAACGTCTTGAGGGCACTGCGGAAAGCGCGGAGATCTGGGATTGTCCGTATCTCCGGGGGGAGCTTGTTCCACATGGTGGGTGCCCCCACAGAGAAGGCTCTCCCCCTGGGGGCCATCAGTCGACACTGTTTGACCGACGGCACCCTGAGAAGCCCCTCTCTATGGGAGCGTACTGGTCGGTGAGAGGGTAGTGGTGGCAGAAGGCGGTCTCGAAGATAGCCCGGTCCTAAGCCATGGAGCGTTCTAAAGGTGGTAACCAAAACCTTGAAGTGCACCCGGAAGAACACAGGAAGCCAGTACAGCTCGCGCAGGAGGGGTGTCACATGGGAGCGCCACATCGCTCCCATAACTACCCGCGCGGCTGCATTCTGGACCAACTGGAGCCTCCGGGTGCTCTTCAAGGGGAGCCCCATATTTTGAGTGACAGGGAGCCTCAGCAGAGGGGTGAAAGAGCCATATGCGGCTCCAGAGCCACAGGTTGCTGACTTGTGGCTTAACTCAATCCTTACACCAGAGAGAAGCTGATTATCCTTCAGAATAAATGGCATGACAAGACCTGTTGCCAGCTGCAAGTTCCGTAAGCGAAATAGGTTCTCCAGGTAAACAAGAGGATTTTATATTTTTAATCAACCTGCAGAAAATAGGTGGGTCTTATATTCTTCTGGGACAGCCTGGGGAACGCCTTAATTTTGAAAAATAAGAATAGTTCTGTATATACGGTCACGCAGCTCTGTGGCTCACGGTGTAGAGACCGAGAAAACGAAGGAATGTAGAAGTTTCCGATAAGATGGTGAAAATAAAAGGCAAGTCTGAAAGAAATTGTCCATTCCCGTGGCTTGGCTTTATTCTAGACTGGACTTAGGTTTAGAATAACTTTATTGTCACTTTAAATGTACGCTTCATCGGCATACATTCAAATGACATTTTAATTTAATTTTTAATTCTTTTAATCCTGGTTCTCTATCCCTGGTCACCAATGCAGGTTGGGGAAACTTTCAGTCCACAAGTAGCCCTCGATTTAGCAGCAGTTCATTTAGTCTTTCTTTAACGACCCCATAATCCCTTGCGGGGTAGAGTCTGGGCAACTGAATGGAGCTAGCAGAGTGTTTTAATGGCCGGATGCCTTTCCTGTTGCCAATGAGGAATTTTGTTCAGCTGATATATTCTCATTGTGCCCAGAGAGAGAAATATCAGCTTCTACCTAGGATCGAACTCACAGCCACCTGATTGTGAGGCGAGAGCTCCACCTCTAGGCCACCGCACCACTCTAACAACAGTTCGTTTAGTGACCGTTCAAAATTACAACGGCACTGAAAAAAGTGACTTACGACCGTTTTTCGCAGTCACGACCGTTGCAGGCTCTCCCCCCCCCCCCGGTCATGCGATCAAAATTGTGATGCTCGGTAACGGACTCGTATTTATGGCGGTCGCAGTGTCCCCAAGACTCCCTTTTGTGAGTTTCTGACAAGCAAAGTCAACGGGGAAGCTGGATTCGCTTAAAAACTGTGTGAGTAACATCACAATGGCAGTGATTCATTTAGCGACTGCGGTGAGAAAGGTCACAAAATGGGGCAAAATTCACTTCAGAAATACCTCCTGTAGCAACGGAGCTGTTGGGCTCAATTGTGGTCGTAAGCCGAGGACTACCTGTAATTTTGCTTCACTGAGGTTAAGTCGTATTCAAAGTGAACACATCGCAATTACTGGGGTATAATTTACTCCTTTCAATCGATCTCCTCCATGACCAAATCCGGATTGAACCTAATAATCTTAGGTTAATACAGGTTGAAAGAAGTCCTCATTAGTACAGGTTTACTCATTAGCATCGTTAGTTTCTTAAATTGTATGGTTTCACCATCCGCGTAACGGAAGGATTTGAATCATAATTTCATTTTGTTCGCCGGCAGTATTCTATTAATCTCCAGTGTTGTAACCACGATTGATTATTGTTTTCTAATATTATCCTGTTACTTTTACTTTCTGTAGGCTTATGAAATTCTTCAAGATGGTAGCAGCTCTAGTTTTATTAGAAGTGATAGTAATAAGCGCAGAGCTATGCATCAGGTAGTCCTAAGAATGTTCTAGAACTATTGAAGACTTCAATAGTAGAATCCTGCTCACTTCAGGCATGTTAGGCCCCAAAGTCAATTCTTTTGAGTTCAGAAAGGACAAAGAAACCAAAGTTCTACAACTGTAAAGAATTGCTGATCCAGTGGTGGGTTGCTACCGGTTCTTGCGAACCGGTAGTGGAAATTTGGAGTAGTTCGGAGAACCGGTCAATACCACCTCTGCCTGGCCCTGCCCCCAATCTATTTGCTGCCTCCCGAGTCCCAGCTGATCATCTAGAAGGAAAAAATCGGAGCTCACTTGACAAAGAAGAGGGAGAAAAAAACAAGACACCGTCGCTTTAAATTGAGAAGCCAAGAAGCCTCCCAACTGATCGGCTAGAACCGATCCGCTCCTTGTAAACCGCTCGGTGGTGATAGATTGACGATTGAGGCCAAGCTGCCTGAAAGCGGTTTCCGATGCTCTCGGTGGTGGCAGAGCGGCAAAAAACTGTTTAAACTCTTGCCGTGGCCCTTCAAAGGGCTGCCCTACAGCTGATCAGCGGTAAAAGGCAGTGTGATGGTAGACCAGTGCGCTCCAAAAACAAATTGGTAGACCGGAACGCTCCAAAAACAAATGGGTAGACTGGAATGTTCCAAGAAAAAATGGGTAGACCAGTACGGCTCTGCAAGCAGTTAAAAGCCTGGTAGACCAGTACCTCTGTTAAATCCTAAAGAACTGTTTGTCACATGACCATCAAACCACGCCCAAAAAATAAGCCACGCCCACAGAAACAGTAGTAAAAAAATTTAGAACCCACCTCTGTGCTGATCCTTTCTTAAATGAACTTTACAGAATAATAGGCTTGGAAGGGACCTTGGAGGTCTTCTAGTCCAACCCCCTGCTTGAACAGGAGGCCCGATATTCTGGATAAATGGCTATCCAGTCTCTTCTTAAAAACCTCCGGGGATGGAGCACCCACAACTTCTGAAGGCAAGTTGATTTGTTGTTCTCCCTGTTAGGAAATTTCTTCTTAGTTCTAGGTCGGCTCTCTCCTTTGATTAGTTTCCATCCGTTACTTCTTGTCCTGCCTTCTGGTGCTTTGGAGAATAGGTTGAAACCCCACCCCCTCTTCTTTGTGGTGGCCCCTCAAATATTGGAAGATTGCTATCATATCACCCTTAGTCCTTCTCTTTGCTAAGCTAGATGTTCCCAGTTCCCACAACCGTTCATCATACCGTTTAGCGAATGAAGGTGAATATACATTAGAGGTGGGATTCAGCCGGTTCGGACAAGTTCAGGCGAACCGGTAGTAGCGACCTGCAGATGGGCCTGCGCAATCCCATCCTATATCGCTGTGGTTTTGACATCGCACGCATGTGGGGACGGCGTGCGTGAGTGAATTGCCGTGTTGTTTGACATCGCATGCATGCGCAGATGCATGCACGCTCACATTTCCAGTGCTGGGCGAACCGGTTGTGACAGTATGCGAAGCCCAGCCAGGATCCTGCAATACGTTTTAGCCTTTGGTATGTTGCAAAAAAAGAAAAAGAAAAGAAAATTAGCATTTTAAGATGGGATAGGACCACCAGAGGTTCATTGTAGCCATCTAACAAAGAAGCGATGGCAGAGATATTGATAGAAGTGGTCCAGGATGCTTGAAACCAAGACGTTACCTCAAAGGAAGCGTGAAAAAAAAAAGAACATCATCAGGTCAGTTATGGTGGCAGATGTTTACAGCTGGAGGCATCAAAGATGCGACGGCTGTTGATGTTAGTTTGTTGAGTTGGGAAGGGAGAAAAGAATGGGGGCCATGGTTTTTTTTATCTATAATGTTGGTTCCACCCTTGGGAGAACCCAGCCTTGATGATGACCACGCAACATTTTTCCTTTCTGCCGCTGGCCACTTTCTACACAACCTCACTTTTTTTTTTTATTAATCATATTTCTATGCCGCCCACTCTCCGAGGACTCTGGGCGGCTTACAACAATCGACAGTATACTAAATAGCAGATTGCCCCCAACAATCTGGGTCCTCATTTTACCCACCTCGGAAGGATGGAAGGCCGAGTCAACCTTGAGCCGGTGAGATTTGATCCGCTGATCTGCTGAACTAGCAGTCAGCTGAAGTAGCCGCAGTACAGCACTCTAACCACTGCGCCACCTCGGCTCAAATCACCTCCTTAATTCTGGGTTCCGAACTTCCATTTTGCTTGCTTCGAGCCTGCCAATCTTCTACCCCTACAAAGGCTGTTCAGTGTCTAGCTGCCTCCTTCCCGGCCTCCTTATCTCCTGCGTTTACTCCGCCGCTTCAGCAGCCTTCAGCAGCCGCGATCGTCCATTCTCCGATCTTGACACAAATCAACCGCCCGTAACACAAAGTTGTCCACACCAAAGTCTTGAGCTGGGCCTCCAAATGGGAAAGCACATCTCCTGCAAGCTTCGTAGCATCCAACCACATCCCTTCCTCACTGTGACCCCCGGTGGTGTTAATAACAAATCTCTTGTAAACCAATGTTGGGTGTTTTCTGTTGTCATTTGTGTGTAGGTGTGTATGTGCGCAGATCTGTGGGTGTGTGTGCGTGTGCCTGCATACGTACACACGCACATGCCCTTTTAAGTATGTACCTCATTCAATGTAATAGGAGTATGTTTTTTAACGGCTTTACGGTACCAATGCTTTCTACACACCCACTCACGGTAGCCCGTCCATCCGTACGTAGGTTTTGAGTTCGTACCGATTCCATTTCTCGGTTTTTGTTTTTGTTGTTTCAAGAAAACGGTTGCCCTCTTGTAAAATAAACCCGCCGGAACTCCTCGGATTTTCTGACGAATCAAAGAACAATAATTTTGGTTACTTTCAAAGTATGCTTGTTATTACAAAGTACTTAATAAAGGTCACCCCTGGACTTTTGTAGCATACTCAATAAAATGTGCTAGTGCCTTTCTCTGATTGTTTCAAGACATGGTTTGCTTTGTGTTATGATGACCCAGCTCTCCAAACACAACAAACCCTCTGACGCGAACTCAAAAGATTCCTTTATTAGTAGCGCCAGCAGCCCCGGCATAAAGTTTCTCTCGCAGGCTAACAAGTCCGGCCGGCTGGAAGACGAATAGTTGTCTGCCACATCTATTCATTTCCGTCCCCTGCCTTTTATCCCTAGAGCTAGAGTGGGGCTTCACTAGCAGCGGTGGCTCTTCCATCCTAAGGACCGGCCTATAGATTTCCACTGCTCTCCTCTCCTCTGCCTTCTGTGCATCCACATGTCAGGCACTGCACCCAGCTGTTCCTTCTCTTCCTCATCAGCCACCTCCAGACCTGGGGGCTGTTGACTCTCCATCTGAGGGCTGACAGACAGCCCAAGCTCCGCCTCTTTCTCTCTCTCTGCCAGCTCCATTCCCTCTTCCCCCTCGGAGTTCTCAGGTTGCCCTGAGGCTGACCTTGACTCCTCCTCCTCCTCCTCCTCCTCTGATTCAGCTGTTGGAGGGGCCGGCGGCTGACAGGCCACAATACTTTGTGTCTCGGTTGTTGTTGTTGTTTTTTAATTCCATCCCAATCTCTTCCGTTCCTGCTCTGATAGGAATGGATATGGTGCAGGGGTGAAATCCAGTAGGTTCTAACAGGTTCTTGAGAACCCGTAGCGGAAATTTCGAGTAGTTCGGAGAACTGGCAAATACCACCTCTGGCTGGTCCGAGAGTGGGGTTGGAATGGAGATTTTGCAATATCCTTCCCCCACGAGGGGAGGGAATGGAGATTTTGCAATATCCTTCCCCTGCCACACCCACCAAGCCACGCCCACAAAACAGGTAGGGGAAAAAATTGGATTTCACCCAGGTATGGTGGTTCTATTCAATCTGAGCCTGGAAAAATATATATGTTATTTCTGTGCAGGGAGTCCTTGACTTACGAAATGACTGTTAGAAGTTACAATGGAGCCCCCCCCCAAAAAAAAAGATACTTGCAATGCAGTTCCCAAGTGCTGACATGGAGAAATTTACTTTTCTTAGCCTCTTGGGAGCAGAGATTTGAGCTCTGCCTTTGACTGGGCTTTTATCATTATCCCTGGATATACACACATTTAAAAAAAATCAGATATATTCCGTTGAAGTCATCCCAAAGATGCTGTATTCTTTTTCAGGAGGCAACTGGACTTTCTTGTTTTTTGTTTTTTTCTTTTGAAGACGTTTCGCTTCTCATCCAAGACCTGGATGACTGAGAATCTCTACAGATTTTTATTCCGTTGACGTTTCTTGTTATGTAAAGTCAGCACACCCCAATAAGGGGTGGACACTGGAGCTTGTTAAACCCTTCAGCTCCCCAGGTTTGTGTTTTGAATTTCACAGGACGGCAACAATTAACACTTGCGAGTGCAAACTTCATCACAGGGAAGCCCAAACGAGTGAAGCCTTTAGCTATAGTAAGGCAATGCTCTCATTTATGCGTTGGCTTGCAATGTGCAGTTTTGTCCACCAGATGGCGGGAAAGCATCTTCTCAAAATAACGGAATAAAACTAGGGAAAATTTGGGCGGAAGGCAGCCACCCAATCGGTTTGCTTGAATTGAATTAATGGCCACATGAGTCATTTAACGGCATCCCCTCTCTGGGTTGGTCAATTGCAAAATTGCATTGGGTGTACAGGTAGTCCTCGACTTACAACAGCTCGTTTAGTGACCGTTCAAAGTTGCAACGGCACTGAAAAAAGCGACTTTTTCACAGTTACCACCTTTGTAGCATCGTCACGTGATCAAAATTCAGACGCTTGGCAACTGGCTCACACTTATGACCGTTGCTGTGTCCCAAGGTCACGGGATCCCCGTTTGCGACCTTCTGACAAGCCAAGTCCAAGTCACTTAACAGCTGTGGCAAGCCAGGTTGTAAAATGGGACAAAACCAGTGGTGGGATTCAGCCAGTTCGCTCCAGTAGCGGGTCACTGAGGGAGGCTCCGCCCACCCACCCGGACGTAATGCGCGAGCACTGCGCATGCACTCATATTTGTGAACCGGTAGGGAAGGTAAGTGAATCCCACCACTGGGCAAAACTCCCTTAACAGGTGTCTCGCTTAGCAACAGAAATTTAGGGCTCCATTTTGGTCGTAAGTCGAAGGCTACCTGTGCTTTCCCCTCCTCTTCCTCTTGTTTTTTCTTTCTTTTTTCCCTCTATTTTGATACACCCTTCCTACTGGCCTTTTTTTTTCAAGCTTTCAAGAAGAGACCAAATTACTGTACCATCTGTCAGAAATGGTGTAACTGCTTGGATGGGGCGGGGGGGTTGGACTAAATGACCTCCAAGGTCCCTTCCAACCAGTGGTGGGTTTCAAAAATTTTTACTACCGGTTCTGTGGGTGTGGCTTGGTGGGCGTGTCAGGGGAAGGATACTGTAAAATCTCCATTCCCACCCTACTCCGGGGGAAGGATACTGCAAAATCTCCATTTCCTCCCCAATCCAGGGGAAGGTTACTGCAAAATCCCCATTTCCTCCCGATCAGCTGGGACTCGGGAGGCAGAGAATAGATGGGGGCGGGGCCAGTCAGAATTTTTACTACCAGTTCTCCAAACTACTCAAAATTTCCGCTACCGGTTCTCCAGAACTGGTCAGAACCTGCTGATACCCACCTCTGCTTCCAACTCTGTTATTCTGAAACATTCTGTGCTCCATCTTCTAGATTTCCTAGAACAAAAGGCAGATATTCTTAGCAAGTGGTTTTAGAAGACCAGAACAGCTGAGCTGATGGATCACACCAGATTTTTTTAATTAAGCCAATTGTTGTGTGAAATGAGAACCACATGCGGAGTACGGAGTGGCTGATTTCTAAACACAGGACACAAACCTGACCATGGTGGGGGAACAAATGGGCCTCTTCTCTTGCTTCCCCTCCTCCTCCTCTTCTCCTCCATCCTTACAACATGTTCTGGGCTGAGGAACTCAGAAGATCTTGTGATCTTTGGACGATTGCACCATCTCTGAGCCTGGTGGAGCTAATTCTGAGGTTTTCTCAACATTGTCCCGAAGAAGCGACTGGCTCATACTTGAAAAGGGTGAAGAGGAACTTTGAAGTTGACCTCATTCTTGTCTCTGGCCAAAGTCTTGGTTCCTCCCCGTTGTAGCAAGACGTCTGGCTTTCCCCGGGGTGAAGAGCGTCAAGCTGGAAGTCACGGCAGATGTCAGAAAAGAAGAAGACGGGAGCTCCTGAAGGAGATCTCGTTAATTCGGCATCTCCGGATCCAAACTTCCGGTGGTTCTCAGTTTACAACAGCTCGTTTAGTGACCGTTCGAAGTGACAAAGGCACGGGAAAAAGTGACTCGTGCCCGTTTTTCACGCTTATGGCCATTTCAGCATCCTCAGGGTCACGTGCAGTGGTGGGATTCAACCGGTTCGCACCACTTGAGTGCTGGCTGGCCCTGCTCCTCCGCGTCCCTTCCAGGAGTCCCA
Organism: Ptyas mucosa; assembly: GCA_012654045.1. NCBI lineage: Eukaryota > Metazoa > Chordata > Lepidosauria > Squamata > Colubridae > Ptyas > Ptyas mucosa. The sequence continues at coordinate 7,059,814 of WNWU01000049.1, read as the reverse complement.
CGCGCCCCTCTTTGGCTCCCAGATAGGTGCAGGGAGGCCTACTAGGCCCAAAATGGGGTGCAGGGGTGTGTGCAGTGCCCCCCATCTCCTGCGGCCCATTTTTGCTCCCAGGAGGCTGTAGGGCGGCCTACTAAGCCAAATACTGTGCCCAAGGAGGTCCGGAATGTCCCCCCCACAGCACATTTTTGCTCCCAGGAGGCTGCAGGGAAGCCTACTAGGCCCAAAACGGGGTGCGTGGGGGTGCGGTGCTTCCCCCCCCCCCCCGTGGCCTGTTTTTGCTCCTAGGAGGCTTCAGGGAGGCCTCCTACGCCCAAAATGGGGCATGGGGGAGGGGGACGGCGGTTCCCCCCCCCACATGGCCCGTTTTTCCTCCCAGGGAGGAGCAGGAGGCCAAGTGCTGCCTGTCACACACCTTGACCACGCCCACCCCTGGCCACGCCCACCCAGCCGGTCATTAGGGCAGAGAACCGGTTGTTAAATTATTTGAATTCCACCACTGGCTGCTGGCCAAAACAGGGTGCAGGGTGGCTGCGTGAGAGTCCCTTGTGCCCAGTTTTCAGCCTGAACGGCCTCCTGCAACACTCTGCCAGCTAAAATGGGGTGCGGGGGACGCCGCCGCGAGCCCCGCTTTGGTTGACAATGTGCTGCAGGAGGCTGTCCAGGCCAAAAATGGAGCTTGGGGGACCTGTGCATGGCTGCCAGAGGGACCACGGGCCACGGGGCCGGCTATTTCCAGGCCGGTCCCCCGCGAGCCAGATTTAAGCACCCTGCAGGCTGGATCCAGTCCGCAGGCCTTGAGTTTGACACCCCTGTCCTAAAAAATACAGGTAGTCCTTGACTTACAACTGTCCATTTAGTGACCCTTCGAAGTTAAAACTTTGAAGTCAATCGCCGGCCATCAACAGACCAATCCACCGATAGGAAGGCACCACACAAATTCGACTCATAGAATAGAGGTAATCCATCAGTTCGTTTAGTGACGGTTCAGAGTTGCGCTGAAAACAGTGACTCGTGACCATGTTTCACACTTACGACCGTTGCAGCATCCCCACGGTCACGTGATTGGCATTTGGATGCTTGGCAACTGACTCATACTTACAACAGTTTTTGTAGTATCCTGGGGTTGGGGGATTCCCCCTTTTGCGACCTTGGAAAAGGATGCTGCAGCGGTTGTAAGCATGAAAAACGGTCAGAAGTCACTTTTTTCTTCGGTCCACTGCAACTTCAAACGGTCGCTGAACGAAGCGTTGTAAGTAGAGGACTAGCCGAATACAAAAAAAAAATCAGGGGGAGGGGGAAACGTTTCCTTTAAAACGGGCACTTTTGGGGTCAAAAAAATGTTGAATCTAAAATCTAAAGGACAGAAAGTTTAGTAAAGAAAAAATTAAAAATGGAGCTATTCCAGGGGTGGGCTCCTGGGGGTTTGGTAGGGTTTGGGCGATCCTCTAGCCAAGGATCGCTGGGGTTCAGTGAACCCCCAAATGCCACCCCTGGCTGGCCACGCTCACCCCACCCCTCCCCTCTCTGGAGTCTCCACGTGGCCTGTTCATCATTCCAGGTAAGTGCAGGGGCCATTCGCAGGACCTGGGAGGGCAAAAAATGGGCCTACCGGAAATGGGCCTGTATCCGGCTTCTGGACCCCAGGGGGAGCTGTTTTCACCTTCCCGGAGGCTCGAGAAAAGCCTCCAGAGCCTGGGGAGGGCGAAAACGCGCCCCCCCGGCCGTGGCGCAGGCGGTCAACTAGGCCATGCCCACCATAGCCACGCCCACCATGGCCACACCCACCCAGCAACGGGGCAGCGAACCCGTTGCTAAAGGATCTGAAGCCCATCCCTTAGTTATTCCGCCATTTTTAATATTCTATCGCCACACCCATTTGTGACTGGCAAACATTCAGGGTGTCGCCATGGCAACAAAATCCATAAGGCTAAACCAACAAGCTTTGATGCGGGGCAAGAATTCATAGATTGAAAACTTGGCTCGAGGGCACGTCACACATTAACCTTAAAAGTATGCTTTAGTTTGAAGTAAACTAAATTTTCAATCCGGTAGGGCTTGCAAAGGTCTCTCTGAGGGAAGCGGAAATCACTTTTTCACTTTTTAAATAAAGGAATACAGTTTATTATTTCCAGCGCTGGTTCCGAATTGATGTTGAAGAGAGTTCAAATGAAAACCCAACCCATTGAATTGGCTGGTCGTAACCTTCCGAAAAACCAACGGCGGCCGCCATTAGAATGACGGGGGCGTGATACAGTCTTCAACTTACGACCACCGTTGAACCCAAGGTGTATGTTGCTAGGGTGGGAAATTTCTTAAGTGCCCCATTTTACTTGATCTGTTAAATTTACTTTAGTTTTTCTTGCCACATTGGTTAAGTCAGGGTTGGGCAAATGTGGCTCTTTTACAACCTGTGGACTTCAACTCCCAGAATTCCTGAGACAGCATGGCTGTCTCAGGAATTTTGGGAGTTGAAGTCCATAGGTTGTAAAAGAGGCACATTTGCCCAACCCTGGGTTAAATGAATGACTTAACAGTTGTTAAATTGCTGATGTGGTTGTTAAGGTCCCGTAGGAGAGTGGTGACACAACATGGACACCTGGTCTACACAAAACCGTGCAGGTCGCTGCCTGTTTTGAACCCATTGCAGCTTGGTGAATTTGGGAGTCCCTTGTGCAGCTGCAGTCAGGGACGCGGTGGCTCAGTGGCTAAGACGCTGAGCTTGTCGATCGAAAGGTCGGCAGTTCGGCGGTTCGAATCCCTAGTGCTGCGTAACGGGGTGAGCTCCCAGCTTCTGCCAACCTAGCAGTTCGAAAGCAGGTAAAAAATGCAAGTAGAAAAAATAGGGACCACCTTTGGTGGGAAGGTAGCAGCATTCCGTGCGCCTTTGGCGTTGAGTCCTGCTGGCCACATGACCACGGAGACGTCTTCAGACAGCGCTGGCTCTTCGGCTTTGAAACGGAGATGAGCACCTCCCCCTAGAGTCGGGAACGACTAGCACGTATGTGTTAGGGGAACCTTTACCTTTGTGTAGCTGCAGTATGTCAACCACCTCAGACACTGGCAGCCTCCTGCTAGGAAAAATGCATATTTATAACGCATAAATTGGCATATTTATTCCCTACGGGCATATGCGTTCAGCTTTTGCAAACCCCGGGGTGGTTGGTTGGCGCTTCTCGGAAATCTCAGAGCAGAAAAGACGATCATTCAGCAGGAAAAGCCGATGGGACCTTCTGGTCAAGGAGCAGCCAGACGTTCCTCGTAGCAACCAATCTAATATTTTCCCCAAAGGCTCTGCGCTTCAGAATTTCAACGCAATGCTTCTCCCCCTTGAACCTCAGCTGGGGCGCAAACAGGCCGGTCTGCTTTGTTATGAAACGCAAATCCGAATCTGGCTGTTTGTTTTGTTTTGATTTTAAATCAGTCCTTCTATTTTTGTAGCCACACAATTCCTTTTTCTCCTTGGGTTGCGAACCCTATGGCCCTTAGCCAGTCGTGAAATCTAAAATTTGTTACTACCGGTTCTGTGGGCGTGGCTTGGTGGGGAGGGTAATGTGACTGGGTGGGCGTGGCCATTTTTTTTTCTTTTAAAACTATTTTTTCTACAAGCTCTTCAGCGAAGAGGTTGTAAAAAAGATACTTTCAAAAGGCTCGTACGATCCCAGCTGAATTGCCTGATCGGCAGAAGCTTTTTTTCTTTTAAAAGCCTCTGCCGATCAGGCAACTCAGCTTGGATCGTCAGAGGCATTTAAAAGAAAAAAAAAACTTCTGCCGATCAGGCAACTCAGCTGGGATCATCAGCTGACGATTCCTTTGATGATCCCAGCTGAGCCGCGTGATCATCAGAGGCTTTTTTTTTAACTTTTAAAAGCATTTTTCGGCCGAAGAGATTGTAGAAAAAATGCTTTTAAAAATTAAAAGAAAAAGCCTCTGATGATTGTGTGGCTCAGCTAGGCATTGGGGGGGGGCAGGGATTTTTGCTACTGGTTCTCCGAACGACCTGCCGATCCATCGCTACCGGATCAGGTGATCCGGTTCAAACCGGGAGCATTTCACCCCTGCCCTTAGCGGGTCAACCAAGAGGCTGCTTCAGAAGATAAAACCGCATTTAAAAAACATTTCCCATTCTGCATTTTTTTTATACACGCTTCGGCACAAAAGGGGAAGCGAACATCTGTCAAAATTGAAACTCACTTAAGTTTGACTCTCAAGGAAAAGCGAAGATGGTTTTGCGTTGAGCGTTCATGGCAACGCAAGAGCTTAATGCTCGAGATATCAAATCAATGGCTACAGTTAGTCCTCAATTTACAACAGTTTTAGTGACCAAAGTTACAGCAGCACTGAAAAAAAGGGACTTATGACCATTTTTCACAGTTACGACCATTGCAGCATCCCCGTGGTCATGTGATCCAAATTCAGACGGTTGGCAACGGGTTTGTATTTACAATGGTTGCTGTATCTCAAAGTCACGTGACCCCCTTTTGCGACCTTCTGACAAGCAAAGTCCAGGGGGGAAGCCAGATTCACTTAACAACCGGGTTACTAACTTATCAGCTGCCGTTGTTAAGTGACTCGCTGCAGTCGCTAAGTTAGTAGCATGGTCATAAAATGAATCTGGGTTCCCCGTGGACATTGCTTGCCAGAAGGTCGCAAAAGGGGATCATGTGATCCCGGGACACTGCAACCGTCATATATGTGAGTCAGTTTGGTTTTTTCTTTGAAACCATTTCGCTTTTTAGTTCCTGACGGGAAGGAGCCACCATGGAGAAGGCCCTTATTCTGGGTCCTACAACAATAGAATAGAATAGAATAGAATAGAATAGAATAGAATAGAATAGAATAGAATAGAATAGAATAGAATAGAATAGAATAGAATAGAATAGAATAG
>WNWU01000049.1:6995221-7054529 GCA_012654045.1 Ptyas mucosa | reverse complement strand
GACTGGACTGGACTGGACTGGACTGGACTGGACTGGACTGGACTAGACTAGACAAGAATCTGGAAGGGACCTATACCATTTCAGTTAAGTGACTGTCAGTTCTCTTCTTAAAAACCTCCAGTGATGGAGCACCCACAAAGTCTGGTGGCAAGCTGTTCCACTGGTTAATTGTCCTCCCTGTTAGAAAATTTCTCCTTAATACCAGGTTGCTTCTCTCTTTGATGAGTTTCCATCCATTGTTTCTTGTCCTGCCCTCTGGTGCTTTGGAAAATAATTTGACCCCCTCTTCTTTGTGGCAGCCCCTCAAATACTGGAACACTGCTTGATTTGAGTAATAACAGATCTCACCTCTCCTGCGATCGTCATAACTATGAGTCAGTTGCCAAATTTTGATCACGCGACCGTGGAGAGGCCGCAACGGCCGTAAGTGTGGAAAAACAGTCATAAGTCACTTTTTTCAGTGCCGTTGTATCTTTGAACGGTGACTAAATGAACTGCGGTAAGTTGAGGACTACTGCACCATCAATGTACTTAGATTTTTTTTCATCCTTAAGTTCAGTTTAATTTAAATTAATTTTCTTTGACTTTCTGTTGGCCTAAATCCATACTCCCGGGGTTTTTCTTAACTCAAAATGGATTACTTCATGGGATGAAGGAGGGATGAAAAGTGAGAAGATGGATGGCTGGTAACTCTGCATCGGAACGGAGCATCCCTCAAATCATTTTCTTAAAATAATGTTAGCTCTGCCTCTCCAATGAGTCTTTCTTTGCTGATTCATCCTTATCCGTGGAGTTTATTCACAATTCTCACCTTTTTGTGTACAAAACGAGAGAGGCTCTTTTGCACAGTTAACAGCTTTCAAAATTAGTCCTTTAATTGCTTTTCTTTTTAAAGATTTCCAAGAACGAATAGTAAGAATTCCATCCAAATATATAATTAGTGAAGAATGTCAGGCAACATTGTTTTAATTCAGTCCCACTTAATGGAGAAGACTCAAATTGTTCAGTACAGGATAAGCTACATCCAAGATTTTGATTTATTTATTATTTTTGCTGTCTACAGGATTGTAATATTTCAATTGTTTTACTCAATGTCTACGCTAGGCTTAGTCATAAACACATAATCGAGTGCCACTACTGATCATTATGAAAGCAAGTTTGAATAATGGCAACTAGAGCTAAAAGCTAACATTTACCGTGTCCCAACAATTACAACGATCGTCGATAAAGCAGCAAAATTGTCTGTTTATTTTTTTAAAGAAATCATTCATTGCCAATACTAGATGCAGGCTTAAGTCTACATAAAATAGAGGGAGGGAATTTTAAGATAAACAAAACTCCATAAATATCGAGGGGTCTGTTCCGAATAAAATTAATTCCATCTCCAATTCAATGAGTTGCAATTCATGAACACAAAACATCTCATCGCAAAGGAACAGATTCGGGCAGGCAAAGCCGTATACAACTCTTGAGATTTTGACATGACACTTAATATGTGCTGTGTCTTGCCAGAAGCTAACATACAATGTTAGCCGCTGTTTACAGAATTTGGTAACTGCAAAATTTGATTTGCACAACAGGACAGAAATGAATAATGACCGGGAAAAACAGGCCCATTAATTGTCACAGTCTAATGCCGTGATGGCGAACATAGGGCACGTGTGCCAAAGGTGGCACGCAGAGTGCTCTCTGTAGGCATGCGTGCCATCGCCAGTTGCTCTTTTGGTTTCTGGCACTCGCATGTGTGCCGGCCTGCTGGTCTTTGTGCGCACCGGAGCGCCGGAAACCCAAAAACCAGCTGGCCAGTGCGCATGCGTGCGCCAGCTACCTAATCTTTGGATTTCCAGCGCTCTGGCACACGTGAAGACCAGCTGGCTGGTGTGCATGCATGTGTCGGAAACCTGAAGACCAGTGACTGGAACGTGCATGCGCACTGGCCCGCTGATCTTCGGGTTTATGGTGCTTCGGTGCACTTGGTGCCGAAAAGGTTCGTCATCACAGATCTAGTGAATGTAAACCTCACATTACTTTTCTCCAAGTTTAATCATCATCATCATTTAACCCTATAATCCCTTGCGGGGCGGAGTCTGGGCAACTGAACGGAGCTAACAGAGCATTTTAATGGCCGGATGCCCTTCCTATTGCCGGTGTGGAGTTTTGTTCAAGCTCCCAAGTTTCTCCAAATTTCACGGCCTTTAGATTATTTGGATTGCAACCAACAGAACCCTCCAACAGCTCAGTTCCTTGATTATGGTGGCTGAAGACAAGAGGCACTTATTGGAACCGTAGCGATCCTTGGATGCCGAAGCTGATCCCTCATTCGTTTTTACAGCGCTCAAAGGCGCCCTTAAAACTGAGAAAAAAGCTGGAATTATTTCAGGACAGCTGGGGAATGTTTTACGAATCCACAAATAAAGCGTCTAAAAAAAGAAGAGAGAAGGATTGTCGTTTTCTTTTTTTAAGCCGGTGAATCACGAGTCTGACATGACAGATTCTATTTTGGGTTGGTTATAAAAAATGGGCACACCTGAGTATAAAGGCTTGAAGGCTTTAAGTTCACATCTGGTAACAACCTGTATTAACCAGCAAGCAATTGCGGGTGCTAAATTGCACAGGACAATCTTCCAGGATGGGACACTCTTGCTTCTTCTACAGGTGGTCTTTGACCTGGGGTGGGCTTCAAAAATTTTAGCAAGGGGCTCTCTGCCTGGTTGCTGGGTGGACGTGGCCATGGTGGGCGTGGCCTAGTCGGCCTCCTGCACCACGGTGGGGGAGAAGTGCTTTTTGCCCTCACTGGGCTCTGGAGTCTTTTCTTGAGCCTCTGAGAGGGCGAAAATTGCCTCCCCAGGCTCTGGAGGCCATCTGGAGGCCGTAAACATGCCCGTTTCCGGCTTTCCCAAACTTCCGGTAGGCCCATTTTTTGCCGTCCCTGAGCGCGCCCTGCACTTACCTGCATCCAAAACGGGCCGCGTGGGGACACCTGGGAGGGGAGGGGCAGGGTGGGCGGGGCCAGCCAGGAGTGGGATTTGGGGGGTTCTCCGAACTGCACAGAATCTTAGCTAGAGGTTCTCCCGAACCCCTGCGAACCCCCAGCAGCCCCACCTCTTTCCTTGACTTACAATTCTCTTACTGACCATTCAGTTACAGCACTGAAAAAAAAGTGACTTATGACCCTTTTTCAGTTATCTTTGCAGCATCCCCATGATCACGTGATCAAAATTCAGACGCTTGGCAACTGACTCATCTTTATGACCGTTGCTGTGTCCCAAGGTCACCTGATCCCCCGTTCGTGATGCTCTGACGAGCAAAGTCAATGGGGAAGCCGGATTTGCTTAACCACCGGCTTACTAACTTACCAACCGCAGTGATTCACTTAACCACCGAGAAAGGTCGTAAAATGGGCCCAAACTCACTCAGCAACGATGGGAGTGGCAGCCATGCTGGTGTCCTGTGATCACCATTTGTGACTTTGCCAGCTGGCTTCTGACAAAATCACTGGGGAAGACAGCAGGAAAGGTTGCAGATTGCAAACATACATTAATGGCAAAAAGCTTGCAAACTCAGGTGTGGCCATGTGATGTCTTGCTTAACAACTGCACTGCTTAACAGTGAATCTTCCAGTCCCAATTGTTTGTTAAGTTGCAGATTACCTGCATACCTGAGGGTAGGAGGTATTGTTGTGACCTAGGCTTCCTGAGTCATTAAAACACACAAGTAGTTCCAAAAACCTCTTTTATTGCAACAGCTGTGAATTACATTCATTCACAGCTGAGTCCCAATTAGTTGCAAAAAGTCCTTCGAGATAATCACCCACCTTTATGTCTCTTGACACTCTGCCAAAGACCTACTTGGCAAAGCCACACCGAGTCCAGAATCAAACAGGGATGCCGACTGGGAACAGAATTAACAACGTTGCTTTCCTGCAAAGGGCCCACGTGCCTTTGCTCCTCTTTTAAGTCTTATGGGAGGGGCCAACCATCTCCAGGCCATACTCCTGAGTTATCCCTTTTGTTTTAACTGTTCGTGCCTTCTGGCAGCTCTGCGCATGCGCGCACTAGGAACAGGCTCCTCCTATTCCTCTGCCTTTCTGATGTCCAACTCTGGGGGCTCCAGAGTCCGAGCATCACTCCCAGATGGCTTAGGACCACAATTGAATCCATAATTTAGATTGCTACGTTGTTAGGTGAATTCCATCTCATTTTATGTCCTTCCTTGCCACAGTTGTTAAGGGAATCCCTGCAGTTGTTAAGTTACACGGCTGTTAAGTGAATCTGAAGGTAACGTAACTCCGGGACACTACAACCGTCATAAATATGAACCAAGCATCTGATCACGTGATTGATCATGAACTGTTGTAAGTTGAGGACTTACACGTATTTCCAATTTCAACTTTCATTATCCTTCTGCCAGCATGGACAGGCAAGGAATTATGGGGACTTGCAAGCCAAGACATCTGTAGTGGCATTGAACTTTGCACCTTATGTACATACGGACGGCGGGTGGAAATTAATAGAACTGAAAGTGTGAAACAGGAAGACTCTTCTTAACGTTTTTCCTCACAGCTTGTGCTGCCAACGAAAGCTCTCCTCTCAAATTTGCAAGTTGCTCCTATGTAGGTCTTCCTTTTTCAACAGCGGTCTAAACCGCATTTGTTTTGAGCCCGATTCCTAAATAGCTTTAGCAAGATTTATTGAAATACACGAGGTTGCAAGAATTCTAGCAACGGTACCATTTTCAAATCAGAATAGAATAGAATAACAAGAGTTGGAAGGGACCTTGGAGGTCTTCTAGTCCAACCCCCTGCTTAGGCAGGAAACCCTACACCCCTTCAGACAAATGGCTATCCAATATCTTCTTTAAAACTTCCAGTGTCGGAGCATTCACAACTTCTAGAGGCAAGTTGTTCCACTGGTTAACTGTTCTCACTGTCAGGAAATTTCTCCTTAGTTCTAGGTTGCTTCTCTCCTTGATGAGTTTCCACCCATTGCTTCTTGTCCTGCCTTCAGGTGCTTTTGAGAATAGCTTGACTCCCTCTTCTTTGGGGCAGCCCCTGAGATATTGGAAGACTGCTATCATGTCTCCCCTAGTCCTTCTTTTAAGATACATATAAGTACTCAGTTTTTTCCCCACTAAGGCTGTTGAGACTAACCTTTCCAAATTCAGGTGAAAATGTTTTGTATATTTCAGGGTTATCTAGAAAGGATGAAAGGCTGGTCTACGTCTTGAAATCTGGATTAATTTCCCCCTCCCCAAAAGAGGAGATTTTGTGCCCAATTCTCTTGTTCGTAGAGGAACTACAGTTCTATGGTACTGCATTTAGAATTTACAAAAAAAGAACCAATACTTAATTAATCTAATTTAGTTTAATTTAATTTATCGAATATCTATGCCGCCCAACTCCCAAGGGACTCTGGGAGGCTTACAGCAAAAAATAATACAACAAAGAACCTAGGAAAATTATTAAACCTAGGAAAATTATTAAAAAAACATTATAAAAACATTTTAAAAACATTAAAAGCCCATGCACACTTTATTGCATGCAATATATACAACTTAAGAGCCGAGGCACAATATTCAATATGTGTAGGAAAGTGCAGAAATGGAACTTTTAATAACTTTAATAAAAGTTTAATAATCTTTAATAAAGATTCAGAGTAGCTGTTAAGCATACAGCACTGAGATATAGAATGCAGATTTTTAACGTGTTATTTGGCGTGCATTGAAATGGCGTAATTCTTTTGTTCATGTTTACGGTCATACCTGTACTTGTTATCTTGTACATGTTTGACAAACAAATAAATAAAAATAAATAATCATCACTCTTAAAACAAGGTTAAAAAGGAAACAAAATGGAGGCAAATGAGGGCTTATCATATTTTAACTCCTAACTAAATATAGGCCGCCCCATGGTTCATTATACAGTTACGGAGATGAGGACTATGGTCTTTATGACTTGTGGACTTCAACTCCCAGAATTCCTGGCTCAGGAATTCTGGGAGTTGAAGTCCACAAGTCATAACAGGACTACAATTCCCCCCACCTCTGATTTACTATCTTAAAATTCCTTTTACTGCCTCGCCACCCAGCATTTCAGCAGATCTTTGTGTCTTTGGGGCGAGGGGTATATACATTTCTGTTAATAAATTCATTTTTCAAACGATCTATTCGTAATGTGAGCTGCAAAACAAAACATTATTCACGCTTTCGGTTTTAAAGGGCACCTGCCCTGATCCGTTTGCTAATATACATTTGTCACACCCCAAATTAAAAACACTTGCCAGCCTTTAATGGGATAAAATATATTATTTATTTTCTTCCAAAGAAAAGTTAAGAGCAGTTTGTGTTTTTCTCAAGGTAAAAATGATCCCGTCTTTGAATCAGAAAAGAACACTAGGGGGCAGCGAACATTTTCAGCATCAAAAAATTAAACGGTGCCCATCTATGAATTTTCACTCGCAAATTTTGGATAAATCTCCCTGCTACAGCATCCTTCCAGCATATTTTCTTTTCCATCTTATTAGCTTCCACAAAACAGCATTACCATCGCTTGGGTTATTCCACTGTGACTAGTCTTGGCAGGAGAGGTCATCTCATTCCTCCGTGAAAACACGGAAAATATTATACAGGTAACCTTCAATTAACCACCAAAATTGAGCCCAAAATGTTTGTGGCGAAGTCAGATAGTCAAAATGAATTTTGCCCCATTTTACGACCACTCCTGCCAGTCGTTAAGTGAATCACTGCAGTTGTTGAGTTGGGACAGCTGGTCCTTGACTTACAACCACAATTCAGCCCAGAATTTATGTTGCTAGGCGAAATTTGTTAAAAGTGAGTTTTTGCTCTATTTTACGACTTTTCTTGCCACGGTTGTTAAGTGAATCACTGCAGCTGTTGGGTTGTTAAAGTGAATCTGGCTTCCCCGTTGAGTTTGCTTGTCAGAAGATTGCAAAACGGAATCACAAAGGGGGCATTGCAACCGTCATAAATATGAGTCAGTTGCCTAAGTGGCCAAGCGCTTATTTCGGGGTTCAAAAAATAAAATAAGACGGCGTCTTATTTTCAGGGAAACACGGTATCTGAATTTTGATCAGGGGGATGCTGCAACAGTCGTTAAACAGTGAAAAATGGGCAAGAGGTCCCTTTTCTCGGTGCCGTTGTAACTTTGAACGGTCGCTAAATGAACTGTGTTTTAAGTCGAGGACAACTTATATAGCTTTCAGGATTGGGAGCTGTCAGTTTGAGCAGAATCTCTTTGCACTACCTTCGTAGGTTTAGCTTTTGATGTTGGACAGCTGGCATCACTAAACAGACTTTTAGAAGGGATGCAAATGAGGCGGCTGGAAATTTGACTCTCCTTTTGCTCTGCGTAAAACAAGAGGAACTTAAAAATAGGTGATCCATTAATGCGAAGGAGAAATCATTCAACGTTTGGTAGGAGTAATATAGCAAGCTGAACTCAGGATAAATTCAAGACCCATGAACCAGACAGCTGGAGCAGTATCTTTTTGTGCGATTTAGACTGGAAAGTTAAAAAAGAAAAACAGCTGTAGTGTTGAAGTGATTTTACAACTTTTCTCATCACATTTGCTAAGTGGATCCCTGCAGTGGTGAAATTAGTAACAGTTTTTGGCTTTGCTTGTCAGGAGGTCGCAAAAAGGCGAGTCCTGGGACACGACAACCGTCGTTAAGTATGAACCTGTCGGCAAGCGTCCAGATTGTGATCACGTCAAAAAATGGCCACAAGTCACCTTTTTTTCAGGGCTGCTGTTAACGTCAAACGGTCACTAAATGAGAACCGTTGTTTTAAGTCGAAGGTGGCAGGTTGTGAATAGAATTCCCTATGAATGTCTGGATCGTTCATTTCCACGTTTCCAAAACAAAGCAAAACATATTTTTTTAAAAATGGAAACGGGTTTATGGCAGTGGGTTTTTTTTTTTATTATTATTTGCCCTGACGTAAATATTGTTGAATTAGTTACTAATAGTCACCACTTCCTGCTTGGCAAGAGAATCATTAACCCCGTGAAAGTCACATTTCTGCCTCAGAATTGCATAGGAAGCTTTCACGGCCTAGTACATTTGCGAGGAGGATTGGATCGGGAGTTCCATCATCCCCGGTCAATCCAGCCAATTGTTATCGTGACCTTGGACAAATAAATGTATGCTCCCGGCGTAGGGAGAGAATAGCTGATTGAAAATGAACTCGTCCGAATGCTGTGTTTTTCTGCTTCGATGAAACACTCTGGCTTCGTCCACTCCCTTTAAAAAAAAGAAATGTTCCATTTTGAAGAAAATCGAAGTGGTCAGAGAAAAGAAAGAATTCACCAAGGACCTTCCGTTGTCCAATTTTAGGAAGTTTTCAGTAGTTCGAGGGAGGAGATGCAGACCAGGTTTCTGCTGTAATAGCTCCTCTCTTCCTGCAGGTTAAGAGTCCAGTGATCAAATTATAACCGAAGCGAATTTTGAAAGAGAAGCATGCTTTAGAACAGGGGGGGTCAAACTCAAGGTCTGTGGGCCGGATTTGGCCCGCAACGTGTTTAGATCTGGCCCAGGGCTGCTCTGGGAACAGCAAGGGACTGGCCAGCAGTGCCTCTGCCAGCGAAAATGGAGCTCGGGAGAGCTGCACGCGGCTCTCCCAAGCTCCATTATCGCTAGGAGGCCATTGCAGCCAGAAATGGAGCTCGGGAGCCCGTTTTCACTGGCAGAGCGCTCAGGCCGCCACAGGTGCCCCCCACTACGAGTGATGTTAAGCTGGCCACGCCCACCCCGGCCCCCTGAGGTCAAACACAACCCCGATGCGGCCCTCAATGAAATCGAGTTTGATGCCCCTGCTTTAAGAGGAGTAGGAATAAACCTCATTTCCATACTTATTTATGCATTCATCTTTCAATTACGCCCACAAGAATCATAACCGAACAGGCATACCTAAAAGGCTGCAGTGCTATCGAAACTGTGCGCTTGTCAAAAAAAAAAAAAAAAACATTTTGTTTTAAAGTCAGCTAATTCTTTTTAACTTTACGAGCAGTTATTTGCGGTTCCTTTTCTCATATGTAGATCTGCATCTTTAAAGCTGTAAAACGCTCCGCTTGTTTGTTCGTACAAGGGCTGTTCCCTCCAGGAAGTGCCAAAATGCCTTTTCAATTATTACATTTTCCACCCGGCCTTTTGAGAAATCAGATTAGATGGCGGCAGAACAATGGGTATTCCTGTCAGCTGTTTTGGTGGCCGGCTATCTCAAGAGCTTCTGTAACCTGTCTCAAAACCTCTCCTTTAATGAATAGCCAGTATACACACACACTTTTAATCGGGTTTATTGCGCACAAAGGGAGAACACACGTCTACATGTATTTAGTCCAAATTTAATTAATAGTGAGGAAAACCAGTTACACAAAGGACAAGGTTTTGGGTTTTTTTAAAAAAAATGGAAGCAAGAGAATTTCAGTGGCTCCAACTTATCTGGTTTTTTAACAGATGTTATGCCAAATGACTCATATTTTTTTAATAAAGTTTTTATTTTTATCTCCAAAGTTAAAATACAAAATAGAACGGGGGAAAAAACCAATTATAAACAAAAACATCCAAACGAAAAAGTAATAAAGATAGGCTTATAACAAATATAATGTCAACATTCGACCACCTTGGTCGAAATGCTGAAAAACATATCTGACACATACATCTCCTCTGCCTTTTGTAACGGGTCTACAAATAGTTATCAACTTTCCCATCTATTTTTACCAAAAGTCTTATATAAAGATGTCACTGATATGGAAATCTATTATCTATCAAGTCAATCCACCATCTATTCACTTAAAAAGCGAACAGGTAAATAACCCCAAAAACAAAGCTAGTCTTCAAAGCCCAGTTAACAGCCTGCTACGGTGTTTCACACAGGGAAAGTCCACAAACGGCTTCTTATAAATTTATTTAATCCACTGCCTCTAATCAATGCCGTTAATTTTACCATCTCTCCCAGTTCAGTCAATTCTAAACCCTATTCTTCAATACTCAACCTCCCTTTTTCTTTCCAATACTTGGCAAAGGCAAATCATTGCAGCAGTCATCGTGTAAAGAAAATTATCCCCCCACCAAAAAAGGTAAGGGAAAAAAAAAAGGAACGCAGATTAAATATATAACCCCAAAAGTCTATTTATTCAGAAGCAGTCCATTAAGAAATGACAAATACCTAGGAATACCTTGCCTGCTCTTAGCGGTATAAGATCTGGCCAACTTAATCAACCTCAGGAGATAAGCAGGGCTGGGCTGGTTTACTATTTGGAGGGTGGGCACTTCCACAGAATACCAGAAGTGTAGGTCAGATACAATAATTAAGAAAACAAAAATCAGATGAAGGCGATGACAAACCACTTAAATCTCATTTCCAAGAAAATTACACGGACATGAGTTCAATTCAAAGAGACTATTTGTAAAGGTAGAAGTTCCCCTTGCACATATGTGCTAGTTGTTCCTGACTCTAGAGGGCGGTGCTCATCTCCGTTTCAAAGCCGAAGAGCCAGCGCTGTCCGAAGACGTCTCCGTGGTCATGTGGCCGGCATGGCTCAACGCCAAAGGCGCACGGAACGCTGTTCCCTTCCCACCAAAGGTGGTCCCTATTTTTCTACTTGCATTTTTTACGTGCTTTTGAACTGCTAGGCTGGCAGAAGCTGGGACAAGGAACAGGAGCTCACCTAGTCCCATCACGCGGCACTAGGGATTCAAACCGCTGAACTGCCGACCTTTCGATCGACAAGCTCAGCTTCTTAGCCACTGAGCCACCGCATCATTAGAATATAATTCCAGTATTCTAATAACCATATACAGGTAACCCTCGACTTACAACAGTTCGAAGCTACAATGGCACTGAAAAAAAGGGACTCAGGATCCCTTTTCACCTAGCTTATGCCTAAGGAAATCGATCTGGACAAATGGATAGGAAAGGAGAAGATCCCGCAGACAGAGAGGGTGGCAAGGAACAGACGATCAATACCGCAAATTGATTGGCAATTCCCTCCAATATAAGACTTGTGATAATGCAAGGTTAAAACGCAGGGCTGCCTAAGGCGTTCAGACTTTCAGCCAAAAAAGGGGCTGCTTTCGGATGAAATGTTTTGAAACGGGATATTTATAATCTATATTCCAGCTTTCCAAACCAAGGATGACTTAAATCATGAAAGCGTTAACAGAATAGTAGGCGCTGAGCCTGAGCCACTTGCCTGAATGAAGATGAAGCCAAAGAATTAACTAATAAGGTAGGAATTTATACATCTTCCCGGACAGTAAGTGAAATAGCCTTTCCACCACTTTCCAATGACGTCAGTAGCCTGGGAGTCTCAAAGTCCAGATGTTGACGCTAACCAATAACCCGTCATTTCTTTCAGGCTTTACAGAAAGGAAATACATACTACAGGTAGTCCTCCACTTACAACCACAATGGAGCCCAATATTTCTGTTGCTAAGCGACACTCTTAAGTGAGTTTCCCACGTTTTACGACTTTTCTTGCCATGGTTGTTAAGGGAACCACTGCAGTTCTTAAGTTAGTAACACGGTTGTTAAGTGAATCTGCCTTCCTCCATGGACTCCGCTTGTCAGAAGGCCGCAAAAAGGGATGGCGTGATATTCCCCCGGGACATTGCAACTGTCATAAATATGAGTCAGTTAGCAAGTCTCTGGATTTTGATCATGGACCATTGGGGATGCCTCAGCGGTCGTTAAGTGTGAAAAATGGTTGTTAACTTTGAATGTGTAAATGAACTGCTGTTAAGTCGAGGACTAGCTGCCTAGGGTAATGAGCCAATGGAACATAAGCCAATGATAGAACGAGCAGCTTTCAATATCTACAGGTAGTCCTCGACTTATGACAAGTGAGCCCAACATTTCCATTGCTGAGCAAGGCGGTTCTTAAGTAAGTTGTGCCCTATTTTATGACCTGTTGAAGCAAATGGCTGCAGTTTTTAAGTAAATTGTGTGGTCGTTAAGCGGATCTGGCTTCCCTCGTGGACTGCTTATCAGAAGCTGGCTGAGAAGCTTGCAAATGGCGATCACATGACCCTATCCTAAATACATGCTGGTTGCCAAGTGCCAATTTTTGATCATGTGACCCCCAACGGCCGTTACATATGAGAACTGGTCATATGTCGCTTTTTCAGTGCCATAGTTTAACTTCGAACGGTGACCAAAATGAAACAGGTTGTAAGTCGAGGATGACCTGTGTTTGCTTTCCTGAAAAGGGCAACTTTTAACTCACTTCCTTATTTCACCAAAGGAAGCAGAAGCATAATTTCTGAGCTATTTTCCTTGCTTTCTCCTTTTGTGGCTTCCATTTACCGTTTCTGTAAACTTGGGACTTATCTCGCTGGGTGATTTACTTTAGAGCAATTTGTGTTTAAGGTCATACAAATACACATCATTGCGAAACTGCTTTTTGAGCCCAAACCGCTCTGCTTTTAGGCCCCAACTCACTGGCGGAAAATAAAATTAAAAAAAAAAAATCTAACCCAGTTTGCTTTTTTCCCTCTTCCCCAAGGGGGACATGTGGGTAACGATGAGTAAAAAGTTGGGACCGAAACATCTTTTCTCTCTTTGGTCAGAATCTTGTTACACAAAACAGGAAGAATTTCCCAATTACATTTTGACAACAGCCATTTTTTTATAATAGCTCATTGCGCACTTGTGAAGGAACTAAGCAAGAGATAGGAAGTTAGCAGGATATAGTATTGCCTGCTAATATCACATAGTTGCGGTCTTCACTTGCAAAGGACTATTTTAAAAAACCCGTCAGCTGCTTTGGCTTCCCCATTTGAAGCCTTGCTTCTGTTTGTTGTCAGACACTTGTCACTATGGAGATACTTCTACTGCTTAACTCACACTCTTTTTTAATTTTATTTTAGCTGGGTTGATGATCAACTGGATTCAGCAAGGAAGACGACCTATGGAAAAGCTTTTTCCACTTCTTGCACCGAATGCCCCAAATTTAACCATTTCTTCTCGCCCTGTTTTAATCTAGGAGTCCTTGTGGATTTTTATTTTGCTAGTCGTTGCTGACTTTAAGGGGAACGGTACTCGTCTCTCTTTCAAGGCCATTGAGCCTGCGCGGTCTGAAGGTTTTCCTGCAGCCATGTGGTCAGTATGACATCACAGAGCGCGATTTACCTTCCCACCGAAGTGGTACCTAGTTATCTCCTCGCATTTGCATGCTTTCGAACTGCTATCGTGTTTCCCCAAAAATAAGACCGGGTCTTAATATTAATTTTTGCTCCCCAAAAAAACGCATTTGGGCTTAAATTTCCGGTTAGGTTTTATTTTGGGGTGGAAAGGGGCGTTGGTCCTACCCGATACGCTCCTTCTCAGGGTTCGGGGAAGATCATCAAGAAAATACGGTACTTAAATGCGTCTGCCTGTCTGACCGTCTTAACTGGGGCTTATTTTGGGGGTAAGGCTTATATTACAAGCAACCTGAAAAAAATCATGCTAGGGCTTATTTTCCGGGAAACACGGTAGGTTGGCAAGAGCTGGAGTGAGGATGGGAATTCACCCATCGTCCGAGTCTCGATCCTCGGTTGCAGACTTTCCAGCCGGCAAGCCCAGCGTTTTAAACTAAGCCACTGCGTTGCCCCTATTTTAATCTAGGTTTGGGTGTTAAATGCAGTTTGGCAATCTTATCAAGGCCGACTGTGCCTCAAAAATACATCAACTTGGATCTGCAGGTTGGCATATCCTGTGAATTAAAGCGACAGTTCCCTAGCTATTGAGGAATTAATGGCTTCCCACAGAACTTAAGCAGGTTGATTGAATGGGCACCAAACGTAACACATTAAATGGTTGAAATAGCAAGGAGTATCTTACCGAGTGGCTGTTTTCCTTTCATATTGGCATTGAATTGTTTTAAAAAATAGGGGCCCTACACATTGTGCAGGTGGGGGTTAGACATGATCCCTGCATGCTCCATGTACCACCGGTTTCAGTGCTGGTACTTGGAAGCTTACTGGTAATTGCAAGTTGTCCTTGACCTACAACCACTCATTTAATGACCATTCGAAGTTACAATGGCACTGAAAAAAGTGAGGTACGACCACACTTGCGACCACTGCAGCATCCCCACAATCAAGTGATCAAACGTTGGGTGTGTCCTGGGATCCTAGGACTGTCGTTGTCGTTTGCAACCTTCCTAGGGAGCTTTTGACAAGCAAAACCAATGGGGGGAAGCCAGACTTGTTTTAACGACTGCATGATTCACTTAACTGTAGGGATTTACCTAACAACCACAGGGTAAAAAGGTTGTATAATGGGGTAGGACTCACTTAACAATGGCCTTTGTTTAGCAATGAAAATTTTGGGCTCTATCGTGGTCGTACGTCGAAGACTATTGTAGTTAGGTAAGGGACCACATAGAGAGATAGAGAGAAAGAGAGAGACTGGGAAATGCTGAAACTAAGATCAAGCCTTTATTAGAAAGACCAGAGAAACTGAAAACCTTCAATTGCATGAGAAAATATCCTCCCAGCTGCTTTCTTAAGCAGATTTGTCGGAAACATGATACCCAGAAGGCCGAAATAAAATGTCATTCGTGGTATGTAATTACGCTAAGTGATTTGTTCAAGACAAGCTTTCAGAACTGTGGCAGCTTCATGTTGAGCTGTCATGTCACACCTCCCCTCCTCATCCTCTACAAATCTTAAGATGACCTATCTTTTAAGATTGAAGGAAATCATACAGAATAACAACCACATGACAGTCAGTTAAGAATTTGGCAACAGAGAGATGCAGCTGAATTTTAATAGCCAGGAGAAAAGCTGAGAGCTTCCTAGCTCTTTAGAAATAATAATAATAATAATGATGAAAAAAATTAACACAACA
This sequence comes from Ptyas mucosa, assembly GCA_012654045.1. NCBI lineage: Eukaryota > Metazoa > Chordata > Lepidosauria > Squamata > Colubridae > Ptyas > Ptyas mucosa. The sequence goes on along the minus strand of WNWU01000049.1, from coordinate 7,039,678 downwards.
CGGGAAAACAGGCAAATGTTTTATAGAGCTGCAAACTCTGTATTATTTCTCCTTCAAGTTGTACAAGGGCAAAGCAGAAGGAAAAGAACCGTTTATTTCAAGTAACAAGGTAATTCTTCATTCTGCATGCACTTGGGAGCCTCTATAACGAAGAAGTGGAACCAGAGCTATTTTGAAACTGGCAAAACTGGGTCGGCCTCTTCCCAATTTAACCAAAGTCCTCGTTTCACAACATTCTCTGTGTCGCCAAACATTGTTGGTCCATCACGAACCATGTTAAATTCTGGATCCAACAAATGATGTTCCAATCTTCTCGATTGCCGATCGAAGCCAAACTAACAAAACGGTAATGGTGCCACTGGTCCCCACTAAAGTTAAACAAATTAAAAACGAGTTTTTAAAAGACAGACAAGAAGGTTATATATTACACGCAAATTTTGAATTCTTTACGCAATCAGGAAGTCCTGCCCAGTTTATCAACATTAAATAAGTAGCAATTACAGTATCAGGCATCCATTATTTCTGCTCAAAAGCGAGGGCAAAAAGCTAAGTGCACTGATGTTGTTACCTAGTTTGGTAATGAAACGTCTGCTCAGAGAGCTCCGGGATCTCTCATTTCAACTCTGAACTACAAATATTCTTCTTTATCAAGAATCTCTTGCATTCCCTGTAGCTGTTTTTATTCACTTATGACACTCAACTGTGAAGGAACACACATACACACAGAGGTGCAAAAATGGCTGATAACAATATTATAATACCAATGACTCGTTAGCTGCGCTGGCTCTCAAAAAGTATTTCCTCAGAAAATTCATAAAATTTAGGCTCAGTTTAAACTTGGGTTTGAAGCCAAAGTATTATCTCTCCTCTCGATTTTTAGAAGTGGGAAAGTGACCCTGAGGAAAAACTGTTTAATAAACACCGGCTTTAATAAACAACAGCCTTCTGGGCGAGGAATAGGATTCATGACCTCCTTGGGTTTATCCGCAGGATTTGGGTAAATCCAGAGTTAAATAAGATTGCTTCATGTGTTCTTGACCAATAGCCAATGTTCGGAAAGAATACCCAGAATTATACGTATAACGCTGATAAATCAAATCTGGGCTCGATCTGTAGACTGAGACTGCTGACATGTTGCCAATTATTATTTTTTAAAGAGGATTTTCAGACAACTTTGGACTACATTTCTGGAAGTGTTTTGTTTTGGTATAATGTTCCGGAATCCTCTTCTCTCTCCATTTTAAAACTGATCAAGAACTGCAGGATCCTCTTCTCCATTTTAAAACTGATCAAGAATGGTTTTTTCTGCGGAAATCCGAGTGCTACCGTGTCTCCCCAAAAATAAGACCCTGTCTTATATTTTTTTGAACCCTGAAATAAGAGCTTGGCCTTATTGCCATGCGCTCAAAAGCCCAATTGTGCTTATTATCAGGGGATGTCTTATTTTGGGGGGGAAACAGGGTAGTAAGACTAGGGATGAATGGTTCTGTAACCCAATGAAATGCCTTTTAGAAATACTGCAGTGTTTTCTATTCACACATTTTTCTGGGGTTGCTGGTGTGTGTGTGTGATCACAGCTGTACTCAGCATTGTTAAGGCTGTTTTATATATCCCCCCCCCCAACAGCTACTCCAAGTGAATCTAAGGAGCTGCAGTGCACCGTAGTTTGAAAACCACTGTTCTCGCTTAGCTGCGGACTATAAAGGAAAAAGCTCTCCCTAATTCGGCAAGCTAGAGAATATTCTAGGTCCTTCCATCGTGTTAAAATACTGTAAGGCATAACTCTAGAATCTGTTTTAGTCCCACGTTATAAAATGAACCCAGAAGAAAAGTATTCACATGATGTGGCAAATACTCAGTTCATTCAACATGCCTCCTTTTTCTTGCCACCAGTTGTAAGCCGGAAGGCAATCATGCTGTTCCAATAATCAAGCTAACTCTGGGGCATGACTGTAGAAAGATACTATGACTTCCTTCGGAGGGATGTGCAGAATTCACTGACTTGGGAATTAAATATTTTGGAAAATTCCCGAACGTTCCACTAATCACGCAGTTCCCAGGACAGTTCGATTGAAAGTAAATCCTCTGAACCGGAAGTTCTTGTGATCCCCAAACAGGTTGGTTTCATCCAGAGCGCAGTGTCTGAGAAACTGAGGATCATGTCTTGGTTTGGAGGATTTACTTCCAGAAATTGTCGAAATACCCTTGAAATAGAGCTATCTAAATGAGGACGGAATGCTCTAGAAAACTCCAGAACGGTCCACGTTTTAATCAACGAGTTTCACATCTCCTTACTGTAGTGCATGACATTCCTTGCCTTCAAAGTCACTACTAGCAACATTATACACACAAAACGGTTTGAAGCCAAAAGGCGAACACATTTGTCACGGTATATATGTTTTGAGAATCACAATCAAGTTGATTCTATGCCTCGTGGAACGAAGCATTAAATGTTTTCGCCAGCGTTTCCACAAGCGCATAGCACACTCAATTAAGGCTTCGTTAATAGTTAATTTCACTAGGTAATTCTGCCTCTCCTCTCAATATTTATCTGGTTTGCCTCCCTCAACAGCCAAATGTGTGCCTATGTATTTATATTTTCTTTTAGCCTATATTCCAGACTTCTGATGCAATGGACTGTGACCTCTAACAGTTACACAATATTTCTCTTTTGTTAGCTTTCAAGGAGGCACAAGGCTTTTTATTGGTTTTGCCAGAGCCCAGAATCAGCATTTCAAAGTCAACACAGAATTCTACCATACACTTCACCCAACTGCTACAGATGAGGAACATCTGGAAAGAGTCTCCATACAATCTCCTTGGGTGGTTCAGTGCACCTGAAAAGAAGCAGGCCTCCAAATCTATAGTATGGTCCATATAAAAAAAAGTTATGTGTATGTTAAGTAAGAAACAAACCTTACCAAACGTTTAATAAGCTGCTGGGTTATTAAAATGCACCAGTAACTCTATTAGAAAGTCACTGTAAACTGAAGAGATTACTACTGAAGGGTCAAATGTATTATTAGGTATGTTATTATTGTATTATTGTACCTGACAATGCAGACAAGGCCTAACTATCACAAATAGTCCTTGTTTAGAGATGACTTTGCCTGTCAGAAGATCGCAAAAGGGGATCACGTGACTCCGGGCCGCTGAAACCGTCATAAAGATAAGTCAGTTGCCAAGCATCTGAATTTTGATCACAGGACCGTGGGGATGCCGCAACGATCGTAAACTGTGAAAAACGGTTACAAGTCACTTTTTTCAGTGCCGTTGTTTAACTTCAGATGGTCACTAAAAGAATCTAAGTCAAAGACTACCTGTACCACTGCCTATCCGTACTGTGTCCCACTGCTCCCAACTGACGTATATCAGGGGTCAGCAACCTGGGGCTCTGGAACCGCATGTGGCTCTTTCACTTCTGCTGCGGCTCGCTGGCACTCAAAATATGCATCACAACTACCAATGTGACACCTGCCGCCACGCGATTTATTGAGCTTTTGAACCTCCAGTAGGCCAACCCTGGATAAATCCAAGAAAAGAAAAATTTCAGAAGAAAACAGAAGGTTTAATTCAACTACATATGCTAGTTTTGTGGCCGCTCAAGAAATAGTCAGGCACGGGAAGGGTTTTGTGGCTCCCGGTGTTTTCTGTGGGAAACGGGTCCAAATGGCTTTTTGAGTGTTTAAGGTTGCAGACCCCTGACCTATACCATCATCTTCCTCCCACTGACAAAAGCATGCCCAATCAATGGTCCTCCATAGGGTTAGGTAGGTGATAGCGGAATGCAGGGCAGCCAAAAGGGCAGAGATATGAGGAGATAGGCAGCTATTGCAAAGGTTTTATAAAGGGCCAGGATCTTCCATGGCTGGGCAAACCTCAACAACAAACCTCAAGAGCCTTGGTGGCGCAGCAGACTAAAGTGCTGTTAAGTAGCACCAGCTGCCTGCAATTACTGCAAGTTCGAATCTCACCAGGCTCAAGGTTGACTCAGCCTTCCATCCTTTCGAGGTGGGTAAAATGAGGACCCGGATTGTGGGGGCAATAAGCTGACTTTGTATAAAAAAAGAACACCGCTTTGGGGGGACCAAAACCCTACTAAGCAAGTATATACAAAAAGTATGAAGGCTATAGCTTAACGCATTGTAAGCCGCCCTGAGTCTCCGGAGAAGGGCGGCATGTAAATCGAACCAATAAATAAATAAATAAATAAATAAACAAACAAACAAACAAACAAAAGAAAGGACATTAAGCCTTCCATAAACCATACCAGAGCAACAAAAATTCCCAACACCACTTCCGGAAGCGTAACGTTGCCACTGTACAGGTGGTCCTCGACTTACGACCACAACTGTGCCCCAAATTTGTTGCAGGTGTGTAAGTGAATTTTGCTTCATTTTATGACCTTCCTTGCCGCTCCTTAAAAAGTTAACAGCACTGCTGTTAGTTGAATCCAGTTTCCTTATCGACTGCTCGGTCAAGTCACCAAGCAAGAACACATGATCCCGGAGACAGTCGTAAAGACGAGTCAGTTGCCAAGCATCCAAATTTTGGGTCAGGTGACCGTGGGGATGCTGTAGTGGTCATGTGAAAAAAACAGCCATAATTGAGGGCCTTTGTAATTTTGAATGGCTGCTAAGAATGGTTGTAAGTTGAGAACTAACTGTACTGTGGAATTGGGCCACAGCATATAAAAACCAAATTGGGCCAATTAAGTATACATAAAAATGGTAGTTTTAGCAATACTGCTATTCCTAAAAGTAGTCCTTACCCCCTTCACAGAAGAAGTGCACTTCAGAAACTCTATAGGGATACCTGCTAAGAATTATCACTGAAGTAATATAGTAATAGCATTTAGACTTATATACCGCTTTACAGGCCTCCCCAAGCGGTTTACGAAGTCAGCCTCTTGCCCCCAACAATCTGGGTCCTCATTTTACTGACCTCGGAAGGATGGAAGGCTGAGTCAATCTTGAGCCACTCAGAATCGAACTCCTGGAGTATCACGAATTTAACTATAGACAGAAACCAGACCTTTATCAATCTAGCAAAAGCTTTCCTACACCAAAACCAGCTCGGTACGTGAGCATCTTTATCTTTTCACTTTAGATTAACTTTTCGCTGTATACGGGACTAACAGACTGATTTCAAGAACCTGATAAAGGTAACTGTTTCAACACAATCACACAGCAAGCTTAGATCTAGTTAGTTTCGATGCGGTGCTCTGGACTCCATGAACTGCGCATTTCGTAGTTTTACTCAGAAAGCAAACTGTCATTGTTACTGACGCTTCAGAGATCATGGAACAAAACAAGTTTACTATGTATTTTTACAAATTGCCATATGTCAGCTCAAGCTATTGTGCATTTTGGGGTACAAGAGTGTGAAATGATTTAACTAGATTGTTCTTCCCTCTTGGCTGACTAGGAGTAACTGATGGCCAATAGAACCCTGGCCTACCTCTGTTTTTTTCCATGAGTTATTAATTTTCCACAAACGTAATGACTTTATGGAAAGCATTTCTACAGTGCAATATAAATAACATTTTATTGATTAGTCATTAGGCCATATCAGTTTAATATATAAAGAAAAGCAACAGCAGGACTATGGCTGATAAAATCTTGCCACACATCAAAGTATAGAACTCTGATAGGTTCAAAACAACCAAATGGAAGCTACTAATGTGACAAGGAGCTCGTTTGCGAGGGAGGTTATGCAGCCCAACCATGCACTTTCCTTATTCTATAACACAGTGGAATGAAAGCCCAGTTATCAAGTTGTCATTCCAAAATTCTTTATAAATTTGTAATTTATGTATCACCAGTAATTAAAAACTAAGAACTTCAGAGGGAGACTCACAGAAATTTTAAGTAACCAGCCTCTAGTGCGGGTCATAATGTGTATCCTATAATGGCCATTGGCTTGATATTTTTTTAATGTTTAGATGCCATTTAATTACTTTATTAAAATGATTAAATGTTCCTGTAGAGTTAAGGCCAAGTAGGAAAGATTTAACCATAAGGCTAAAATGAGGACTGTACTCCAACGTCCAAGGCAACACACAACAGCTACTTTTCAATATCACAGAAAGACTTGCTACTTATAGAGCCTCAAAAGATTCCTCCAAAAGCAAGTCAGTAAGAACAGAACTCTTCTTTCTGCATACAAGCTGGAAAAGCATATCTGCGAAGCACAACTTTCACACACACACACACAAAGAAACCAATTTCTCCTTCCTAAAACCACGCAAAATTGGATCGTTATTACCCTGATTCCCCCAAAATAAGACATTATCCCCTGATAATAAGCCCATTGAGGCTTTTGAGCGCATGGCAATAAGACCAAGCGCTTATTTTCAGGGTTCAACAAAATATAAGACGGGGTCTTATTTTCAGGGAAACACGGGTATTTTTTTTTTTTTTTTGCAGCCAATTTACTTTCCCTCCTCTTGCAAAACACCAAAGGCCCTTTTGGTACACGGAAGATGCACAGACCTAGATGGCAGCTACCAATTTCTCCAGCCAAAGCTGTGCAACGGCCTGGTTTTCCGATGCAACGAATCCATTAAAAACGGGAGGGAGGCAGGGAAATATATATATATTTTTTTCCAAGATCGGAGAATGCAACGCCCAGTATTAAAGAAAAAGGCTACCCTCTTTGACCTGCTTTCTCTTGCCAAAGACCTTTTAAAAAATTGACTGCTCCTACGGCCCCTTTGCAGCAGCTTTCTTTCACTCCCCGCCCCCCCCCAAAAAACCCTATTCTGCACCCACAAACACATCCGCCGAGGCCTGGCTCTTCCAGCCTGCAACTCCCTTCCATCCGGGAGGGCTGTCACGAGGGCGGATCGCTCCTCCCGCCGCGGAAAGGCACCAGAGCCGGAGAAGGATGCGAGGGGACCGGAGGGTGGGGGAGGGAGGAACAGCCGCTTCCTGGACGCACCTTATGGCGCTCAGCGGAGGGAGGGGCGGTTTCTCGGCACAGCCGCGCAGGCTAAAGAGGGCCGGGGGTGAAAGGAGAGAGAAGGGGGGGGGGGAAAGGCTCCGTCGCTCCACCGCCTTGAAAGGGAGAGCCGGGCAGCCCAGCCAAACTCGCTGCTGCTGCTGCTGTTTGCCGCCGGCGCCGCCTTTTCCGGAGCGAGCTGGGGCGCAGCCAAGCCGAGCCGTCGGAAGAATGCAACCTCCTCGTCACGTGACCTCCGGCCGACGTGCAGCAGCAGCAGCGCCCTTCGCCTCTCCAGGGAGACGTTCCGCCATCTTGGATTGACGCAGTTACGGCTAACTTAACCGCTCGGAAAAAAACCGCCGCACACAAACGCCCCCTCCCGTTCTCCTTCATCCCCCCCCCCCGCGAAAGGAACAAAAGTTGGCGCGGGGGGAGGAAGGAAGAGGAATTAAGACGACCCAACGCGGCTGCTTCTGCCCGGCGCCGCTCCGCTTCCCCTCCCTGGCTGTCATGGCGCCCGTTTTCTTCTCTTCCCTTTGCGCCAGCGGCCAAACCCCCCGACCGTTCTTCCCCCCCTCCCCCGTCGGCCCTACCCAAGCGGAGGCGTCTGGCCCTGCTGCAGGATGATGTCAGCATCTGCCAATCGGGACGCGCCTCTTCGGGGCGTCCTTACAAGCCGATTGGCTGCCGCTCTTCAGGCTACCTCCCTTCCCCCCCCTCGGGCCCCGCCCCTTGACTGAGGGTTGCTCGCCGCGGTTCGCTGCGGAGAAAAGGCCCGGCAGGAAAAAAAGGAGGCGGGAAGGGCAGGGAGAAAGTTAAAAACGCCACACGCGCCGCCGACACACAAGACGCTCGTCAGCCGCCGCCATTTCGTGCTGAGAAAGACAACCCCCCCTCCCAGACCAAAAAAATAAAATAAAATAGCCAGCGGGACCAGACAACGGGAGGGAGGGGGGCAAAAAACATCCATAGATACACTCACAAGACATTTAATCGCCCGCCCTTCTTTCACCCCCCTCTGCGTACCCAGCGCCCTATTACAGCCGCCGCCTCTGGGTCCCGGCCGGGCAGCCAGCAAAGCCTCTCCCGCCGCTTCCTCCTCCTCCTGCTGCTGCTGCTCCGACGGGGAAGCCCCGCTGAGGGGAAAGCGAGCTACTCTAGCCTGCCCATCCGTTCCTTCTCCTGCCTCCCCTCGGTTCTCCCGGCTCCATCAAAGCAGCGCCGGAGCCGCCAGCCCGGCTTTTATCTGGTGCCCCGAGTTTGCGCACTGAAAAGAGGCTCACTCAGCCCCTGGTGGGCGTCGAATGAAAACCCCAGCCGGCCTCCCCTCCCAAGCTCCGCAGCCGCAAAGACGGAGGCGCTTGTCTGGGGCCGGCGGCAGCGGCGGCGCCGGCGCCGGCGGCCGCGGAAGCCGAGCGGTGTCGAGGCGCCGAGGCGAACCCCCACATCCTATGTCCCCCCCCCCACCCAAGGCGCTCTTTCTGTCAGCCGCTCTTCTCTCCCCCCCCTTAAATAACCCCTTGAAGAGAAGCTCGGTGCGTCTTCCTCAGTCCCGACGGAGGGAGCGGGATGGGAAGTCCCTGCGCCTTGAGAGAGCGGAGCGGTCCCTGGTTTTAGGACGAAGAAGAAAGGCGCTAAGCAGGGTCGGGGATAGGCGCGTCCTCGGCTCCTCCGCGGACACTTTTGTCAGCCAATCAGGCCTTCCTTCCTTCCTTCCATCCCTCACCCGGGGGTCCGCCGGGCCCCGTGCCTCCCACGCCGGCTGAGCGAAGCTAAAGATAGCGCCGTCGTCCCGTTTCTCTCCATCTCCCCCCATCAACCACCAACGCAACCCAAACAAAGCGGCTCTTTTTCAAACCCTCCGGCCCGGCCTCTTCGCACAATAGCCCCCCCCCCCTCCCTCCTCTTCCTTCACACCCCCTCCTCCATTTTCTCTCCCCTCAGGCGACACCCTGAGAGGGGGGGCCGCGTTCCTCTCTCACCATCACACACCCCCTCCTCCCCAAGCGAGGCTTTCGTCGCCCACCCGTCCACCTATCCCCTTTCCATCTCCGCACATGGACCCATCCGCCACGGCCGGGGCTCGCTTTCAAGGGGCAGCCCCTTTGCCAGCTTGCAAGCCCACAAGGAAAATGGCGGCTGTTTGGCTTCGCCCTGGTAACCCTGCCCCTGCCAGGCGGGGTGGACGAACCCGTACGGCAGCTGGAAACGGGGGAGGGGGGGGAGAGGCGACGCCATTTTCCTAGCGAGAGAGAGAGAGAGCGAGCGAGCGAGCAAGAGAGAGAGAGTGAGAGAGAGAGAGAGGCAGTGACATCGGAAGGAGCGTAGGCGGCTGCGAGGAGGGAGACACGGGAGCCAGAGCAGCAGCAGCAGCAGCGGCGGCACGGGGGGCAACCAAAGGGTGGTCCAGAGGTCCGAAAGCGGTTCGCAGCGGGGCCCTGTTGCAGCCCAAGCCAAGCCAAGCCAGCCAGCTCGGGGGGGGTAGCTGCCTTCGATCCTCCTCCTCCTTCTTCTCCTCCTCTCCCCGCAGCCTCTCTCGCTCGCTCGCTCGCTCGCTCTTACCCGCGGGACCTCCGCAGCGGGACGGTTGCATTGTGGTGGCGGGGCCAAGCCAGGGGCTCGGGTCGTGGTGCCGCTGCCTGGCCGGTGATCATTCCAGGTGAGTTCGGGGCCGCCGCCGCCGCCGCTATTTGTTATGGTGCGGTTGTCATGCCCGGAGAGGGGGGGGGGGGGTGGGGGGTGGCGCGTCCGTCTGGGGAGAGACCCTTTCTTACAAGGGGCTTTTATTATATTATTATTAATTATTATTATTATTAAACTCCTGGCTTTTGCCTCCCCCCCTAACGTGTGTGTGTGTGTGTGAGAGAGAGAGAGAGAAGGGGGAGGGTGTCACCTTTTAAAACAGCCTCCCGTCTTGCGAATATGGCGCGTTTTATTGTAAAGCGGCGGAGATTTGTCCTTCATGGCAGTTTATCGCGACGGGCTTCTTCATCATCATCATCTTCTTCATATTTTGGGGGAATGGGTGGGGGGGCTGACGGGGCCGTAGGGGGAGAAACCCCCCCTTTACTCCCCGAGGGATTAATAAAAAAGGGCTTTTCTGACAGGCTCGTAAGGAAGCCCCTCAATGCCGACTTTTGTGAGGGGAAATCGAAGGGCGGCCGTTCTTTTTCTTCGTCGTCGTCCCCTTCAAACCTGCCTCCTTTTTCTCCCGGTCCGCTCGAGAAGAGGGGCCTAACTTAATCCTCCTCCGCTCCGGGCCAAACAGTTCTCGGGACTTGGCTTGGGAAAGCGAGCCCGTCCCCGCTTCGTTGACTTGAGAAGGCGGTGGGGAGCCGACGGGGAAGGCTGCTTCTTTTTTTTTCCTTTTTTTTAATTATAATTTATTTATAGCCGCCTCCGGGCGCGGGCGAAAGGAGGACCGCTCTTCCCTTTCAGGAGGAAGGGCGCGGAGGAGAAAGGAAGGAGAAGGCGAAGAAAGAGGGCGGCGAGAAAGGCTTTTGCCCCGGGGAAGAGTTGAAGGGAGAGAGGGGGTCGCTCCTGCTGCAGAACCGGAGGGAGGGGAGGCGGGAGAGAGAAACAAACGGTCGGCGGAGCGAGGCGCCCGAAGTCCCGGTCTCCTCAAGAGTCCTTCTCCCGGGAAGGGGGGGGGGGGGCTGCTGGAGGGTGTCAATCCAAAGCGGTTGCCGCAAACGCCTCTGGCTGCCTCTTTCGCCTCAGTTTTGTTTCGGTTGCCCGTCAAAGAGCGGAGCGCGCGCCCACCCACCCCCTCCCCTTAACGGGTGGGGAGGGGGTGGAGACAAACAAACACAAACCTCCCCCCCCCCCCCGCACAACCGAGATCCGAACGGATAAAGCGGGGCCCGCCAAAGAGCGGGTGTGTGTGTGTGTGTGTGTGTGTGTGTGTGTGTGTGAGGGGAAAAGCAGGGTCGGGAGGGCGCATTTCTCCTCAAGAGACTCGGGGTTAAAACAAAACACGAATAACCATCCCCGCCACCACCATCATCATCATCACGACGGATAATAAATAATAAATAAATAAATGAATGGTGTCAATAAGTGTACGTTTTTTTTAAAAAAAACACTCCCCCTCCCCTCTTTTGTCCTTTTAAGAGATTCTAAAAATGGCGGCCCCAAGGCTGATGTGGTAATCTAATCAGCTCGGGTCCTCCACACCCCATGCAGTGCGTTTTTTTCTGTGTGTGTGTGTGTCTGCAGCAACATTTTATATAGATATATAGATATAGATATAGATATATAAGGGCTGCTTCGTGTGTGCCTGGATTAATTAAATAAATAAAAATAAATTTTGTAAAAAAAAAAGGATTCTTTTTTCTTTTTAAAAAAGGGGGAGGCGCTCTCGTCAGATCGTGGACAAGAAAAATAATAATTATAACCCCTCACTGGATCGCTTTATTATTATTATTATTTATGTATGTATTTACTACGGTGGGAAAAGATGCTGCTGTTTGTTCCGCTTGATTAATTTTATTGGCTATTTTGTGGGGAAGGCGAATGGGCTCCAGAGCAATCTTCCTCAGGGAGGGGAAAGACGGGTCCCTTGAAGCTGCTTGCGGTTTTCTTTCTCGAGTGTGTGTGTGTGTGTGTGTGTGCGAAGTGAGTTCAGATGCATTGCCATATTAATCTTTCCACTTTTTATTTTTAAAATGGTGGACAAGTTTCCTTTGCTAGATTCGTGTGGGACCCGTCTTCTCCACACGCCGGAAAAAATGAGGCTGAGGGGAGAGCCAATTATTTTAAAACGGTATTCCTATTGAAATGAGGATGGGACCGTCAAAAAAAGAATGTTTTTTTTTAAAAAAAATATCTATTAATAGTATCTTGCTACAGGACAAAATATTCCAGTGTTCCCTGTTTCCCGGCCTCCCTCCGGGAAATTATATAGATTTAAACTTGTGCTTTGCTTCTCTCCTTTTTGGATTTAAGTATCTATATTGAAAGCTTCTACAGTTTTTCCTTCTCTGTATCTGAAATTCACTTTTTGTGTGACAGTTATACTTAAGCTAGTAATTAACATTGACCAATGAATAGTGATTAATGCAAAAGACAAACAATTAGCAAGCTGCTTAGCTTCTCTCCTCCATAGTCCCCATCGAAAAGGTGTTTTCCTAATCTTTTGAAGGACCTTTGAAGAAAAATGTTGGGAACTTTGAGTTCCTTTTATTTATTTATTTTATTGTGCTATTTGTAGCAAAATACAAATATTACTCTAGGAAAACATTTTCTCCAGTGGCTAATGATGCTAATATTTACTAATATAATGCTAATACTACTTTACATTAGTGCTTTCTTTCTTTTAGGCAAATGACAGAGAAAATGGTATTTAGAAGGCTGATCATGTATGGCTTCAGTATATTGTGAGGCCTATAGCATGTGATGTATTGTCCATAAATACTAAGGAAAGGAAGGAAAATTCATATTTTATCAATATAAAATTTGGAACATATATAATTTCAGAACATGGTTCCCAAGAATCGTGTAAAGATTGTGAAAGTTTCTTGATAAAAGTGGTACCCATATCTTCATTTTGGTCATAATTTGTAATTAGTGAATTTTATTCATGCCTAAAAATTGATTGGCTTAATTTTATTGCTAATATTTGGTCTAAATGTGATTGCAAAACAAAATTTATAGTGACTTTCTGGTTTGCTCTCATTGGTTTCTGACAGCAACTCTATGATTTCTGTTTAATTTGCTTAAGGAAGCTATTAGTAGAATTCTAGATTATACAGAAACCCATCTGTCAGTTCAGTCTTTTATATAGAAATGAAACCATCTTAAACCCTTTGTTCTACATTGCTCTCTTCTGACAATATTGCATTCCCTAGTAATAGACTTTAAACTGCCCAAATAATTTTTGAAAAATTATTAATCCAGCATCCCAAACCTATGCATCCTTAGTTTGAAATAAGACACTTTCTTCTACAGGATATTCTCTGTTCATAGAATTGTAAACAAGTATGACCGTGTGTATGATTATTAAGGAATAAGCATCTTGAATTTCCTGGAACTTGCTTTAAAATAAATAGAATTGCAATGTAAATGACAATTTTGCTGTAGATTCAGTTGGCTCTAACAAATTCAAAATACTATCTTTTAAAAATACTATTCTTGCCTTTCTATTTCACTGATTGCATGGCAAATCATCTCTGTTCTTAGTGGAGAAGCTTTGTAGGCAGATCTTGACTATTATGATGGTGAGTAATACATCAGAGTAACATTATTTTTCAAGAAGAAAACAAAATAAATGATAATACAGTGCTTTTCCTAATGTATGAAGGTAAACAATGAGGCCTAACATAAGAATGTTTATTAAATAATTTCAAAAATTATTTGGCTATTTATGTATAGAGCAGAAATTAAGAAAATAAAATTCTTGAATAATAGTCATCTTGAAATATGATTGATCCCTTGGATCTTGTTGCCTTTTTAACACAACACATTATGTAGGACATAATGGGTTTTAATAAATTATTACATGGTGCACATTATTTCCATATATGGATATTCAGGAATAGTTCTAATTTCCAGAGTCTATTCAAAACCAAGTCCTGTAATGTTCAGTGAACCTTATTCCCAGGTATAGGACTGTGAAATTGTAATAATAATCCATCACAAAATATTTAATTTTTTTTCAAAATGTGGAAATGAAAACATAAGAATACGACCCAGATCTCACTAAAAACTTGCATTTTGATATGAAGGAAAGTAAATTTTATTCCTTTATTCTTGCTGTACTAAAAACTGCATATATTATTTGATTTGCGACACATTTTAGTACCCCAAATTACATTAAAGTATGTGGTAAGCCCCAAAATATTCGAGTGGTTGAGCCTAGTTTAAATTCTAGAACTTGAGTATTGAGCCAAAGAATTAGGAAATACAAGAATAAATAAGTTTAAATCAGTAGTATGCTTTCTAATACACTAATTGGAAGGTAATAGATTATATTAGAAGGTTTTCTGATACTAATTATAGGATACAAAATACCTTGGGATGTACTAGTAGATCTCTAGGTAATTTAGAGTGAATTGGCAAGGGTTTCCAATTCCCCATTGTTTGACAATAATAACAACATAAAGTCTCACCCCTTCCCCAAATAGGTTACTGAAACTATTTTGTAGGAAAATAAAGTGGATTTATAATGTGTAACTATTACTCTGACCTTAATTCTGGTAGTGAAAATACTCAGAGGTCTCCTGTTTTGGATTAATGCCAATTGTTTTTGAACCCTGTAGAGTTCAGATTTTTTTTAAAAAAGTTGATCTCCAAGACTTAAAATTTGTCTACTCTTACATCGGAATAAATCTTAGCTATACCAAATGAATTTTTGTAGTTCAACCTAAGAAAAAAATACAGAATAGTGATGTTTCAGATGCTATAGTCCTTTCTGTTCTATGACTATCATTAAGTGTTGTACCTTATGATTCTTAATGAACGTATCTTTTCTTTTATGTACACTGAGTGCATATGCAGCAAGACAAATTCCTTGTGTGTCCAATCACACTTGACCAATAAAAAACTCTATTCTATTCTAATGGAAGGAGCCTCTGGCCATAGAATGGAATATGACAAAACTTTTGGCTTTTGCCTGTGTAGAGAAAACATCTCCATGCTGGAGTTCTCCTCAAAATATTGACCAAGCAAACTTCACAATAGAATTTCTGTATAATTTCTAGTATAGTTAATGCACAATACATTTTTGCTCTGGCTACCAAATATGTAATAGAAAACATAGTTTATTGTGCTATGTAATACTGGCAGTTTTCACTAGCTACCTTCTCAGTAGCTATCTTTTCAGTGGGCTATCAACTTCAGTTAGTTGTGAGTCCCATTATCTTTGAAATCAATCACTATTATGCTTTCTGATTTAATTGATTTTAAAATTAATCTCATTTGCAGATTTTCTGTTGGGATAATTTTTATATGTTCAAAGCATCAGAGAACTTACTTTGAAGCAGTTATTATTTTGAAATATTACATTAAAGAGAAATAGATTTTGCATGTAGAATTGGAGATAGGTAATTCCAATTCTCACTAATTGAATTGAAATGAAATTTTTCATGTGAATTGAAATAATTGACAACTCTTAACAGGAGTGATCTGTCAATTAATCAAAGCTTAGTCTCAAAAACATAATTTGGACTAGTTTCCTTTTTCCTTGATACTGTGATATAAACCATTTTGATTCTTAGGCTTCCATTCTAAGAGTAAACTTTGGGATCTGCACTAACGATAGTATGTGTTATATAGCCAAATAATTGTAGAGCTAAAAAATATGCTTATTTCACTCTGGAAGACAACTGTCATTTATTATATTTAAGAGAGCCAGTTTGGTCTAGTGGTTAAGGTGTTGTTTTGTAGCAGGGAAACCTGAATTCTAATCCTGCCTTAGGCATGGGAACCAACTGCATAACTTTGGGGCAGTTGCTCTCTCAGCCTTAAGCAAAAGACAGTACCAAACCTTTTTACAAAAATGTTGCCTAGAAAACTGCATTTTGTTCATGCAGTCTCTTGGAATCAAGACTCTCAAGAGAGGGAAAAAAACTGACAAACATTGATCTGCATGTCTCCTATTTAAAAAAAAAATCCCGCAGTGTTTTTATTCTGTGTCAAACAATAAAACTCCAATAATACAATGTTTTTCAAAAATGTAGATCATGATGAAACTTTTCCTCATAACATTTGTAATGTTGAAAACCCGACAACATTTTTCTGTTTTCCTCTCGTAGTTTCTTTAATAGAGATGGAAAAGGTTCTCAGTATTTGATTTCTATACATAGCATCTTGAATTGCCATATTACAATACTATGTGCATTCCTTTCAAAATGGCATTCTATCCTTTAAAAAAAAAGCATTCTTCTATCTGATTATTCCAAAATTGTTTTGCCATTTTTACATATTTTGGGTGACTGCTGTGTCAGGAATATCAATCTGTTCAGATCAGTTTCTCTGAAAAATGAGGAAAGATATTATAAATACTAGTTTATTTTGGAAACTAGGGTTTTTCCTGTAATTACTCTGTAATGGTATGGGTTATTATGGCTGTAGAAAAAAAAAAGAAAGTTCTGTGCCGAATTTTGAAATACATCTGTGAAAATAAACATTTAAATGCGGAAGATTGATTCAATTTAAGGACTAGGAGACAAATTCTTTGGATAACTGTCTCTGGCATTTTGTCTCTTATCTATAGGATATACAATTCAGAAACCTTGGTTCCTTCATCCTGGACTGAAAGGATGTAAACAGTGTGAGAGTCGACACACTACAGATAGGATTGCCAAGAGAACAAGGTTGTAGATGTGAACCAAGATACCCATAAATATAGGTTGGAAAAAGTTGATTGAAGAGAGCTACCGTGATTCCCCGAAAATAAGACCCTGTCTTATATTTTTTTTGAACCTTGAAATAAGCAGTTGGCCTTATTGCCTTGCGCTCAAAAGCCCAATTGGGTTTATTATCAGGGAATGTCTTATTTTGGGGGAAACAGGGTAGCTATCTTATATCCCCGTCAGTCTACGGATATTTACCATAGCAGCTTACAAGCTTAGTAAATTGCTGACCTGTTCTATTTGTTACAGTGCTGCCTCTGCTGCACACTGCTAAACTGTTCTTCTGCAGCTTTCAGTCTAGTAAGAATGAGATGACATGAGCAGTTGAGTCCTTTCTGACCTTTGAAAGCTGCTGATTCTGGCCTAGATCTTCAATCAAAACAGCTCTTTGTTCATAGACTACTACTCTGCTAAGCCACCTGTCTGCTTCCGGATGCCCAGGTTTAGCATATATGAAGTGGGAGGGGAGGGATGATACTAGAAAGTGAAAAGAGAAGCAAACATTGTAAATAAGAAAAAGCTGAAATTAAAAGTGCCATGATTGGTTTTTATTTTCTAATAACATTTTCCATTCTTGGTGGCATGTCGAATACAAAATTCCCAGCTGGAAATATTTAGAATTCTTTGTACATAAAATTATAAGTTACCTGGTACTGCAGAGAGAGAGGGAGAGACCGAAAGGCAGAGGGGGGAGGAAGGAGGGAGAGAGAGAAATAGGTAATATGAGTTAGCATTCATATATTCTTCTAAAAAAGCAGATCAGTAAATCAAATTGTGATTTTAGTCATAATTAGTTGCGTTTATTTTGCTTTCAAGATGTTAGGATCAGATTGTCTTCTCAAGCAGTCTTACAATTTAATATCAGGAATGGTAACTTAGTATGTAACTTAGAATTCATTTAAGCTGCCATTGGTTTATCTTTCTGCTTTTATTATATTTATGTTTTTATATTCTGGAGGCTTATGACAATCCATATGAAAGTCTCCCCTCAGCTTATCCTTTTAGCAACCCTGTGTGTTATATTAGGTTGAGAGATGACAACTGGCCTCAAATTATCCAAGTAAGCCTATTATCCTACATCGTCTGACTTTTGGTTGCTGGCTTTTGGGGTTTTATGCTTTGTTTTATTTGGTTCTTATCACAGCAGGTGGCAGTATCTAGGTGATCTTGGCTGATCATTTAAAAAACAAAACCAACCTAGGGTAAATATAGTTAGTACTTGGATGCTATCGACACAAGGGTTATAGGCTAACCTGAAAAATGCAATGGCAAACTTTGATAGCCTTTTCAAGAAAACTTGAAAGTTGCAAGAAAACTACTTGGATGTGTCATCACCAGGAATTGAGTCTGACTAAAGAGACTCTTTACCTCCACCTTTATACAGTTCCTAGCTTAATTTTGCATATTATATATAGTAGATTAGTAGCTTTTGAAGTCCTGAGCGTCTTTAATGGTATTACTGAAACTACCAGTTATAAAAAAAATATTGGAATACATCATAAAGGGTACTCCACATTTATGTGTGGAAATGTACATTTGTAATCAATCTGATTAATTGCTTTGTTCTTTTTGGCATATTTATTTATATCCTTTATTATTATTTTTTTACAAATAGATCAAAGCAGCTAACATATCCAGCATAGCATTCTCCTCCTATTTTCCCCACAACCTTGTGAGGTGAGTTGGGCTGAGAGCCTGACTGGCCCCAGGTCACCTCGTGTGGCATTCATGGCTAAGGCACCCAACTCACACAACAGGGACTCCCTTAATCAATTTAACATGTTTTCCTGCCAGTAATTTTCTAACATGCTGTGTTGCAAAGATTTGTGCATCAGCGTGGAAGATATGCAGGGTATTGTTATTTAATATTCTCCATTTTGTCTCCACAAGTGGAAACATATGAATTGCTCAAAAAGGACTGCACCTCAGTGTTCTAAACTACTACCTATCTTTCCTCATTTGAATGCCTCTCTTTCCTTTGGGAAAATCCTCTTTTGCTTGAAACAAAGAGGGCTGTGTCTGCTACCTTGGCTGTCCGTTGGAAACTACTATTGCAGTAGTGATCCATCGGCAAATTTTGTTCCAAAAACTATATTTTAGTCCCTGCTATGCGATAAATATTCGTATGAATTATTTCCTTGTTTGAAATATTTGAGTTGACTATAAGAGCACAATGCGTTTAAAATAGCTCCTGTTACTAAATGAAGTTATATGGACAAGTTTTAATCTTTTAGAACATTGATATTAACAACATGGTTATAAGATGCCTATTGCTTTCAGGTAATAAAGATGGGTTACAGCAGTTGGTTGAACAGCTTCATCCAGACAGTAGTAATGAATGGAACAACATCAAACTGCAAAGAGGTATCTAGTGAGAATTCCATAAAAAACAGTTCTGAATGTAGTGTAGTTATCTTCATTTAACTACTTAACTGAACACCCAGAGTTTATGTCTTAACCAATTGGAAAATTGTTTGAAATTTTTCCAGGTGCAGACAGTGGGCCAGCAATTCTGTCCTGGGCTATATTTAAAAAAGCAAATTATTTAATAAATTTTAAGCAGCAGAACTGACTGTTCTTAATGCCCCTTAAGTTCTCTTGATAAGCTTCAAGATTTGGCATTTTTTAAAAGACTCAGGAAGATGAGCACACATATAAAAAACCCTTTTGATCTTCTGGCTAACAGGACATTTTTGGCTTTTCAGCTAAGTTCTGAAAGAATATTTTACGCATATTAGTGCTACGGTCTTGGAGTTAGCTGTTTGCCTATTAGATCCTCTTCTCTTAAGTAGTAGTTGGAGCCACAGCTAATGCTTTCCCCTTATAAAAAATGTTAAAAGGGGGCAGGCATAATTGGGATATGGAGGGCTTTATAACCTATTATGTTTGATACATTAATTAAATTTAACCTTACTGATCCAAAGATAATTTTTTTAAACTGAATATGATGCTGTATTTCTTAAGTATTTACATCATTACAGCCAGACAAGATCTTAGCTAAAATTATGTGGGTATTCTTGCATTTTATGTTCCTAATGAGCAGAGTGGAACATAGAAACCACTATTTTTTTTACAATTTGGAGTGCTAACTTTAAAAAATATCATCATTCAGAATACTGAATTAGATCTAGTCTTAGTTATAGCGAAGAATGGTAATGGCTAACTTGTCCGTTTGATTTCAGTTGGGCCTATTCTGGTAATGGTAATGGTAATGGCCCAAATCCAATCCATTAATTTAAAAATTATAATTGTTGCAAAATATATATATTTATAAGTAGTATCTCCTATTCAGTGAGACTTTTTCTGCTTAGAAACCAATTTTTTCTATTCTGCATTTTTCTGGCAGATGTGTCAGTTTCATTCCTGCTGAGGCAGTCAGAACAGATGGTAAGCAATGTAGTAGTTCAGACAAAGTAGGTGTGCTTGGTATGTCCTGTTCCATACATCTTTTAAGTTAGCAAATGTTTTCTAATAGGGAGAACGATACAATGAATGTAAACCTTACAGCTCAATTAAGTAAGGCTTTTTAAAAAAAACTGGATAAAATAACTATATTTGAATGGGCATCTTCATTTAAAAAATAGTTCATTGCAGAGGCAGAAGTTTAAGGAAGACAAAAACTACGTTTCCATAAGATCTAAGCATCACACTAAGACCAAAATTTTATCAATATTATGTGTTCAAATACCATGTTTTCCTGAAAATAAGACCCTGTCTTATATTTTTTTTGAACCCTGAAATAAGCCTTATTGCCATGCTCTCAAAAGCTCAGTTGGGCTTATTATCAGGGGATGTCTTATTTGGGGGTAGAAACAGGGTGCTAATTATAATTAATAGTGATGAAAGTAACTTTTGGTTTTCTGGAACTATAAATCCATCCTGCTCACAGATTAGGATTGTCAAAAGATAGCATATAAAAGGAATGTAAACAAATGAGAACACATAAACAATAAAGGTATAGAACATTCTCCAGAAATAATCATGCAGGTGAGGTTTCATATTGATTAGAACTTGGGATAGATGGCCATCAGTTGAACCCTTAAGAGCAAAATCCTAATGCAGTTTCCCCATGGATAGACATTTCTATAGGTGTTATACCTCTTTGACATCAGAACAGAAAGGTGATTTACTCAGGTGGATATTGTGAGGGGAATGGGGAAGACCTCAGAACTATAGGACTTCCAACAAAGTTTGCCAAAAAGGGAAAAAGCAGAGTATCTTTCTATCCCCAGCAGCAGGACTACTATTCTTGGCTGCAACCCTAAACATACTTATTGGATTTTGAGTTCTGTTGAAGATCACATTTGACTAGAATCCCGACAGCTGCAGTTGGAAGCCAGAGTTTGTCAGACTGTCAATCCTGAGACTTGGAGGGCAAAAGGTGCATGAGAATTTGACTTCCTCTGGCTGCTATGTGGTAGACAGAGAAATTAATTGCAGAGGACTAATGAAGGGAGGCCTTCCATGAGCCACTCGTGTGATGAATCTTCATAATAAATCAGATTTTCTAATAGGCCACATTTACTTGCTGAGAAATCTCCAGTTCTGTCTGTTGGGATATAAATATTAGAGCAGAATAATGCAAATGAATCTATAGCTGGTAATCTACAAATTTTGATGTCTGAGCATTCGGCAGCTAAAACAGAATGACTAAGCCAAATAAATAAGTTTATTTTAACATAAAGTTAACAAATGTGTATCAGGTTAGAAAAACTGGCCAGAGGCGCTTCAACACTGAGATGGGTGGCACATAATTTAATTAAGAAAAATAAACGTACTCGTATTATATATTAGACTGCAATGCTAAACACAGTCAAGAATGTATCATTGAACTCAGTAAGATTTTGTTTGAATACAATTATACCATGAATCAATGTTTTCATTTTTAATGTTAGATTCATTCTGGGAAAAAATATGTGACTTTTCAACTTTTGTTGTTGTTGAACAGAGTTTGTGGATGCACTTAGATGTTTGCAATGAGCACTGTGGCTGGCATGCCCCAGTGTTTTGGATACCAATGCATAGAACTCCGTAGTAAACGAATTTATCAGAAACGAACGTCATGAGCATAGTGGTCCCGTTGGGGGTTGACACAGCAGAACCATCTTATTTGGAAATGGCTGCAGGCTCAGAGTAAGTATTTGTAGCATTATAGCAACTTTGTTTTCCTGTTGTGTTACATTGTTAGCATGCAGTATTTGTTCCCGAATTTCAGTAGATTTGTTTTCTGCACGAAGTCAGTGTGCAGAAGGATTAATATTCCTCGATAAAATAGATAAATCAGATTTTTTTTTTAAAAAAAAACCTTCTTAAAAGTTTCAGCTTGGTAAACTTGGTAATTCAAATATGCTAAGGTATAATTATAATGTGATGTTTAAGAATAGATTTTTAAAAATGTTAACACTTCAACTTTTAAAACAAGTTTGTTAATTATATTTTTCATGCAGAAATTTTATATTTTACGTCTGGGTTATTTGGGCTGTGCAGAATTAATATGTTCTAGTAGAAACTGGGAGAAGGTGAATTTCTGGTTTCTGGTACATCCAAAAGGATGACTTATAAGATCTTTTCGTTGAGTTTCTGTTACAATAAACATGTAAAAATCAACTTCTGTGGGAACCTGTGGAACTACTCTTACGCTACCACTAGATGTCACTGATGGAAACTACTGGCATTTCAGATACTGTTAGCAACATATGGGATGACTCCTACGTCTCATATGTGATCACAGAAACAATAAGGATTATTGATGCTAATGTACTCTCTGCCTTGC
Source organism: Ptyas mucosa (assembly GCA_012654045.1). NCBI lineage: Eukaryota > Metazoa > Chordata > Lepidosauria > Squamata > Colubridae > Ptyas > Ptyas mucosa. The sequence continues at coordinate 7,017,607 of WNWU01000049.1, read as the reverse complement.
AATCATTTTTTGTACAGCTGTGTTGTGTTGTACAACATTGTCTGCGTTATTAAAATTCATACAGTGTTCACTTGCTAGTATGTGTGCTTCAGTGGCGGTTTGGTATGAGTGACATAAGCAACATTTTTTTCCAGTTTCTTCAGTAGGTTCCTTCAGAACGTTTCTCTGCATTGTATTGTATACATTTTCACAGTTGTTATATATTAACAGTAGCATTAATAAGCAAGAGAGAAATGCACGCAGGAGCCACTGAATGTGAAATTGTAATGTTTATCCACCTTTCTTGCTTTTCAGACCTGAATCTGTAGAAGCTAGCCCTGTGGTAGTTGAGAAGTCAAACAGTTATCCACACCAACTATATAATAACAGCTCTCATCATTCACACAGTTACATTGGTTTGCCTTATGCGGTATGTTCTTTTTAAAAAGCCTTTATTGTAGGTCCTTGTTAAGTTTCCAGACATTTAATTGAGTTTTGGCTAATTAGTTTGGCTTGATATGAAAATAGCTCACTGACATATCCCAACTCTCAATGTCAGTATAAAAGAAACTGGTTTCAATTGTTCTTTACAATTTTTATCTCAAATTCTTCTATTACTTCTGTCATTGTTCTTTCTTAAACGGCATTGCTTTTATTACTGTTTTTACTAAATTTTCTTGAATAATAGAATTGGACTTATAAATAAACTTGAAGCTAAAGTTACAGTAGTTATGCCCATGGCTAGCCTGATCTTATAAATCTAGTCCTACAGCAATTAAAGCAGGAGCTCTGCCCAGTATAAAAAAAGCCAGCTCTGCCTCATTTGACATTACACTTCCTTTGATTGTTATGCCCTTAAACAATCTGCACAAGTTACATTTTCCTTTAAAACGCAGCAAAGCTTTCCTACAGCAAAGTCTCCAGTTGCATGTAAAGGAAACAAGCAAGTTGGAGCACCGAGAGTAATAACATCCATGCAAGTCCATTTTAAACACGCATTACTGCTATGTCTTGTGCTCAAGTAGAATTTGGCACAATTTTCTTGGCTGCTTTATCGTTACACAATCATCTGATCATATCTCTATTTGCTTTAAAGATAGCCTCTTATAAAATTGTTGCTTGCGGTGATGAATTGATAAAGTAGGCCTTTTTTTTCTTCTCTAAGTAAATACTCCCCTAAATTAATAATTATAACTATGTAGAAAAGATGGAAATTTTAATCCTGCATTGAAGGACTTACCTTCTGCTTAAATGAAATTGGTTTTTATACTAAGAAAGAAGATGTCCTTTCTCTGATACTTTAACATTCGGCTTGAATAAGTATTTATGTGGTATAATAATTGAACAACTCTGCCTTGTATTTAGTCTTAACCAGCAGCCTGCTTTGTGATACCTAACTATTTTCCTCGATGTAAATATTAATGATAATCAGATTTTGTTTATTCAGGACGGGCAAGAAATCAATATTATAAAACCTCTTATCAGTAATGTCAGAATGGATAAAGTAATATGCACTCACTTTTTAAAAGAAGCTAATTCGCTTCAGAGGTTTTAAACATAATATTTGTTTACATGATTGTGAGTGAGGTTGAGTTGGTGGGAGAAATGTTGAAAAGGCCAGGTTTATAATTCTATGCATGAATTCCCAAAAAAAGAGTTCTTATGAAGAGATGGATGATTTTATGTAACTAATTTTTCAGGACCATAATTATGGCGCTCGTCCTCCTCCAACACCCCCAGCATCACCTCCTCCTTCAGTTCTTATAAGCAAGAATGAAGTAGGCATATACACTGCTCCAAATTTTGATGAGACATCCAGTGCTACTACTATCAGCACATCTGAGGATGGGAGCTACGGCACTGATATAACTCGGTGCATTTGTGGATTCACCCATGATGATGGCTATATGATCTGTTGTGACAAATGCAGGTAAGATAGTTCATACACGCAAACTTTTTGAAATGTTTATACCCGGTACTATTACTACCAGCTCTGCCGGTCCTCTGGTTGCTTAGTGAGAATTTCCCTCCCTAACAAAATATGTAGGCTATTAAGCAAATGTGGGAATAATAGAAGCCACCACCATTTTGTCATTGTGTTGGTCACCCTTTTGCTCACAGGATGGATGGATGAGGAGACAGGCCACCAAGTCAGCAGAGACACTCTGTCAGTGGGGATTGTGCTGAGGATCATAGCTCAGAACTCATTGTTAGCCCCACAGTAGAGTGAGCGGGAGGCACTGGGTGCTAAGTAGATAGGAGCCCTGGCGGCTCAGTGGCTACAATGCAGTATTGCCGACTTACTCTGCCCTCTGCCAAGAGTTTGATCCTGACCGGTTTTAAGGCTGACTCAGCCTTCCATCCTTTCAAGGTTGGTAAAACGAGGACCCAGATTGTTGGAGACAACAAGCTGACTCTGTAAACCGCTTAGAGAGTGCAGTTAAGCACTGTGAAGTGGTATATAAGTCTAAGCGCTATTGCTTAAGGAACAAAGCTCTGTTTTGTGGACTCTTGATTATTAGTGTCACTTGTATAATTCTGAAGGTGCTGTATGATTGACAGACATACTCGAAGTTAAAGTCTCAGAGCATCGTAACGAGAAATCCTGATGGCTATATAGCATTTACTGTATATTAGCGGCAACTTTCTTTTCCAACTCTTTTTTTTTTTAAACACACATCAGTGAAACTTCAGGTGGCAAATGTGGGTTTTATTGGAGAAACTGTTATCCAGAAAAGTATCTCTGCACACTTTATCTCTTCAGTCGGAAAGTAACTTTCTGAATGATCATATTGTTAAAAATACGCAAGTGCATGAAAGAAAGAAAAAATGTTTGTACCTAAGCTTGGAATAAAATGATCCCATCAGAACATTCTGTCCAAGCAATGGGAACTTGAAACAAGCTCATTGCTGTTATCTTTTGTCCTAAGGGACCATGCTGAGTGCTACCTTCTATCCCACCTGCGGAAGAATTAGCCAACATAAAACAAAGCAAAACATTTTAAAAATTACCAGAGCAAACAAAGGAAGCCACAGCTAAGAATGGCTTTTGCAGTCTGACCTGCTTTTACAAATAGCTGTAGAATAAATCTAAAAGGAAGCTGTAGCCATGTATTCACATGAATACAGCCACGACCAACAGCAAAAATATATGTTTCTGGCAGTTGTCTTAATGCTTCTTCCAAACAAACATTCAGGATGTACATACGTTGCTTTTGCCAACCTGCCTGCAGGTTAAACATATTAACAAAGCAATAAATTTTGCATTTGGCTATCTTCACATTTGGAAAGTACAGCAACATCCTTTACAATTCACGTGCAGACTATAAACTCAGATTTGGTATTCTGCCTGAAAAGAAAAGCCTCATCCCAGCCTCATCCCATCAATTAGCTTTGGCCGATGGCAGAGGGTTGAAACTTGTGGCTTCTGTTTATCAGCTAATGCTTTCTTCAAGGCTTTGTGGCTTTAGAGGAATTACAGAAGCAAAACAAGCCACGCGCATGATATCCAAACACTCAGAACAGAGTAATGTAGCACTTGCTACGTTGTTTAGAAACTATTTGAAACAGCGATAATGGAACACTCCCTGCATTTTGCATATCATCATTTCAAGTGATAGCAGGCGTTAGGGAAATTATTATTATTATTATTATTTTTGGTCACAAGGAAACTTGACTGAACTATCTAAACCTTGAAAAGTATGAAAATAACACAGTATTCTCTCCTTTATTTTAAGTGTTTGGCAGCACATTGATTGCATGGGGATTGATAGGCAGCATATTCCTGACACATACCTTTGTGAGCGTTGCCAGCCTAGGTGAGTGGTACATAATTGGAAATATATTATTTCTATTTGAAATATGGACAAAATATGATTTGAAATATGGACAAAATATGAACAGATGAAGACAAACCTCTCCATTATATTAATACATTTGAATATTATATTGAAGAGTACAATTTACTCTTTAAAAGTTGGCACTCTTCATTCAGTAAAAGGGGTGTCCAAAATAGTCCTTTTTCATAATGATATTTGAATTAAAGAAGATTTGATATTTATTATCTTTGAAACTTACCTGTATCATTTATCTTAAAATAATACTTTGTGATTGCTGTTCTCTGGATCAAGATTACTCATGTTAACACAGGTTATTTTATCTGAGAAATAATCCACCTTTATGTACTGGGGAAAAAATGTGATCCTTTAAAGAAGGAGGTTTGTGTATGTCCTCGCTTTCCAATGGCCAGTCAACCTTTGGAGGAATAAGATAGGATAAAACCAGTTGGAGGGCCTTATCAATAATTAGCGGAAGAATGAGATAGTCAGCCTATAACTGAGCAATGCCAAGATGTGGCTCATGTAACCTTGATTTACTGAATACATTTCCTTTGGTTCTGTTCATACAATATTTGCAAGAATTTTTTAAAAAATACCCATAGTGTAATATAGGCGGTTATTGTGTTACAAGAAACAGAGCCAGTCTGAGGTGGTTTCTAGGCTTTGAATATTGTCAGAATACACGTTTTGCTTTAGGGCAGGGGTGTTAAACTCAAGGCCCGCAGGCCAGATCCCCCTGCTTACATCTGGCCCGTGGGGTTGCCTTGGAAACAGCGAAGGACCAGCCTGCGCTGCCTCTGCCAGCGAAAACAGAGCCCGGGAGGACCGCACACACCCCTCGCAAGCTCCATTTTCGCTGGCTGAGGGTTGCAGGAGGCCGTCCCAGCCAAAAACGGAGCTCGGGAGCCTGTTTTCACTGGCAGAGCGCTCGAGCCACCACAGGCTCCCCCAACACAAGTGACATCGCACTGGCCACAGCCACTCTGGCCACACCCACCCCAGGCCCCTGAGATCAAACAAAACCCTGATATGGCCCTCAATGAAATCAAGTTTGACACCCCTGCTTTAAGGGGTTTAGTCTGTATCTTTACGCATGAAGCTGGAATGCTAAAGTAACAGAGATTTAGATGTCACTGCATTGCTAAGTTCTTTGCTTTGAAATTGATGCTTTTTACCAAGTATAAAATTCCCAGAGTGGAGAGCTCCAGGTTAAAAATTTGATACATTTCCTCTGGTTCTGTTCACACAATATTTGCCAAAATTAAAAAAACAACCACAATGTATTCAAACGGCAAAAAAATGAATTAATTAGTATGGTGAGTGGATGTAGCCATTTTTATTTTAATTGTTTATTACAATTTTATTTAGTACACGTATACCATTCATTAAAAAAAACCTTTGATGTTCCATCAAAATCTTAATATTTACTTAGTTTCTTTTTTCTCCTATTTTTAAAAGGAGCTTAGATAAGGAAAGAGCAGTGTTGCTCCAGCGTAGAAAAAGGGAAAATATGTCAGGTAGGTAAAAAAATTTCATTAAATTCTAAAGTTTGTTCTTGATAAGTTACATTGATGCCAAGCACTCTGTTGCTGTTGCCAATCCCCCCCCCCCCTTTTTTTTGGTCTTGCATTTTTGCTAAAAAAAATAAACATCCTTTAATAGAGATGGAATGTTTTTATTTGCTAATAAAAACCTGTTTTTATGCAAATAGCTTACCAGTTTTTATGCAAATAAATTAAGTATTTGTTTACAGAACAACTTTTGAATATTTTCTGTGCTAAAACAAATGCACATTGTTTAAATTAACCAAATCTTGTAAAATTATTTCCTATATTTTTAATTCTTAGTATTATGCTTATAATAAAAATAACTCAGCAATAACTTTTGAAAGAAGTTTGGGGGCTGTGCCAAGTCCTTATGTCTTGCTTCTCAGTTTTGCAAAAATTGGTTGTCCTACTGTAGCTACGAAGATGCTGGAGTTTATTTATTTTGCAATATTGGTCAACTATTCCAATCATTGAACACTCGGCTACAACACAAAGGAATGAATAAAATACAGAACAAAAGTAATGACAAAATACAGGAACCAGAAATCAGTCAGAACCAAATAGAATAAAATGGCATTAAGCACCTTGTATAAACCAGGATGCATTTTCTTATATAATTTTGCTGCAAAATGAAGTATTAGGTTTATATGCGGTTTATCCTGAAATGGGGAAATACCAAATCTGCTTATCTGGCAATATCCTCTCTTCAGGCTGCTATAACAGTTAGCGTGCCATATTCTCTTAACTTTCTAGGTCAGATTTGGTTTATTTTGTTTTGTTTTTTTTCTCTGAAGATTGTGGTGTATTTAAATATGCTCGATGAACGTTGCTGCAATTTTTTCCTGCTTCAGGAAGAAAACGTCTTGGTTCTTATAATGGATGCTGGGTGATAATTTTTTTTCCCAAAAGTGGAAGTTTTTTTTAAGGATGATAAAACATATGATTGAATAAAAATATGTATTTCCAAACAGCCTTAAATTTGAGAAACTGATGAAGACACATAGGAGACATTTGCATACCTAAAAGAGACCTTACTTTGCTAATTGTTCTGTTTGATTTCTGCTGACAGTTCCTACAAGCAGTGAAGCAACGAATAATTAGAAGTTGATGGTGACCTTTTGTTATAAAGATCACCGTGTGTGTGATAGCCTTTCCTGTTTTTAATTACTTTTTGCATGATGAGTTTACAGTGGCATTAGAGAGGCTTTTGGGAAGAAAACACAGATGACAGCCAATGTTTCAAATTTATTTGGAATCTAAAGGAATAAGTCTTAGCTTTAGGAAAAATTGTTGAATAAGATTCATTAGTTGGAAGGACATTGGCTTCATCTTTATTTTATTAGTGTGATTGAAACATATTTTCCTGTAGTCATTTTTTTCTAAGTTATTAATACTTGGTCTAAAACCTTGCATCCTAATATTTGTTTTAAATACAAATATGAGAAGAGCAAGAAAGCCTTACATTTGGGTTAAAACTTACATAAGTATATGAATTTATAATTAAGATGTAATTTGATATAAAGTATGTTCAGTATATGGAAATCTTTCAGCTCTTTTGGAAAAATTGAACCGTTACTGAATGTAAACAAACCATAAATCTAAACAATGTTTTTTGTCACGGGGACCCATAAGCTAATGAATATTAATATTACTAACTCCTCGTTTTCCTTTTTCATAAATTTGGATAATTGCATATGCAATTAGTAGTTTAAACAATCAGTGACTTTAATTCATGGACTATTTTAGTACTGTGAGATCATTTCCTGTTTCGTTTGTATTTTAAAGATGGGGATACCAGTGCAACAGAAAGTGGTGATGAGGTTCCTGTAGAATTATATACTGCTTTTCAACATACGCCAACTACAATTACACTAACTGCTACACGAGTTACAAAGGTCACAGATAAGAAAAGGAAAAAAAGTGGAGAGAAAGAGCAAACCATCACAAAATGTAAAAAAGTAAGCTAAAACCTAATAATGCTGATTTTTATTTATCAATTTTAAAACTGCCTATCACCTTCACGAAGGTGGTTTCGTGTAAATGTTAACAAGAAGCTGAGAGAGCCCTGTGGCAGCCCACAAAGCAGAGGCGATGAGTTGGACTTCTCACTCTCTGTCCACACCAATTGGGACTGGCCTTGGGGGAAGGAGGTGAGCCAGCACAGAACTGCGCGCCATCCCACCCCACAACTCCTTGGGTCGTCACAAAAGAATACACACGGTCAATGGTATTGGAAAGGCCACCAAGGGGTCCAGAAGAGCAAGGATGGATGCACCACCTCCATCCTGCCACTGTTTTGGTTCCATACCTGGGCCTGAAACCTAACTGAAAGGGGTCCAGATGTTCCATTTCCTCTGGGGTTGCAACACCCCAGCTTCTGGATGGGATGGGAGATTGGATGGAAATTGTTTAAAACAGTGGAATCCAACAATGGCTTCTTAAGGAAAAGGTGGCACCAGCGCCTCTTTAAAAGGAGCCAGGAATAATGTTCCAGCAAAGTTGATCTTCAGTCGCTCAGCACCTCTTAGACACTGTGGTATCCACAATATAATCTCTGATATTTAGAAATAGGACATTAAAGAGGCAGAGGAAATAAAAAGAAAGTTTGAAGGATCTCCTCCTCACTTGATTCCAAAAAGTGGTATTGGTAACAAGAACTGGGCAGTATTGCAACAGGTGGATATAAAGGTGACAGAAATAGCAGGGAGATGGTGGTCCTGAGATTGGGTAAAATTGGCAGAGGAAAATATTAGCCAGGAAATAATATTGCCTTATGAAGTTACGGCCTCTTACTAATTGCTATATATACCTCCACTATTTGGTGGAACTCACATTAGGCTTCCACACATAGGAATAATTATATGCTAGTACCTGCAAAACATAAGGAGAATTTATCTGTGTTTTATAGTGCCACAGAAGGATTTTTGTCTCTCAAGCACGATGAATATATTCAGGCGAATCCTCCTTCAGAGAATATTTATTTTAATCTTGTGTGCTGATGTAACTTTTTTTTCCAGGCTTTCCGTGAAGGTTCTAGAAAATCTTCAAGAGTTAAGGTAAAACGTTGTTTATGTTCTTGTTACTATTTGTTTCACTATACTCTTTTGTTCATTGATCAACGGGTACCAGGCGGTTGGCTGCCAAGCTATGTTTTATACCGTTTAAAATCTTTAAATCTTCATATTTCTAAAACTAATGCCTAAGGGGGCCAATAGCATCGAATGTTCATAAAAGATTAACACTATTAAAAATACATACGATGTAAATGCTATGTAATGCAAAAAACCCACAGAGATGTATAAATATTATCTGTATTGCAATTAAGCGACTACAGTAACTTGAAGGGCAGTTAATAAACTAGTATTCACCAGCATGGATGCTTGCTAGATGTGTGGACTGCATACCCGATCTTCTCTACACTGGGCATGCTGCCTGGGGAATTTGAGGATTTGAAGTCCGCATATCTGCCAGATGCCAAATATAGGATAGCTGTAAGATGACAGCTTCATCTATAGCATATACTTTCAAGGGCAGCTTTCTGTTCCTAAAGGTAGAACACTTGTAGAGATGGAATGAGGTAGATTGCTGAGAAAAGGATTTCCAGAGCCAAGGATTAAAAAGCCCATTCTAAATCTGTGGGTTGATAAATGCCCTTTGAAATCCTCTCACAGTAGAGTTTATATAAACTCTATATATTGTTTAAGGGGACACAAAGAAGTGTGTTCAGAGGGGAAAACAGACCGCATTCAAACAACCAAATAGGAGATAACTAGCACTGAACCTCACTTATTTAAGAGAGACTAGAACTACAACAAAAAAAATGTCCCCAAATCTTAATGAAAGAGCTGTCTTGGTGCGGTGGTTAGAATGCAGTATTGTAGGCTAACTCACTGCTCACTGCCAGGAGTTCGACCCTGACCAACTCAAGGTTGACTCAGCCTTCCATCCTTCCAAGGTCGATAAAATGAGGACCCAGATTGTCGAGAGCAATATGCTGATTCTGTAAACCGCTTAGAGACAGCTATAAAGCATTATGAAGCAGTATATAAGTCTTAAGTGCTTTTGCTATCTAAGCCGTGCAGTCACAGTGCTTAGAATGCAGTATTGAAAGCTAACTCTGCCCACAGCCAGGTGTTCGATCCTGACCGGCTCAAGGTTGACTCCGCCTTCCATCCTTCCGAGTTTGGTAAAATGAAGTCCTAGATAGTTGAGGGCAATATGCTGACTCTGTAAACTGCTTAGAGACAGCTGTAAAGCACTATGAAGCGGTATATAAGTGCTCTCTAAGTACTGTAAATCTCTATGTGCTATTGCTATTAATCTAATAGTAATGTCTGTATGTTGCAACTACAGAAACGCTGTCATTTGTGTACAATTGTACTGGACCGTTAGCACTGATCAGCTGAATAACGTATTGACAGTCTTGCTTCCATAAGTTAAAGCAGTTGGGTTTCGTGGGATTAAGAACCTGTGAACAGGCAAACTGACAAAAACCTAGGAAAGTGAAGAGCATCTTAACTTTGAGGTTTTTATTTCAGTTAAAGATGAGGCGCAGGAGCAGAATTTGATTGAAACTCCAGGGGAAGGTATGGTGAATGTCAAGAGACCATATTATTGAGCCCTTAATGTTGTAGAAAAATTGCTAAGTTTCATACATCTTGTGCACGAATTAAGTAATTATGTTTTTTGCAGATATTTTGTGTCAGCTGGCTCTGAAAACACCCTAATTTTATGTTTATATTTTCACACAGGGCTCGGCTCCAGAGATTGATCCTTCTGATATTTCAAACTTTGGGTGGGAAACTAAAATCAAGGCATGGATGGATCGATACGAAGAAGCAAACAACAATCAATACAGTGAAGGTGTTCAGAGAGAGGCCCAGCGAATAGTTTTGAGATTAGGAAATGGAGATGAAAAAAAAGACATGGTCACCAGCAACTCAATCTTCAAAGCTCCAGTAGAGGTATATGAATGCATATTGAAGGAATCTTTAATGTAACATGGTATTAAAATTTTGCATTTCTTTATACAAAAACATATAGTATTGAAGGTGTGGCTTCCCCCTTCCTTATGAACAGCCATTTATTTATTTATTTGTCATGTATTTATTTACTTTCTAAAATAGCCAGCTATTGGTGGGAAACGGTGTCCAGTCATGACTTTCAATTATGACAATAAATACTTCACTATTTAAACACAAATTGTTGGGGGCAATATGCTGACTCTGTAAACCGCTTAGAGAGGGCTGTAAAGCACTGTAAAGCGGTATATAAGTCTAAGTGCTATTGCTATTTATTTATAGAGTACAATACATAGCAACACTACAAATTGATGTTTTAAGGTATACGAACATTAATGAAGTGTTCACGGTTTTACGGAAGATTAAATTCTAATTATCCACAGAACTATTACAAGCTACAAAATTAAATAGCCTTCCTTATCTCTAACTTGGAAGTAGAAAAGTACTGAGTAAAATCGAGAATTAAAGCATTCAGACACTATCAGTAGCTGACAGTCATTCTGGGTCATGCAGAAGTTGTTGGAGAAGGAATTGTGTGAGTCTGCTTAGACTATGACTCATTGTCTGCTTTGGGGCATCTCATTCATAAATGTTTTCCCTTAATATTAAGAACAGTTCAACATAACTAGGAGAAAATAGATGTTTCTTTGATATAAAAGAAAGAATTGGCAAGAAATGTTACAAGATTTCTGTTACAAAATAAAGCTTGCACTGTCTTCATTTCCATTATAAACCCCAGTGAAACTCTCAATCTGTATTCTGATGTGTTTATCTCTGCCAAAGGCATTTCAATCATATATTTGATAATTAAAATAAGAATAAGGGGATGGAAGAAAACAGTTTGCATGTATGCTATTACATGTGTCCCTGTACTTGAAAACACATCTTTAGTTATTTATTGGATAATTTATGGATCCACTGAAAAGTAAGAAGCAATATTAAAATGTAAAATATCCATGATAAAACCCTATTTGGCTTGCATTATCTTGAGATCTGGGAATTTCTGCCTGCCATTTCTGTGGCACAGAAACTTCACAGCCCTGATCGTTTAAAGTGAGGCACACAACTGTCTGTTGTAATTGGTGCAGACAATTTGTAATTAGAGAATATTAACTCCATCCTCAAGGTGAGAGATAGGACAATTCAAAAGTATCTATGTGACCATCTCAATTTCAGTGAGACAAATAGCATTTCAGGCACCCAAGGCTGAGCATTAACATTCCTGATCTGTCAGCTGTTAATCAAGAAATCAATATATATAAATATGGAAAATGACATTTTTTTTATAAATGGAGCATTTGTTTCTTACATTTTATTTATGTATTAGATTTAGAGATTGTGTTCTTCTGGACACTGGGTAGCTCATGGTATAAACCATGAATATGAAAAACACATACATAGTCTTAAATTTAAAAAATTGAGACCAAAAGCGAACAATACTGTGTTTAATTAAAGGATTCCTCAAAACCCTTTTACTGCTGTATTCATTTTGCAGCCATTTCAGTTTCATATTGTTTTAAACACCATTGATCAAAACAAAGATTTGATTTTCCAATCTCTTCCGCTGGTAGAACTGATTATAATATTTGAAAGCTATAAGCTTATTTTTTCGGTGGTGCAATAGTTATAAAATATGGACAACAAACCCATACTTAAGTATCGAAAAATAATGTTTACTTACAGATTGTAACAAAAGATACTTATAAAATAATTTAAACAAAGTTTTGTTGGCCTAAAAGTTACTATGTAGATTTTGAACTTGGGATAAACATTTGCATTCTAAAGGTTTTGCTGAATTGTTTCAGATCAGCCATGTTTTAGCAGAATCAAACCCAAACCTGAATCGCTTAGGTTGTTCCAGGTTTTGGCAAAATCTAGAGAGAGCAAAAAGGGGAAAAGTGGTCTCCATTGCCCAAACTGTCTGTCCACAGCATCTAACATAGCACATCCCATTGGCCTACTAAATCCTTGATCTTCTGAATCTCTGATCCTCCTCCTTTCAGTTACCACTACTGCTCATGTCCCAGCACATCCCAGCAGCTTTTCTTACCTGCTCCCTTGATTTTCCCAGCCTTTTTTCTCTTCCTATCAGGCACAGACACAGGGGGGTCCTAACCCCTCTACCTGTGCCACCAAACCTCCGAGTATCTTTTTCCTCAAGCCTTCTTCCTAACCACTTCTATCTGGAATAGAACATGCACCATTTTTTTTTTCCTGTCCATGGAACAAATTAGCCCAAATGGGCATGTTTTGGTTCAGACACAACTTTTCTAAAACCAGCTGTTGCGCACAGAATATTTTGCACGTCCCAATTATTGGCTCTGGTAGTGTATGCAGGCCGCTGTTTCCACAAAACAAATAGACTCAGTGTAGCCGAAAAATTGCAATGACAGAAATTTTGTCTCCTTTTGGGGAATGCATGTTGCTTCCTCTTGTGGCGTTATAATTTCTGGGAGGATCATCACTGGCCAAAATTGCCACTGTCTTAGAAGGACTATCAAACCGTTTTGTTCAGAGTAGAAGCAACACGTAGGAGGGTTCTTATATATCTCTTGCTTTTCTGAATGCTTGTTCTCCTTATTTCGCAGTGGCAAAGTTCAGGGATAATCAAAATTGTGATACGTAACGCATTTTAAGAGAGTTGACGTAAATATAAACGGATAGCCCCTTAGCCCTGAAAGACCCCATCATTTGGATAGAAACAATGGTACTTTCAACACAAACAACCAATCCACTGGAACTAATCTGTATTGACATAGCATATTGGAATGGGTACAGCACTTAATATTTTGTCCTGTTCATTGTATGCGATTGGTTATAAATGGCTAGGGAGGTGCTAACTGTTTGATTTGCACACACTTTTGAAGTACCACACTGATCTACCTTCAAATATATCCTGCAGTATTTCCCCTACCCCCCACCCCCCAATGCCAAGTAAATGCTCCTTGACAGTTAATTATGAGAAAATAAAAGAGTGCAAAATTATGCCATCAAAATTACGTGTCATGCAATCTATGGAAGGGATCTGCAAGCTATTTGATAAATTTAATGTCGATAGAAAGAGACTAAACAATAAAAGGAAAAGTTACATTCTCAGCTCTTGTAATAAGAAGCATCTTTGCTTCTTTCTCTCTAGCATCAGCATGGCGCACGTGACGCACTCCTTGGAGGAATGTCCCTGCTTGCAGAGACCTTCGCCTAGATATAGGCCAATTCTCTTTTGATCAGAAGTGACACAATTACAAGAGGTGTGAGTTCCTTAGTTGTTGTGTCAGAGTACAGTAAGACTTTTTCTTAGAAAGGCATATTCCCACCCTAAGGCTATCCAAATGCAGAAGAAATTCCCTTTTACCTAAGAATCCGCATGTTTGGCATTTTTGTTGAAATGTATCTTATTTGGCACCTGTCCTTTTGCTCTGGTTAGCAAATGTAAGAGACTGCATATTTCATGTGTTTTCATTCCTTCTGCCACCTCAATTCTGGCCTTTTTAATAAGATGATGTGAAGCATCTGTAAGGGAAGAGCTCCCCCCCCCCAACCTATTTTGAAAAGTTTGTCTTGATTTTCCGTTTTATAGAATTTATACATGCATTCAAGTTGTTGTCCTTTCCAATATGTAAAATTAAGTTGTCTGTGTAACTATGATAATCAAAGCCCTTCCAGGAATAAAACCAATTAGCTTTTTAAACAAGAAAACACATTTAAAATTACCAAGCTGTTCTGTAAAAGGGTACATTATATCTGTATCAGTGTGCCAGTTAATAAGGTTCTTAAATTTTTCTTTTCTCCTTTTAGAGCTATATTCAAAAAAATAAGAAAATTTTAAAAGCTGCCAAAGACTTGCCTCCAGATGCACTTATTATTGAATATCGTGGAAAATTCATGCTGAGGGAACAATTTGAAGCTAATGGATATTTCTTTAAGAGGTACTTTTCTCTAAACTTTCTTTAGTTACTCTCTTTCACCTTCTGTACTTATTCTCTCTCTCTCCCTTACTCCCCTCCCTCCCTGTCTCTCTTAAACATATTACAATTGTCAAGCAAATTAAAGACTTTTTTTCAAGCTGGTCTTTGCCTTGCAAAGCTCAGTCAGCTTTTCGTTTGAAAACTCAGTAGCTATTGTCATTCACTTTGGTAATAATTAGACAGTGTTGTTCCTTCTCATTTCTACTTTATATATACAGTTTTATCTCCTCCAGCCTTTGTACTTGTCTCAATATTTTTATCACTATGCCTCAGTCTAGTACCATCATTTGAAGTTGCTTGTTTTGACTTGACTTTGATTCTCCACATTTTTGCAAATGAAAAGTAAAAGCTGCATCTAGATAGTTATTAGGCTAGCAAGCGTTAAAGTTAAACCTTATGCTTATGAAAGAACTAGGCAACTTCAAAAAATAGACATTACAGTAGATGTTATACACTGCCTGAATAGATCTCAATACCTTCTTGCTAGATTAAATTAATTAGCAACGATAATCACAAGGATTGACATGGTCAGTATTATAATTCAGACACACAAATTTAGCATATGATCGTGTATTTTCTTCTAGACACTTGCATTTGTCTGACAGCTTACTGGGTTTTTGGTTTATTTTTTATAATTTCTCCCTATTTCTTTGTCAAGAAAAAAAAAATATTTTCATTCTCACTAAGCATGCCGAACGAATAAACAGTATTCGTTTTCGGTTTAAGTTTATATTTTGGTTTTATTAAGAAATGTCTTAACGGAATGATTGGAAGCTAAGCAGGAAAGCAGAAATACAAAATCTTCACTTTGATTAAAAACAACAACAACAACAACAACCCATCCATCTGTAGATACCAAATCTCCCTCCCTCCAACATTCTTAAAATATTTTACTTACAGCATTTATATATACTGATTTCACAAGGATTCCTGGCACCTGAAAAAAAATGGAAGCATAAAACGATAACAGCAGAAGCACAAAATCTTAAACTCGCTTCATAAGCCAGCATCTAAACGTGCGACTCTCTCATTCATTAAAATCTCTGAGGAACCGCTTGGCTTCATTGCCTTTCAGAAAACAGGGCGGTTTAGGCTAAGATGCCAGTCTTCTGCCCAGATCAAAACAGCCCTAGAATGCCCAGGAAAGTCATCAGTGAATCTGATCTAAAATATTAAAAACAATATCTTAAGTCTCCATAATGGCAGCTGAAGTGCAGGTATAAAGCAGGATCGTGCCAATTTTCTTGATGCTGATACGAGTCGAAACGATTACTCACAATACTGGCTTTTTAAGTTTACTATCTTATGAAGCCTCAGGACGTAGAAGCCGTTCGACTTTTTAAAAATTGAATTTAAAAAAAAAAGAGAGGAGACAAATAACTTGTCAAGACGTCTGTATGTATGCCTCCCAAAGTTATCAGGAATTAAATTCAGCTTTTACAGTATAAAACTTATCATGAAGCCGTTTAAAAACCACTTCCCAAGTCACGTTGTAAATGTGCTAAAGAAGAGACATTGATCCCAAGCGATCTTCCGCCTGTAGTTCTCCTCGTCACAGATTGAGAAAATGCAAGCACCAATGGGTAGAATTCTTTTTAATTTTCTGGACCGTACAGGACTGCCTGTGCTGTTAACAACTGCATAATCATTTTAGTAACTGCTTGGCTGTTAATAAACTGGAGTGAGTTATTTCAGCATGCCAGAAAAAATCCCACTTTGATCATAGCTCTGAAGTAATATATAAAAAGTTGCAGTGAACCTCCCGCCCAAAGTTTCAACAGCTGATATGACATTGCGACATATTTTCTCCATGGTACTAGGTTTTCTACACATTTGAAAAAGTAACTTTTAGCTGTACTTTAAAATATTTTTCCTGTGACAGAATGTTTATTGTTTTTTTAGGCCATACCCCTTTGTTCTGTTTTATTCTAAATTTCACGGGCTAGAAATGTGTGTGGATGCACGAACCTTTGGGAATGAAGCTCGGTTTATCAGACGTTCTTGTACACCTAATGCCGAGGTAGGCTTTTATTATGATAAATGTGACCTAATAAAGCTTTACTCAACAAACCAATCTTAAATGTGACCCAGCTGTATGTAGCTGTTTTCCAGGAATTAAAATATTTTCCAGTTTTGAACATTTCAGGGAATGTAAGCTCAAGTTGCAGAACCTTATGTTTATTATAAAATGAGGCAAGAATGTGTATTGTGTAACTATGGTATGGCTGCGCTGTAATTAGACCACTGAAGCTAGTACATTATTTTATCAACATTATAGAAGGGAAGGGAATATTATCCAGCCCCCAAATTCTAAAACCAAGGGTTAGGGTTAGCTATGAATCTAATGCAGCAAAATTAAGAGGTTCGGGACTTGATTTCAAGACTGCAAATACAGTATTGGGTCATTCACGTTATCAGATGCAAAGAACTATTCTGAACAAAGAGTGTATCTGTACTTGTAAAGTGGTATATGCATAGGCATGCAGTAGAAGCCACCTTGAGGTCAGGAATATCATGACATTAAAATGTTCTCATCACATATATAATTCCTCATCCCTGGCAGATGCCCCTGGAAAAGGAAATAATCAGAAGGAATGAAATTGAGAATATGAGTACAGGGATACTTACATATTGACAATCAGCATTCACGGATGAATATGAAAAGGACATTTTTGTATTAATGAGTTGATTGGCATATGCGGTGTGATAATCATTCCTAATATTTATTGGTGGTAAAAGGAAGGGGAGGGAGGGAGGGAGGGAGGGAAGGAAGGAAGGAAGGAAGGAAGGAAGGAAGGAAGGAAGGAAGGAAGGAAGGAAGGAAGGAAAAAGACAGGGAAGAAATATTTTGGTTGCATTTCTTATGGAGAAAATAAGGGTAGAAAATGAAGTGAAAATACTTGGCCTTAAAAATCAGGATGTGAAATTTCAGGAATCATTTTACTCTAATTAATCCCTTAAAATGGTGCTAGAAATTGTAACTGAAAAAATAATAAAAACTTGCATTTGTTTGGATTCCTTAGTTCGGAATCTTTTTTACATTTGCCATTGGTACTGTATCTTAGATAATGTCCTAAATTCTTAAATAAAATTAACTTTCCATTTAACTGCATTTGTACGATACGGAAGTTGAAAGCCTGTATTAAAATTTGGACTAGTGTTTCAGTAGAAATTCTGGAAATGAATAAATTCATTTGTGTTCTGCTTATGCAACCCTTCACGCAGGCAAAGAATTAGGATACAATAAGACCTATTTGTTATAGCAATTTGAGAACTCTTCCAAGATACGATGAACAAAAATATTGCACCATTTCCCCTTCTCTCCCCATGTGAACGTCTGAGATGCAAAAGCTTGTTTCAAATTAATGGCTGAAAAAAAGCACAGAAATGTGTAAAATACACAACATTCATTTCCAAGAAATGGTTTATTCCCCACCCCGATATTGTGTCTTTGTGTTTGTAACTGAAGGAAGGTTGACAAAGCCGCTGGGATTGGCTTGATTTTAAAAATTAATATTGTACTATTTTAAACCTGATAACTGGAACACTCCATTTTATGAATATAAATCTTCACTAAATACTGATGCTAGCTAAATTGGTTTTTTAAATAACCAATTCCAAATGAAAAGTTGTGGCTCATGCATTCTTGACAGGCCCCAACTGAGAAGTTCCCTTCGCTGCTTGCTAGCCAACTGAAATTAATGGAATGTTTTGAACCATTGAACGTGGAATATAAGAGTTCTTTATAATGCTATGAGGTATATATATTATCAACAGACTATATTTATTTCATTAACGATATCAAATGATCTTATTACTACTGTTCTCACCTATTTTGGAACAGAAGATGTTTACCAAAGCAATAAGAAGACAATAAAAGTCTTTTATTTGGAACAAATCTATATGTTAACCACATAAAATACTCTTGTGTTTAAATACTGGCTTTTTTCCCATCTAGGTTAGACATGCCATCGAAGATGGAACTATTCACCTCTATATCTACTCCACCCAGGACATTCCAAAGGGAACAGAAATAACTATAGCCTTCGATTTTGATTATGGAAATTGGTAAGTAATGCTGAGCTTCAGAGATGCTGCTAATATTGCCGGGTGATATATTAATAATCAATGTTTTTTTTCAGATGTGTATTGTCATAATCTAGGAATTAAATGCAGACTCATAAAAGTAAGCGAAAAATGTCTAGTTGCATCATTAGGCTGTAATCTAGGCACCAGTATTAGATTTAGCAATAAAACTGAAATCTCCAGATGTTTTCTTCGACAGCTCGCATGCCATATCACAAAATGATGCGAACACCTGAGCATAGTAATGTTGGTAACATAAATCTAAAAACCTTTGGTCACTCGAGACATATTGATCTTTTTCCATCCTCATCTTTTTGGCCATACAGTGAAAGTTTAACTGAATCTAAATTATTATTTAAAATACCAATTTGATTGTCTTTTAGTAATTATGAAAGTACTGGTGTAATGGTTATAAGAAGCTAGGCTAGGAACAGGGAATCCAAGGTTCTGCCTTTAGGCACAGAAACCAGATTGGATGGGCCAATCAACCCGTATTTGACCGGTGTGATAAATCATAGTCTATACCAGTGGTGGGTTTCAACTTTTTTACTACTGGTTCTGTGGGTGTGGCATGGCTTGGTGAGCGTGGCAGGGGAAGGATACTGTAAAATCTCCATTCCCTCCCCACTCCAGGGGAAGGTTACTGCAAAATCCCCATTTCCTCCCGATCAGCTGGGAGGCAGAGAATAGATGGGGGGCGGGGCCAGTCAGAGGTGGTATTTACCGGTTCTCTGAACTACTCAAAATTTCCGCTACCGGTTCTCCAGAACTGGTCAGAACCTGCTAAAATCCACCTCTGGTCCATACCCACCAGTGAATATCCTGTAGTGGATTGATTTGAGCTGATCGTAACATTCATTAAAGTTGCTAATCTGTTTGATATCATGGTGTTCAATTCTGAGTAGCTGTAAAAAGAGTTAGGTTTCCATTTGAGTGTTTCCTAGAAAACCTAATCATAGCCACAAAGCTTTTCTTAATGTTAATTTTCCATTTTTTTAAACAAGCAAATACAAAGTGGACTGTGCTTGCCTCAAAGAAAACCCAGAATGCCCAGTGTTGAAGCGTCCCTCTGAGCCTACCGAAAATATAAATACAGGATATGAAACGAGAAGGAAAAAGGGGAAAAAGGAGAAGGAAACTCAAAACCAGAACATCACGTTGGATTGTGAAGTAGCAGCAGGCAAAACCAAGTTTCCAGAAAACCGACAGAGAAAACTTTCTCCCCTTCGATTGTCGATCTCAAATAATCAGGTATTTTTTTCCGTTCTGTGGTTAATCTTCTCACCTAGAAAACTTCAGCAAAAGCAGCGTGTTTTTTTATGGCCACGCAACTCACAAAAATGGGACTTGGTGGGCTACAGAATGGGTTAAGAATTGTAGCTTTTTTGCTTGGTTCCTGAACCTACGAAGAAAGTAGGTTCCGGTGTCTTTTCTAAAATAAAGGCACTAATTCAAATCCTTGCTGATTTCTTCAACCTTAATCAGCTATTCTTGTTGAATTCCATCAGTACACAACAAGGGTTCATTTTGAATACTTTTGCAGATCACTGATGTAAGGATATCATGCTGTGCCTTGAATTATCAGGATCATCCTCCGGGGGAGGGGGGGGTGTTTAACTTTCAACTTTTATCCAAGACAAGAATTTACAGAGATGTAGAGATGATTTTAATGCAAGGGAGCTTTATAGATTTACCCACATAGTCCAGAATCTGTCTTAACACTTTAAATAATTTGACATGTACACAATCACCATACCAATTGGTGTTGGAATGAAGGCTGGGATTGAACCAGAATCCAGGGCTTAATAATAGTTTCCTGAAGGGTATTCGTCCTTTCAGAGGACGAAGTTGGTAGGAGGTCTAATCGTTGATAAACAAGATTATACTGTATTTTACAGTTTGCAGTCCTGAAAAGACCACTTTTGTGCATTGCAATTAGAAACATCAGTCAGTCGTGTTATTGGGCTTTTTTTTTTTAAAATGGTATTGATTCTTACCTTGCTGATTAGGAAAATGGGAGAACTTGTTGCAGCGTGCCTGATAGAGTTAACAATACACGCAGATGCCCACAACGCTCGCAGGCAATAAAAGCAGTGCTGCTTTGAGCAAAACAAAAGTGGATATACTGGGAATTAACTCCTGCCTATGCACCCAGCTCCTTCACTCATTTTCCTGGTGGATAAAATGAACCAGGAGTAAAAAGCCTGTGTCTTGTCTCCCTTGTTTGAGACTTGCAGCCCTAATTTGCTAGGTGCAGCAAGCTCAAGAGCTCCAGCACCAGTAACTTGCAAAGCTTTGAGGTGGTTGAGCAGCTTCTAATGATGGGAGCCTCCGGGCATTGTCCTCGGTTTATTCCTGACAGGTCAGCCACGGCCAGACCCAGCCCTTTTGCATGGCGAGCCAGAATTCTAGTTCTGAAATGCTATTTAGTTTGTCTTTTGAGGGTGCACTTCTGAATCTTCAAGGCCTTTCTGCCAGTTGCACATGATACACAGAATGGGACAACTCGTTGTAGGAGAACCCACCATGGCCAACTCCCTACAGGGCAACTCTCTGTGGGACCATTCAACCATTTAAGAATTTTGAAAAATATTTTAATTTTTTTGGGGGGGGGGGTCATTCACATTTCATTCTGTCCCTCCTTCGGCATCCTTTCTTCAATGATTCTATTCCATTGTTTCTTTGATATTGGTGTAACTCTTGTCCCCGCGGCGAGTTGGCTGCAGCGAGTTGTTGAAGACCGCATGGTACAGCATGTGATTCCTACAGACAGTGATCTATAGCAACAGTGTATTCTAGTAAAGACAGATCACATATTGAAAAAAATGGTCTTTTTCTCTTTTTTTTCTACAGTGATGTAATACTTGTTAAATGCCTCTCAGACATCCTCACGGTGTTTTGTGATTTTAAAAAAAAATCCTTCAAATTCATTGCTTTAAACAAATGGGTTTGCGCACGCGAGCATCACTGCTGTGTATCAACCAAACCCACTAGAAACCAGACCAGTGAACTTAAAATATTAAGCCAGTTACTGACTTAATTGGAAGGCAGGCAACTGGCTGTGGAGTTCTTGTTTTTTTTTAAAAGAAAATATAGGAAAGCATTTAGGATTCCTGCAAGTAAGCCCACAGCATCTCAGCAATCCTTTTTCATGTAAATGGCACTAATTGAATATGTTCTAAACAAGATAAAAAATGAACACACAAAGGAATAGAGTTTGCCTTCCCAGTTTTGGTGGTAATTTGTAATACAGATAAAGTACACAAGGATGAAAGTGAAACTATGCTGACAGGTGTACTGTGCTTTGCTTTTGTTTTATTTTGGCAGCCATAAATTTTAACTTCAGTTGCTAGAAAACTGATGGATGATACATAACGTTAATGTGTCATTATTAGTTCCTTAACTATATCCAATATGTATACTCTTAAAAATTTTGATCGATATCTAAATTAGCTCTGAGGTTTTTCAGGGTAGGAGAAATGATGTGAATTATTAATGTTTAATACAACTAAAATAGCTATAAATATGATACCCTATTAAATGCCACTTGTGGGAAATACCTCATTAGATAATTTTGTACACGTATTAATACTAAACCTTGTAAATGTTTTATCTGGAACAAAGTCCATTGTACTTAGTGGGGTAGGAAAAATGCATAGGATTGCACTGTTAGTAAAACAACTGGAAGCACATGAAGTTAGTTAATACTTTAACAAAGTTTTGATGCGCATCATCTTTCAAAATGAATCTAAACAAAATGAAATATTTTACACATTCGAGTTAAAATACTTGCTAAAATAATACATAGCTTGAGATGCTGAAGTTTTTAAAGTAAATCTTACTTCGCTGTTTTGGTATGCAAAGATGTCAAAGATACTTTGGGAAGGTATCATTTATCTACGTCAGGGCTGTCAAACTTGCGGCCCGTGGGTCAGATGCGTCATGCGCT
>WNWU01000049.1:6939627-6995211 GCA_012654045.1 Ptyas mucosa | reverse complement strand
GTGCAATCCTATTCCTGTCTACTCAGAAGCAAGTCCTAATGATTTCAGTGGGACTTACTCCCAGGTAAGTGTGTATAGGATTGCAACGCTAGTGTCGTAGAGTTCCCTAGGTTATACCAGCAGCAGTAGCGGCAGCAGTAGTAGAGCTTCTGTAAAAGCAGTCATTTCCATCTTTCAGGAGCCAGATTTTATTGATGATATAGAAGAAAAAACTCCTATTAGCAATGAAGTAGAAATGGAATCAGAGGAGCAGATTGCAGAAAGGAAAAGGAAGATGGTAAGTTGGGAAGCTAGTAGCCGCTTAAAGCTGTCACTAAAGATGAGTGACAGTTGCTCTTCCCATGCTAATCATTGCTGCCTCTCCTAGGTACTTAGCGTTTGAGAATATTTGAAATCTGCTCCTTGATATGTGCTAATTCTATATAAACCTTTGTGTGTGTGTGTGTGTGTGTGTGTGTTTCTTTTGGTTCCGTAATTTCTGAAAAAAAGTTGTATATTTTCTCAAGGATTTATTTTTCTGAATTATTTCCTGTATCTGACGCACTGTCGTCCTCTGAAAACACTCCATATTTATATTTTTATTATTTTAACCTATCTTG
The DNA here is from genome assembly GCA_012654045.1 of Ptyas mucosa. Classification (NCBI taxonomy): domain Eukaryota; kingdom Metazoa; phylum Chordata; class Lepidosauria; order Squamata; family Colubridae; genus Ptyas; species Ptyas mucosa. The sequence goes on along the minus strand of WNWU01000049.1, from coordinate 6,994,612 downwards.
GTTGGCCACAGTGATAAAGAGCCCCTGTTTTCAAAACTAGTTATGAATATATGTCTCTAACAAAAAGAGAAAACAAACATCGCTATAAAGACAGGAGTCCTTGAACATGAGATACCAGATACTTGTCTTTTAATATGTTGAACAAACATGCTGAATATTGTTTTATTTAGTGAAATACAGAACTTTGAAGATAGTCAGAACAAGTTAAATTTTAACAAGAGACGTGTTTAGGAAGAACTGAAAACGAGAAAAATAATATTTCAATAGCAATGGAGTAAAATTGAAGCAGTTTTTTAAGCGTCTTCATTTAAAAATTAAAATAAAACTTAAAATAATTTATTCCATGTGATACAGAATTGATTATTAATCTATTCTGTACTGATTCTATATACATAAAAGTAGGAGATATTTTTAAAAACTACTTTCATCTTCTTTCTTGGCCTCTGAGTGAATCTACTGTGCTTCCCCAAAAATAAGACCCTGTCTTATATTTTTTCAAACCCTGAAATAAGCGCTTGGCCTTATTGCCATGCACTCAAAAGCCCGATTGGGCTTATTATCAGGGGATGTCTTATTTTGGGGGAAACAGGGTATTACAGAGCCTGGTGTGTGTACCTATTTTTCTTGGTTTATATTCTCTTCTCACAAAATTAATTAATCCTTAATTGTTATAACAGTTTTTTTTCCCTAAGCTACTCTACATAATACTTAGTGCTTTTCTGCTTAAAGATGTTCCCCCTATTTTAAACATTGTTCCCCCTATTTTAAACATTGAGTTTATAGCCAAACCCTTTACCCCCTCTTCAGCCTATTTTTTCAGGAAATAATGTTATCTAGCATAGTGATCTTTAAAATCTTGACCATTATCCTTCCTGGGCAGCTGCTCCCCAGTTTTAGTATCAACTTTGGGATACTAGTAATCATCATTGCTTCCTCTTTCTGTTCAGTAGCTAAAGCATTTGCCTTTTTTTAACGGTTTTGTTTCCCTTTCTATTTAAAATTTGAATATATTCAATATTTTGGTACTGCAGGGCTGTTAAACTCACGGCCCATGGGTTGGATGCGTCACGCACTGCCCATGCCCTATTTAGCATAGGGGGGGAAGTCGCGATACGTCACGGGATTCCGCTGTGACGATGCGAGTTTGACACCCCTGCGCTACTGTGCTTGATCCTCATTGCCCTCAGCTTTTCTATATGCACTAAATTATTTACCGTTAAAAATCTATAGCTAACTCTCATAGTCTATTACTTTGTTGCTGTCTGGCCCTTATATCTTTTGCCTCTTGTCTGAAAGATCATTTCCAGTTGCATTTTATATCTGCCCTCATTTCTATTCTTTGTGCAGTTTTCCTCAAAGAAGAGAAACAAACATTAAAACATCATCTACTGGAGGTTTTTTGTTTGTTTGTTTGTTTGCTTCCATCTCAAGTTATCCTAACCTGAAAACAGGAAAATATTCCTGTTTCCTCCACTGTTTAATACATTTAGTAAATAAATACAGGTAGTCTCGACTTACAGCAGTTCATTTAGTGACCGTGCAAAGTTATAGCAACAGTGAAAAAAGTGGCTGATTAAAAAAAAAAAAGTGTGTGACTGCAGCATCCTCGTGGTCATTTGATCAAAATTCAGAGGCTTGGCAACTGGCACGTGTTTAAGCCAGTTGCAGTAGTTCCCGGGGTCGTATGATCCCCTTTTGCGACCACCTGACAAGCAGTATCAATGGGGAAGCCCGATTCACTTAACAACCATGTTATTTACAGCAGTGATTCACTACCATTGGGGCAAGAAAGGTCATAAAATGGGGCAAAACTTGCTTAACAGCAGAAATTTAGGGCTCAATTGTGGTCACAAGTTGAGGGCTACCTGTATTTAATAAATGAGGCCCAAAACAGTTTATGGAATTCCATCTGCTTTGGGCTGCAAGAACATTTTGAAAAGTAAGTACAGAATCCTGCATGTGTATGTGTGAGGAAAAAAAACATGCATATATATATATTCATGTTTGGCTCTTATTCATATAGTAAATTAAGCTGGGCAGATGAAGCTGCCACCCCCAGAGTTCTCAATGGCATGAGAGTACAGATCAGTAAACTTCCATTTCGTATAATGGGCTGTAAGGCAAGTGCAGGAAAAAGATGGCTTGAAAAGAAGTTTTAAGATCTTCAGCTTTGACTGTTTGATTCCACTCACAATACATAATAATTATCTTTCATTGTTTATAGACACCGGGGACTGTGTAGGGCATGGCAAATGCACTTTCCCTCCATACTCTTAATAATTGAAATGTAAAGATGACAAAATAGATGATATTTCTTCAGCAGAGATGAGAGAACTACTAAATTAAAGCATCAGGTCAAATTTGGATGGTAATTCTTTTGAACTTTGGCTTTTCTTCCCATACCGGCTGAGTTGAAGCCATCAAATAAAAGGCGCTACCTTGCACGTTTGTTTACAAAGAATACATCGGCTTCTGCTATGCTTCTCATGCTTTACGATAAGTAACTCTACTCATGCTCTTTCTCAGCTTGTTTATCTGCAAGGAGAAATCTTATGGCCATGGAAAGCAACCAACACACTGGATTTTTTTCCCCCCATATAAATCTAGTAACTTTTTCCCCCGGTGCTGCATCTTTTCCCTTCTCAAAAAATCTGCAATTCCTAGGTCAGATTTTATAAACTGGAAAAAAATGATGGACCATAAACTAATTAGGAAAGATGGAAGATAGAGAAACAGAAACTTCCGACAGCAGTAGCTGGAAAGACTTCCTCCTATCTGAAAGATCAACTTGCTCACCTTAAGAATCTTAGAAGAAGATTCTGATGCCTGATATAGGTAACAGCAGAACTATCAAAGCAGGCAGACGAAGAGTAAAAACAGAAGCTGTGTATCTGTGCGTGTGTATCTACAGTTGCTGGGGAAATTCAGAAGTGATGTCATAATCCTGTCAACCAATAGGAAGATATTTCCAAGACTTCAGTTTTCAGCCAATTTTTAAAGTAGATTTTAATAAAAAAGAATAGCTGAACAATTTCTAGCATTGTAAAATATAAGAGAAATCCGTATTAACGGTAGAAGCGGAGTATGTATAGCCGTTTGGGTAATACTGGCACTTGAATCAGATTAATATCTTAAGATTGCATTCAAGTATGTATGAAACAATACACATGCTAGAATCTTCGGGAAGCATTTTCGGATCTGTATATTCGGTGGCAACAGTAGTGGAAAACTTTATCTTACAGGTATTGACCGAGAGATGTCAAAATGGAGGGCTAGAAGATTAGTTATGGCTGTCTACAGTGATGATGTATAGAAAACTTTGAACATCCTGTTGCCATCAACAGTGATCCGAGTATTATTTCCAGAGGATATTTTTATTGTGTGTATGAAACAGATATATCAGAAAACCGAAAGGGCAAGTAGTTGTCCAAATAATGGGATTAAGTGTTATCTTTATAGGATCCTCTCTAAGTGGACCGTTGGTTGGGCTGCTGTCACGAATCCTGTGACAATGCCATACATGAAGTCAAACGTTTTAAAGTAGCCGTTGAAGGCTGGGCTCACTCTGGAACTACAGTGGAGGCAGACTTATCTATTCTAGTCATAACTCCAGCTGTTCCAGCTGTCTGGATTATTGGCAACGGAGGGAATGGTGTTTGGTGGATACTTGCTGGCAGTAAAGAAAAACAAGGCACAGTTCTGACTGGTTGCTGAGATAAAGAGCATTAAGGTACAGGTAGTCTTCAATTTATGACAAACAATTGAGTCCAAAAATTTCTGTTGCTAGTTTGTTAAGCGAGTTTTGCTTCGTTTTCCGACTTTGCTTGCCACAGTTATTAAGTGAATCCCTGCAGTGGTTAAGTTAGTCACACAGTTATTAAATGAATCTGGCTTTCCCAATTGACGTTGTCAGAAAGTCGCAAAAAGAGATCGTGTGATCTGGGACACTGCAACCGTCATAAATATGAGGCAGTTGCCAAGGGTCTGAATTTTGATCCTGTGACCACAAGGGTTGCTGCCCGATCGTAAGTGTGAAAAACGGTCATGTCACTTTTTTCGGTGCTGTTGTGACGGTCACTAAACTAACTCTCGTAAGTTGAGGACTACATGTAATTTCTATAAGAGGCTGATAGGGCTTTAATTTCCATGGAAAGGAGTGTTGTTGGAAACTTAAAGAGCTGGAGGTGCAGATCCCATGTGCCCCCATCAGTATAAAGCCTCACAATTCTCCTGTTCAAGTTTCACTCATCCCTCAACAATTTCTGTGTGTGGTCCCTGACCACAGTGAAATTGTTATTGTCACTCTCCCAGAGGCATACCACCATCATACCTCTTTAGCTGAAAAATCTCAGTAGCTCGGCACTAGCTTATTTAAAGTTTTCTCCTTATCTCTGGAAAAAATGAAGAATCAGAATAAGATTCAAAAACGCAGGGATTCGGTGAGTTAATTTGTGTGCTTGTGACATCTGTAATAAACACCATCACCATAAGTGATCACCTGAATGTAATGATTTGTCTGACGTGATGATCCTTAGAGGGCTAATTGTATACCTCAAATAAAGGTGATTTTTTTTTATGTTCTAAGAAGTTTAAATCCTAGTCATTGTAAAAGCACTATAGAAAGTTGCTCAGATCATTGATACATGCATAATCTGACCTTGTTTCTGATAGAGATGATTAAGATGGGAGACGACATGCTTACTATTCATAGATTATAATATTTTATATAATGCAGTTGTGAAATACCAGTGCATTTAAAATAATATATGGATTTATTCATGTAGAAAAAACGTTTATTAAAATTACTTTAAACCTAAAATTAAATCACTGTTCATTTAATTCTAATCCATACAGGGTCCCCATCATTTGAAACTTTTAATACGTTATTAGTAAATACCGCATACATATGCACCTATATACCAGGTTTCAAAATGTAAATGTCATATCATTACAATGATTTTATGAATGTGACCTGTCAAGAATACTTTGAATGACTTTTTTTTTGTATTTTTAAGTCATTTAATGTATGAGTTATTTAAGCATCAGTGTTATTACATTCTTCAGACCAGAGAAGAACGGAAGATGGAAGCCATCCTTCAAGCTTTTGCCAGGTTAGAAAAAAGAGAAAAAAGAAGAGAACAAGCTTTGGAAAGAATCAGTACAGCTAAAACAGAAATAAAATCAGAATGCAGGGATACCCAGATCATCAACGAGACGGAATTTGTTCAGGTAGATGCTTATGTTTCATTACGTGATTAACTCCGGAAATTATCTTACCTGTTTTGATGCTTTTCACATAGAGTCAAGTAGTGTTATTTCTTCATTGCTCTGTTCCTATCCCACTCTTCTTGGGACAATACATTTGGCGTCCCTGCTCTGTCTAAGCAGCAGTATAGTGAGATGGGCTGGGCTGAGACAGAGTGACCAACCCAAGTCACACAAGAGTCTCTGTGACTTCAGCGAAGGCCTGAGCCCCTGTCATCCGGTCATCAAACTGGTTGTTTCGTTCCAGTTCACCAACTTTTGCAATGCTTAACATTTGCTTAAGAGAGTGAATTTTGAGATTTGGAATTGTAGGCGAATGCAGTCCTAGCGTTCATAATCATCAGTGGAAATAGTCCCAAAAATAAAAATAAAAATTCTGCCAAGGGACAGAAACGCTAAAATGATCCTAAACAAGATGCATGAGCAGCACTGCCAAACGTGTGTTTTTATCCTTTGTGTATTTTTTCCCGATTTGGCAAAACGCGCAAAGCTTATCGAAGGTGTGTAACTTTGGATTATGTGTAATGTTCAGGAACCAGCAAAAGAGGAAACTGCCACCAAGCCAACCCCTGCCAAAGTCAACCGGACAAAACAGAGAAAAAGCTTTTCCCGGAATAGAACGCATATCGGGCAGCAGCGACGAAGGCACAGAACTGTTAGCATGTGTTCGGATATCCAGCCATCCTCTCCTGACGTGGAAGTGATTTCACAGCACAACGAACCTGAAGCCACCGTGCTTTCCGCTGAGCCTGAAGCAGAGACACCCGTGGCTGAAATAGTTCCTGAACCTGAAGCCCCAGCACTTAATAAATGCCCCACTAAATACCCCAAAACGAAAAAGGTACGTGGGACTTACTGCATTGCTGCTCAGTCTGAGATGAGAAGGATATATTATTATATTAATGAATTTTTTTATAAACATAAAAAGTTCCATATCTATCTGAACAGCGTATTGTCTGGACACAGTTAGTTTTAAGTAAAAGTACAATGATCATAATAGAAATCATAATAGACATATCAATATTAATCAGAAAGTAATAATACAATTAGTTTATCCTTCTTGCAAAATTTTCAATACAATTTTTTTTTAAATTATCTTTTTAATCTTTTTAGTTTCTAACCTCTGTTCCTATTAGTTAGCCATTGGTAAAACAAGTCCCATGTTAAAGAGAATTCTGTTTCTTCCTTTTCTTTTTTCTTTTCTTTTCTTTTCTTTTCTTTTAAATGTTAATCGATCCATCTCAGCACATTCTAATATTTTTTTCTAACACTTTCCTCTGTCCGAATCTCTTCATTTTTTCATTGTTGGTCAAACACAATTCTTGCTGCCGTTAATACATCTAAAATTATGTATGTCTTCCCTTTATTATACTGTTTTGGTAATATACCCAACAGAAACATTTCTGGTTTCAGATCTAGTATCGCTTTATCATATTTTTTTCTATCCAAGTATGTATTTTTTTTTTGCTTTTGAACTTGAAATTTATGTTCCTAAACGAGACAGTTAGTGAGTTTTGCCCCATTTTGTGATCTTCCTTGCCGCAATGAACGAAGGCAGTTGTTAAGTTAGTAACCCGGTTGTTTAAGTGAATCCGGCTTCCCCAAAGGCCTGAGAAGACCTTTGCTTGTCAGAAGGTCGCAAAAGGGGATCGTGTGGCCCTGGGACTCTGCAACCGTCATAAATATGAGGCAGTTGCCAAGTGTCTGGGTTTTGATCACGTGACCATGGCGATGCTACAATAGTCTTAAGTGTGAAAAAGTATTAAATCACTTTTTTTCAGCGCCGCTGTAGCTTCGAACGGTCACTAAACAAACCGGGGTAGTGAAGGACTACCTGTATGTCTTCTCTCTCTCTCTCTCTCTCTCTCCTCTCCCTCTCCCTCTCTCCCTCCTCTCTCTCTCTCTCCCTCTCTCTCTCTTTTTTATGTTCACCGGAACGCCGGAGTAAGGGCTCTGCTGCTTTTTCTGTTTTAGCACTTGGTGAGTGAGTGGTTAAGCGAGAAGAATGAGAAGCCGGGAAAGCCAGTGGAAAACCTCTCCGAGAAGCCTCTGCGGATAACCACCGACCCAGAGGTCTTGGCGACCCAGCTGAACTCTTTACCAGGCCTCACTTTCAGCCCGCATGTATATACGACTCCGAAGCACTATATCCGTTTTACATCGCCCTTCCTTTCTGAGAAACGGCGGAGAAAAGAACCGGTGGAAAGCATTCTGGGTTCCTGCAAGAAGGTAACATACCTGCTAGCCTAGGGTTAGATAGAACATTTAAAAAAAAAAAAAAACCCCACGATAAATCCGTTTTCTGGATTAGGAAGTGGCAAGGGATCCCCCATAAAATTGCTTTTCGATAGCAGCAACGAATTAATTGTCATTCCACCCTTGGGCGAAGACCTCTGTTATTTTGCCAAGCTGGTTACATTTATTTTGCCCCCTATTTTTGAGCTACAGATTATTTATATTTTGTCTTAATAATGGCAGTAGCTTAAAAACAATGTTGGTATAAGGTGAGCTTTAAGTGTCCTTTAGTGCTGTCGTCATCTTCACCGTTCCTGTTTTGCAGCGTTGGTTAAAGCAAGCTATGGAAGAAGAAAACTCGGTTGTTGGGTTTTTCATTTCCTCGCCCCACGAAAGATGCAGAAGTCCTACAGTCAACGGTGAAAGTAGAAGCCCCTTATTACTGACCGACAGCTGTTGTTTGACAGGTGACGTTAGCGACGTATTTCACCCTTATTGCATGTTCAGGGCTGGTGTGGCTTATGGATTCCAGACCACCAGTTGGGAGCCTCCGTTTCTCAAGTTTAACAGACCGTCCTCGACTTACGACCAGAATTGAGCCCAAAATGTCTGTTGCTAAGCGAGACAGTTGTGAGGTGAATTCTGCCCCGTTTTACAACTTTCCTTGCCACGGTTGTTTAGTGAATCACTGCGGTGGTTAATTTAGTCACACGGTTGCTAAGTGAATTTTTATTTATTTTTTTTAATTTGATTTATATGCCGCCCTTCTCCAGAGACTCAGGGCGGCTTACAATGCGCTAAGCAATAGCCTTCATACTTTTGTATATTTCATACAAAGTCAGCTTATTGCCCCCAGAAACCGGGTTCTCAATTTACCTACCTTAGAAAGGATGGAAGGCTGAGTCAACCTTGAGCCTGGTGAGATTCGAACTTGTAGTAATTGCAGGCAGCTGGATGTTAATAACAGTGTGCTTTAGTCCACTGTACTACCAAGGCTCTATTGCTTCCCCATTGACTTTGCTTGTCCGAAGGTCACAAAAGAGGATCACATGACCCGGAGACACTGCAACCGTCATAAATGTGAACCAGCTGCCAAGCGTCCCTATTTTAATTACGTAACCATGGGGATGCCACATTGGCTGTGTGAAAAACGGTCATAAGTCAGTTTTTTCAGTGCTGTCGTAACTTAGAACAGTCACTAAATGAACTGCTGTAAGTCGAAGACTATGCCTCAAGTACTGATAGAGGCTTCCCCTCCCTTCCTTTTGGTGTGTATGTCTATAGCAATAGCACTTAGACTTATATACTGCTTCACAGTGCTTTACTGCCCTCTCTAAGCGCTTTGCAAAGTCCAATTGCCCCCAATAACCGGGTCCTCATTTTACAAACCTCAGAAAGTTGGAAGGCTGAATCAACCTTGAGCCGGTCAGGATCGAACTCCTGGCAGTGGGCAGAGTTAACCAGCAAGACTGCATTCTAACCCCTGCGCCACCATGGCTGTTATTTTACATACATATTTACACATATAAAAACAAAGTTTGTGTGGGAAGTTGTATTCATATATATCAGTTTCAGTTCCTGAAAAAAGGGAAGACCTCTTAACCATCCGTTAGTTTTAAACGGTGGAAGCAAATGCTTAAATCGGCCCACGAGCATTTATTTCTTAAAATGATAGGAGTTCATTTTGCAGCCAGTGACGAGTTCATGAACCTGTTGTAATCACACAATTGTATGAAACTGGCTACATAGCCAGTACGGCCAAGAAAAATGACTTAATTGGGCTTCTGTTTTTTCTCCCCATCGTTACCTGCAGATCTGACGACGCCACTCAAAAAGCGAAGACAGTACCAGCTGCCGGACTCCACCTACTCAGAAACGTCGACGCCCACTCCTTCTCCCTACGCCACGCCCACCCACGCCGATCTCTCTGCCTCAGACCCATTGTTGCTCGCCACGCCTCCCAGAATAAAAACGGAAGATGAAAACTGTAGGAATGGTTACAAACCTATTTATTCATCTGTTACTTCGGTGATTCCATGTGTCCATGGAAACGCAGTGCACTTTGAGGTGAGCCTTCGGCTACTCCCTTGTCTTGCCTTGTCAGGTAAAGTAACCCAGGTAGCTTAATGGCTTCAGGGAAGAAAAAAAAAACCCAGCTCTGTTCATGAGGAATAAAGCTATGCAGGTAATCCTCGACTTACAACAGTGGCTGTAAAAGTTACAACAGCACTGAAAAAAAATTTGACTTAGGAAAGTTTTTCATAGTTAACGACCTTTGCCCACCTACACCCATGATCATGTGATTAAAATTCAGACGCTTGGCAGCTGGTTCCTATTTATGACCTTTGCGGTGTCCCAAGGTCACGTGATCCCCTTTTGCGACCTTCTGACAAGCCATGGGGGAGAAAGATTCACTACTACTTCACAACCAGGTTACTAACTTGTCAACTGCAGTGATGCGCTCAACTGTGGCCAGAAAAGCCATAAAATGGGCCAAAGCTCACTTAACAAATGCCTCACTTAGCAACAGAAATTTTGGCCTCCGTTATGGTCATAAATCAAGGACTACCTGTAATCTTGTCGCTACTGTTGCCTTTAGAAGCCTATGAAGGCTGCTTCTAAAGAGCTTTTCCTAAGAAGGAAGGGTCAGAGTGGGTCATGGCCCCCATGTCCTGTTTTTAGGTTCTCTCTTCACACTTTTTTTAAAAAAATTTGATTTATATGCCGCCCTTCTCCGGAGACTCAGGGCGGCTTACAATGCGTTAAGCAATAGCCTTCATACTTTTGTATATTTCATACAAAGTCAGCTTATTGCCCCCAGAAACCGGGTTCTCAATTTACCTACCTTAGAAAGGATGGAAGGCGGAGTCAACCTTGAGCCTGGTGAGATTCGAACTTGCAGTAATTGCAGGCAGCTGAATGTTAATCACTTCTTTAGGTCAGCTCCTGCAATGCAGTCAACCCTTAACTAAATAATAGGTAGCTTTACACAATTGAAGAGAAATTATTTCGGTCCTTGTTTTCAAAAGTCATCAGAATGCTTTGGTTCTGCAGTTTTTAAACATTCCTGGTTTATTTTTTATTTTTTTTTACTGTAGAATATTTCTTCACCTGAAAGCTCTCCAGAAGTTAAGAGGCGAACATTTAGTCAAGAGGTAAGTTTGTGCGGGAAGTTTTATTTGGTCGGCTTTGCAAATCTTTTTCTACACCGTAAAGTTGTAGAATGTATAGTTCAGGGAAGTTTGTAAGAATACACATTTGCAGACAGTAAATCCTAAGAGATTTACTGATATGTGAAATCCTGATGAATCATCAATAGTTCCTAGGGTCTAGCTTCCCAAGCTCCTACTTTCACAATGTAAGTAGGATTTTTTTTAAAAAAAGTTAATCGAATGTACATAAAAGGTTTAATATACTAAATAAAATAAACTTAACAGATATGCAATCTAGATACGGCAAAGTGTTCAGACAATGTTGTCTTTTAATGTAATTCACAGTCATAAATAAAGGAAATCCATTTGGTGTCTTCCCCCCTCAGGTGGTCTCAATACAATTAATTGGACTAACTAGCTTTTGTTATTCTTCCAGAACTTTTTAGTTCTTAAGAATGTGTATAGTCACCAGCTATGATTCAAAGATTGTTTCAGTAAAGCAGTTTAAAAAGAGAACAACTGGAATATAAAAAATAGAATAATATGAAAGGACAAAGAGAAATAAAAACTTAACGAGTGTCTGTACGAACATACCTGTAACCTTAAGGAAAAAGCCCCACATATTTTATAGATCTCCATTGAATAGATCTACAAGTTAGAATATTGCATGATAGGAAAGGACAAAGAGAAATGAAAATTTACACGTGTCTGTATGAACACACCTATAACCTTAAGGAAAAACCTCACATATTTTATAGATCTCCATTGACGAGATCTACAAGTTGGCTTTAAAAGCGAACCAGAAAAAATGAACTATACTTTAAAAGCGAACTACCAGAATCGTTACCACGGAGATCACTTTTATCTAGGCTAATGGTTTTAACGCTATTTCCCCAACGTTGTCACCTCCCCCATCTTTTTTTGGACAGGGTTACGAACGCACCTGCTCCTCCATGCTAGCGCTCAATCCGTTCAGAAATGCCAGCCTTACGGAAATATGCCTGCAAGAGATCAAAACGATCGGTTATTCCAGTCCCAGGAACAGGTCCGATGGCCCCCGGCAGTGCTCGGGAGAGAAAGAGAGCCCGTCCTCCGAGCTCCAGCTGGGACTTGAAGCCATCGAGCAAAGTGCACTGCATAAAACGCTGGACGCTGCTCCCTGCCACAACCGGACTGATGCAAACAGCCAACTGGAAACGGCTCACTGCGGGCGGGGAACGGTGTATCCAACCTGGATCAAGAGTCCCGACAGGACAGGTGTCAATTTCTCCATGAATTCTAATTTGAGAGACTTAACTCCTTCGCACCAGTTAGAAGTCGGCGGCGGGTTCCGAATCAACGAGTCGAAGTGCCTGATTCCAGACGATGCTCGGGGCATGTTTGTGGAAACGCCCGTGTTTTGTACTTCTGAAGAGGGACTCGCAGCTAGTTTTGGAAGGACTGCCAACAGTGACAACATGATGGATGGCAATTGCACACCCCAGAATCCTCCGCAAAAGAAAAAGGTACCGACTCAAGTGGAGGTTTAACTTAAGGCGCAAAACAACAGTAGGAAGGCATTTCCTGCTTGTCCGTAAATTTATATTCTTACGACTTTTCAAAGGCTTTAGTGTAGGCGCCTTCTGGCAAACTGAATCAACTTAAGAACTAGCAATATTGAAGTTTAATTTTCACTGTTGGAGGCAAATATTTATGTACGCATCAATTGGGCCTTTTTGTAGTTTTCCAAAGCCACCGGAGTAGATTAATAATGGAATAAAATGAAGGCATACAGGTAAGTCCTCGACTTATGACCACAATTTGTCTCGCTTGTTGCTAAGCGAGACATTTGTTAAGTGAGCTTTGCCCCATTTTACAACCTTTCTTGCCACAGTTGTTAACGTTAGTATCGCGCTTGTTAAGGGAACCTGACTTCCCCCATTGAGTTTGCTTGTCAGAAGGTCGCAAAAGGGGATCACATGACCCCGGGACACCGCGACCGTCATAAATATGAGACAGTCACCAGCTGTCTGAATTTGGATCACATGACCATGGGGATGCCTCAGTGGTTGTAAGTATGAAAATTGTCCCAAGTCAGTGCCGTTGTAATTTTTGAATGGTCACTAAACAAATGGTTGTAAGTCTAGGACTACCTGTAGTTGGAGGTTGGAACCTACAGCACTGGAGCAACTTAGTTTGAAGTAAGCTTGTGAGGGAAAATGTCCATAACATAATTAGGGATGCAAGTCATGTGACATGGGAATCATGGCAGTTGTAAATTTGAAGATGGATCGCAAGTAACTTTTTTGAAGTCTGCTGTCATTTCAAACAGTCGTTAAGCAACCGGTCATAAGTTGAGAACTACCTGTCGGTGCTTCATAAGCAGAAATGTCTACATTAATAGAAAAGCAAGCCAATGCCAACACGTCGAATACTTTTAAACTAATTTTTGCCGCTCGGTGCTTTTGAAAATACTACTAGTGGATAAACTGGCATGTCTCTGGAGATTCTCCAGTCATCCCGACCGTAGCTGTCCCAAAAGTGCTTTTTCAGGACGCAGCTGGACTTTGCTTCAGTCCTTCTTTCAGAACCGAAGAAGCTTCTTGGAGGAGAAGCGAAACGTCTTCAAGGAAAACCCAAGTTCCAGTTGCCTTTTGAAAAAGCCCCTTTGGGACAATGAATCGGCATGTTATGCAGATGGTCGAAGAACACAAAACAAAATAAGAGAGCTCTAGGACCGTGATGGGGAACCTATGGTACGCGTGCCACAGGTGGCACTTGTGCCATACCTGTGGGCATGCGAGCGTTGCTCTAGCTTAGCTCCAGCGCGCATGTTCAGGCCCACCTGAAGTCAGGAAACAGGCCATTTCCAGCCTCCGGGGAGGGGATGGTCATTTTCACCTTCCCCAGGTGCCAAGAAAGCTCTGGAGCCTGGGGAGGGTGAAAAACAGGCCTACTGTGCCTTCATATGCCAAAAGCAGGGGGGGAGGTGTCTATGTGCATGCGAGAGGGGTGGGGTGCATTTAATTATGGGTGTGGGCACACACGCGTGACCCCCCCCGGTGCTCCCCCCACTTTTGGCACGCAATGGCAAAAAAGTTAGCCATCACCGCTCTATGATGATTGCGACAAAAACTGACACAGATCATTTTTCACTGTCTTTTTAAAATAGTGGCAACATTACAGCACCCAAGACTGTTTGTGGGGAGGGGAGGGAGACCTGAGCTGCAATACTTAAGAGAACTTTCCGAGAAATCACACTTTTTCCTTTCGGCTTCTTTCCCAGGTGTCGCTTCTGGAATACCGCAAGAGGCAGCGAGAAGCCCGAAAAAGCGGCTCTAAAGCAGAGAACTTCTCTCTCTTGAGCATGTCGCCTCACGCTGCCGGGGGAGGCAACGGCAGCGCTGCTACTGATGGCTACAACAGCGGCGAAAACGGGGAGCAGCCGGAGAGGGAACACACTGCTAGCCTCCCTGTATCTTTGCCAGCCACTGAGCACGGTGCCATTTCCGAAGAGGCCGAAAACTCTGCTTCCTTAAAGGAGGCATCCGGTGAAAAGAGCGATCCGGAGGCCCAGTGGTAAGTTCTTCTTCAAAATCACCCTTGAGAGCTTGCTAACGTTGCAAAATAGGATCATCCCGTCAGTAGTCGCTAAACCATCAAACGGTGGCAGAAGCTGGCTTCCCAATTCTTGGCTTTGGTTGATTGGGAATACAGCTAGTCCTTGACTTACGACCATAATTTGAGCCCAACGTTTCTGTTAATTAAGTGAAATGTTCGTTAAGTGAGTTTTGTCCCGTTTTACGATCTTTCCCGGCCAGTTATTATGTGAATCACTGCAGTGGTTAAGTTAGACACACGGTTGTTAAGTCAATCTGGCTTCCTCCATTGACTTTGCTAGTCGGTAGGTCACAAAAGAGAGATCCCATGACCCCAGGACACTGCAAACGTCATGAATATTAAATATATCTTCTGATCACATGACCAAGAGGAAACTGCAACGGTCATAAACATGAATCCGTTGCCAAGGGTCTGAATTTTGATCACGGCGATTGTAGGAAGGCTGCAAAGGTCGTAACTGTGAAAAGTGGTCATAAAGTCGCTTTTCATCCATGCCGTTGTTAACTTTGAACGGACACGGAATGTCGCAAGCCAAGGACTACCTGTAAAGCGCTTTGAGAAATGTCAAAGTAAAACTAGTCTGCATATAAACCGAAGAGACTTAACGAGTCTTTGGGATGGTAATCAGTGATGAAATCCAATTTTTTTTTACTACCGGTTCTGTGGGCGTGGCTTGGTGGGCGTGGCAGGGGAAGGATATTGCAAAACCTCCATTCCCACCCCACTCGGGCCAGCCGGAGGTGGCATTTGCCGGTTCTCCGAACTACTCAAAATTTCCGCTACCGGTTCTCCAGAACCTGCTGGATTTCACCTGATGGTAATAGACCAGGGGTGTCAAACTCCTGTATGTAGCCCCGCCACCCACTGGCCCCCACCCTTTGACCTCTGCCTCCCAGCAGTTTACCTCCTTGCAGCAAACAGCAAGAAAAAAACAGCTCCTTTCAGCTTCAGCACAGCCTAATTAGCACAAGTTGATTGGATCGGCCTCCCGACTCTCAGCTGCTTTGGGGCCTCTGCTGCTTGCTGCAAGGAAGTAAATTGCTGGAGCAGATTTTTTTTTCCCCCCCCTTGTGCTAATCAAGCTATGCTGAAAATGAAAGTAAGGCAGGCTGTTTGCTGCAACGAGCAAAAATTGCTGGGAGGCAGAGGCAGATTTCTTTTTCTTGTTTTCCTCACCCAAAAAGGTAGATGCCTCTTATACTCCAAAAAATACGGTAATCTGTTGGGGGGTTTGGTTGGTAGTTTTTTGGGTTTTTTTTTTTTTGAAAACTAAGCCCAGAGACTTGCCATCCAAATCTCAACGGTAGGAGGAGGTTGAATAGGGCAGGAGCGTTTTGTGTGTGTATCAGATGATTTGTGAAGTTACTTGTGAGTGCCAGAAACTACTCAAATCTTAGTACTTTTTTGAGGTCACTTATTTTTCAGGACTCTGGGTTGTCTTAGTCCCTGTCGGGTAGTTCAAACCCATTTCCCCCTTCCTGCGATGTTTCAGTGAACACTTTGCTGTGCGCATCAGAGCTTTAAAACTGGGTCGTGGTTGAATCCGCGTAACTCTGCTCTGGAACCAGATAGCTCCGAGCTTAATTCTCACACCAGTTACGGCTTGCACTGGAAAAGCTCCTCCCACGGTGCGATTGATCAAGTCAAGTCAGGTCAAATCCAACCTTTATTATGGCAAATACCAGCACGAGGAGGGCGGGGTTACAAAGAATTACAAAAGCATAAAAGATACGTAAACGTCAAAATAGATTACGTATGGAAAAGCTGAAGGCATATAAAAACGAAAACCTGGCAAGAATTTAAAAACGGCAGCAGATGAGCCCGAGGAAGATGGGTTGAAATGTCTTCGTGTATAAGAAGCCAACATTTAAAAAAAAAAAAAATCATCCTTGTTGCTCCAAGATTTGCCTTCACTGCTATTAAGGTCGCTGGTTATTTCCACCATAATGGGCAGGTGGTAACACCTGAGTTGAGTTTCACTTATCCTCTTAGCCGATTCCTCAGGATATTCCATCCTGCACAACTCATCCTGCCTTTGTTCGAGTAGCTGGTTGCAGCAAAGGCCTCTGTTTTGGCCCCGGGCTCTCTTTGGCCAGCCCCTGTGTGTGCCAGCCTTCCCTTGGCACAGTGTGGTTAGCAGAGGTCAGGGGGAAAGGCACGGTCTGATGGTTCCCAGAGAAAAGGAAAGAACCTGCTCTGGTGATTAGCAAACAGTACCATCGGCTGGTCAGCAGTAATCTCCCTGCCCCCCCCCCCCCCCCTTCCATTAGGCAGGTGGGGTTCTCTAGGGCAGTGGCCCCCAACCTTTCCGGCATTGCAGCCTGACGGAGGGAATGGTTATGTGTTAACAGTGGGCGAGCACATGGGCATGTAACTGCGCTCACCCATTGCACAAGTGTGCTCATCCATTTCCCATTTCTGCAGCCTGGTTGTGGGCCACCGCCTGGGGCTGGGGGATCCCTGCTCTAGGGCAGAGAGAAAGAGACATCGGATCATCACATCACCCTCAACCTTCCTTTAGTTGAGGCCTTGCTGGACTTACCTGCCTTCTTTCTTACTTGGGGTGAATATGTGCCTTTGCGATAGATTTCACAGAGTGTTAAAAAAATAATAATCCAGGTGGCTTGGCTCATTGTCCTGTTCAGATCCTGTGCAACTATGTAGTTCTTACACCGGAGACGCCACATGTGTTTATGTGCAGCTCTTGTACCATGTGAACTACCGTGGGATTCATTCTACCGTTACTCTCGTGGCATCCCACCGTTTTTCCCACGAGGAAGCACCCAGCAGCACCTCCAGAAACCAAAGACCTTTTTAAGATTTAAAGTAGAACATTTCCATGCCTTTGCATTTCATTCTAGCATAAATATTCTACAAACTCTAAACTATAAGCCATCAAAATGTTTTGAAGCACCTTCGAACCTGGTTAAAGCCAGCAAGGGAGCTGAATTAAAGTGGCCTGTAATATTTGTTGTGAAAAAGCAAATGACAAGGTAGAATTTTGTTTTTCTTTTAAAGGACCTCTTCAACATCAGTGGAGCAAGTGAGAGAGCGAAGTTATCAGCGAGCGTTGCTTCTTAGTGATCATAGGAAAGACAAGGATTCTGGTAAGAGATCACTTCGTTGCTTCTGATCACAGTCCCTCCTTTTGGAGCAGCTCTTGGTTGCTGAGCCCTGGTGGCGCAGTGGTTAGCATGCAGTATTGCCGGCTAATTCTGCCAGCAGTTCGATCCTGACCGGCTCAAGGTCGATTAAGATTTCTGTCCTTCCGAGGTCGGTAAAAGGAGGACCCAAATTGTTGGGGACCATATGCTGACTCTGTAAACAGTTTAGAGAGGGCTGTGAAGCACCGTGAAGTGGTACATAAGTGCTGTTGCGAGTGCTATTGTTTCTGGTGATCTGTTTTGATTGGTGGCAACTGTTCACCACGGACACTATTAATGGATCTTAGGACAATAGTCTGTTGCATGTATAAAAGTTTAATCTGTCCCTCCCCCCGCCCCCCCAAAAAAGGAGTGTGCAGATCCAGCAGTCCTCCTATTTATGGACACTTGTTTGTTACAGAAACTGATCCTGAAAATCCGGAGCCTACAAGTGAATGTCCATCCCCAGATACTCCTCTGAAGACGTGCAAAAGTCCTCTAAAACCAAGCAAGGTACCGTTTTACACAGCATGATCGAGTTTCCGTGTGTATATAGAGAGGGAGAGGGAGAGGGAGGGAGCGAGCTAGCTTGAATTTTATTACTTGGCTTCTGAATTTAATTAGAATTCAAACGTGCAGTTTTCATAAAGAGACAGTATAATTTTAATGGCCAAATGTTGGAGACAAAAAAAAAGAGAGATCAAGAGATCTCGGATACTCTGTTGCTCTAAATCCCTAGAGACATTTGTAAGATTAAATGGAAGAAAGAATGCTGGACTTCAGCAAAGCAGTTCTTAAATAGAGCCCAGGTCAGGTTTGAGGTAGTGGTGGTATTCAGCCGGTTCGGTTTGGTCACCTGGGCGTGGGGGGGGGGGGGGCAGGGATTTTTGCTACTGGTTCTCCAAACTACTTGCTGCCATTGCTACTGGATCGGGCGATACAGTCCGAACCGGCACCATTTCACCCCGGTGCACGTGCTCACATTTTTGGTGCACAGCAAATCAGTGGTAAAATTATGTGAAACCCACCTCTGATTTGAGGTGATAATTCTGCATGTCTGTGAGCTGCAGAAATATGTCATCAAATAGAAAGCTTAGAAGTAGCGATTTTTTCCCCCCAGTACAAGTTAAGATGGGTAAAGGAGGAACCACAGTTCTAAGGAACTGCACAGGACTGTTTCAAGATGGGAGAGAGAGTTACTAGCATAAGCAAATGCGGCACGGTCAGTCCTCGACTTACAACCGTTCATTTAGTGACCGTTCATAGTTACAACGGCACCCAAAAAAAGTATGACTTAGGACCATTTTTCACACGACCGTCGCAGCATCCCCGTGTAATGTGATCAAAATTTGTCATATTTATGACGGTTGCAGTGGCCTAAGGTCCTGGGATCGCTTCCTGCGATCTTCTGACAAAGTCAATGGGGAAGCCAGCTTCACTTAATATCCGTGTAACTACCTAAACCACTGTAGCGATTCACTTAACAACTCTGGCAAGAAGGGTCAGAAAATGGGGCAAAATTCATTTGACAAACGTCTCACCATCATAAATTTTGGCTCAATTGTTGGTCGGAAGTCGAGGACTGCCTGTATTTGAAATACTACAGAATGTGCCTGCTTTGCTTCTAAGTAAGTTTTCAAAATGTTTAGTTGTTGAAAGGACATTGAAGCCATTATCCTCTTAACGCCAGGTACTGAACCGATCTATTAATACCAATTAAATACTGCCTTGATTGTTTGCTTTTTTAAAAAGAATTGGGTAGCTACCTTAATATAAACATACCTTGCTAATTCTCTGCTGCAAAACAACCAAGAGGCGTGACATTTTTGGGCTGCACAATGAAAGAAGTTGACAAGTTTTAAACGAGTTCTTTAAATGTTAGTTAAAATTATGACTTCTTTTCCCCAGAAGTTTTGATTTATATATATAAATATATATTTCGTCAGCAGATGGCTGACGAAAGCTCAGTTAAATAAAATTTTAATTATTTTAAAATTTTAAGTTCCGGAGCTCGCAGGATGTCTGCTTCTTTCTTTACTAATATACTTGGAACTCGTATTTTTAGAATAGTTTGTTCTATCTATCTATCTATCTATCTATCTATCTATCTATCTATCTATCTATATTCCGCAGGATATTGTTCTTTTCATGAGGTTCAAAATGTTAAAGAAGTAGACACCAGTTGTTGTCAGACAAGTGGGAGCATCTTGTGTGAAGAAATGCTGTTCTTGAGCCTGCACAGAACAGTATATATATATCTATATATCTATTAGCCAGAATGAATGTGTTTTAGACAAGACGGGCACTTACGCTTCTTTCTCTTGATACAGACTTCTTCTTCACCAAATCCTGTAGTTCCTGTTCAGTCACTCGGAAAAACGCCCACGAAGCAGGATTCCCAGTGGGAGAGTGCAGCAGACACTCCTGGGGCTGACAACACAACTCACCCCAAACCAGACCAGCAACCGAAACCGCTTTCCAACAACAACGCCGAAGCACTTTCGAAACCTCCTCCCCCGTCCCAGCCCCTCCTGCGCAGCACGGCTGACCCGCTCTCCCAGAAGCCGCCTCCGGCACCGCTGAAGCTCCCTTGCCCCACTTCGCCTCACGTAGAAAACCCTCCCAAACCTTCCACCCCCCTCACCCCGGCTCAGCACGGCTACCTGTCGCCAAAGCCTCCTTCCCAACCGTTAGGATCACCATACCGACCTCACCACCCGCCGTCTCCTCAGGTGGGGACGCCTCAGAGAGACTCACACCGGGGCTTTTACGCCGCCACCCAAACTCTCCAGCCTAGCGCCCAGCAGCCGAACACCGGGACGTTATTTCCCCCAACCTCTTCGGTTTCTTACAGTCAGTTTCACCAACAGACTCTGAACGCTGCCGCCCCGCCGCCCCCTCCCCCGCCGCCCCCTTCCTCCACTTATTATCAAAACCAGCAACCCCCCTCAGGAAACTTTCAAAATTACAATCAGATCAAAAGCAGCATCCCGTCCCAACAAAACGTCTTTCCCTCCGGACCAAATCAAGCTCTCGCCGGTACCGCCTGTCAGCAGCCTGTTTCGGGCCACCTTGTCAACAGCGGGCACTTTCTGCCATCACCAACGGCCAGTATTCATCACCAGAGCTCCGTGGTGGGGGCGCCCCCGCCTCCGCCCCCTCCCGCCGCGCCCGGACCACACCTCGTGCAGCAGCAAAACCCGCAGCACGCCGTGGCCCACGGGGTGAGTCCCGTCCACGCCGTGGCCGCCGGTTCCCACCTCCATTCTCAAGCTGCCAGTCACCACCTGCCTCCGCCCCCGCCTCCTCCTCCCGCCCCCCTCCCTCATCACCTTCCTACTCACCCCACCACAGCCCATCAAGGTTTGCAAGCACAACACCAGCACGTAGTCAACTCTGCGCCGCCTCCGCCGCCCCCACCACCACCTTCCAATGTATTAAGCTCCGGTCATCACGCGGCACCGGCCCAAGGACTACATCACCCGTCTCACCAAGGGCCCTCCCTTTTTCCTTCGAGCGCTCATTCAACAGTGTCAACTTACCCGTCGCAGCCGCCGCATCATCCCCCTTTGGGAACCGGACCTCAGCATCAGCCAACTGGAACAGGGCCGCACTGTCCGCTCCCCGGCCAGGGTTCACACCTCCAGCCCCAAGGACCAACCAGTATTGCCACCCCTACAGCGTCCGGGTTCTGTCCTCATCCTGGCTCCTTGTCCCTTCCGCATGGCGTACAAGGACCTCAGCAGGCATCTCCGTTGCCCGGGCAAATACCTATTCACAGAGCACAGGTGCCGCCGACGTTTCAAAATAATTATCATGGTTCAGGGTGGCATTAAAAAAAAAGAACGGACCCCCCCCGTCCTCCTCCTCGACTTCCCCCTTCCCCTTTCCCACCTCCCTCGCTTCTAAACATTTTAAAAATGTTCTGTAAAAATCTGTATATTTCATATGTACCTGTTCAAGGTACTTTTTAAAGCTTGTACATTATACTTTGTATAAAAGTGAACACCAGTGCGCGCGTGCTTTTCATCGTATTCTTTCCAGTTTTGCTTTTTAAAAAGGAAAAAAAAAAAATCCCTAAAACTGTGCCGCGAAAGCCACGTTTTTTTTTTAAAGGCGGGTTTTTTTTTTTTTTTTAAATAATTATTATTTTGTACATTGAACATTCCAGCTCCGTTTGTTCCGGCAGTAGATTTGTTGCTGCATAACTTTTCAATTTTCTTGTTGCAGTTAAAAAAAATTCATTTAGTGAATGTTTTCTATATTTACTTTTTATACATATGTAATTAAAAAAAAAAAAGAAGTACACGGCTAAGTGATGGCACTAACAGATTTTTTTTCCCCCCTCATCTGTCAACAGTTTTTGTGTGCATATAGTAGAAGGCGCAATACAGATTTTTTTTTTTTAATAGTTTGGTGTGAACATGGCTCCTTTATTTTCAATACTTCTTTTCAAGACGTTGTAATTTAATGTATAGATTGTTTCTAATGTCTCTGACAAGTGCTGTAAATACTGTTCCTTTTGCGTGTAAAACTGCTTTAATGCTTCTCATTTGATATAGTATTGTACATACAAGTCTTTTGCAAAAGCGTGTGATCTTTGTGAAAGTAGTACAGTATATGAACTTTTAATTTTTTTTTTTTTAATATACTGTCACATTGCAGCACTGGTTGGGCATTTTAATTCATGTTAATAAATCACAATTATGTCAGTTTTAAACCCTCTTTGTTTTGCTAATTTGCTCTTTTAAGGAAAAAGTACGTTGAAACGGTGTCGTAGGTGACTCACGGGGCCTTAGCTGCTCCTCAGCCGACTAACTTTGGTCAAAGGATGCTTCTACTCACCGAGCGCAACAAATGCAAACATGGAGCCGGTTAGTCTGTTAATCCAAAGGACTCTGAAGAAATTTAACGACTGGCAGCCATTTTTTCCTGACAGTTAGAACAGTTAATCAGTGGAACAACTTGCCACCAGAGGTTGTGAATGCTCCAACACCGGAAGTTTTTAAGAAGAGATTGGACAACCATTTGCCTGAAATAGTGTGGGGTTTCCTGCCTAAGCAGGGGGTTGGACTAGAAGACCTCCAAGATCCTTCCAACTCTTGTTATTCTCTTCTACTCTACTCTTACTCCACTCTTACACTAATCTTCTTTATCCAACATAACAGTGCTGCCTGGAGGAAAATGCTACCCCTGCTAGTAGCAGAAACGACTACAGCTATTAGTGTGCTATTTATCAAATGGCATTCTTCAATACGAAATGCTACAGGTAGTCCTTGACTTAACGACAGTTCATTTAGGGACTGTTCAAAGATACGCCGCCACTGAAGAAGGTGGCTTCCCGCTGTTTTTCAGAGTTACGACTTTTGGCACCCATGTGATCAAAATTCAGACGCTTGGCAACTTGTTTGTATTTATGACAGTCGCAGTGTCCCAGGGGAGGGGATGTCAACGTGATCCCCTTTTGTGACCTGACAAGCAAAGTCAACGGGGAAGCCAGATTCACTTAACAACCGGGTTACTAATTTATCAACTGCAGCGATTCACTTAATGACAGTGGCAAGAAAGATGGTAAAATGGGGCAAAACGAACGTCTCGCTTCACCACAGAAATGTTGGGCGCAATTTACCTGTACTCTTGTCTATATAATGAGCACATCGGAGCTCCAGATGACACCTCATCATATCCTGAGATTCTTGGACTACACAACCCAAATTCATTTACATTTGGGTTGCCCGAGATAGGAATAGCTAGGCAAATCATCATTATATTATATATTCTACCACCTTCAGGATACCGATCTTGACTGTGTTGTTGTGTACAGGTAGTCTTCAACTTACAACAGTTCATTTAGTGACCAAAGTTACACCACCACTGAAAAAAAGTGACTTGCAACCCTTTTTCACCCTTGCGACCGTTCAATGGTCAAGTGATCAAAATTAGCCCGACTCACAGTGATGACGGTTGTCCTTTGGTGCCAGACCTTTGACGGCCTTCTGAGAAGCAAAGTCAACGGGGACACCCGATTCACTTCACAACCCCGCTACTTAACAACACAGCGATTCGCTTAATGACTGTGGTAAGGTCGTAAAATGGGGCAGAGCTCACTTAACAAATGTCTCGCTTAGCAACAGAAATTATGGGCTCCATCGTGGCCGTAAGTCAAGGACCATCTGTACTGATAAAACCGGTAACGGATGAGAACCACCAAACGTATTGGAGTAACGTAAGGTTTACTACAATTTAGGTTTCCGTGAATTAGAGTCCATTCCATCCTTGTGAATGTGTGCTATAATTAATATTATATATATTATAATATAGCATAATATTGTATGCTGAAATGAGAAGTAGCTGGTTCCTTCCTACCTACACGAAACAGGCTTCCTTCTTACCTGCTTCCACAGTTAAGGTGGACACCATAAAGTCCTCCTCAATTTAGCAGGTTACTCAGGCGAGATTCCTTTCTTTAATGTGACTTGAGTTGG
Source organism: Ptyas mucosa (assembly GCA_012654045.1). Lineage (NCBI taxonomy): Eukaryota > Metazoa > Chordata > Lepidosauria > Squamata > Colubridae > Ptyas > Ptyas mucosa. The sequence continues at coordinate 6,970,732 of WNWU01000049.1, read as the reverse complement.
TGCCACATCTACCCCACGGATTGCAGGGTTTCGCACAGAGAGGAAAGCAGCCCAATAAACCAAGCTGCCACTGGGGAAGACTCGGGGTCGAAAAAAATAAAATAAAATTACTGGGTGGGATCTTTGCGAGGTCATTGTCACCACATTCCAACGGAGATCTAGCAACGACTTCCCTTTGTGTATCCCATGGAAATGAACACGGTCTCGAGCCAGGTGTAAAATCACCTCCTTTTTATATAGTACATAAATAGAATACAGTATGCAAATAATCATCGGGGGCAAGCTATGCAAACCGAAGCAACTCTTCCATAATCCCGGTTCTGAATTCCCCCTCCCTCACATTCCACCCACCCACCCACCCCCTGCGAAGAATTTCAGTGAAGGGCAGGGATAACAACCATCCAGGAACGCCGTTCCCTCCCTGAATCGAGGATTTGCATATTGCCGTAGCCAATCGGGGGCAAAGCATGATGAGATCACCTCCTCCAATTGATTAGGTTCCTTGCAAGGCTATTCAGCCATGGACAGCAACTGCAAGGCGTTGAGGTCCTCGGCGCTCTCCGAACCTGGTTGGTTTTCTTGCAGACGTTTCAATACCCGACTAGGTAACGTCATCAGTGCTCGAGTTTCCCTAGTTTGGGTCATGAAACGTCTTCAAGAAAACCACCCAGCTCGGAGAGTACCAAGGACCCCATCGTTCAATCCTGAGCTACAAATAACGAATGCAGGACTGTTGTACATCTGAAGTTATAGGCATCCTTCAGAAAGGGATTGGTCTAAAGCAGGGGTGTCAACCTTGATTTCATCGAGGGCCACATCAGGGCTATGTTTGATCTGGGGGGCCAGGGAGAGGAGGCATGGCCAGCTCACACAGCCTCCCCCAAGATTTGTTTTCGCTGCAGGAGGCCGTTGCGGCCAAAAATGGAGCCCGGGCAGGCCATGCATGGCCTCCCCAAGCTCTGTTTTCGTTGGCAAAGGGCTGCAGGAGGCGGTCATGGCTGAAAACAAAGCTCAGGTGGGCCGTGCATGGCCTCCCCAAACTCTGTTTTCACTGGCAGAGGGCTGCAGGAGGCCATTGCGGCCAAAAACAGAGCCCAGGCAGGCCATACGCAGCCTCCCCAAGCTCCATTTTCGCTGGCAAAGGGCTGCAGGAGGCGGTCATGGCCAAAAATGGAGCATGAGCAGGCAATGCGTGGCCTCCCCAAGCTCCGTTTTCACTGGCAAAGGGCTGCAAGAGGCGGTCATGGCCGAAAACAAATCTTGGGTGGGCCATGCGTGGCCTCCCCAAGCTCCATTTTCACTGGCAGAGAGCTGGAGACAGTTGCGACTGAAAACGGAGCGGCCCTCCCAAGCTCTGTTTTTGCTGGCAGAGGTTTGCAGGAGGCAGTTGCAGCCGAAAACGGAGCCCGGGCAGGCCATACGCAGCCTCCCCAAGCTCCGTTTTCACTGGCAGAGGGCTGCAGGAGACCGTTGCAGCCGAAAACGGAGGATGGGTAGGCCATGCGTGGGCTCCCCAAGCTCCATTTTCACTGGCAGAGGGCTGCAGGAGGCCGTTGCAGCCGAAAACGGAGCTCCTCCGTTTTTGCTACCAGAGGAACCGCAAGTCGCTCCTTCGCTGTTTCCAGGGCGGCCCCACGGGCCAGATCTAAGCACCCCAGAGGCCAGATCCACCCCATGGGCCTTGAGTTTGACACCCCTGGTCTAAAGAAATTTATGATGTGTGTGGGTTTTTGTTTTTTTTTTGCAAACGTGGTTTTTTTACCGATAGTCGTTTTCTGGGCTCTGCCTGGTTTTGTTCCAAATCTGTATCTATGACCTCAACAAAGGCCCTCTTGAATACCTATCGTTACATACAAGCATTCTAAGGTCCTGGCACCAACGTTCGCTGCCAATGAATTTCACTCGCCTTCCGGAATTTGGATCCTGGCGTACAAAATAGATAGCAAGCCTGGGGATATCTACTATGCGTCACTCCGCTTTCGACGGTTGTTTGTTTCTTTGTTTTTTTAATAAAACATTCGAAAAACAACAAGGCCAACACTTCTGCAGGAACCTCCCTTTGATTTCGCTAACGAACACCGAACGAGTAAAAAACCCTTTGCATTTTGCCCCACTATACCAAAACAATCCAGAGGGAGCAGGACAATTTCTGAAAAAAGAAAAACAATCACTTTAATTAAGACAACTTGCAAGCACCTCAAACAATTAATTATTGTTACAATATGGGGGGGGGAGAGAGAGAGAGAGAGAAAATCGTCTCACAATCTAAGTATTGCAAAGGCATGTGAATAAACTTTTAAAATGGACGAAGTGGCACCGTAATTAATGTGTAAAACCAGAAATAAATTTACATTCATTCCCACCGACTGTTTTTTTTTTTAAAAGAGGCTAAAAGACACCTCTGTATTTTATTTTATTTTTTTTTTACATTCTAAAATCTGTATTGCCTAGGAGATCTCTTTTTTGGAATCTACTTTTTCTTTTTCTTTTTTTTTTTTTTGTCTTTTAATACAAAAAAAAAACACCTAACTTTTATTGTGTGCAACTTACAAAGGAAGATTCCTTCCTCAATATGTCGATTATGGGGGCGGGGGGAAAAAAATAAGCTAGTGCAATTTGTTTCTGAAACAGGTAAAGCTATGAATGGAAGGTGCATGGTTTTTAATTTTTTTTTTAATGTAAGGTTTGTATCATTTCTGCTTTTTTGTTGTTGTTGTTTTCCTCCCTTAAAAGGACTACCCTTTTTTTTTTTTTTTTGGCATCCACAGTTCTGCACAAAAAAAATGCTTCCACGGTTTTCTTTAAATTCTTCAGCCTAATATAGCAACTACTCTTAGTAAAAAAAAGCAGAATGCCATCACCTCACAACTGGAAAGCAAATGACATCTTATTAAAGTCACTCAAATATATATATATATATATTTATACAGAGACATATATATATATTTTTCGTACACTTCAGGCTTTCTTAAAAGTGCCTCTTGGAGAGAGTGAGATTTTAGAAATCCAGAGTCACTTTTTCTCTTTCGAAATCCAATATCAGCTACAGAAAGGGACGGTTTACATAACTCCCTAAAAGCAAAATCCACTACATGCAATTGGTATGCTAAAGTCACTTTTCAATTTAATAGCTTTAACTCTGCAACTTGTGACCTCCCCCCGTCCCGGGTTTTTTTGTTTTTTGTTTTTTGTTTTTAATGGAAATAAACATTTACAGGGTGCATTTACATAACGCTATTTTACAAGAACAAGGGTCCCTTTTTGCTTTTGAAGTTCAAGAATTTGTACATTTCCGAATGCGGAACTTGATAAACGTCTCACACTTGTAAATTATAGAATATTCAGCTAAAATAGTTTCCATAAATAGTTACAAACCTGCCCCCGAAATACAGTTAAAGGGAAGAGAATTGAGGAGATGCACTTCCAAAATGTCGATGTTGGGATTCCACACAACACAAGAAACAATGCTTTAAAGACACAGAGTAAGTGGGGTGGGGTGGGGGGTATTTTTTGGAGACGGTCAGTAGAACTACTAGTTGAAGACAAAAAAAAAAAAAAAAGACAATCCGCCTTCGTCCGCCTCCCCAGAACACAGTGCACAAAAAAAGCAAAAAAAAAAAATGTCAAAACAGTACCTCCAAAGTAAAAAATAAAGGACTGGGGTTGAAGCCATCCTGTTAAAGAGCATTTTATGACAGTCACCGGTTGTGTTTTTTTTAAGCTTTGATGCACAAGAAAGGGAGGGCTGGCCCCGACCGGTTCGATCCAAAGCCACTGCTACGAATTCAGCCAAGGGTGCCGAAGGCATTCACCAGCCGAAGCTCGTTTTTCCGGAACCATCTCTAGCATGGGGATCAGGAAATCGGTAAACTCTGCCGCGTCTTCCTGAGGCCAACCGTATTTCTCCACCAGAACGTCGAAGAGGCTCCAGGGTTTCAGCTTGGTGATGTGTCGAAGTTCTCCTGCGTTTACGGGAAAGGCGGGAGGGGAAAAGGGGTTAGTTCTGCGTGCGTCAAGATTCGATCGGCGTCCCTTTTGAGTTTGGGAAGCAGCCGTAGTAGCAGGCACATTGATTCGTGCTCAGAAATATCCTCGTGTTATCTGGTAGTTTATAATTTTGGTCTCGCAAAGGGTGGAAACTAATCTTGTACTAATATATGAATCGGTATTTAACTAAATGAGATAATGTGTGTATCAGGCAGGGGTCGTATTCTACCGGTTCAGACCAGTTTGGGAGAACCGACGATCAGCTGGGAGCGAAACTGTTCCGACAATCAGGTGGACCTGCCCACTCCTGCGCATTACTGAGCTATATCTTCTCAGCTGATTTGCGCCTCAGCTGTGTTACTCCCCAGCAGTAATGCGGAAGGTAAGTTTTTTTAAAACTGCAGTGAAGCGCGCGATCACCGAACCGGTTGTTAAACCGGCAGGATCCCACCACTGTTATCATGAGGTGGTGTTGTTTTTTCACACACCTTTTTTTTAATGCTTTGATTGCTTTGTGTGGGGGGTTTTTTTTCTTCCTTTTTTGTCTTTGGATTTGTTTTTGAGTTTTGTATTTTCACTTCGTTTTGAATAAAATAAAGACATTTATTTACAAAAAACATCCTCGTGTTTAGTAGATTTAGTAGTTTAAAAACTTGGGGAGGCCCCGTTTTGTGAGGGGTGGAAACTAATCTTGTAATATATTAGTCGCGAATTTAACTAGAGGGGATAATGTGTGTAGCATGTGATTTTTTTTTAATGCACCTTTTTTAAATGCTTTGATTGGTTTTTTTTTTGTCTTTGGATTTTTTTTTGACTTTCATATTTTAACTTTTTTTTTGGAATAAAATAAAAACATATTTTTAAAAAAATCCTTGTGTTTCATAGTGTTTTATTCAAAAGCTTGCAAGAAACTCCTAGAAACTTATTTATTTGAGGCCTTGGCCACTCTTCACATCCCCGAGATGCTGCATGACTTAGAATTGTAAGCTAAAATGTCATAATAAAAATAAAAATAAAAATAAAAAGGGTCATCATAAATAGAATCAGACCGATCCTTCTGAGTACCAAGTGGAAAAATGAAATTAGAATCTAAAATGCTGACTAATTGGGAGGGCCTTATAATATAAAATCAATGTTTCATTTTGTGCAAATCCATTCAACCCTGAAGTTTATGAAGGCGAAACTCTCAACAGTCGTGTACTTAAAATAGGTTTCATCCCCACTCTATTGGCTGGGCAATTCTGGGAGTTGAAGTCCAAAAGTCTTAAGGATGCCAAGATTAAAAGGGAGACCATGATTAAATACAGAAAGTACTTGACTTACATTCAGTGTAGTTCATTTAATGACTAGTCAGTTACAACAGCACTGAAAAAAGTGACTTACGACCATTTTTCACACTTACGACTATTGTAGCATTCCCCAAAATTCAGATGCTCGGCAATTCCTTCATATTTATGACGGTTGCAATGTCCCGGGATTACGTGATCCCCTTTTGCGACCTTCTGACAAGCAAAGTCGACAGGGAAGCCAGATTCGCTTAACGTCCGGGTTATGAACTTGACAAATGCAACGACGCACTTAACAACCCGTGGCAAAGAAAAGTCGTAAAATGGGGCAAACCGATGTTTCGCTTGGCAACGTAAATTCTGGGATCCATTGGGGTCGTAACTCGAGGACGAAACCTGCCCTGGAAAGGGGAAAATGTATCCGGTTGCTTCCTGAATTGTCTCCTTTCAACAGAAGCCACGGAAGACAGATCTTCGCGGACTTCTCTGCCGTGATGAAAGAATTTGGCCTTTAGTCAAAACAGTCTGAAGAGGAAATATTTGAAATGGGCAGACACCAGGGACATCCAAACCGATTTTGAGAAAGTTATATTCACTTATTATATATGATATAAAGTTATATTAACGATCGGTGGAACGGCCTGCCATCGGAAGTCGTGAGTGGTCCAATACTGGAGGTTTTTAAGGAGAGGCTGGACAGCTCAAGAACGGCATAGGCCCGTGATGGCAAACCTATGGCATGTGTGCCACAGGTGCCATGCGGAGCCATATTGGTGGGCATGCGAGCGTTGCCCTAGCTCAGCTCTATCAGGCTATTTCTGGCCTCCGGAAGGGTGGGGAAGGCCGTTTTCGTCCTCCCTATGCTCCTAGAAAGGCTCTGGAGCCTGGGGAGGGCGAAAAACGGGCCTTCCAGTCCCATTGGAAGTCGGCAAACGGGCCGTTTCCGGCCTCCGGGGGGGGATGGGGAAGGCCATTTTTGCCCTCCCCAGGCTCCAAGAAAACATCTGGAGCCTGGGGAGGGCGAAAAACGGGCCTTCTGGGCCCACCGTGCCATTGCGTGCCAAAAGCGGGGGGAGCGCAGGGGTGTCGCACACGCATGCGTGGGGGAAGCAGGGCGCACTGAATTATGGGTGTGGGCACGCGTGGCCACGACACCCCCCCCCCCACGCTCCCTCTGCTTTTGGCACGCACCGGCAAAAAGGTTAGCCATCACTGGTATTGGCACATGTGCCACAGGCGGCACGCAGAGCCCTCTCTGTGGGCATGCGTCCCATCGCCAGCTACTCTTCTGGTTTCTGGCATGCCAACTGGTCTTTGTGGGCACCGGAAAATGGCCTGAAATCGACCCGGAAAATGGCCAAAAACCCGCCATTATTTGGGACATTTTCAGGCTCATTTTTCTGGTCTTTTGAGTTTCTGGAGCTCCGGCGCACACACATGCATGCACACACATTGCAGTTTGGGCATTCGGTGCCGAAAAAGTTCGCCATCACTGGTGTAGGGTTTCCTGCCTGGGCAGCGGGTTGGACTAGAAGATTTCCAAGATCCCTTCCAGCTCTGTTATTCTGTAAAGTCAAACTAACATAAGGCAAACCACAAGGGGGCGGTGCAGAACCAGGAAATTATTTTCAATGACGTTTGGGCCTACTGATTTTACAATATATTAAAGAGGCAAGGACAATATTTATTATTCAGAATTCGACTGTTAACAACACATTCTTCTTTTTTTTTTAATCTGCTTTTTTCAATAGAAGGAAATCTTTTTTCAAAGAGGGAGGTGAAAGGGTGTTGATTATAGGGATTCAATTCATTCCCAAAATAAAATCAGGAAAGAAATCCTTTGGGTCAGTTTTATAAGTATTTTTTTGCAGGGTTACGTCAGCGCACAAGCTCCCAAATTAACCGTTTATCTAATGTGCGTTAGACTCCTGCTACAAATACACGCAAATTGCATCGAACAGATGCCTTCATGGGCCCAATAAAAACTTGCGTTTGTTTGTTTGTTTGTTTATATCCTGCTAAATTAAAACCACTCTTAAATAAAACCAACAATCCGGCCAGAAGGAGTGAAAAAAATTAAAAAGCAATCTAAGTGAAGGCGCAAGACGACATGTTTAAAAAGCCGCGTGGGAGGCCCTCCGGTGCAATTTACGGGACGTCCTCGTGTTGCGACCACAAGGGAGCTCCAAATTTATGTCGCTAAGGGAAACATTTGTTCAGTGAGTTCTGCCCCATTTTTCCACCTTCCTTGCCACAGTTGTTAAGTCAATTACCACAGCTCTTAAGTTAGGAACCCGGTTAAAAGTCTGTCGTGATTCTGTCCTCCAGGTCGCAGTTGTCCCAAAGAAGCAACTGGACTTTTGGGGTTTTCTTTTGAAGACGTTTCGTTTCTCATCCAAGAAGCTACTTCAGCTCTGACTGGATGGCGGGGAATGATGTTCTGACCTCGGCTTCCCAAGAGCATGAAGCAGACTCCTTCTCCCGACAAAAAAACCCCTTTTTATTAAGTTACTGTGAATTCCTCTCATTCACATCCAGCAAAGTCTTTCAAGGGAGAATTTACACTCGCAGACCTTCTCTGGCTTGGAGAGCTGCCAGGCCGATATCTTCAAAACTTGGCAAGGAGTTATTGTGGCCCGCCAGCAGCCTGCGCGGATTGTGGCTGATCCCGACGATAAGGAGGCTGGCGTGGTGTCGCGCCAGCAGCCTGTGCAGCGCGGCGCTCGAGTCGGACAGCGAGGAGGCTGAAGAGGATGTGGTGCCAGAGGCAGAGACTCATCAGGGCCTTCAGAACCTCCAGAGGCTCCTTCAAGTGAAGAGAGTGAAGTGGAGGAGGCTCTTCTCAACGCTCAAGGACGCAGGGCTGCCAAAAGGCAGGAGTGGCTACTCAGGAGGAGGAGGTCTCCTCGAGAGTAAGGCTTGGGGCTAATTGGCCACTCCCTTAGCCTATTTAAGTTTGCACACAGCTGGCAAACGTTGCTGGAAACAACGTTTGGTCCTACGCAGAGCATTTTGAGAGTGAGTTTTTTGTTACAACTTGGTTTCTGGGCTGATTGCCAACCCTTGTCGGACTTTGTTTATTCTCTGTAATTCATAGCAGGCTGATAAGGATATTTGTGGTTAAAGCCTGCATTTTGAAAGGGGTCTGTTTGTATTAAACTGAGTTTTTGGAGCTGTGTGTGTGTGTGCTGCACTTCTTGGGACCCGTAGCTGGGGCAGAACAGGAGTCTTTGAGAGTCACAAACCAATTAAACGAACTAATTGTCTCCTGCAAACTCCCCTCCCTTTTCGCTCCTCTTTTATTCCCTCTGGGAGGGGCCATTCATCGTCCACCTGTGGCTTTACTCCTGAGTCGACCCTTGTTCCTTAGCTGTTCCCTTCGTCTGGCAACTCTGCACATGCGCAAACTGGGAACAGGCTCCAGCTGTTCTTCTGCCCCACTGATGTCCGACTCCGAAGGCAGCCGACAACTGTCAGACGGCCCTGGCCCCGTCTCTGCCTCCGACGCAGAGCACTCGTCAGAGCCTTCCCCAGACTCCAGGACTGGCCCATGTTCCTCCCCAACCTCCTCACTGTCTGAGTCTGCCATCAACTCCGCTGGCCACTGGCGGGCCACAACAAATGGAAGGATTTAAACTCCTTGCAGACAGCTGGTCATCTGCATCCTTTTAGAGGGTCATTGAGGCCACTTGGCGGTTTATCTGTGTCCTCAGGGTCACCCGAGTGATGCTCCTGGTTCCTGTAGTTAGCAATCCCGGTTGTGTTAAGTGAATCTGGCTTCCCCGTTGACTTTGCTTGTCAGAAAGTGGCAAAAAGGGATTATGTGACCTCGGGACAATGCAACCGCCATAAATGTGAGTCAGTTTGCTTAGCGTTTGGATTTTGATCCCACGATCATGGGGAGGCTGGCAAAGATCGTAACGGTGAAAAAAGGGGGTCATAAGTCACTTTTTTCAGGGCCGTTGTAACTGTGAACGGTCACTAAATGAACCGTTGTAAATCGAGGACTTCCTGTATGCCATCGACCATTTCCAAAAAAAAAATATCAATCCGCAAAGTGTGGGCGAGTCCCATCTTCACCAGAAGGCTGTTTGCAGCATTGGCACCAGAGCCATTTGGACCATTTTCCCACAGAAAAGAAAACACCGGGAGTCACAAAACCCTTCCCGTGCCTGACGATTTCTTGAGCAGCCACAAAGCTAGCATATGTCGTTCTGTTTTCTTCTGAAACTTTTCTTTTCTTGGATTTATCCATGGTTGGCCTACTGGGGGTTTGAAAAGCTCAATAAACCGTGTGCTGGCGAGTGTCGCACATTGGCGGTTGTGAGGTATATTTTGAGTGACAGGGAGCCGCAGCAGAGGGGTGAAAGAGCCACATGCGGCTTCAGAGCCACAGGTTGCTGACCCCTGACCTAGGCTCTGTTTTTGGCCGCGATGGGCTCTTGTAACCCTCTGCCAGCGAAAACAGAGCTTGGCACGTGGCCCTCCCAAGCTCCATTTTCACTGGCAGAGGCACCATGGGCCACTCCTTCGCGGTTTACTAGGGCCAAATCTAAGCACCCCGCAGGACAGATCCGGTCCATGGGCCTTGAGTTGGGACATCCCTGATCTAGGCTCTCCTGCTCGAGCAGCGGGTTGAACTAGAGGACTTCCAAGGTCCCTTCCAACTCCGTTATTCCTAAATTCCTCCCATTCAGTGATTCGGTTCAGAGGAGAAACAGGTCTATTTATAACATGCCAAATTTCGATTCCGTGGGAGCCCATTCCCAAAGAGAACTGCCGACAGAATCATTTGTTAACCCAACCCAAGGAATGACGAACGTTATTGGGTGCAACCGTCACGGGTGGGAGGTAAGAGAGAGCAAGGAGAGAAAGTAGGACCTGGGGGGGGAAAAAAGGAAAATAATACAAAATCCGAAGAGAGTGATCGGATTTCCCCATCTCAAAGTTTAATGCTTGAGAGTCTCTCGGGCAAACATTACACTCCAACCCAACTGATTTGGGCCACTTTCTGATGAGTTGACCAAGAGCACAGAAATATTTTTAATCAGAGGTAGTCCTCGACGTAAGATCACGGCCGAGCCCCAATATTTCCACTGCTAAGCGAGACAGCTGTTTAAGGCGAGTTTTGCCCCGTTTTACGACCTTTCTTGCCACCGTTGTTAAGTGAATCACTGCCGTTGTTAAGCTAACCACACGGTCGTTAAGTGAATCCGGCTTCCCCGTTGACTTTGCTTGTCAGGAGGTCGCAAAAGGGGACACCCCCAGGACACTGCAAGTCATAAATATGACCACGCGATCAACATTCAGACGCTCGACAACTGGTTTATATTGACGACGGTTGCAATGTCCTAAGGTCACGGGATTCCCCCCTTTTGCGACCTTCTGACAAGTCAATCGGGAAGCCGGATTCACTTAACAACCAAGTTGCTAATTTAACAACGGCAATAATTCACTTAAAACAACTGTGGCAAGAAAAGTCACGAAATCAGGCACTCCCGTAACAAATCTCTCACTTAACAACAGAAATTTGGGACTCAATTGTGATCGTTAAGTCGAAGGACTACCTGTAAAACAAAATTCATCCTGCATGGGTTCTTTAACGTATTTTTTTTTTAAAAATTAAATAAATGCTTCATCGTTCATAAGGTTGAGTCATTTTGTCGGGGGGGGGGGAAAGAGCTACTGTTGATATTAGGGGGGGTTTCAGAAACACTGTTACCTTTTTTGGTGAAAAACTCCTTGGAATATTTTCCCAACACTGCGTATTTTCGAGGGATTTTTCCCAGCAGTTCAATGATCAATGCTATGTGATCTGCATTGGAGCATATTTCCAGCAAAACAGAGAAACATACAACAGTTTAATCAATACACGGCATGCACACAAGGAGAGCGGCCCGGTACAGACAGAAACAGACGGGCTCGACCGTCCGCTTAAAAACACGGAGACGCGAAGGTTGCTTGCAGCGTGAATTTAGGAAAAAAACGTTCAAATCAGAGGGCCAGGCCACCTTGTGGGATAGCCAAGCACCCAATCCTACATAGCTTTTAAGTCCTAAATACATAGATAACATAGTCAGGTAGGTAGGTAGGTAGGTAGGTAGGCAGGCAGACAGACAGACAGACAGACAGATAGATCTAGATAGAGATAGATAAATTAGATAGATAGATCTAGATAGAGATATAGAGATATAGATAAATTAGATAGATTAGATAGATATAGATCTATATATAGATAAAATAGATAGATAATATAGATATATATAGAGATAAAACAGATAATATAGATAGATATAGATATATAGATTTATATAGAGATATAGTTAAATTAGATAGATGATAGGATAGATAGATAGATAGATAGATAGATCTATATAGAGATAGATAGATAAAACAGATAGATAATATAGATAGAGATAGAGATATAGAGATAAAATAGATAATATAGATATAGATTGATTTATGTAGAGATATAGATAAATTAGATGATAGATTAGATTAGATAGATAGATAGATATAGATCTATATAGATATAGATAAAATAGATAATATAGATATAGATAAAATAGATAATATATAGATACAGAGAGAGATATAAAGATAAAATAGATAGATAATATAGATAAGATATAGATAGATTTATATAGAGATATAGTTAAATTAGATAGATGATAGATTAGATAGATAGATAGATAGGTAGATAGAGAGAGAGAGAGAGGTAGATAAATTAGATAGAAAGATCTATAGAGAGAGAGAGAGAGATAAATTGATAAATGATAGATTAGATAGACAGACAGACAGAGACAGATATAGATAAGAGATAGATCTAGATAGATCTAGATAGAGATATAGTGATAGAGATAGATAAATTAGATAGATAGATGATAGATGATAGATTAGATAGATACATACATACATATACAGATAGAGATAGATAAAATAGATAATATAGAGATAGAGATATAGAGATAAAATAGATAGATAATATAGAGAAATATAGAGAGATTTATGTAGAGATATAAATTAGATAGATAGATAGATAGATTAGATAGATAGATAGATAGATAGATAGATTAGATAGATAGATAGATAGATTAGATAGATAGATAGATAGATAGATAGATAGATAGATAGATGATAGTTAGAAAGACAGAGAGATAGAGATATTTTGGACGTGCGTTCTGGGGCCCTGAGCTGCCAGCAAGCAATTCGCAGTCCGCTTCTGTCTGCGTCGCGGCGCCTTTAAAAAGAAGAGGGACTACCTCTGCGATTGAAGAATTCCCGAGAATATTTTCCAGAGAGAGCAAAGTGCCTTGGGATATTGCCTAGGAGCTCTATGATGTGAGCTATGTGGTCTATGGAGGAGAGAAACAAAGGACATAAGGAGCGGGAAGGGCAGGGCAGGGAAAGGAGGGGATAAAAAGAAGAGGGGGAGGAAAAATGGAATTAGTTTTTTTTGTTGTTGTTGTTTAAAAGAAATCCAAAGAAGTTCTCCACGCAATAACGCTTTGGCAGAAAACCCCATGCAGAGGGTCCCGAGGCCGGGCAGAGAAAAGAGTTTGGGGAGCGTTGGCAGGGCTTAAAAAAGGAAAGCAAAAAAAAAGATAAGCGAGGCTCCTGTTAACAACGCTGCCAAGGACGTTCCGAGCAAACAAGCATGGATAACGGGCAGGTTCACAGATGGAAACAGGACTTTGCAGGGAGGGTCCTCGACTTACGACCGTTCGTTGACTGACCGTCCGATGCTACGACGGCACCGAAAAAAAGGGGCCGTTTCACACACAGGAGCGTTGCAGCATTCCCTGATCAAAATTCGGGCGCTCGACAACCGACTCGTATTTATGACGGTTGCAGTGTCCCGGGGTCACGTGATCCCCTTTTGCGACCTTCTGACAAGCCAAGTCAATGGGGAAGCCAGATTCCCTTAATTACCGAATGATTCCTTGAATGACCACGTGATTCACTTAACAACCACCCGGTGCACTTTACAACTGTGGCAGGAAAGGTCATAAAAAAGGGGGGGGCAAAACTCACTTAACGACTGTGGACTGTAGCGGGAATTTTGGGCTCGGTTGTGGTCGTAAGTCGAGGACTTACCTGTAAATCGTTTAGTAATGACCGTATTTACCCAAAAGGGAGATAAACCTGAATTTAAGACTACTACCTTAATAATACTAATATATATATATATACACACACACTCTCTCCTGCCAGAAGCCATGCTCCAGATAAGTACAGGGCAGGATAAAAAAAAAGAAAAGAATGTGCATTAAGTGACATATTAATGTATATTTACACAAACTTTTTGCCTGACACTCGTTTTCGCAAAAGAATTTGCTAAAAATTATGCTTTTTTTTTCCAGTTTGAAACGGCTCGTTTTACAGCTGCAAACCATTTTCACAGAAATGATTGCGACGTCGTTCCAACTTTACTAAATGATGTTTAGTAAGAGTTTCCTTGCTGGTTAGAAGGGTGGTATACACATTTAAATAATACATAATTCAGGTTTTCCCACCGTTAATCTTCGATATTTTTTTCCCTCAGCGAAATCAAGATGGCGAATGCTATCGTCGCCGCCCCCCAAATTCTCAGATAATCCTTAGGGATATAAAAAAAAATCTGCCCATGAGGTAAATACGGTCATAAGGTCCCCGAAATCTGGGAATTCGGCATTCAGTGTCAAGTCTAGTGTCTCGCGATGGCGCCCACGCGGTGTCAGGTTGTGTATTCCAAGCTGCACAATTTCAATCTTTCCGCACACGGATGCAGGTCTTACGGGACAGGAGGACGGGAATCCCCTCTCAAGATTTAGGGAGGGAAAATATCTCTGCAGAAGGGAGCGACTTAAAGTTAGTGATGGGATTTTGAAGAGGAGGGGAAAATGCAGGGGTCGGTAATATTTTTGAAATGAAATTGTTTTTCAGGAACTGTCTCTTTGTATTCCCTAGGAATATTCACAGAGGTTCAAAGCACGCCAAGGTATTTTTTTAAAAAATACATACCCTCGTCCCTGGAATAGTCTTCACCGGAATGTGGCTCGAAGAGATAGTCTCCAGTTGCCAACTCAAAGGCCTAGGATTTTAAAAAAAGAAGGATATTTTAGCAGTGGACGAGTTTTCTCTCTCATGCAAGGAATACAAATAGTCCTCGTCTTACAACAGTGTCAGGGTTCCGAGGGATACCCTAATTAAATCATGAATCTTGAGCCAAGCTTAAAAAAAAATCCAGCTATTTTTTAGGAGCTTCATGTCGGCATGTTCCCAGGTGAAGTCAGCTCTGACCCTATGTAATTTATGCTCCAATTATGACCCTGTCCCCCCCCCCAATGGTGTGACATTAATCACATTTGCCAACGGAGCAATTTCATGGGTTGTAGAGGTCACTCCCCTTCAGCTGCTGTAGGTATCCCTGGGATACAGCCTTGAGGGAAATAAGCGTGGAATGTGCATCTGTTTTCGGCTGCTGTGCTGTTTCGCCAGTTTCTCATCCCCCACTGGCCTATGACAACTCGAGACCAGGCCAGGGATGCTTTGCGAGTTGATATTTAGTTCATTTAGTTCATTTAGTGACCATTCAAAATCACAGCAAGTTGACATTTAGTTCATTTAGTGACCGTTCAAAATCACAGCAAAATCACATTCATTTTCCACAGTTCTGGAAAATGTGACTTATGACCATTTTTTACACTTAGAAACCATTCCAGCATCCCCGTGGTCAGGTGATCAAAAGTCAGACGTTTGGCCACTGACTCATATTTATGACGGGTGCAGTGTCCTGGGGTCATGCGACTGTCATAAATGTGAGTCAGTGGTCACGCATCTGAATTTTGATCACGTGACCTCAACACGAGGCTTCAATAGTCATCCTGTGAAAAACGGTCGTAAGTCACTTTTTTCAAGGCCGCCGTAACTTTGAATGGTGACGACACAAACTGTCGTAAGTCGAGGATTACCTGTATTAAAAAAAATATCAGGGTATTTTCAGTTCCCAGGCTTGAAGTGTAAATGAGAATGTTCCAAGATGGTGCTTCAAAAGGAATAAAATGGTTCCTTTTTTTCCAGGGCCGTTGTAACTTCGGACGGCCGCTAAATGACCGCGGTCACTAAATGAACTCTCGTAAGTCGAGAACGGCCTGGATGTGGGTGCTATCCTTCCTGGGATGGGGGAGCGTGGAAAACAATGATGCTTCCCATTGATAAAAACCAGAATGGAACTTTACATTTTCGGATTTCTCCGAGGCTGTTTTGTCTTAATTGTAGGGTGGGTTACTTCTCCTCGGCTACCATGCAATTATCTGAAGAATAATATGTGGGCGCCGGAACAGGACTGTAAATAAAGATGCATTAAGGAAAACTGGCTTTCTGCCCTCCCAATGGCTCTTGAAGCCCAATGAATCCACCAATCTGTTGTGGCTCACTGGGGGCAGCAGAGTTGGACAGTGAGGAGGTTGGGGAGGAACGTGGGCCAGTCCTGGGGGCTGGGAAAAGCTCGGACGAGAGTTCTGCGTCGGAGGCAGAGAGGGAGCTAGACAGCAGTGAGGCAGAGGAACAGCTGGAGCCTGTTCCCAGTGTACGCATACACAGAGCTGCCAGAAGGCAAAAACAACTAAGAAAGCAGGGTCAATTTAGGAATAAAGTCACACCTTGGAGGTGATTGGCCCCTCCCATAGGAAACAAAAGAGGAGCGAATGAGGAGGGGGCTTTTGCAGGAAACAATTTGTTCATTCGGTTGTTTGAAGAGTGGAAAGTTCTGTTCATGACTCTAAGAGACTCTGTGCCAAGTTTTGCCTTGCTCTGCATTTGGAAACTAGTTATCTGGCAGCTTGCCAAGCGAGATAAGGTTTGTGTTGATAAATATTCCTCTGAGAGACTGTTTGGACAAGCCTTGCTGACTGTGAATGAAAGGAATTCACAGTCGTGTAAATAAAAAAAAAAAAACTGCCGGGACCAGGACTCCTCTTCCTGCTTTTTAAGGAAGCCTAGGAAGTCAGAACACAATGCAACAATAAACCTTTGATGCTACTGATAGTTCTGGCTCTAACCTCTAATAAGCAATATTTCTGCGTTCGAGGGGCTGCCCCAAAGAAGAGGGGGCCAAAGCGCTTGAAGGCAGGACAAGAACTAATGGATGGGAACACTATTCACGGAGAAAAGCAATCTGGAATTAAGGAGAACATTTGTAACAGTGAGGACAATTAACCAGTGGAACGACTTGCCACCAGAAGTTGTAGGTGCTCCATCCCTGGAGGTTTTCAAGAAAAGACCGGACCACAATTTGTCCAAGATGGTGTTAAGGAGTCCTGCCTTGGGCAGGGGGTTGGACTGGAAGACCTCCGAGGTCCCTTCCAGCCCAAGAGTTCTATGATTCTCTCATTATGCTGGATTAAAATACAGGTAGTCCTAGAGACGTAAACCCAAAATGTCTGTTGCCGACTGAAACATGGGCTAAGTGAGTTTTGACCCATTTTACAACCGTTCTCGCCACGGTTGTTAAGTGAATCGCTGCGGATGTTAAGTTAGTCACACGGTTGTTAAGGGAATCTGGCTTCCCCGTTGATTTTGCTTGTCCGAAGGTCGCAAAAAGGGATCACGTGACCAGAGGGGTGAAATGCTACCGGTTCACTCCGGTTTGAGGAAACCGGTAGTGATAAAAACTACCGGTTCGGGTGAATGGGTAGTTTAAAAAAGCTGCAATTCTCATAAGTGTGAAAAACGGTCGTCAGTCCCTTTTTTTCAGTTCCGTTGTAACTTTAAACGGTCACTAAACGGACCGTTGTAAGACGAGGACTTTCTTCTTTCTTCTGTGTACACATAGAAAAAGGTTTCACGGAGCAGTGAAGAGTTTACCGGATCCGGTGAGAAACTCGTCTAGCTGAGATTAGATAAGAATCAAATCAAACCCTCCATTGCTGGGGATCTCGGGAAGTTGGAATCTGGTCACAGGTAGAAGAGCCATGAATCCAGGTTTGTCACTAGGCAGAGATTGTCAGGCAAATCTGAGCAGTGGAACAAACCAGAATGATCTTGGACCGCCAAAAATAAGGCCGATGCTCTGAATCAGCGGTCTCCAGCCTTGGCAACTTTAAGCCTGGTAGACTTTAAGCCTGGCGGACTTCAACTCCCAGAATTCCCCAGCCAGCAAAGAATTCTGGGAGTTGAAGTCCGCCAGGCTTAAAGTTGCCAAGGTTGGAGACCCCTGCTCTGAATGATTTCTCTGAGAATCTTGGCACGCGCCGTGACTTTAAGCGAGAATAAAACCGGACATTCTAGAAGATGCCATCTCCTAGGGACGGCAGATCAACAGGACAGCCAAACATACCAAGGACGGTTCCAGGATGCAAAGGAAAAAAAAAATAGCAGTATTCCAGCATTTGAGTATATATTTGAGTATTCTAGTATTAAACTGCCTGCCACAAAGACAAGGGGTAAACTTATTTTCCAAAGCACCTGAAAGCAGGAGAAGCAATGGATGGAAACTAATCAAGGAGAGAAGCAACGTGGAACTGAGGAGAACTGCCTGTGAGAACAATTAACCAGTGGAACAGCTTGCCACCAGAAGTTGTGGATGCTCCAAACACTGGAGGAACCGATGGAAGGGGGTTGCCTCAACGTCAGATGAAGTCTGTACTCATTGGGGGCAGATGAGATACAGTTCGCCGGGCAACATATGGTCTTCTCCAGCTATGGGGCCACCAGAAGGAAGGAAGGAAGCCAGCAGAGATTCCACAGCTCTTCAGGGTAAGTTTGGGAAGTGGGGATTCGTTCTGCGGCCAATTTAGTGAGGCGCCTGATGTCTTGAGAGGGATCCTTGAAATGTCCTCCTGAGACAAATGTCTATGGTTCTGTTGAGTAGGAGGAATGTGTGAAGTAGAAGCTTCGGAGGAGACTTCCTATTGGCAACCAGCAGGGGACGACAATGTTCTTCCACCGAGTAGTGATAACGCCATGGATGGGAATGAAACAAACCTTGAGTTCAGTGGAGAACCTGCTGTCCCCTAACAGGGTGTAATTTCTGAGCACAGCCATAGATGCTGTTAGTTATTATAGTAAACTAGCTGATAACCCGGCTCTGCTCTACTTAAAATTATCTTGGCCAGAAATCATAATAATCTGTATTTCTGATTCAAAATATTTCTGATTGAATGGTGCGGTCGGCCTAGAGGTGGAGCTCTCGCCTCACAATCAGGAGGCTGTGAGTTCGATCCTAGGTAGAGGCAGATATTTCTCTCTCGGGGCACATTGAGAATATATATCTGCTGAATAGAACTCCGCACTGGCGACAGGAAGGTCATCCGGCCAGTAAACACTCAATTGCCCAGACTGCACCCTTTAAGGGATTACAGGGTCATTAAACAATGAAAAAAAATTCAGCAGAATCCCAATTCTGGTAATCCCCCATCGTTAATTCAGGGTCATTCAAATAAGATGATTTCTGATTCAAAAGCAGGAAAACGAGCACACCACAAGGTTCTTACCATACATGCTGTACTCCAAATATCAGCGGGCGTACTGTAACCTGCCCCTATTAAAACTTCGATCGATCTATACTGTCGGGTCTGGATATCTTCCGTAAAATGTTTATGCTAAAAAAACGGAAACGACAGGCGTTAATTTACAAAACACTCCCAACTCAGCTAGGAGACTTAAACAGCGGAAGTTGTAGATATGTTTAATTAATTACACTTACCACCCAGCAAGCATTTCCCAGGTCGGCAATTTTAACTCTAATTTTATCGGCGTTTCTTGGATCTAAAGGATTCACCAGCAAATCAGCAGCCCGAGTTTTTGCTATTAAGAAAGAAAAAAAAGAAAGAAATACAGAGTTAATATTTGGAGCACATAACCCAACATTCGTTTTTTTTAGAGAAATCCCAATTGTGGAGAGCAAAAAACAGCTGATGTCTTCGCCACCTTTAAAAAAAGAATTCAGATATCAGGGTTCCAAGTAATAGACCCGTGATGGCGAACCTATGTCACGCGTGCCCAAAGTGGCACGCGAAGCCATGTCGCCCGGCACACGCAGCGTTGCCTGTGTCTTTCAGGTTTCTGGCATGCATGCGCGTGTGATGATCAGTTGTCCATCGCATGCGTGACGATCAGCTGTCCTTCCTGCGTGTGGCAGTGCGGAAAACCGGGGTGTGCATGCATACCGGCCAGCTGATCATCAGGTGCGCGTGGACGCTAGAACCCGGAAGTTCGGCTTTTCTGGGGCACGGCGCCGACGAGTGCGCATGCGCGATATTTCCAAACGAGCTTTTCATCACTTGGTGCCAAAATGGTTTGCCGTCACTGTAATAGACCCATACCAAGCAAAACGCGGAGGTAGGCACGTTCTTCAAAGAATAGCTTTATTAGATATATATCACATTGGCACAAATCTGTACACAAAAACTACCTGTACTGCTTCTGCTACCATCATGATGAGGCGCGGTGGTTAGAGTGCAGTACTGCAGGCTACGTCTGCTGACTGCCGGCTGCCTGCAATTTGGCAGTTCAAATCTCACCAGGCTCAAGGTTGACTCAGCCTTCCATCCTTCCGAGGTGGGTAAAATGAGGAGCCAGATTGTTGGGGGCAAGAGGCAGACTCTGTACACCGCTTAGAGAGGGGCTGTAAAGCACTGAAAAGCGGTATATATAAATTTAAGTGCTATCCTTTCTATGCCAAATTGGGGGAGCACATCACAACCCAGCTTCCTACTGTCAGGTTCCGATGTCATCTCAAATAAATTGCACTCCCAAGCAATTAGTCTTTGCTGAAATATCTCATTTATTGAGAACGACAGATCTGGTCCCAACTTCGTCGTAGCCAATACTAACCCTCTGACCCCAAAACCTTCCCCTTCCGTTCCCCCAAACCTCAACTTATTGGCTATCTTCCAGCTCAATCTTCTCAGCTCCTGCCTCCAACCCCAGGAATTCCCCCCTCCCATCCCATCTCCAAGCAACACTATCTACAAAAAGAATAAGTAGGCAAAAGTTCAAGCCTCATCTCCTCCTCTCTATGGCAGCCTTGAAAAGCTGACACATACTCATTCAGCGGATAATTTTGATCAGACAACATCTGTAAATGAAGAGTGATACCCGCCCACCTATTTTTGCCTCTCAAAATTAAATGACCAAATTAACAGATGAACAGAGTTGGAAGGGATCTTGTAGTCCAACCCCAAGCAGGAGACCCTACACCAAGGTCATGGGATCGATCCCCTTTTGCGACCTTCGGACAAGCGAAATCAACGGAGAAGCCAGATTCCCTGAACAACCCTGTTACTAATCTATCAACTGCAGTGATTCAGTTAACAACGGTGGGAAAGAAAGGTCTTACACGGGGCAAAAGTCACTTAACAAACGTCTCACTTAGCAACATGTTGGGCTCCATTGCGGCCGTACGTCGAAGACTACCTAAATTCAACAAATTTATTCAACCTTTGGGTTGAATCATTTTAGCTTTTTCTCAGCAGCTGTCCTGTTAATTTTCTGGTATTAATGCTACAAATCTAAAGAGGGTTGGATTACCATAATTTCTGTAACATTGGGTGAACAATTCCTCATTCCGATTTTATTTATTCAGCAATGGCTGCTAAATCTCTCTCACACACACACATACGCACCCTCCTTCACTTTCACACTTACAATCGTGATTCACAAAGCTTCAGCTAGTTTGACTCCCACGCGCGGCTTCGAAATGAAGTTTGTTAGGCAAAAATTCTAACAGGCTCCGAAAAGATCAGAAACAGCTCGCAATATTCACCCCAGCAAAAGTCCGTCAAGCAAAATCGTACCTCACTGCCAGCTCTGAACACGAGTATTATCTTTTTTTTTTCCCAATGAGCTGGGGAGTTTTCTGTATGCAGCCGGTCCTCAGTTTACGACCAAAACGGAGCCCAAAATTTATGTTGCTAAGCAAGAAATGTGGTAAGTGAGTTTTGCCCCCCGTTTTGCAACTTTGCTTGTCACATTTGTTAAGTGAGTCGCGGCACATTGTTAGGTTAATAACACGGTGAATTAAATGAATCCCGCTTCCTCCCGTTGGCTTTGCTTGTCAGAAGGTTGCAAGGTGACCCCGGGGCATACTGACACCGTCGTAAATATGAACCAGTTGCCACGCATCTGAGTTTTTTGATCACGTGACCATTGCAATGGCCATAAGTGTGAAAAACGGTCGTAAGTCGCTTTTTTTCAGTGCCACTGTAACTTTAACAGTCACTAAACAAATGCATCTGTCAAATTGTCCTGCAAAATGCAAGAGAAGCTACTACTCATAATCTCACTACTGAACATTTTGAGAAAGAACTGTAGACGAAAGAGTAAGCTCTGAAAATATATTCCACAATAGTATATATCTCTATTTATCTATCTGTCCATATCTATCCCTCTATCCATCCATCCATCAATATCTATTTATCTATTTATCTATCATCTATCGATCTATATCTATCCATCTATCCATCTATCATCTATATCTATCCATCTCTCTCCATCTATCATCTATCAATCTATCAATCTATCTATCTATCTATCATCTATCCATCTCTTTCCATCCATCGCTCTCTATCATCTATCATCTATCAATTGATCTATATCTCTCTATCTCACTCTCTATCATCTATCATCTATATCTCTCCATCTCTCTCTATATCTTTCTATCTATCTATCTATCTATCCTCTATCTATCATCTATCTATCGATCTATATCTATCTATCTCTCCCTATCTATCTATCTATCTATCTATCTATCCCTCCATCTTCAATTGTGAGGAAACAATGATTTTCCAGATCTATATTTTTATAATTTTATAATTATATATTTCATGTCATCTGAATATGAAGTGAACTGCTCAGCGGCTGAAAATTCATTCACTCTTTTTCTCTGGCATCTTCTCATTTCCCAACTTCTCTTTCTGTTCGTTTTGGATTTTAAAAAGGGTGTTATCACGGCCGCCTTGGTTCAGAGACGATGCCCTGTGTGTTCCTGGAGAAGTTGCGTGTCCGCCAAGGTTAGATGCTCCAGGAGGAAGGAATGACCCCCCCCCCAAAAAATCACATCAGCTTGATCCAAAACTTACTTTCACGTTATCACTACGGAAATAAAAAAAATATCGAAAGCCAAGTAGTCATCCATCCCACTCATCTAATCCAACAAAGAATATGAACCGAGTCCAAAAGCATTCAAGACTTGTGATAAACCATGTTTGCTGCTGCTGTTCTCCACTTTGGCTGCTAGTTTTCTAGGACTCCTGTGGCTTCTCCTCATTTTCTTGTTTTGTTTATCATCGACAGATTGCTGAGTTACCGACGTTCTTCCTTAGTTCATTTCGTCTCTTTAGCTTTCCAAGAATTTGGCTCTTTTTCTTGTTACCTCGCTGGAGATCTCATACTGCGGCGAGTTAGACGGAGATCCGTATCCTTCAACCATCTTTTCTGCAAAAGGGGATAAAAAAAAAGAACCCACTAAAATATAATCCTATATATCAGAAGTAATGAAAATAGACACCGATTTTATAAAGTGGCATTCTCCCATTGGCTGATCACCAAATCATGCAAGAGAGATTAAATTATGCTTCTGCATAAATTATTCAACTCAGACAGAGGTTTTCAGCTATTCTGTATTCTTCAGAGCGACATTATGCTTATCCCCAAATAGGTGAGGAAAATATATTATCAAGCGAATATTGTAGCATCCTTAATTGCCCCAAAATTCCCTTGCTATTAAAACACCCCCTTATTTTAAAGTTTTATGCTAACCAAGCAACTGGAAAAGTGTTGAAAAGCAAGATCTTACCTATATTTCGTGGCAGGACGTCAATTTGAGAGCGAGGCCGAGGTTAGTTTGAGTATCGTAGACAAGGTAGCTTATTTGATTGACTGTGTCCCAGGTAATGCTGCTCATTTATGTGTCTCAAGATCAATTTTCTACAGGGACATTAGTAGGAAAATGTACCGCAGTTGTTTTTTGCGAGATCATTACATGGAAAGGCCCATCAAAAGAATTTTCAGGGAAAACAGCTGCCTTTTTCAAATGAGTGTTAAAGACCAAAAGAAAAATAGCATATTCTTCAAAAAACTTTTTTTTTTACTCTTTATCCTAGTGTGGAATCGATTATTACAAATATTACAATCCGATCATATCACGTAATGGTATCCCGCCAAAGAGGATTCACCCACACCCACACCAAGAAAGAGAGTACAACTCAAATCCCACAATTACAAATTAATTACAGGATGATAATCCTTCCGGTCCAGTCTTCTTTTTTAAACTTTAGAATTGAAGGTGCCGCTATGTTTTGTTTTCTGAACGAATAGAGGAACACAAATCTGTAGGTTTTCGGTATAAAATTATAATGGATCGATCAGAGAAGCATGGAAAGGAGGGCAGCTTTTTGGAATTACTGTACTTTTCGGACTATAAGACGCACTTTTTTGTCTCCCAAAAGGAGGCGAAAATGTCTGTGCGTGTTGTAGATCGAATATTGCTGAAGCCCCGCCCACCCGCCGGCCGTTTTTTGGCCTCCGCATACCGTGTTTTCAGGCCTTTTTTCGGCCTTTTTTCGGCCTATTTTCAAGGCTTTTTGGCCTGTTTTTGAGGCTTTTTTCCAGCCCATTTTGGAGGCTTTTTTCGACCCATTTTTTTGGAAAAAAACAGACAAAAAATCCTCAAATGTAGCCCCAAAAAAGCCTCAAATACAGCCCCAAAAAGGCCAAAAAGAGCTCAAAAACAGACCCCCAAAAATGGGCTGGAAAAAGCCCCCAAAACAGGCCGAAAAAAGGCCTGAAAAAAAGGCAGGCCAAAACCTTTTTTTTGTGGTTTTCCTCTTCTAAATTTAGGTGCGTCTTATATTGAGGTGCGTCTTATAGTCCAAAAAAAAATACAGTACTTAAGTGTTTTTTTTATGCTGCTTGATGTTAAAGACAAGATTAATATCCTTTAATGGGAAATTGTCTGGTATTATTGCAAATATCCCACTCTGCATTGTTATCTTTTTTGAAATGTGCCTCATTTTGGAACTGTCTTTTGAGATACATATGCAATGCGTATAATTCTGGGATCTGGGTGTATGTCCAGGATCGGTACTTAACCACTTCTATTACGATATTCGGGTAGTCCTCGATTTACAACAATTGAGCCCAAAGTTTCCAACTGCTAAGGGAGACATGTGTTAAAGTGAATTTGGCCCCGTTTTACGACCTTTCTTGCCGCAGTTGTTAAGTCAATCGCCGCAGTTGTTCAGTTAGTAACACGGTTGTTAAGTGAATCTGGCTTCCCCATGGACTTTGCTTGTCAGGAGCTTGTCGCAAAAGGGGATCACGTGACCTCAGGACACTGTGGCCGTCATAAACGTGAACCAGTTGCCAGACATCCCAATTTTATTTGCATCCTCAGGGTCACCTGAGTAGTGCAAATGGATCCTGGAGCCTGCAATTTTTCCAGCTGTCTGCAAGGCATATAAATCCTTCCATTCCCCACCATTCAGTCAGAGCTGAAGGAGCTTCTGGGATGAGAAGCGAAACATCTTCAAAAAAAGAAAAACCAAGAAAGTCCAGTTGCCTCCTGAAAAAAGCACTTTTGTGAAAACGGTCGTAAGTCACCATTTTCTGTGCCATTGTAACTTTCAAACGGTCCCTAAAACAAAATGATTGTAAGTTGAATAACACGATTTGCACGCAGACAGAAAAGCATTTCGGGTACCCTGTATATTCATTATACAGTTTTCACTTCCACCCAAAAGCAACGTTTTGATACCAAAAAGGAAAACCCAGAAGTGGGCTGCTGGGGGTTCGGGAGAACCTCTAGCTAAGATTCTGTGGAGTTCGGAGAACCCTCAAATCCCACTCCTGGCTGGCCCCGCCCACTCCTCCCCTCCTCTCCCCTCCCCGGAGTCCCCACGCGGCCCGTTTTGGATGCAGGTAAGTGCCGGGGACGCGCAGAGGCTCGGGGAGGGCAAAAAATGGGCCTACCGGAAGTTCGGGAAGGCCAGAAATAGTCCGGTTTCCAGCCTCCAGAGGGCCTCCAGAGCCCACGGAGGCCATTTTTGCCGTCCCAGAGGCTCGAGGAAAGCCGCTGGAGCCCAAGGGAAGGCAAAAACGCCCTCACCTCCCGCCGTGGTGCAGGAGGCCGACATGGCCACGCCCACCGTGGCCACCCCCACTCAGCAACCGGGCAGAGATTTTTGAAGCCCACTCCTGAGTATACCGCATCAAATGACAGCAAATGAAGCATTCTGCAGCGTGAACATTGAACACCACACAAATCTGATTAATATTGCCACATCTCTTTTTTTTTCTTTTCACATTAAGCCCTAGTTTGCCCTGCACATCAGGGAAAATATGTGTCTGTCATTCAGAGACGGTTGCATTTACACTTCTGCAAATGTTAAACTGTCTGGCTAATGGGAACGCGAACAAGAACGAAGTCGGATCAATCAATCAGCACGCAGCACGCGCATTTCTACACAACGTGGAGTTGTTGATTTGGGAGATGAGTACGTCCTGCCGGTCTGCAACCATCTGCAACCTGTACTTACTCATCCACCCCCGCCGAAGGTAGACAGGTGTCCACGCCTATGCACAGCTGCGGACAAATCTAAATCAAGGTTTATCCTGAAAACATGGTTACCGTGTCAGCATTAGGCAGATTCGAGATTCCAAAGTGTAGAAAAAGGAGAATATTTGTTAGCCTAGGGTTGAACTGAGAGGTCCTTGGTGGTCTCTGAGCTTGGTTGTTTTCTTGCAGACGTTTCATGACCCAACTAGGTAACATCATCGGGCACTGGTATGGAGCAGGTCTTAGAGGACCAGCAGAGTAACAGATCTGGAAGGGACCTTGGAGGCCTTCTAGGCCTGACTAGCACTGATGATGTTACCTAGTTGGGTAATGAAATGTCTGCAAGAAAACAATCAAGTTCAGAGACCACCAAGGACCCCACAGTTCTTGTTCCTCCTCTTCTTCTACGCATACTCCTCTTTCTTCTAGAATGGATGATGTTACCTAGCTGGGTAATGAAATGTCTGCAAGAAAACAATCAAGTTCAGAGATCACCAAGGACCCCACAGTTCCTGCTCCTCCTCTTCTTCCTTTCTTCAAACCCTACTCCCTTCTAGCACTGATAATGTTACCTAGTTGGGTAATGGAAAGTTTGCAAGGAAACAACCAAGCTCAGATAGCACCAAGGACTCCTCAGGATAGAAGCAGCATCCTCACTTAAGGAGTTTCTAAAACAGACCTCGATCGCGTAATGTTATGGTAATGAAAATGCTTACTTTTTGGCAAGTCTCCCGTACTGGATGCCGAAACCGTCCTGCTCCGATCGTGGGATGGAGTGCTTTCTTCTCTTTCGGTTACCGTCGATTCTTCAGAAACCACCGAACCACAAGCGACGGAATCTAAAGCTCCGGGATACACCGGAGATGAAAATTCATCATATTGTGATTCCGGAATGTTATGACGTCCATTCGGCAATTCGCCGTTAAATTGTTCGTAAGAGCTACTGTAACTGTACTCGCTTTTGGCGTTTGGCTCGTCGAGATTATATTGCTCGGCACTGGGGCTATCCTCCTCATCTTCCTCTTCCTCCTCAATCTGTTCTTCCAGGGAGAAAGGACCGTCGATAATGTGGCCGTTGGTTTTGGGAGATTCTATCCAAGCGGGATCCGCAGACTCTGAATTGGCTAATTCTTGTTCCAGATCGTCATCTTTCTCCGTGTTTTCTTTTTCCGTGTCTTCTTTCTCATCTTGGTCTTCCGTTTCTCCTGAGGGATATAAAGGACATGAGGTAAAAACATCTTTTAAAATGCTAACTTTCAAGGCGAGGTGAAGCATACAGGTAGTCCTCGACTTGCGACCACGATTCAGCCCTAAATTTCCTGTTGCTGAGCAAGAACAGCTGCTCGGCGAGTTCTGCTCCATTTGACGACTTTTCTCGCCACGGTTGTTAAGGTGAATCACCGCGACTGTTAAGTAACATGGTTGTTAAGTGAATCCGGCTTCCCCGCTGACTTTGCTCAGCAGAAGGTCGCAAAAGAGGATCGCATGACTCCAGGACACTGCGACCGTCATAAGTATGAACCAGTTGCCAAGCATCTGAATTTTCAATCATGTGACTCTGGGGATGCTCATTACTGTGAAAAATGGCCATAAATCAACTTTCCGGTGCCAATTTCGAACGATCACTAAATGAATGGCTATAAGTTGAGGACTACCTGTGTACATACAGTCCCTGAGACTTACGTCTATGAGTTGGGCAGCCAAATAAATTCAATAAATTAACGAACTAACTCACCATCTTCGTTCCCAGGTTCTTCATCCGCCACTTCTTCTAATTCTACGCTTTTTAGTTTAACCTCGGGATGGTACCCGTCCTCTTGTTCGTTGGATGGTATAGTAGAGGTGACGTTTTCTTCCGTTTTTTTCCTTTCAGCTTCCCGTTCCAGTTCTTCGATTTCCTGCAAACGCTTTTCTAGGAGCTCAGCCTGCCTCTTTTGCTTTTTTTTTAGTTTTTTCTTTTTATTTTTAGATATCTTTCCAATCTGTTGAGGGAAAAGAAAACCTCAGATTCGCTTGGGCTCACGCGACATGATTAGCTTATTCGGTGGTGTTGATCTGCCGATATTGCGTACACTGATGTGATGGTAAAACCCGTTGCCGCTTACTGTAGGAAATTGTTGGACTCCTAGAAATCTAATTTTCAGATACAAATTCTCTTATCTTGGTGGAATTAAAAACAACAACCACCATAATATGGTACACTTTGGGGGCTGGGGTGGGAGTTGCAGGGTGGGCGTGGCCAGTGATCGGTTTCTACCGGTTCGGGCAAATTGGCAATGGCAGTGGCGGGAGGCTCCACCCACCCTCCCAGACGTCATCACGGACTTTCTGCACATGCGCAGAAGGGCCGCGCACAAAGCGAGTTCTGAACCTTTAGCGAAGGTAAGAGGAACTCACTACTGGGTGTGGCCAGCTCGATGTCACTCATGTCGGGGGAGCCTGTGGCAGCCCGAGCGCTCTGCCAGCGAAAACGGGCTCCCCAGCTCTGTTTTCACTGGGAGAGGCACCGCAGGCTGGTACTTTGTTGTTTCCAGGGCAACCCCACGGGCCACATCTAAGCACCCCACAGGCCTTGAGTTTGACACCCCTGTGCTACACAATCATCTATCTGCTATCAACCAGCTTAAATCCACTTTTTTGGGGGGGTATTTTTCCAAATCATCTGCAAAAAACCTGGCTCAATAAAAATAGCGTTCAACAGATAAGTAACCTGTCCATGGGAATTCTAGTTTGATGTAGTAATTAAGGTGCTGGCCTAAAAATCAAGAGTTCAAGTCCCGCCTTAGCTGTGAAAGAGAGACTTTGGTTGATGCGGGGAAAAATAGGAGGAAGGTATACAGGTAGTCCTCGCCTTACGACCCACAACTGAGTCCAAAATGTCTGTTGCTAAGCGAGACATTTGTTAAGTTGAGTTTTGACCCTTTTTACGACTTTTCTTGCTAGGGTTGTTAAGTGAATCACTGCAGCTGTTAAGTTAGCAATACGGTTGTTAAGTGAATCTGGCTTCCCCACTAACGTTGCTTGTCAGAAGGTCGCAAAAGGGGATTCCGTGACTCCGGGGACACTGCGACGGTCATAAATATGAACCAGTTGCCAAGCGTCCGAATTTTGATAACGCGACGGTGGAGGGGTGGCTGCAACGGTCGTAAGTGTGAAAAACTTTTTTTCAGGGCCATTGTAACTTTGAACGGTCACTAAGTGAGCGGTTGTAAGTCGATGGCTACCTGCATTGTGTGTGTTTGCCACCTTGAGTTATTTGTAAAACCAATAAAGGCAGGATACAAATAAAATTAATCAAATCACATAAAAGATATAAAATAAAATAAAAATATAAATCGAATTAAAATAAAATAAATCTGCAGCATGGCAATGCAGAAGATATCACCCCCTTCCCAAATCCTAGAGTGTCTTGTGTTCAGGCTTTTGGGTAGCTGCTCTCCGTTATGACTTAATATGGAATCTTTCCTTTAAAATGTACCCATTTCCCAGTCAAAGGTTAATTTTTTGGGGGAATGGGCCAGCTGGAATGTACCAAACTACATTGTCCAGCCGTCAAAAGCAGGACCTAGAATGGCGTTTCAATCTGCTTTTTGCCGATGCATTTTTAGAAATGCATGGATAGCTCCGTATCAGAATAGCTGGTGTAGAATAGAATACAATCTGGAAGGGACCTTGGAGTCTTCTAGTTCAACTCCAGCTCAAGCAGGAGAACCCATACCGTTTCAGATAAGTGACTCTCCAGTCTCTTCTTAAAAAATCTCCAGTGATGATGGAGCACCTACAACGTCTGGTGGCAAGCTGTTCCACTGGTTAACTGCCCTCACTGTTAGGAAGATTCTCCTTAATACCAGGTTGCTTCTCTCCTTGATTAGTTTCTACCCGTGGTTTCTTGTCCTGCTCTCTGATGCTTTGGAAAACGGGTTTCTTTGTGTCAAATACTGGACCTCGTCTTGAATTTCCCACTATAAATGCAGCTACTAAATTTATTGCGGTGTTTAAACGATCCTTTCTAAAATGCTACCAGCTTTCATTCTTTTGTGAGCATTGGGTTGTTGTTAGTTGCGAAGTTGCCTCCGACCTATCACGACCCCATGGATAATGTTCCTCCAAGCCTTCGTGTCCTCTACCATCCTCTGGAGTCCATTTAAGCTCACGCCGACTGCTTCAGTGACTCATTGGTATAAATTGACAAAAGTATAAAACTGAAGGAAGACTGCTAAACATCGGACCGAAGTCAGCGTTGAGGATTAAAAGCGGGGAAACGACGCAGAGCACGGTATATTTCTATGCAGAAATAAACCCAATAAAAGCAACTGTTGTAAAATTCCTGACCCAGTCTTTATTAAAAAAAAAAAAGCTTGCTAACCTAGTGAGATCTCTTCTTTTCTCACCAATGCTGGTTGAAATTTTCCAATGCTTCACAAGCCATTTGTCATGAATTATGGAAATACGATCTTCGAAGGAAAATACGGTGCATGGCTATTTTTGGGTGAATGGCATTTTAATGCTTAGCTGCAGGTAGGAATGCAGTCTATACCGTAATAACAGAAATACAGGTAAGTCCCAGATTTTCGACCACAATTGAGCCCAAAATTTATGTTACTAAGTTAAGATGTTTTTTTAAGTGAATTTGGCGACATTTTACGATCTTAATATTCACTTAATAAACGTGGCCAGAAATGTCGTAAAATGAGGCAAAACTCAGTTCTAACAACTCTCTCCCTTAGCAACAGAAATTCTGGGCTCATTTGAGGTCGTAAATTGAGGACTACCTGTACTTAGTAGTTTTATTTAACCTAAGTGGCATTACGTGTTTTAAAATCCAGCGGCAAATATAATGTGTGATGAATGTTATGCAAAAAAGACTCGTTGTCAGATTCATAAATGAAATTTAAAAGGGTTTTTTTATCTTTTAACCATCCAAACAAAAGAATCAGATACCTAAATAACAATAATGTAACAGTACTTACAGGCTTTTGTTGCGGGGCAGTACTCACTGAAAAATAAAATAAGAGACAGCAAGAGTCACAGTTATGAATACTCAAGTGTATATTTTAAAAAAAACCAATGGATATAAGACTCCGTCAGAGACAAATCCCTTGTGTGTCCAAATACATGTGGTCAATACAGAATTCTATTCCATTCCAATCCATTCCATTCCATTCCATTCTATTCGACATTTATCTCTATTCTATGCTGTTCTGTTTTATTCTATGCTTGTCTAATTCTATTCTATTCTATTCTATTCTATTCTATTCTATTCTATTCTATTCTATTCTATTCTATTCTATTC